>CM070542.1:15981838-16581838 GCA_036346415.1 Raddia guianensis | reverse complement strand
AAGGATGGAGATCCATCATCGCCACTTTTGACCGAAGCCTAGCGCGTCAAAAGTTCAAGGAGGTAGCCCCAATGAATTGAATCAAAGGCTTTGGCGAAGTCCAACTTTAGAAAAAAAGCAGGGTTTTATTCTTGTGGAGGTCATGAAGAACATTTTATGACACAGAAATTGTCTTGAATGCATCGCTTTTTGATGAACGCACTTTGGGCTGTGGAGACTAGGTTGTCAAGGTGTGGGGCTAGTCTGTTGGCAAGGAGTTTCGTCAGGAGTTTGCTGAAACTATGGATTAAACTGATAGGTCTGAAATCAGATAAGCGCTGGCAGTCCACTTTTTTTTGCAACAGCACTATGTTCGCCGCGTTGAGCAAGTTGAAGGAAGAACCGGCCCGATTTTCAAGAATTGGAAGGCGCGGATGAGATCATCCTTGATTGTATCCCAAAGAGTTCGAAAGAAGAGGCCGATGAAACCATCCGATGGGTGCTTTACAAGTTGGCATTGCGAACACCACTTGCTTTATTTCCTCCTCAGTGAAAGGCATCTCTAGGCTGGAGAGGTCATGCTGCACATACCCTAGCCGATCCCAGTTGAGGGAACAGGACCGAGCAAAGGTGGTGCCAAGATGCTCTTGAAAGAAGCGAGAGCATTCTTTCTCCTTCTCACTATGGGAAGTTACCAGACCGGTAGGGGTTACTAGAGAGTGGATGAAGTTCTTTCTGCGTCTGGAGCTTGCACGTAGGTGAAAGAATTTTGAATTGGCATCACCATCTTTGATCCACTGGATTCGGGATCTTTGTCTAATTCGGGCTTTCTCTAAAGCTGCTAGGCCAAGGCACCTATCCTTGAGAAGGCGGCGAAGATCGAACTCCTGGGGGGAGAGGGTTCTAGACTCCTGGGCTTGATCAAGCAGTTGTATTATCTCATTTACCACATCAAGCTGCTCTCTTAAATTTCCTATCTTGCTCTTAGCCCAAGAGGAGAGAGCCTTTGCGGTGCGTGCCAACTTAGAGTGCAGGATTCTGAAAGGGTTACGGGAAGCCACCCGCTTCTCCCAAGCTTCCTTAACCGTTTGATGGAAACCTTCTAACTTTGGCCAGTAGTTTTCAAATCTGAAGCATTTGACATGGCGGTGCAATGGGTCACTTTGGAGGAGAAGAGGCGCATGATCGGAGATAAGCGTAGGGAGAGCACGAAGTCGGGTGCCAGGAATAACCTGCTCAAAGTCGTAGAAGCGAAGGCTCTATCAATCCTAGTGAGCGTCGGGTTGGCACGCTCATTGCTCCATGTAAACTTGCGCCCTGAGAGGTTGAGTTCAAGAAGCTGAAGCTGATCGAGTGTGGAATGGAAAGCGTTCATAAGAGGACGGTTGATATTATTATTGCTCTTGTCAGCGGCTTGATAAATTAGGTTGAAATCTCCGATTACTAGCCATGGAGGGTTCCTTTCCCTTGGAAGGCTAGAGAGCAACTCTTGCAAGAAAAGAAGCTTGTCCTGGTGGCTTTGAGGTCCATAAACCACCGTGATGTACCAAGTGGTGCCATGCAATCTGGAATGGATGTTTTCATCATTGTGTCACTGAATGATCTTTGTATAGCTCAACCCATTTTCCCATCTTCTATTGACAGTGTGGCACATAGAATGGCACAGTGATGTACCAACCTATTCCATCCCTCAAACCAAACAAGACAGTCAGGTTCAAAGTTAGTATTGGATGAACCTGTTAATTCTAGAGAGGCGAGAATTGGAGGCTTCATTGTTACTTGTATTTTAAGAGCTCAACAGGGATATACAAATAGTACAAGTGAGCTACACCCTAGACTAGAATATGGTACCTACCCCTGGCCTGTGTAGGTAGGGCATCCTAACTAGTGCAACATTCTCACCTTCTTGTAAAAATAGAACCAACCTTAGTTATTAAAATAAACTGGTAAAATTGGTTCATCTCTAGAAAAAGATCACATTATAGCTTCGTCTGTGGCCTGGGCGCCTGGCCTGGTTATAGGACTAGAACTTTCTTGAAAGCGGTTCACTTTCAACTAACAAAGAACCCATCAGATCAGATAGATTTAAGAACAGCAACTAGATTGGAATTTTCGAGCCACAGTTGGATAAAAAAAAAAAAATAGTGCATGCATTACTTGAACCATGGACTTCCAACTAAACAAGAAGGTGCTACGTGTTGCCACTGTTTTAAAGAAATGCTAAGTAGCAGTCAAAAGAAATTCCTTTTTCTGCTTAATTATGTCGACCATTCTAGGTGCTACCTATAGCCTGTTTTAAAAATGCTAAGTAGTAAGTAGCAGCCAAAAGAAATTCCTTTTTCTGCTTATTTATTTTCATCATCCTTGTTCTTTTCTTTACATTATTGTTACTCCTTCCTATGATTTGCTCTTGGGATTGCTATACATCAGATCTTTCTTAGGAAAGATCAGGCCATCATTACTGCTAAATGTGTCATAATGTGTGTGTGTGTGTGTGTGTGTGTGTGTGTGTGTGTGTGTGTGAGTGAGAGAGAGAGAGCATACTAGGCTATTGAAGTAAAACCCCACTGTTGTAAAATAGCATGACAGCATCCTGAAAAAATCAAATCGCCTCCCCAGCCGGTAGATATCACGGCTAAGTGTTTGTTCACTATTGCCGTTTGCAACCTTAGCTTCAAATTTTGATATCTGATTAAGACCAACATCACGTCCTTTGCCAACTTGAATATATTCATTGTAAGTTATATGTCCACGACGCAATATGGAATTGTACCCTGTAAAATTAATACTAAAGTTGCAATTGCTTTTGAAAAATGACAAGAAAATTAAATGTCAACAGAAGGATAAATATCTCACATGTCATTGTAGAGATACTTAATACCTTATACGCCATAGCTGAGAAGCTTATCTCTTCTATGCCATTACAATTGCTCGATTATTGGCCTATGTGCCATTGGCAAAAACCTATCTTTTTTTGTTTAAGCTATGTATACATTTAAAAGATCCTAAAAAACATAATAATTAAGAATGCAGCAATCTGAATGCACTTTTTTCAGTTTTTTCAAAATATTTTTTATGTTTAAAACAATTTAAATGCAAATTTTATATAATGTTTTTACATACCAAAAAAATATAGATTGAAATTATTTCACATTTCATAACAATGTGATTTTTTTAGATTTTTTCGTTAAAAAATTACTCACATAGCACTCCATCATACCGCTCCCCAAAGTACACTTGGTTAACCGCATGGAAGAAAACCGTTGTTCCCGTAGCATTACACCATTGGATAAAAAAACCAAATGCTTAGATGAAGCATCTATCCACCTTTACCGTTAACTCTCATGTCGAGGCCGACCCGGATCAGGGTAGCACGGTGACAACGAGCGAGATCCTCCTCGCCGGCCAACAAGTCGCCCACCCCTCCTCACTCACTCTCTCTCTTTCTCTCTCTCTCTCGTCGAGGCCGGCCCAGATTAAGGCGGCGAGGCGACAACGAGCATATCCGATGGCGGCGGCAGAGTCCGCACCGGTCAACGAGTTGCCGCCCCGCATCTCTCCATATCTTGAAGACTTGAACAATGAGCTCCCACCCTCACCACCATGGGCTTGGGCGGAGCTGGGGATGAGAGGCGCACCGCCGGCTGGATCTGGGTAGAGCCTGGGAAGATGGGTGGAGTTAGGGAAAAGAGGCGCACCGCCGACGCAGAATTTAGGCAGAGCCGAGGACGATAATGAGGCCTATGACTGCGATGTTGGAGGAGGTGGAACTGAGCGGTGGCGATGTCCATGGCAGAGTAGTAGGGAGGAGGATTGTGGGCTTAGGGGCGGGAGAGAGAGTAAGAAAGAGGGGAACAAGAATGACAAGGAAACTGACGAGGGGCTGTAAGAGCCAATAGCGGGATTTTATGGTGCTATTCAAGGGAGCCACAAGATTTTAGTGGTATGTTTTCAAATTGCTTTTGGTGGAGTGTTACGTGAGCAATTCTCTCTTTTTTATATGTTTACACAGTTTAAATAAAAAAGTAACTTTTCAACAATGGCATACGTGATAATATATATTAGAGCAACTACGATGACAAATAAGAAAAAGGCGACCAAGTGATGGCACGTAAGGAGGTATCCGACTATGCAATGCCATATAAAAATTGACCCAACAAAAAGATAACATACCGGCAAACACATCCTCACTTAAGTTTATAGTCTTAGATGCTTTGCTTATGCCACCTCTTGTCAAATGAAACATCCGGTCGAAAATGTCTGGATGACCATAGTGAAACCGTACTCTGTAGACATGGAAATGATCATTTGAACAACAGATTGGCTTTATAAAATGGATTCTTTCATACATAAACATACTATCCAATCAGATTTAGAAACTCTAACATGGTAACTCATATTTCATCACAAATCAGAGGGACAGAAAATAAAAAATTATTTCATGCCATCATTGTCAATATTACAAGATCAGAGAAAAAAACGTGTTTTCACCTGAGAGGATCAGCAAGAAATCTCTGTCCAATTGTAACAAAGCTTGTCTCTTGATATGACATGAATCCAGCAAGTGAGGAAACACTGCACAAGTGATACCATATTATCCAATTATAAACAGTACAATTACTTTGAAAGACATGTTGGAAAAAGGTACAAACCTTCCTGTGAAGATATGCTCTCTAAGCCCAAGGATAGTTGGAGCTTGGTCCCTGGGATGCCTAACAAACTCTTGAAGAACATTTCTCATTTTGTAAGCTTCTTCTAGATAGTTGTCCTGATAACAACATATATAAATGAACATAAATTTTTAATAGAGGACCTGTAGTCCTTAGCTATAGAAGGGTGTCCGGGTTCATTACTTGATTCATATCAATTGTTTGTAGAGCTTCTCCACGAGTGAATATTATTGCGTGATTTTGATTTTCTGGCTTCCCTTCTCCAATGATTGGTGGACCAGGCAGCTTAATACGGTAAATCTCCTACGTAGATAATCGGCAAGTAAGAACAAGTACATGAGGAATTCAAGTACAAATAATTTGTAAGTTGTTACAGGCAAGTATATTAATGGTAGTGTGCATTATGCATAGTAAGAGTCACAGTGACAAAATAGAAAAGGGGGTAAAACAAAATATTGAGAGGCTTGGATAAACAGAAATAAAAGACTTTCTACTATTTTTAATCATTACGATCATTACCTGGTCTAAATTGTTTTCCGCTTTTATTAACACAGAGGAATACTCCTTATGAGGCATATTTTGTACTATAACTTCCTTCTCTTCAATGTAGGCAACACGCAGAGCTGGATACCTTCATTGAGCACATAGAAAGTGAAAAAAATAGCATGGTTTGATGGTAATAATTACTGTATATGTTGATGTTCTCATTTTCCAAAGCCTACCTTGCCATCAAATCTATAATGTCTTGGGCATGGGGATCACCGTTAGATTTTTGTTCCCCAAACTTTTGACATGATATGACATATGAAAATTTTATATCTGCGAGTGCGTCCAGTTCAGTTGATAAGGACTGGTGGATATTTTTCTTATTTTTCCCTTGCTCAGAGACCACAGGTCCTTTGTATAATTCTGTGTAATTTGTTTAAAAGGAATAAATCATTGGAAGGATACCAGTTTAAAAAGACATACAAGTGAAAAGTGTGAAATCATCAGAACTGTTGTCTGATTACAATAACATTCTAATTAGTGTATAAATAGGAAACTATTTATGAATTTCAATATGGGGACTGGTTACCTTGATCGCTGGTCCTGTCTAAGAATGCCTGAAGTTTCAATGCCTTTTTGTAATACATCATTCCACGAACTAGATAGCACATAATAGAAAGAATCAGCATGTAAATTTACCAGAAATTAGAAGAACACTCTGGATTACCTGTTCTGCTTAGTGTTTGGCCACGAAAAGAAGCCCAGTATCTAATTTCTTCATTTGTTACCTTGGTACCAAGTCGTTCCAAGAAATTTTTCCACTCATCTAAAATAATGAAAAGAAGAAATCTTAGAACAAAATGAAATCAATGGAAGCAATTGCGATAAAAATGTGAAACTTTGAAGTTATGTGACATAACTGACCTGGATATATCTTTTGCATGTAGGAAAGAATAGATGCCTCATCTTGATTCAAGTGAAGTTCTTCCTCTGAAAACATCACTTCTTCCATGAAATAGGGAGTTACTATGCTGAACAAAGTATCCCGATGTCAGTAACTCAGAATTTCATCAGATGTGCACTAAATTGCTCTCTCTTTTGAGATTGATATAGATGTGCACCTCTATGACGAACAATGACTTATGGGAATTCTTATTAATGATGGAATTTGCTTATTTTTTGAGAAAGATGATGGATTTGCTTGAATAAAAAAAGGCAAACAAACATATTTAAAAACTTGTGGAATTTTGTTTCTTTTTAGAACTGTACAGAAGTGCTTTTCTTATAAAAAAGTTTTTTTTTTAGAATTTTTCATTGTTTTGCGAATATAAAAAGAATTATGTCTAACTCATGAAGAGGCATCAGTATGATGGAATCAGGCAACTATTACAACAGTTGATTTAACAAAGATGCTTTAGGTGTATACTGCAGATCAAGTATATTGTAGTTAGTATGACCAAGTAGGATGATATCTGATTTCTCTCAAAACAGATCATGTGGAATTATCATACGTCTGGAGGTATTTCTAAAGTTCATCAAAATGTTTGATTTTGACCTGAACTGCACCAGAAAAAAATGCAATGATAAAAGATATGAATTATAATGTGTTTGAAGCTGGTGATTTTTTTTGTAGAGTCCTTTAATGACAATTTAATTGTTGTGGTATGTGTCCAAGGACTCAAGGTAGAGTGTTTGTCCTCATCTAGCCACAGCTACAGCTCTGAAGCCTCATTTTATTAGAAGACGACTACTGACCTGTTTGTTTATTCATTGATTAATTACCACGAATATAATGATATCCCTTTGATACGGATAAACTTAATCTAAAAGAAACTATATCTAATATTGAACAATTTACCTAAAAAACAATTTATCTCCAAGGAATTTATCCCAAAGAATTCTCTTTAAATAAAGGACTCTCATTCCATAGCTTATGTCCTAAGTAATGCCACACTGTCGCTGCAGCACACGAACAGTACCACAGTGCTATAGTACATGAGATTCCACATGTGCTGATCACATGTGTCAACAACACAATAACACTAACAAATAACCACTTGTCAACCACAAACTATTTTTTTTCGAGCAAATGGAGCAGGCACTCTACCATTTCATCGAGGAGAAAGAACACTGTAAATTTTTTCCAAGAGCAAAGAAAATTCAGACAACACTAAGCAACTGAATTAGGGTGGGTTGAATGACCACAAACTAGATTAAACACCTTATTAATTAATAATTTTAAAATAAGTTGAAATAAGTTGGAAGAAATTAGAGAAATGAAGTATTACCTAAATGACAGCATATTTCGTACTTTGGGAGCAGCAGGCATAGCCATAAAAAGAGATGTGGCAAAAAAAGAAATGCGTCGCCGAGCCTCTAAATTTGATGGCATTTCAACAACCTTTTCTTTTGTGTTGAGTAGAAGGTACAGGCGTTTAACCTGAATACACCACAGAATGTAGTCAGTCACAAGGTTCCTACCAGTCTCCAATCTTTTATAGGCTCATAGCTCATCAAAGGTTAGCTCAGACCTGCTCTTTTTGTGGACCATTGTCATAAAATGGAAAACGGATTTTTGAGATTGAGCTGGTCGACGCAAAAAGCTCTGGCTTGTAGTAATCAAATGCTCTATCATCATCTGTGATTAATGCCTCAGAAGAATTAATCTGATCCAATACACTGTTGAAAGAGGTCGTTTTGTGATAACCACAAAAAATACAAAAGCAGAATACAATCAAATATATTCTTACCTTTGAGCATCCACAAGCATATCTTGAATCAGAATATCAATGATATCTTGGATTAAAATTGTGACCTTGTAGCGAAGTTCTTGTCTGTTTTTATACTGCATAACCATTTGGCAGGAACTTTCATCATATCAGCTGATATATTAGCATTAAAAAATAGAAAACGCTAGTTCACTCTCTATCACAATAGTAAGTCTGTGTCCACTCTGATTTGCTGCTAAATTTCTACCACAACCAGTAAAAAATGTCATTTGGGAATATTATCAGGAATTTTTCTAGAATTTAGTTCTCGATATATTTATGGATATTTAAGTTGAACACATGAAAGTGAAAGAGCAATTTTATTAGGTTTATAAATCTCTTCCAATATAAATTAGTGGCCACAAATATGGCTTTTTGGGAACCATGTTGATGTCCAAAATGTTAAGGATATATCTAGGCCCATAGAGGTCCAGGCCCATGAGGCCCATATTGGTCCAGGCCCATGAGGCCCATATTGAGTGTATATAAACACCCAAGTCTGCTGTACAAAGTATCTTCTTGTTCTATTCTTCTCTCCAAAGGTAACATGGTATCAGAGCATGGTCTAGGATTAGGATTAGGGTTTTACTAATCTAATCCAATCAGATCCACCGTCCATCACCACCGTCGCGGTCTAGGTTGCCCCAGGCCGCCGTTGCGGTCATCTCCAGGCCGCCGTCGCGGTCGTCGTCTAGGCCGTCGCGGTCCAGGCCGCTGTCGCGGTCTAGGCCGTCCCAGGCCACCGTCGCGGTCACCTCCAGGTCGCCGTCCGTCGCCGTCACCTCCAGCCGCCGTTCTTCTATTGACGATTGTGGCACATAGAATGGCATGATGATGTACCAACCTATTCCATCCTCAAACCAAACAAGACAGTCAGGTTCAAAGTTAGTATTGGATGAACTGTTAATTCTAGAGAGGCGAGAATTGGAGGCTTCATTGTTACTTGTATTTTAAGAGCTCAACAGGGATATACAAATAGTACAAGTGAGCTACACCCTAGACTAGAATATGGTACCTACCCCTGGCCTGTGTAGGTAGGGCATCCTAACTAGTGCAACATTCTCACCTTCTTGTAAAAATAGAACCAACCTTAGTTATTAAAATAAACTGGTAAAATTGGTTCATCTCTAGAAAAAGATCACATTATAGCTTGCCTGTGGCCTGGGCGCCTGGCCTGGTTATAGGACTAGAACTTTCTTGAAAGCGGTTCACTTTCAACTAACAAAGAACCCATCAGATCAGATAGATTTAAGAACAGCAACTAGATTGGAATTTTCGAGCCACAGTTGGATAAAAAAAAAAAATAGTGCATGCATTACTTGAACCATGGACTTCCAACTAAACAAGAAGGTGCTACGTGTTGCCACTGTTTTAAAGAAATGCTAAGTAGCAGTCAAAAGAAATTCCTTTTTCTGCTTAATTATGTCGACCATTCTAGGTGCTACCTATAGCCTGTTTTAAAAATGCTAAGTAGTAAGTAGCAGCCAAAAGAAATTCCTTTTTCTGCTTATTTATTTTCATCATCCTTGTTCTTTTCTTTACATTATTGTTACTCCTTCCTATGATTTGCTCTTGGGATTGCTATACATCAGATCTTTCTTAGGAAAGATCAGGCCATCATTACTGCTAAATGTGTCATAATGTGTGTGTGTGTGTGTGTGTGTGTGTGTGTGTGTGTGTGTGTGAGAGTGAGAGAGAGAGAGAGCATACTAGGCTATTGAAGTAAAACCCCACTGTTGTAAAATAGCATGACAGCATCCTGAAAAAATCAAATCGCCTCCCCAGCCGGTAGATATCACGGCTAAGTGTTTGTTCACTATTGCCGTTTGCAACCTTAGCTTCAAATTTTGATATCTGATTAAGACCAACATCACGTCCTTTGCCAACTTGAATATATTCATTGTAAGTTATATGTCCACGACGCAATATGGAATTGTACCCTGTAAAATTAATACTAAAGTTGCAATTGCTTTTGAAAAATGACAAGAAAATTAAATGTCAACAGAAGGATAAATATCTCACATGTCATTGTAGAGATACTTAATACCTTATACGCCATAGCTGAGAAGCTTATCTCTTCTATGCCATTACAATTGCTCGATTATTGGCCTATGTGCCATTGGCAAAAACCTATCTTTTTTTGTTTAAGCTATGTATACATTTAAAAGATCCTAAAAAACATAATAATTAAGAATGCAGCAATCTGAATGCACTTTTTTCAGTTTTTTCAAAATATTTTTTATGTTTAAAACAATTTAAATGCAAATTTTATATAATGTTTTTACATACCAAAAAAATATAGATTGAAATTATTTCACATTTCATAACAATGTGATTTTTTTAGATTTTTTCGTTAAAAAATTACTCACATAGCACTCCATCATACCGCTCCCCAAAGTACACTTGGTTAACCGCATGGAAGAAAACCGTTGTTCCCGTAGCATTACACCATTGGATAAAAAAACCAAATGCTTAGATGAAGCATCTATCCACCTTTACCGTTAACTCTCATGTCGAGGCCGACCCGGATCAGGGTAGCACGGTGACAACGAGCGAGATCCTCCTCGCCGGCCAACAAGTCGCCCACCCCTCCTCACTCACTCTCTCTCTTTCTCTCTCTCTCTCGTCGAGGCCGGCCCAGATTAAGGCGGCGAGGCGACAACGAGCATATCCGATGGCGGCGGCAGAGTCCGCACCGGTCAACGAGTTGCCGCCCGCATCTCTCCATATCTTGAAGACTTGAACAATGAGCTCCCACCCTCACCACCATGGGCTTGGGCGGAGCTGGGGATGAGAGGCGCACCGCCGGCTGGATCTGGGTAGAGCCTGGGAAGATGGGTGGAGTTAGGGAAAAGAGGCGCACCGCCGACGCAGAATTTAGGCAGAGCCGAGGACGATAATGAGGCCTATGACTGCGATGTTGGAGGAGGTGGAACTGAGCGGTGGCGATGTCCATGGCAGAGTAGTAGGGAGGAGGATTGTGGGCTTAGGGGCGGGAGAGAGAGTAAGAAAGAGGGGAACAAGAATGACAAGGAAACTGACGAGGGGCTGTAAGAGCCAATAGCGGGATTTTATGGTGCTATTCAAGGGAGCCACAAGATTTTAGTGGTATGTTTTCAAATTGCTTTTGGTGGAGTGTTACGTGAGCAATTCTCTCTTTTTTATATGTTTACACAGTTTAAATAAAAAAGTAACTTTTCAACAATGGCATACGTGATAATATATATTAGAGCAACTACGATGACAAATAAGAAAAAGGCGACCAAGTGATGGCACGTAAGGAGGTATCCGACTATGCAATGCCATATAAAAATTGACCCAACAAAAAGATAACATACCGGCAAACACATCCTCACTTAAGTTTATAGTCTTAGATGCTTTGCTTATGCCACCTCTTGTCAAATGAAACATCCGGTCGAAAATGTCTGGATGACCATAGTGAAACCGTACTCTGTAGACATGGAAATGATCATTTGAACAACAGATTGGCTTTATAAAATGGATTCTTTCATACATAAACATACTATCCAATCAGATTTAGAAACTCTAACATGGTAACTCATATTTCATCACAAATCAGAGGGACAGAAAATAAAAATTATTTCATGCCATCATTGTCAATATTACAAGATCAGAGAAAAAACGTGTTTTCACCTGAGAGGATCAGCAAGAAATCTCTGTCCAATTGTAACAAAGCTTGTCTCTTGATATGACATGAATCCAGCAAGTGAGGAAACACTGCACAAGTGATACCATATTATCCAATTATAAACAGTACAATTACTTTGAAAGACATGTTGGAAAAAGGTACAAACCTTCCTGTGAAGATATGCTCTCTAAGCCCAAGGATAGTTGGAGCTTGGTCCCTGGGATGCCTAACAAACTCTTGAAGAACATTTCTCATTTTGTAAGCTTCTTCTAGATAGTTGTCCTGATAACAACATATATAAATGAACATAAATTTTAATAGAGGACCTGTAGTCCTTAGCTATAGAAGGGTGTCCGGTTCATTACTTGATTCATATCAATTGTTTGTAGAGCTTCTCCACGAGTGAATATTATTGCGTGATTTTGATTTTCTGGCTTCCCTTCTCCAATGATTGGTGGACCAGGCAGCTTAATACGGTAAATCTCCTACGAGATAATCGGCAAGTAAGAACAAGTACATGAGGAATTCAAGTACAAATAATTTGTAAGTTGTTACAGGCAAGTATATTAATGGTAGTGTGCATTATGCATAGTAAGAGTCACAGTGACAAAATAGAAAAGGGGGTAAAACAAAATATTGAGAGGCTTGGATAAACAGAAATAAAAGACTTTCTACTATTTTTAATCATTACGATCATTACCTGGTCTAAATTGTTTTCCGCTTTTATTAACACAGAGGAATACTCCTTATGAGGCATATTTTGTACTATAACTTCTTCTCTTCAATGTAGGCAACACGCAGAGCTGGATACCTTCATTGAGCACATAGAAAGTGAAAAAATAGCATGGTTTGATGGTAATAATTACTGTATATGTTGATGTTCTCATTTTCCAAAGCCTACCTTGCCATCAAATCTATAATGTCTTGGGCATGGGGATCACCGTTAGATTTTTGTTCCCCAAACTTTTGACATGATATGACATATGAAAATTTTATATCATGAAAAGGCCCAGTTCAGTTGATAAGGACTGGTGGATATTTTTCTTATTTTTCCCTTGCTCAGAGACCACAGGTCCTTTGTATAATTCTGTGTAATTTGTTTAAAAGGAATAAATCATTGGAAGGATACCAGTTTAAAAAGACATACAAGTGAAAAGTGTGAAATCATCAGAACTGTTGTCTGATTACAATAACATTCTAATTAGTGTATAAATAGGAAACTATTTATGAATTTCAATATGGGGACTGGTTACCTTGATCGCTGGTCCTGTCTAAGAATGCCTGAAGTTTCAATGCCTTTTTGTAATACATCATTCCACGAACTAGATAGCACATAATAGAAAGAATCAGCATGTAAATTTACCAGAAATTAGAAGAACACTCTGGATTACCTGTTCTGCTTAGTGTTTGGCCACGAAAAGAAGCCCAGTATCTAATTTCTTCATTTGTTACCTTGGTACCAAGTCGTTCCAAGAAATTTTTCCACTCATCTAAAATAATGAAAAGAAGAAATCTTAGAACAAAATGAAATCAATGGAAGCAATTGCGATAAAAATGTGAAACTTTGAAGTTATGTGACATAACTGACCTGGATATATCTTTTGCATGTAGGAAAGAATAGATGCCTCATCTTGATTCAAGTGAAGTTCTTCCTCTGAAAACATCACTTCTTCCATGAAATAGGGAGTTACTATGCTGAACAAAGTATCCCGATGTCAGTAACTCAGAATTTCATCAGATGTGCACTAAATTGCTCTCTTTGAGATTGATATAGATGTGCACCTCTATGACGAACAATGACTTATGGGAATTCTTATTAATGATGGAATTTGCTTATTTTTTGAGAAAGATGATGGATTTGCTTGAATAAAAAAGGCAAACAAACATATTTAAAAACTTGTGGAATTTTGTTTCTTTTAGAACTGTACAGAAGTGCTTTTCTTATAAAAAGTTTTTTTTAGAATTTTTCATTGTTTTGCGAATATAAAAGAATTATGTCTAACTCATGAAGAGGCATCAGTATGATGGAATCAGGCAACTATTACAACAGTTGATTTAACAAAGATGCTTTAGGTGTATACTGCAGATCAAGTATATTGTAGTTAGTATGACCAAGTAGGATGATATCTGATTTCTCTCAAAACAGATCATGTGGAATTATCATACGCCTGAGGTATTTCTAAAGTTCATCAAAATGTTTGATTTTGACCTGAACTGCACCAGAAAAAATGCAATGATAAAAGATATGAATTATAATGTGTTTGAAGCTGGTGATTTTTTTTGTAGAGTCCTTTAATGACAATTTAATTGTTGTGGTATGTGTCCAAGGACTCAAGGTAGAGTGTTTGTCCTCATCTAGCCACAGCTACAGCTCTGAAGCCTCATTTTATTAGAAGACGACTACTGACCTGTTTGTTTATTCATTGATTAATTACCACTTAATATAATGATATCCCTTTGATACGGATAAACTTAATCTAAAAGAAACTATATCTAATATTGAACAATTTACCTAAAAAACAATTTATCTCCAAGGAATTTATCCCAAAGAATTCTCTTTAAATAAAGGACTCTCATTCCATAGCTTATGTCCTAAGTAATGCCACACTGTCGCTGCAGCACACGAACAGTACCACAGTGCTATAGTACATGAGATTCCACATGTGCTGATCACATGTGTCAACAACACAATAACACTAACAAATAACCACTTGTCAACCACAAACTATTTTTTTTCGAGCAAATGGAGCAGGCACTCTACCATTTCATCGAGGAGAAAGAACACTGTAAATTTTTTCCAAGAGCAAAGAAAATTCAGACAACACTAAGCAACTGAATTAGGGTGGGTTGAATGACCACAAACTAGATTAAACACCTTATTAATTAATAATTTTAAAATAAGTTGAAATAAGTTGGAAGAAATTAGAGAAATGAAGTATTACCTAAATGACAGCATATTTCGTACTTTGGGAGCAGCAGGCATAGCCATAAAAGAGATGTGGCAAAAAAGAAATGCGTCGCCGAGCCTCTAAATTTGATGGCATTTCAACAACCTTTTCTTTTGTGTTGAGTAGAAGGTACAGGCGTTTAACCTGAATACACCACAGAATGTAGTCAGTCACAAGGTTCCTACCAGTCTCCAATCTTTATAGGCTCATAGCTCATCAAAGGTTAGCTCAGACCTGCTCTTTTGTGGACCATTGTCATAAAATGGAAAACGGATTTTTGAGATTGAGCTGGTCGACGCTTAAAAAGCTCTGGCTTGTAGTAATCAAATGCTCTATCATCATCTGTGATTAATGCCTCAGAAGAATTAATCTGATCCAATACACTGTTGAAAGAGGTCGTTTTGTGATAACCACAAAAATACAAAAGCAGAATACAATCAAATATATTCTTACCTTTGAGCATCCACAAGCATATCTTGAATCAGAATATCAATGATATCTTGGATTAAAATTGTGACCTTGTAGCGAAGTTCTTGTCTGTTTTATACTGCATAACCATTTGGCAGGAACTTTCATCATATCAGCTGATATATTAGCATTAAAAATAGAAAACGCTAGTTCACTCTCTATCACAATAGTAAGTCTGTGTCCACTCTGATTTGCTGCTAAATTTCTACCACAACCAGTAAAAATGTCATTTGGGAATATTATCAGGAATTTTTCTAGAATTTAGTTCTCGATATATTTATGGATATTTAAGTTGAACACATGAAAGTGAAAGAGCAATTTTATTAGGTTTATAAATCTCTTCCAATATAAATTAGTGGCCACAAATATGGCTTTTTGGGAACCATGTTGATGTCCAAAATGTTAAGGATATATCTAGGCCCATAGAGGTCCAGGCCCATGAGGCCCATATTGGTCCAGGCCCATGAGGCCCATATTGAGTGTATATAAACACCCAAGTCTGCTGTACAAAGTATCTTCTTGTTCTATTCTTCTCTCCAAAGGTAACATGGTATCGAGCATGGTCTAGGATTAGGATTAGGTTTTACTAATCTAATCCAATCAGATCCACCGCCCATCACCACCGTCGCGGTCTAGGTTGCCCCAGCCGCCGTGCAGTCATCTCGAGCCGCCGTCATGTCGCCGTCTAGGCCGTCGCGGTCCAGCCATTGTCGCGGTCTAGGCCGCCCCGAGCCACCGTCGTCACCTCTGTGTCGCCGTCCGTCGCCGTCACCTCGTGCCGCCGTCGCGTCGCCGTCTAGCCCGTTCGCGGTTGCGGTCACCGTCGCAGTCTAAGCCGCCATGGTCGCCGCCCGAGCCATTTCAGCGTCGCCGTCGTACTCCGCCCACGGACGTCATCTTCAAGCCGCCGCGCAGCCTCGCCGTGGCCGTCCAGATCTCGCCGTGGCGTCTGCGGCTGCGGTTGTCTTCAAGCCGCCGAGGTCGCCGTCTGAAGCTCGCGGTGGCCGCCCAGATCCGTCGATCCAGTCCGTGGCTGAATCTCGTCTCGTGTGTCTCCGGTCGTCTCTACGATCTCTCTCCATTTTTCCTCCGAGTCAAGGTTGAGGTACTGCATTGTGCTATCAGTATTGCTGCCCTTTTCTTACCTTTGGTTGCTACTCCGCTTTGTTGCGGCCAGAGAGGCGATGGGCAAGACCCTAGTTTGGCCATTGAGGATGTCTCAGTCAAATGTTATTGCTATTGACATCAAGCTTGACAGGCATAATTATCGTGAATGGGCGTTCTCTGTGAAAACTGTGTTGAGAGGCTATGGCTTAGCCTCTTATCTAACTGATGAACCGCCTGCTGCAGCTAACAAGGATGCCTCATCTACTTCTGAGGCCAAAGCACTAAAGGATTGGCACACGGATGATGGCAAAGTGATGAGTGCCATTGTCACTAGCATTGAGCATTCCATGAGAATGAGTCTAGAACATCATGAGTCGGCAAAGGAGATGTGGGATTATCTCAAAAAGAGGTATGTTCAAGAAAGTGGTGCTCTTCAATACACTCTCATGAAAGGCATTCATGGTATTCACAGGGGATATGTCGTGGATGACTACTATCTGACATTTAATCGTTTCATGGGTCCTTTGATATCCATGGTGCCTAAGAGTACTTCAACGTGTGCGGGTTGTGATGCTAAGGACAAATTTCGGACAACTCCTTCATGTATCGCTTTGTTATGGGAGTAAGGTCGAATTTGAGCTTGTTCGCATACATACCGCTCAATAATCCCACTACTCCATCTCTTACGAAGCATTATCCGCCTCGATTCTTTGAAGAGACACGTCTTCGTTCTCTATCAGCTACCTCTTCGATTCCTCATGATAGTGTGTTGGCTGTTTCCCAAAGGCCTAAAAGTGGCACCTCGGAGGTGTTCTGCACTCATTGTAAAAAGGTTGGTCATCGTGCAGACAAATGTTTTTCTCTTCATCCAGAACAGTTGGCTGAGTATCGTGCTCGTCGTGCTACCCGAGGTCGTGGGGTTCCTTCTACCAACAAAGGTTCAGTGTCTGTTGTTGCTGCATCTCAGTCTCCGGACACTACTGCTAAGTCTTGGGTTCTGGATTCTGGTGCCTCCTTTCATGTGACTTCTGATAAGTCTCAGTTGGTTGCATGCAAACCGATCAATGATGGTGCTTCTGTTCAGACAGCTGATGGTACCTCTTGTCATATCACCCATCAGGGTGTTCTTTGTACTTCTCATTTTTCAGTACCCGCTGTTTCATTTGCTCCTAAGTTATCCATGATTCTTCTCTCAGTAGGTCAAGTTACTGATCTAAACTGTTTTGTTGGTTTCGATGACTCATCTTGTTTTATTCAGGATCGTCAAAGCGGGGAAGTGATTGGGACTGGCCATCGCCGTAGAGGTTCTCCAAGCCTCTACATCATGGACACATTGCGTCTTCCATCCTCCAATGCATCTGTTCCTCGTGTGGCTTCCACCACGTCGTCATCCACTTCTTCCTTCGCCAAGTGGCATCATCGGCTTGGTCATCTATGTGGATCTCGTCTATCAACTCTAGTTCAGCAAGGTCGTTTAGGTCCTATTTCTGTTGAGTCTACTTTTCTATTTCTGTTGAGTCTACTTTTCATTGTCAGGGTTGCAAGCTTGGTAAACAGCTTCAACTTCCATATTCCACCAGTGTTTCTTTCTCTGTTAAACCTTTTGATTTAGTTCATTCGGATGTGTGGGGACCTGCCCCTTTTGTTTCGAAGGGTGGTCATAGCTATTATGTTATTTTCATTGATGATCACTCTCGATATACATGGATATATCTTATGAAACGTCGTTCTCAGTTATGTTCAATATATCAGTCCTTTGTTCGCATGGTGCATACCCAATTTTCTACTGCTATTAAAATCTTCGTTCGATTACAGTGGTGAATATTTGTCATCTGCTTTTCGCCAGTTTCTCATTTCTGAGGGTACCCTTCCTCAGCTCTCCTGTCCTGGTGCTCATGCTCAAAACGGTGTTGCTGAGCGAAAACATTATCTTATTGAGACTGCTCGCACACTTCTTATTTCTTCATTTGTTCCTTCTCATTTTTGGGGAGAGGCAGTCTCCACAGCAGCTTATCTAATTAACCGGCAACCTTCATCTAAACTAGATGGCAAGTGTCCCGGGGAAGTTCTTTTTGGTACTCCTCCTAACTATGATCATCTTCGAGTTTTTGGATGCACTTGTTATGTTTTGCTTGCCCCTCGTGAGAAGACTAAATTGACTGCTCAATCTGTGGAATGTGGTTTCCTAGGGTATAGTTTTGAGCATAAAGGTTATCGCTGTTATGACCCTTCTGCTCGCCGCATGCGAATTTCTCGTGATGTGCATTTTGATGAGAGTCGTCCTTTCTTTTATAATCCTTACACTCATTCATCATCCTCTTCATCTTCCATAGATTCCACCTCCTTTCTTTGTCTTCCTCCCATTAGTACTGATCCTCCTGCTCCTGACCCTATTCCTACCACAGATACTCTTGCCCCTGATTCTCCACCATGCACGCCTGTTCCCACCACTACCACTCCTCCTCCGATTTCCATTCCGATGCATCCACCTTTCACACAAGTCTATACTCGTCCTTTCCTTCGTCCTTCTGATCCTGTGTCCATTTATGTTCCCTCGGCCAGTCCTGACGCTCCAGTTTCTGATGATTCTGATCATTCTGATGAGTTGCCTGTTGAGCGCCGATATAATCTTTGTGATCGTGCTACCATTGAGGCACCAGATCGGTTGGGTTTTCCTCGTGTGAGTGCTGCTGTTATTTCTGAGCCAACTAATTTTAATGATGCCTCAGGAATTCCTGAGTGGGAATCTGCTATGTCTGAAGAGCTTGCTACACTTGATCGTACGGGCACTTGGGATCTTGTTCCACTCCCAACTCATGTCAAACCTATAACATGTAAGTGGGTGTACAAAATTAAAACCAAGTCTGATGGTTCAATTGAAAGATTTAAAGCTCGCCTTGTGGCTCGAGGTTTTCAGCAGACTCAAGGACGTGATTATGATGAGACACATGCTCCTGTGGCCCACATGACTACAGTGCGTACTCGATAGTCGTGGTTCATTGCTCGCTTCTTGGTCTATATCTCAGATGGATGTTCAGAATGCCTTCCTTCATGGGAGCTGCATGAGGAGGTTTATATGCATCCACCACCAGGTGTTCATGCTCCTTCGGGTCATGTCTGTCGACTTCGACGTGCTTTATGTGGTCTCAAACAAGCTCCCCGTGCTTGGTTTGAACGGTTTGTTTCAGTGATAAAGTCAGCTGGTTTTTCTCAGAGTGATCATGATCCAGCTTTATTTATTCACCTATCTCCGCGAGGTCGAACTTTGCTTCTTCTCTATGTTGATGACATGTTGATCACGGGGGATGATATGGAGCATGGAGCATATTGCCCAAGTGAAACATCAACTTGGTGAACAATTCAAGATGTCAGATTTGGGTCCTCTCAGTTATTTTTTGGGTATTGAGGTTTGCAATACAACGAAGGGGTACTATCTTTCTCAATCCAAATACATACAAGATCTTATTGCTAGGTCTGGCATTTCTGATGATCGCACGGCTGCAACACCAATGGATCTTCACTTGCAACTACGTCCTAATGATGGAACACTTCTTGAGGATCCTTCTCGATATCGACATCTTGTTGGCAGTCTTGTGTATCTCACTGTTACTAGACCTGATATTGCTCATGCAGTTCATATCTTAAGTCAATTTGTGAGTGCTCCTACTTCAGTTCATTATGGTCATCTCGCTCCGCTTTACGCTATTTGAAGGACATCATCTCGGTGTTTGTTGTATGCTCGATCTAGCCTCTTGAGCTTTATGCTTACTCGGATTCCACTTGGGCAAGTGATCCGACTGATCGTCGTTCTGTAACTGGCTATTGTGTTCTTCTTGGCACTTCTCCTTTGACTTGGAAGTCTAAGAAGCAGACAGCTGTATCTCGATCCAGTACTGAGGCAGAGCTTCGAGCTTTAGCCACTACCACCTCAGAGATTGTATGGCTTCGGTGGTTGTTAGCTGATTTTGGAGTACCGTGTGATACCCCCACGCCTCTTCTATGTGATAATATGGAGCCATACAGATTGCTACTAATCCGATGAAACATGAGCTTACAAAGCATATTGGTGTTGATGCTTCATTCACTCGGTCTCATTGTCATCAGAAGACCATTGCTCTTCAGTATGTGTCATCAGAATTGCAAGTGGCGGACTTCTTCACTAAACCACAGACTCGAGAGCAACATCGTCTTCATCTACTCAAACTCAATGTTTCGAATCCTCCTCTTCCACCTTGAGTTTGAAGGGGGGTGTTAAGGATATATCTAGGCCCATAGAGGTCCAGGCCCATGAGGCCCATATTGAGTGTATATAAACACCCAAGTCTGCTGTACAAAGTATCTTCTTGTTCTATTCTTCTCTCCAAAGGTAACACAAAACAACATTCTTTTATGTCTAGTATTTGAATGTAGCTCCATTTTAAGAAAATTCGACCATTGGTCAATCTACTTCTATTAAGATATCACCAAATCACATCAATTAACAATACAGTAGACTAAAAAAAAAGTAAGAGTAATACTAGTGAAGTGATTACCAGAAGCTCAGCCAACTGGTCCAACTTTTCAACTAGTAAAGGCAAATGATCCATCCTAAAATCGACCAGTAGGCTTGTGTTCTGAATACTCTTCTTTATTTCAATAAATATGGCAGCTATCACCCTGAATAGAATCTGTACAACATCATGATAATATTCATGGGAACATCTACTGCAAGTCTGCAAAAGCTTTGCAAACATGAGAAAGAAAAAAGGGATAATAGAAGTGATGCTAAAGTAAAATGATTACCGCTTCTCTACATCACCAATAACGAGAAATCTGAAGATATTTTTTGTCAATTCGTAGAAATCATTGATTGCGCAAAACATATAATTATCCTTCTTAATTTTCAAGAAGAGCTGTGCACTATTTCCAGTAAAATTTGCTGCCATATCCACTGCTTTTGAGAACTGGCATGAAATGGAAGGGAAACATTCAGAAGATGATATAAAATATCATTGACAGATTTGATAGATATAGATGGTAGTGATATATATATATATGCTAGTGTGAAGAAAGAACCAAAAGACTTCATATATTTTTACATATACATGAGAGTAACACTGCAAGAAATATATCATTCACAGCTTTGATGGATATAGATAGTAACAATAAATATGTTAGTTTGCAGAAATAACCAAAAGACTTAAAATGTTTTTACATAAGGGCTAACGGTACAGAAAATCTTTCAATGATTATTCTAGAAATGTAATTGATGATGCCTTGCAAACCCACTGAGGTAGGCTTTCAAATTTCAGTTTGGAAAAAATCTGGTAGGGGCAAAATTTCACTAATTTCAGACCGATCCTCAGAACCATGCACCAACCTAGTTCTTGCTTGGAGTAACAACACAATAAATCTAGGATTAACATTATCCCATTGAGTTTATTTGAAAGTTGTCAACATGAAATTAATTTTTTTAATGTCTTTTAAAAATTGTCAGGTATTTCCCGTGATCTCAAGTGCTAGCCACACGATGAACACACACGAACACAGTGGACACAGAGAGTTTTGTGCTGCAATGAAGCTGCAGCATTTTCTGTTCTTCACTTCTTCTTCCTCTATTTTATACCGACGGTTACAAGAAAGGGAAATATGCCCATGAGCGCTTCTCACGCCACACCTTCAGCCGCATCCATCCCCACGACCGCGCAACGTGCATCCTTCTCATGGCGCTAGACTCGGACTCAGCGAGCTATTCTCGCAACAACCACCACGCACAGCATCACACAAATCGTGAGCTCACGCTGTAACAAAGACCAAGAAAAACGGAATAGAAACTAACTAACTGAACTTAACTAGCTGACTACTCAGACTGACACAAGGCTTAACGGATAACAAAAATAATATACATGTAAATTCCAGAGTTGTCAAGTTTGTAATGTATATCCCTAAATTACAAATGTTAACGCATTTGTCCTACATGACAATGAACTCATTGTCAAATACATCATAGATTATATCAAGTATCAATAGTTTGTCAAAATTAAATTGATTTATCAAATATTTACCGTGACAGTACATCACCTTTATTTATAGGAAGTCAAATAAAATAATGAAAAATATCTTTACTTCCTTAATTTTGTGCTTTGGTATTTAAAAAAGCTTTTATCCGACTTTTGATTTATTTAATACCTTACTTTTGTGTGATAGTATTTTGGAAAGTTTTATGTTCCTATCCATTCCATGCATCAAGTATTTTGGAAAGCTGTCTATTCCTATCCAATCCGATGCATTAAGGCCTTGTTTGTTTCAGCTTAAATTAAATTAAATTAAATTAAATGTAATTTTTCTATTTTGTATAAGTCAAATGATGTAATACTTTGTAGTTATTTTTGTGGAATTTTAAATAGTTCTTCTTAGAGTTCGTAAAAAAATTCATAATTTTTTAAACTCTTTAAGACGTCTTTCGAGGGGTCAAAACTTTTTCAGATTAAAGTTTTCAGCAACTTTCAGCTCAAACAAACAAGGCCTAAGTGTCTAGCAATCAGGTGAGACATCCGATTACATCTTCGATGTGGATAGTAAGGTGGTGTTAGCTTTCTGAGCAAAGCGTAACGAACTAATATATCCGCAAACTAACGATATCTTGTGCTCAACCTTCTTTTGCACCAAACAAAGGCATCAAGTTCCAGTTTTAGATACCTTACATGATCTACTTAAGATTCAGCGCAAGTATCGTTGTACAGGCTCTCAGCTGGTAAATTATTCTGTTAATAACATAGTGGAGCCTTTAAAAGATCAATATATTGCACCCAAGCCATGGGGTGTCATATATCATAGAATAGATGGGGCATACCTTCTTGGCAAGTAAAAACAACGGCCAGCTAATAGAACCAGAATTGTAGTCTAGAGACATGGGCATTGTCATCAAATCCATCTCTCTGCAAAATTATCAAACTTTGAAGAGTAGAAGAAAAAAATAACTCCTGATGAAACTTAAGCTGCAGTGGAATAATCAAAAACATGCCTATTGCTTATTAGATCCTCTGAGCGGAAGCTCTTTATTATTTGGTTCCAAACCAGAGCGAACTTTGTAGGATCATGTCTTTCAGCTTTACCTAAATTCTGGGAAAAAAAAATCTCATTTGAGAAAAGGGGGAAGAAACAAAGGCAAGAAAACACCTAAAGTTAAAAAGGACACGAACAGCTTTCACCTTAAATATTTTGTTTTCCAAGAATCTAGGCCATATTCTCTTTTTCTCTTTCAGAATTGAACGAGGAACAAGAGAAGTATTGAAAGCTTCAGGTAAGGTACAGAATCGACTCCTCACCATTCCCATTGTACGAATCTATATGAGTATCAGACATAAGAATCTATGCATTCTTAAATAATCTCCAATGTTTAATGGTACCTCATCTCACCTCACCAAGATGATGAACAATGCCACACATACCACCAAAAATAGTACAGAATACAGAATACCAAATTTGTGTGTCCATGAAATAGACCTGTTGGAATGTAGAGAAAAAAAAAATAAGATAGTTTCTGAGCTCTATGCACAGTTAGATATTGAAGTCCATAAGAGTCCTCACAAGAATAATAGGGGCCCATACAGCAAGAATAGCACCAGCATTGCTCTTGACTAGTGCAAAACAAAATTACAAAAGTCATCAGTCATCATTTAGGTTCGAGAATAATCTATTATGGTATAGAAGGGAAAGCAGACAACAAAATAGCGTATGGAGGAGGACCTTGAGGAAAGAATTCATGCCACTCATATTTATTCACATTGACCTTCATAATTTCTTTTGTAGGTCCCACAAGAGGTTTAATCTGCTCATGATATATATTCAGATAAACAATAGATTAGGAGATGGGGTAAAACAATACTAAAAAGCAGATGCAGACAAATGGCAAGCAAATTTTCTCATGTTACTATGATGTCTCATTGACAAACCATAACCTCATTGGACATGCATCAGAAATGTAGACAGCATTTTATCTACAGAGATGCATTTTCAGTGATTCTAATAAAGTTTGAGTTGAATTACATTGCAAAAGACACCAAAAGGTGTGTATGAAAACTATGCAGCAGAGAGAGAGAGGATTCATCTTGCCTCAAAGTAGTAGCTGAATAAAAATTTACTTGAAAGGAGAACCACCCAAAATGCTGTATATCTGTGAGAGCACGAAAGAATATTTAAGTTTATATCAAATTGTCAAAAAAAAAATTACATGAATATTGAACAGTAATGCATATGTTTTACTTTAGTAAAGGTACTTGTCCTTCTTGCATTCCCCTTCCAACATATAATTGCGGCTGCACATATCATTATCATTACTTCATTAGGCTATAATGACATACACAAGATATGCAAGTCATGAGGCACAGTATAAGGAGCTACTTAGTAGCTCTATAAAAAGAATTTAAATAGGATTATGTTATATAAGGGAAAAATGCCATGACCATGCATTCCACTTATTTTATATCGTGACAGAAACTCTGATATTATCTAGAAGTAGAACATAAAAAGAACTTTTCAGCAGGGTAATACCTGGCACCACCACGACAGTATATTGCAAATTCGCCAAGTAGATGTCTCTATGTAGCTGCTTACAGCAGGAACAAAAAACAATGCCATCCCAATCACATTGCTCATAAGGTACAATGCAACGACCACCATATATTTTGACAAGCAGAACATTCCCAGAAAGGTTTTAGGACGTCTAGCTGAACAAGCCATGTAATTTTGAGAATTGGAGTAAAATATAGGAAGAATGACCGCCCATGTCACAGCGAGAGAAAGTTTTACAGCATATCTTAGTTTCTGACTAAATCTCATTGTTCCTTTGGTTCTCCATGAGAAAGCAATATCAAGGATCACTGCAAGAAAAATTAGGTACCATTAAAGAAACAAATTTAGAACAAAAGGGACTTGAAAAGGTAGGTGCGTCGATGTGCTAAATGTTAATCCATCAAAACACAAGATGGCCGGTTTGGATTTTGGATCAATGATTTTGGTTTTGGGTTTTACAAACCCAACGCAAAGCATTGAAGGATCCATACTTCGTGAAGCACGGAGGAATGGTGCTTCGTGTTCCACTTATGAAGTTTAAGATCGAAATCGTCGATTCGAACCAATCATCTTGTTAATCCTGCTATAATCTCACGTCCCACAAAAAATTTAGATTTTTTTAATTTTAATTTTTTTGCATTTTACAACAAACAAGGATCTAAATAGTCGTGGAGCCTCCAATTATGCTGATTTTGGAAAACGTGAAATGAATAGTAAAAGATTAAAAAACGTGTTGTAAGATAGTAACGAGATGAACAAGATGGCCAGCTCGGATCAATAATTTTGATCTCAGATTTTTCAAACAAGGGCGGGAAGCACCGTAGCCTCTCTCTCTCTCTCTCTGTGTTTGTGTCTCTCTACACACACATGCGCACAATAAAAATCCAGATTAACCTTGAATAACTCGAAGTATAGCATTTGTGATGAAAATACTCAGGACATCCTCAAAAACTATTGGATCAAGTAGCTGAAGAGGGCTTTCCAATCCATGCCATGCCATTATTATAAGAATCTGAAAACAAAAACAATTGAGAGAGTGTTCTCAAAAAAACTGAAAGAACAATGAAACTACACATAAATGTATCCCCCCAAGCCATTGGTGAATGATGAAAGAGCTAAAACCTGAAGGCCAAGCACAAGAAGTGTCCACATCCTATCAAAGCTTCTGAAGAGATGCCAAAAAGAACGGACCTCAACAAAATTTGTCTTTCCTAACCACCTCTGCGGAGAACTATCACTTGTATTTTGCTGTATGGAATGCCCAAAAAAGATAAAGCAATGGGTAAACAACTGTGATCAAGTTAATGGACGCAAACTTATGCCGTCCTGTGAGCTGATACAGTTCATGAGAAGGCCTGGAATGCATTATGGGAAATAATAAAATGGCAAACTATGATAAAACAGAAGTTTTAAAAAAAGTTGTTAAGAATTTAGAGAGTTGAGTTCAGTTCTGTATTGCTCCACAAAATAAGAAAGTAGGCAAGAAATGCATCTTAAACTGCATTTCGATGCCACATTAAGTTACACATGGTACCTTCACTCACAAAATGCAGTTTAAGATGCATTTCAAGACTTATCTCCAACAACACCCAAAATCAAATATCCATATCTCTATTTAACTGTCTGCCTAAAAAGATTCCCTGCCTATATTTCTATCATCTTCAACAGAATACCCAAACCCTAAATTTATAAAGGCAGAGGAGAGAGAATACCTAAATATAGGTCTCTTGAGAGGATACCCAAATATAAGTCACAAGATAGGTGGTCTGTGCAGCTAGAGGGAATACCCTAAATTACATCATAGTGATACTCTTTTAAAATGATACAGCATAGTGATACTCTATAGAGATGATACAGCAGAATGATACGAAACTAACTACCACATGAAACAATACATAGAATAGGCACTGTTCTTAAGAAGTACCTGGTGCGCATGTGTAGCTCATGTGTGAAGGAACCAGTGTCACTAAGGCTGTGTTTCTTTCGGCGGTTAAGATTATAATCTGAAAAGGTTGTGGTGTTTTATAGAAGATTTAAAGGGCCAAAAAAATTATGAAAAAAATATTTTTGAGATCTTTGAGACAAATTGTGCAAAGTTTCGAAAAAATAACTATCAAAAATTTCAAAATATAACCATTACAAAAATGACAAATTTTAAGCTGCAGCTTATAATCTGATTATAAGCTGAAAGAAACAGAGCCTAAATGTTGTGCATATGGTACTGTTTAGCCTTATGTTGTAGATATTGATAAATAAGATTGCTTTGTTCTAAAATAAGTGTGTAATCCTATATATAGGATTCAATATTATATTCTTTTGTGCAATGGTCATTATTCTTAAGAAGTACCTGGTGCGCATGTTCAGGCGCTTCTGAGTTAAGGATGTTTTGTGTTGATGAGGATCCATGTGATTGGGGGTTTTGTTGCTCAGTTTGATGTTGTGAGTCTCGGGATTCTTTATTTTCATATGATGTGAAAAAGAAGTCATTGTTGAGACGCATGGGCCAGCCAAGCTTGAAGCAATCAGCAGACCTACATTGTAAAATATTTTAGTAAATTTTAGTAGCAAAAACCATACACGAACAAAATATAGTATCTAATTCTAACCAGAAGAATTCATTCAGGTCATCATAGTTTCTCCATGTTGAGTGATCAGATACTCCATTCTTGTTCTTTAGTGCTTCCTTCATTGCACAAAATGTTATCATACGAATACCAAAGCTGTGTTAAACCAAAAGGTTAAAAAAGGTGGTGTCGTACCGCATATATCTCGTTGTATATTGGTGTCACTACTTTGTTAAGAAATGACTCATCTTCTCTTCCATATGCAGGTCTGACTTTTTCTCCAGTTATTAAGCTTACAGCTCCAGACAACACTCCATATAGCTCATATGACATCTGAAACAAGAAGTGTTATTTTTAAAATTTTATTTTTTTGCAAAATGACGTCAACTTTGGTGCAACCGCTCGGGCAAAAATAGCAGAATCCATGTGCTGATTAGAAGCATAACTTGCTTTTAAGCAAACATATTGCCTAAACTAAAGATAGTATATTTTCATTTAATACAAACATGACAATCACTCAACTCCTTTGTGCAAGAATCTTAGTTTTAAAGGAAAAAAGACTAATAGAGCATTTATAATTTGCTAGAATACTTCCTAATTCAACTGAAAGTATTACCACATCAAATAAGAAATAACCCAATTGAAGCTAAGTACCTGGTACCTCTACCTCTATTGTCACTTGCTAAAGTATTGTTTTAGATTGAATATTTGATCGTTAATTATATAATAATAAAATAAATTGACCAGATAAACCCTCAGATAACAAGATGCAAGAATTTGAAAATAACATCCTTGAGCACAACAAAACTATGAAGGGCAACGATTGTACATACATGATGAAAAATGTAGCATAAGCATTCTGGCATAAGTCGTAAATTTGATGTTTCTCCCCATATAAGAAGATAAAGAGATATGTAAAGAAGTTTATGTTGCTGAATTTCCTGCTTCACAGAGGGCAACCTGCAGGTGCAACACAGAAAGGTACAGTACAAAGCAATATTTCTTAAAAGCTCACTTAAGCAGATTTTCAATTATGTGTAATAAAATATAAAAACAATGAGTGTCACATAAAACTAAAAGTTTACCATATGTTGCTTTTTCTCTCCAAAAATTTGCACCAAGTCAGATAGTTCTGAAATGTTTTCGCCAATAGTTCATCTACAGCTCTGTCATCAAGCTAAAAAGAGGCATATAAAGCATGTTATTCCAATATGTAAAGCAAAAGATTGATAAAACAAAACACTCATGTATGAGTACCATTGGAGCAGAGGATGACTTAGGATTCAATCGAGCATGCATATTTGCAAGCAAAAGGATGAGATGCTCCCTTTGATTGGCAACATTTCCTTTCTACCAAAAAATGAGCATATTGAGCTGAAATGCAAGGCAAAAATCTTTGGTACTAATCTGAGGATTAAACACCAAGATAAACAACTAGCCTACCTGGAAACCAAACCAGCTTTGCAGCCATCGAAGAATATCTGTATGAGGTTTTTCATCCCTCATGTTAGCTACTGGAAGATTGCGAACATTAAACACCGCAGACACTGCAGCTTTGATCTGTATAATAGTATAACATAACAAACTTGATACAAGATAATTTGTGTATAATTTAAAATAGAAGTATTGTTTGAAATGCAATATTGTAGGCTCGATGATAAGCAAAAGGAAAGGGTATCATTTCGAGAGAAAAAAATACTATCACGTTGCCCTGGTGTGAGACCATGTAATGTGAGAATTATTTTACCATGCTAGGCTGCTACTATCATTTGTATGGAAAATGTATCCTGCAGGGAGGATAGTCATTTTCCTGGAAAATATCATATGGAGTACTCAGTACATATCCTGGTGTCAAGAAGGCTCTAGGCCTTTTGTATCATAACAATCGTGAACATGCACATGACCAGCAGTTCATACTTCAAATGTTCTTTGACATAAAGTAGAGTCGAAAGATGTTTTTTTTAATGATTTTAGGTTAAAAATAAATCAAACCTCTGGGAGAAGCATTATTGGTTGTTCACTTGATCTAGGATGAAGCGGAAGAATATTATATCGAAATAAGCCTGACTTTTCTGCAAAATCTTCGCTGGAGATGAGGTTCTGCAATTTTACATGAGCATTAACTACAGAGTACAGAACACGTCATACATAATAAATCCCATTTTGCAAAAAAAAAAAATTTAAAACCTCATCCTCATAGCCAGTCCCGATGAGAACAGCCTTCAGCACTTCTGCCAAGACAGGCATGAGTTCATGTGCATTAGCTTGTTTTTTCCTATGAAAAATGCAGAAAGGATAATGAGAATCATGGTTAGGGCTGTGAGGGTGGGGACGAGAAGATTCAACAGCTTTGCATAGGAGAGTAGTTTGCAGGTCTGCAGTACTGATTTGCATCTGACAAAGAATATTACTTCTCATAGAATGATTTAATCTCTCGAGCATCATGTTTTTCCTTCCTCTTCAAGAGGGTGCTCTTCTCATCCTGTTTCAAAAGTAGATTCAATACGAGGCACACTATTCACCAAAAGGTAGACCACTGACTAGTCACATGTATCTCAGTGAGGCAAAACAAAAGTGCATAGATCATAAATAAGAAGATTTTCTAAGATATGATATACATGCACTGATGCACATATATGATGCTTAAATCTTCATCATATAAATCTTATAAGAATGCAATTATACTGTAATCATGTAACTCGTCCTCATAGTGTACGTACCTGCTCAAGTCTCTGAAGAAGTGCAGTTTTAAATTGACGAACACCCCTACCAGTTGAACGTGGATCCATATTATGAGCCTTTTCAAATGCGTGAAATCGACCTGTCAAAAGACACGTTTTTAATATATAAAAAAAGAAACATGTTTTTTTAGCGCGGAAAAGAAACATGTCATGAAGTTAACTCTTCTAGAGAAGGCTCGTGCTTGCTTGCAATATCTATTGAATCATTTTAATACTTTGTTCTTGAGTGACAAATTCTGGGTAATTCAGATTAAAGGAGAAAACAGGTTCCAACAAGCAAGAGAGTGATTGAGGGATTGGTATTCAATGAGCAAAGGACTTCCCAACAAGCTTTGAGGGTGCATCCCATGACTTAGGCCATTGGTGGGGTGGGGGGAATAAGTGATCTACTGAAGCCCAAATTATTGTACTTTTGGCATGCCTGTTGATCTAACCAGTTAACCATTACAGAGGAATGTTCTCTGCAGAAGAAACTTCGGCTGTTTAGTTGAAGATAGCTTATAGACAAATGGTTCATCCTGGCTTCAGAATATATGCAGTTAAAAACGAATGCTGCATCATAGTCTCTTTTTTCCATGAAAAAGGATGACCAGAATATTCCAGACGATGATGTGCTCTCAAGCTGCTTGCCAACCCCTTTCTGTTCATGGAATCCCAAAGTACCAAGGTGACGATTTCCGTTTGGCATCACAATCGCACAGGCCAGGGTGCGCGGCAGAAGTAGATGAATGAGCCCGGGAAAATCGTCACGACCAAGCATCAACTTACAGCAACAGAGGACCCAGATTCCAACACAGGACAGAATATTCCAAAAAGGTAGAACAAATGTCACCAAAACCACGTCGAATCTCTTCCGGCTTGTCTCTTTATCCAAGACACCAAATCCGATTGAATGACGAACGCGGAACACCAGGAACCACGTAAACACGTATGCGCTCAACGTCCATCTCGTGCCGCGCCCAGCTTAGGCGCGCGGCTTCCTTGCTCCCCTGGATGCCGGCATTTCCACGAACACGTCCCGGGCAAGAGGAATGGAACACCAAAAAACATGGCTCTTACAGAGGTAGGCGACGCGCGGAGACTCGGCCTCAATCTGGTTGGCGACGCGGAGGAACGGGCGGATCTCCGAGACGAGCGTCTGCGGCAGCTTCTCGCTGTCGAACTGCTGCGCCAGGGGCGGCCCGGGAGCGCCGGCCGCCTCGGCGGCGCCCGACGGCCCGGCCGCCGCCGCCGGCGGCAGCGGCGGCGGCGGCGGGGGGCGCCACTGCCGCGGCACGTACCGCAGCGGCCGGCTGGACGGCCCCACCTCCACGATCTCCAGGTCCATCGCGCGACGCCAGAGCCCGGCGGCCAAGTGCCATCGCCGCTTTTATCGCCGCTCGATCGCTTTCGCTTTCGCCTTCGCCTTCGCCGCTAAGCTTTACCGCTTTTCCAACCCGGCCGGCGCGGAGCGGAGGTGGGCGCGCGGCTTTGCTTTTGGGCGATCTGGTGGATGATGGGCGAGGCTTTTGGCGAGGAGGAGGGGAAAAACTGAAGAAGGAGTGTGGCTGTGCATGGGAGTATGGGGGAGGAACGGGCGGGGTTGGCTCCTTTTTAAATGTTTGGGAATGGGTTTTATCTCACACACACACACCGCTTCTAAATTGGGAAATTATGTTTTAGGGCCTGTTTGGCAACAAAGTTTTTGAAAACCATGGTTTTGTAATACTATGGTTTGTGTTTTGCTATGACCATGAAATACTATGGTTTTTTAATACCATGGTTTGCTAGCACAAATGAGAAAACTTTGGATTGGAATGGAGTCTACAATACTCCAAAAATACCATGGTATTGTCAATACCATGGTTTTCAAAACAGAGTTTTTGAGATTGCTTTCAAACACCTCATTGCTAAAATACCATGGTATTTCTCTAAAACCATGGTTTTGCCTCGAAACTATGAAAATACTTTGTTGCCAAACAGGCCCTTAGCTTTGTTACAATCCTCGCAGCGGCGCTCGAGGCTTAGAGCATCTCTAGCAAGCTATCTATAATACTATAGCAATATGGAGGGGCTGCTAGAAGCCCTTATAGTGTAGTGTAAATTATGAATAAATTTTAGAAAAACGAATAGAGGGAACACTCAGTATTTTAGATGGAAGATACCGATAAATTGTTGGTGATGCTCGTACCTCATATAGCAATTGGGGAGAGAGGAGGCCAAAGAATACGAGGAGATAATGCAAAAGACTGGTGCTAATGTGATGGAGGCGGACGTTTATTTGCAAAATTGCAAACTCCTAGCTTGTCGGCACCTGATTTACAAGATCGGATTCCACCTGCGTAAATACATACTAGTCCCAAGGATCATGGCTAGTACACACAGTTAAACATAAACGATACATTACCAACGTTCTGAATTATTACAAAAAGGGAACTTAGTTCAATACAAACACAAGCAACGGCTCACAGGCCGCAATACAGAGTGCACAACGATACAAGTCTATTACAACATCTAGAAATTTATTTATTCCACAGGCACGAGGGCTGTAGGAACGCGCAACCCTACTCTTCATAGTCTTCCTCGGAGAACACCTCCTCATCGTAATCAGGGTACTCCTCCTCGGACGGCGGGCCATACTCGGACAGACCAGCTGTTGAAATTTTGAAAAGGGAGAGGAGAAAAACGAGAATGAGTATAAATTGTACTCGCAAGTCGGGAGTGATGCAGATGTGGTTAAGTACAAGAAGAGCTTAGGATAATTTGCGGAAAAGCTTTTATTGGCCTAGTTTTGGCAAAGCATTTTTGAAAACATTAAATCTTAACATTTTCTTTGGACTCTTCTCAAACGGTTTTCCCCACTTGGCCTCAGTGCCATAGCGAGAGCAAAATCCTCTCTCATTTCTTTTCTCAAAACGGCTAGGTCCATTCCGCGCGACAATTCCTGGTAGGCCGACCCCCAATCCGAAATGTAGCCGGTGGCATCTAACTCAAACGAAAACTTTCTCAAATTCTTTACTCATCTCAAATCCTTCATTTAAAACCCTTTTCTAAACTGGTTTTTAAAATGAAGAACTACCATATGAACAGTCCCTTCGCACGCTCATAACCGCGAGCATGGCTATCATGATAGTTTTAACTCTGCAGAGTGGGTACACTTTATCCTCAAGAGGCTACGCACCAGAAGCGTTTCACCACAAGACCGCTAACCACAAGGGCTAACGACCGGGCCCGTCCCATACCGGGGCTCGAGGTCGTACTGTTATGGCTTAGTTCATAGGGTCATAGGACGAACAGTCCTTAGACTAGGAGAGAGTCTATATGTTTGCCCAGTTTTCAAAACGGTGTCGTACTGCACCAACCGACAAAAATATCTCTCCCTAGTCGGAAGATTTTTGGAGAAAGGAGGAAAACATTTTCATACTAAGCATCACCCTCGATGCCATATCTTTAAACACGATTTTCCCAAACATTTCTCAACAATGTTCTCATTTCACACAGAAGATCATATCACTTCGCATAAAGATTTTTAAGCATTTATTCAACCACAACGGAGTATCTAAATATGAGCAATCCATATTTTAGCCTTAGGTTTATTCCTACAATATCTCTTACCTTTTCTATTCGGCATGATATCTAAATCTAGTAAATACGACAATTATCATTTTAAACTAGCATGCACATTTTCAAGTCTAGTAAATATTTTCTAAATAACAAAAATGGCTTCACGATATGATCGAAGGGGGACTTGCCTTGATCGGTTCCGGGGAAAGCGAAGGGGACGTCGTCGATCGGGTCTTCGGGGCCTTGACCTCCTAAACACACACACGCATATGCAAAGCAATACAACAATCATAAGCAAAATATTTAATGCCTTGCTGTTTTAGGAAAAGAGAAAATGCAGTAACCTCTAATGTATCTTTGTTTAAAAGAAATACCATGAAAATTTCTCAAGGCCACATGAAATGATGCCATTTCTAGGTTATTTATTTATCCAAAAATGAATGCTATGAGGATGACATACCAACAAGCATTTTTCTTTGGTCCAAAAACTTTTAATGTAATTTCATGAATTTTTATAGAATTTCTACCATGCACTAGCTATTTTTAACTAATGCTTTTAGGATACCACACAGAGATTTAAAACAGAAACTGAAAATGAAAATAAAAGAACGGATCCCCCCCCCCCGGCATTAGGCCGGCTTGGCCGAACGGCCCAACGGCGAGGCGCGGCTTGGCACCGTGTGGGCGAGGGGGCAAGGCGAGCTGACGAGTGGGCCTTCCTCCGGTCCCACATGTCGGCTCCTTCCTCGACAGCACAAGGGGGAAAAACAGGGGAGGCAATCCCGGCGGCGGCGTTGCCAACGACGACGGCGACTCCGACCACCGGAGGGCGATTGGGCGCGTGGGAAGCGAGATGCGAGCAAGGCGAACGCGGTGGAGTTTTAATCATCCCGAACGATGGATGGAACGAGCAGCGCGACGGTCTGTGGCGGCAGCGATTTGCGGGCCACACGGCTCCGGCGAGGCGCTCCATCGGAGCTCAATGCCGTCGGCCGAGAGGGTGAAGGTAGGGAGAGGAACTACCTCTGAACTCGCCGGACCGGAGGGAACAGTGAGGCGGCGGAATCTCCGAGGGGACGGCGGCGGCGGCTCCGGGAACACGCACGGACCCCCTTGGCTCCACTCCTCCGGGTGCAAGCTCCTCCGCGACGACCTACCACTACAGGAAACGAAAACAGATTCGACTGCCAAAATCTGATTCGACGGCCAAATATTAACAGTCGAAACAGCTAATGTAGTATCGACGGCCAAATATTAACAGTCGAAACAGATAATGTAGTATCGACGGCAATAATTAAGCAGTCGATAGAACTCATATCTGTGGTCAGTATCGACGGCCCATAAATTGCCGTCGAGTTTACTTGGCGAAGGCCCACGGGAAGGGTGAACGGCGTGACGACGTCTATTAGTATCGACGGTAAACCGTTAAGCCGTCGATACATATTTTTTTAAAAAATTTTCATATCCCCTTTTGTTTAATTTATATTTTAATCTTTGTTGAAAATTGCTCTTAATTTTAATTGAAAATTAGAAATGTTACATTTTATTATTTTTTAGGTAGTCATTGTTATAATTAATGAATTGAGGAATATTGAACATATCTAGCTTTTTAATTAATGTATTAAATACTGTTTAAATCTTAGAATTTCAGTTTTAGTAGTGAAAAATTAAAAAAATAGTTGGGTGCGGGCGTGCGTGTATTAAATATTGTATAGTATGAAAATGTAAGTTTAAAATTACAAATGAACAGAATTTAAATTCAAATAGGATGTATGATGTTGGTTTGATCACATGAAATATGAAACTCGGGGTGGAATTCTCCGAAAAGCTTCAGGTTTCAAAGGGGTGACCGCATAGGAAGTTCTAAATTATTTGATTTTTTTTCCCAGGTGTGTAATTCCCAGTAGAAAGCAACATGGAACAGTTTGAACATTTGAAATTTGTTTTTTCAAATTTATAAAATTTAAACAGAGAGGTTTGACTAGTGATTCCCTTTAAAAAGGAAGCCCTCGAGACAAGCACTAGCATCGACGGCCTTGATCTAAACCGTCTATACTAACAGAGCTACTCGACGGTAGTCAAAGATAACCCTCGGCAGAAGATATATCGACGGTTTCACTTACAACGGTCGACACTAGCATCCCTGACGATAGTTTCGACCGTTAGTATCTATGCCGTCGACACTAGCATCACTCAGTATCGACCGTCGACACTACTGCGTCGGTTAAAACGGTTGTGTCGACGGCCAGGAATGGCCGTCGACATCGTTCTAGTTATCTGACCTCCTAGGGCTCGGGGACTTAGCAAAATCGCTAAGTCCCGGCCTCCATCCACGCCGCCGCCACGCCGCCGCGCTGCGCCGCCTCCTCCACGCCGCCGCCGCTCCCGCCTCCTCGCCGGACGCGTCGCTCTCCGCCGCCGCGCGCGCGTCCGCCTCCGCGCCGCGCCGCGCCGCGCCGCCTCCCGCCGCCGCTTGGTCCGCCTCACGCGCCGGGCGCCGCCATCTCGCCACCGCCTTGGCGGGCCGCCGCTTCGCCGCCATCTCGCCGCCGCCAGCCTCCCTAAATCGCCTTGTCTCGGTGCCGCCGCCACCGAGCCGCCTCGGCCCGCTGACGTTTTCCCGCCGCGACGGCGTCCCGACCGCCTCCACCGCCGCCGCCTCCGCCCACGTCCACCGGTCTCGTCAAGACGCTCCATCCCGTCGGCCACCCTCGATCACTGCTGGCGACATCCGTGTACTTTCCGGGCTTTTTTTTAAATGTGGGTAGTTTAGTGTCGACGGACAAGAATGTTTAGTCGAGACTAATTATAATATGATCATGATTAACACTAATTAATTTATTTAAAAAAGTAAAAAATTTAAAAAATGGTTTGGAATATATTTTAAAATTTAGGAAAATAGTATAGAATATAATTAAAAATTTAGGACAATAATATAATGTATTTTAAAAATTATATTAAACTGTTTGCTGTGTGATTAGCTAGCGTCCGTGGATTAGTTTAGGACATGTCACCTAGCCGTACGTCACCCGTTCGGAAACGGCACATCTCGTATGGAACACGGACGGTGATTCGTTGTGCTCTAATACGAGATGTGACGCGCGTTTCCGAATTGTCCAGTGGAGCCCCTTATGGGCGTCCCAGTGGACAGCCTACGAATGACCGTTCGAGCATACGTTGCGTTGTGGTACCGGAGGGTTCGAGATGAGATTTTCGACGGCATAACCTAAGAGGTTCTCCTGTGCATAAAATAAGTGCTTCGGAGTTTTTATCGACTCCCTAGCCATCGTTGCACTAGGAGAACCCCTAGGGTTATGCTGCCGAAATCTCGTTTCGAACCCCCGGTACCGCAGCGCAACGTGTGCTCGATCGGTCATTCGTAGGTGGGTTTAGAAGCCTTCCAAAGCCTAATATAAAACCCTCACGTGCGACGATGGCTGGCAACTCAGATGGAAGAAGACAGGAGTTGGATGTATGAAGGATGGCAACGGAACGGACATCACTCGGACGAATGGTACGACAAGACCAAGACATTCCTGAATCGTGCTTTTCAGGATGCTCCAAACGATAACACCCGGGTAACATGTCCTTGTGTTGATTGCGGGAACTGTAAGAAAAGAACCCGCGCTCGGATGGAGATAGACACAGATACGCATGGCTACAAGGCCGAGTACCGTCGATGGGTATATCATGGGAGAGTCGGTTGGCGGAGCCACGACCACCGCCACCACCAACAAGCGAAGGTTTGATGAGATTGATCGGGTGAATGATATGATGGATGATTTGGTCAGAATTTCTCGGATCTTGAGCCACCGATAACGTTGTCTAACTTCATGGAGCTTCTTGAGTCGCAAAACAACCTTCCTGATGACAAAGACAACGGTGGCCCTTTTTCTGCATTGTGGCTCGTATGTTAGCACTTAAGTGCAAATACAATTTCTCTATCAAGCTGTTTGACGAGCTCATATCGTTGTGGTTCGATGTCCTTAGGAAGGCCCCAAGATGCCTTCCGGTTGGTATGCAGTGTAAGAAATCGATAGGTGGCCTCGAATGCCATATGAGAAGATACACTATTGCCCGAACCATTGTATGCTGTACTATAAAAATGATGCGGGTAAACAGTCTTGTGATAAATGTGGTGAGTCAAGATATGTCGAGGTAGAGGACGCTGAAGGAAATAAGAGGCAGACTAGTGTGGCGAGGAAAGTGCTTCGTTACTTCCCGCTAACGAAACGTTTGGAACGGTGTTTCATGACCGAAGAGACGGCGCAACAGATGAGGTGGCATAAGGAGGGTAAAAGGCCGAAGGGCGACTTGATGATACATCCGTCAGACGGGGACGCGTGGAAGAATTTTGATCAGAAACATCCTGATTTTGCAGCTGATCCGAGAAATGTGCGTCTGGCAATTGCCACCGATGGGTTCACCCCTTTCAATATGATCGCTGCGTCGTATTCCTGTTGGCCAGTGTTCACTATACCTCTGAACCTTCCGCCGTCATATTTAATGAAAGAGGAATTCATGTTTCTAACCCTCATCGTGCCTGGTCCAAAGAATCTTGAAAAGAATCTGGATTTTTTCCTGAGACCTTTGGTCGAAGAGTTGAAAGAGTTATGGGAGAATGGACCAATCACGTACGATAGGAAGACAAATACCAATTTTCGCATGAGGGCTGCATTTCTGTGGTCTATTCATGATTTTCCGGCATACGGAATGTTCTCAGGATGGAGCACGCACGGCAAGCTAGCGTGTCCCGCTTGCATGGATGATACGAACGCGTTCCAGTTAACGCATGGGGGTAAGGCATGTTGGTTTGATTGCCACCGTGTTTTCTTGAAACCAGATCATCCCTTCGAAAAGAGGAATGCGTTTCAAAAACACTTGTTAGAAAGGACAAAACGTCCGCGATCGACCATAAATGACATCAAAACTTTGCAATCAAAATTGGTGGAAGGAGAAATAGAATCTATGAGGGTTACGGTGTGTCCCACCATTGGACGCACAAGTGCAGCTTATACTCGCTACCTTATGCAAAGGATTTGTTGTTGTCCCATAACTTCGATGTCATGCACCAAGAGATGAATGTAGGACAAGCAATCTTTGGGACCAGTCTGGACATTCCTGACAAGAGCAAGGATAATGTGAAAGCACGTCTCGATTGCGCTGAAATATGCAGTCGACCATCAATGAACCTCATTGAAGGACTGTCTAAAAAGCCAAAGGCTTTGTACTGCCTAACAGTCACCCAAAGGAAAGAAGTTCTCGAGTGGATCGAAGGGATTTGAAGTTTCCGATGGGTGCGCATCAAATATTGGTCGTGGTGTGAACGTTGCTCAAGGGAAGATACACGGCATGAAAAGTCATGACTTTCATATATTTGTCCGTGATCTCATTCCTGTCGTGTTTCGTGGTTACGTACCTGAAGACGTATGGACAGCTTTTGCGGAATTGAGTTTTTTCTATAGAAAACTATGTGCTAAAGAGATAAAGCGGTCCGAGATGGTTAAGCTCGAAGAGGAGATTGTTGTGCTCGTGTGTAAACTTGAGAAAATATTTGTTCCTGAATTTTTAACCCAATGGAGCATCTACTGATTCATTTGCCCGCTTGAAGCCGTGGATGGGAGGTCCTGCTCAAGACAGTGGATGTATCACGTGGGCGTCGCCTTAAAGGGGTTAGGGCAAACGTGAAAAATAAGGCTCGCGTCGAAGGTTCGATAGCAGAATCATACTATATGCAGGAGATAACCCACTTTTGCAATAAATATTTGACGAGAGAGCACAATGTCAATATTCAGGTACCAAGATACAACACAGTTTGTAGCAAGCCTCAATCTGATCTAAAATTGTTTCTTGGGAAAGGCAATCCTGTGGGAAAAAGTAAACGATGAGAGTTATCACAGGAAGAAATGTTAATTGCACTATTGTACGTGTTCGATAATATGGAAGAAATGGAGGACATGCAAAATCAATTCATACAAAGAGAATGGACGAGGATGAATGAAACCAGTTCGGAGGAAAGAACAAAGTTGATGAAGGACGGTGCCGGACCTGGACGTCCTAACTTCATAGTTTGGTTCTGGAAACATGTAAGTATATATGATTTCATAACCTTTTTAATAATTAAAGATTTTGCCGACATAGTTTGTTAAATTTTTATTTTCTATGAAACGATTACGACTTATGCAAGCGTACACAACGATCTGCGTGATACGTCGCGTGGACCTAGAACTAGCGTCAAAGTGCACGGAACTTATGATGTCAACGGTTTCGCTTCAGATCGGCAATTCACGAAAGGGCTAAACCTAATTTAAAATCAATTAACATTTGTGTACTATGCTACGGGAAGATGGCACGAGTACTACGGTATAATAGAGGAGATAATTGAATTAGTATTCGAGGAAGTAAGGAATTATCGGTTGTTCTCTTTTGTTGCATTTGGTTCGATCCTATTAAAGGGTTAGACGTCGAACGAGCTAGGTTTGGTGGAGGTTAACCACACGTCAAGGTTAAAAGGGTACGATCCGCTCATCCTTCCCAACCAGCCGAGCAAGTGTACTATCCGCCTTATCCATGTAAAAAGCAATAAAAGGTAGTACTAAACATGGCGAGGAAGACCTTCGATCATGGTGGGTTGTGTACAAAATTCAAGGCTCGAAGATTGGCTACCCTTCGACCGATGATTATGACCAACCAGTACAAGAGCAACGTATGAATGGCAATCTGGTGATTGATATTGGGAATGGACTAGATAACCTCGTAGCCACAATAGATGACGATGTAAATGAAGAAGTATATCCACCCAACCAGTAAGCTCAACAAACACAACAAGCAGAACAAGAAGGGGAGGATTGTGGACTGCATAGGCCCCGGGTATCCTCTAGAAGGCCCATAAGGGAGCAGATAGGGGGCGACCCAGGTCGGTTGGCTGAAGATGGAAAGCACTCGGATCGGGCGGAACTTAAGCCGCAAGAAAGGGTTCGAGTTTACGGGACATCCCCATGTAATTAGCAGATCAATGCATACGTTCCATGTAACATCATAACGAAAATAGTTGCCATATACCCCGCGACTTACTGTAAATTCTATCCCCCCTGTACTATATAAAGGGAGGGGACAGAGGCCATCGAATCATCGTTAGGAGCACCATCTTGCATCCCGATCCACCAAATAATCCCAGAGCACAGGAAGTAGGGTATTACCTCCTCCGTTGAGGGCCTGAACCTGTATAACCCTATCTTGTGCTAGCCATCTAACCTAGTTCTTGATTAGCGTCCCCTCGTACAAATTCATTGCCGGCGGTGACCCCCCAGTTAGTTACCCGTCGACAGTTGGCGCGCCAGGTAGGGGAAGCGTCAAGATCGTTTTTTAGATCAGATGGCTTTTTCGAGATCGCCGTACGTCGACATGAGGCCAGGAGAGACCCTTCGCCGGCACCTCGACTTCGTTCTCGACGGCATCGGCAATCTTCGCTCTCTCCCCACGGAGATCGTTCAACCGAAGGTACACGCAATCAATGGGACCCATTGCCTTTTGGCTTGAGAATTCTTCATGTGCTTTCTTAGGAAGATCCGTCGACAATTTCACTTCGCCTCGCCGAGGAAAACGAAGAAGAGCCCGATGAGATCGCCTACCCCGGTCTGGACGCCCTCCAGCCCGGTGAGGTCTACAATCCTCGACCGATTTCTCTCGGACTTGGGAGTCTTGCCGCGGCCTCGCGCAGACCGATCCGAGATTCAGCGAGGACAACCACTGGAAACCGACCGCTAATCCGGTCCGCTCATTCCAATCGGATCTGCGGCGTTCGTGGGTGTCATCAGCGGTGGCCAACCCATTGGACAAAGCGAACAAGTCGACTTCTCGACCCGACTCAGAGTCGACGGAGTCTTTGAGATTCGTAACTATCGTGAGGTTTTCGTCCTTGGGGCGGAGGACCATCACTCTACCTCTCAACAGTCGGACCGAGACAACCATTTGTTGTTATGGAAGACCGAGACCGTCGCGTCAACCCACGCGACGCGCCGCGACGCCCGTAATGAACTCTGCGCGGTGAAGTTAAGAGATCGAGGTTTACAATACTCCCGTGCCAACGTCATCGCGTCAAAGACCCTTCGAGACCATTGCGCGCAGCTTCCGGAAGGCGTCCGTGCATCCGAACCTCGCCGAGCGACGGCCATGGTAGAGATGGTCGCCATCCAGCAAAATAAGGCGATTCCCGCTCCGACCGCTTCGCTCGCAATGATCTACGTGCAATCGGAATCGGGCTCGCGCCCGGCGGCAGTGAATCTCATCATCACCCGCACGCGATCTGCGTCAAGATATCGAAGCCAGCGGCGGGGCGCGAAGAACGGTGGGCGAGACTCGCCCCATCACACGATCGTCGCAGCGACGATCAAAGCCGAGAGCACCGCCACCGGGCGCGACCACCGCCAAGCGGCGTCAAGGCCAGCGTCGGGGCGTCGAGCGAGATCCCGGCGGAGGCGGCCACAACCATTGAGGATTCGGGCCTTTACCCGGATCTTCGCCGTGTGGTTTGGCGGAAGGATTTAACCTCAAAGGCATCGACAAGTTCGATGGCGAGAGGACAAAGAGCTGGCTGCAGAGTTTATGCCTTAGCGGTCGGCGCAGAGGTGATCGAACGTCATGGCAAATTACTTGCGGTCACTTTGACCCCAACCGCCTGACACTGGTTAGCAGGACTCGGAGAGCTCTATCGAGTCTTGGGACGACCTCCGAGAAAGCGATTCATCGCCAATTTCAAGGGACCTATGAAATGCCCGCGGGAGATGGGAGATTGGACGATTACGAGCCCAAGAGCGAGACTCTCCGTGAGTTCATCAAGCGCTTTACTAAAAAGAAGAACGAGATCCGGACGTTTGAGCAAGCAAATCATTGATGCCTTCTTCGCCGGGTGCAAATCCGAGGAGTTAATCAGGCAGATGACCCGGGACCCCCCGCGTAATCTCAAAGCCATGTTCACAATGGCGGATCAGGAGGCCGAAGCCGAGGAGGCCATCGCGAATCATCGCGGTGTCAACGACGGAGGCCCGAAAAAGAAGCCTAACGACGAACAAGGCAAACCCAAGGACAAGAAGAGAAAGGGGGATGAGATGGTCGCCAACGTGGAGCACTACCGACCTAAACCCCCCAACGACAACGACTACAAAAAAGTGATGGATTCGGTATGTCCCTTCCATCCTCGAGGAAAGCATTCTGCCAATGATTGCCTAATTCTGCAGAAGTTCGCCAAAAATTCGAACCAGTCGGCTAAAGGCGGTCACGGCAAGAAGCCTGATGGAGACTACCAGACGCCGAGCGAGATCGATTATATCTTCGGGGGCTCTGATGCGTACGAGTCTAAGCGGAAGCAGAAGCTTACCACTCGGGAGATCAACGCCATCGTGCCTGCTACTCCAAAATACTTGCGCTGGTCCGAGGTGCCCATCACCTTTGATCGATCGGACCACCCAGATCGGATTGCTTTCCCTGGAAGGTATCCGCTGGTTCTGGATCCAGTCGTTCAAGGAAGTAAATTAAAAAGGGTCCTGGTTGATGGCGGGAGTGGGATTAACGTCCTTTTCGCCAAGACCTTCGACGAAATGAAAATCCCACGTTCTGAGCTACGGAAAGGGTCATCTCCGTTCCACGGGGTAATCCCCGGGACGTCCGCAGTACCACTCGGACAGATTTCCCTACCGGTCACGTTTGGGACCAAGGAGAATTATCGGACTGAGAGTCTGAGTTTCGAAGTGGCTGATTTCGAGACGGCATATCATGCTATCTTGGGAAGGCCAGGGATTGCCAAATTCATGGCGGCCCCCAACTATACTTATCTCGTCTTAAAGATGCCAGCTCCTAATGGTGTAATCACCCTCCCTGGTGACGTTAAACAGTCTCTGCTCTGTGACAGCGAAAGCTGTGAAATGGCGCAGGCACTCGACTCATCTGCTGAGATGGAAAAGATCCGACTGGAGGTTGCATCCCTTCAGGAGGAAGGAGACGTCCCCGCCAAAAAGCAGGCCAAGACATCCATCCAAGCAGCCGAAGAAACCAAGAAGATCCTGTTGGACCCGTCTGATCCGGCCAAAACAGCCGTGATTGGGACAGGGCTCGATAGCAAATAGGAAGACGCGCTCGTCACTTTCCTCCGGGCCAACCGGGATGTGTTCGTCTGGAAACCTTCGGACATGCCCGGTGTTCCGAGGGAGGTGATTGAGCACTCTCTCTACGTCGACGAAAAGGCAAAGCCCATAAAGCAGCGCCTGCGAAGATTTGCCCAGGATCGGAAAGACGCCATTAGGAGCGAGATCACCAAACTGTTGGCCGCTCGGTTCATCAGGGAAGTGTATCATCCCGAGTGGCTTGCCAATCCGGTCCTGGTGCAGAAGAAGAATAAGACATCGCGAATGTGTGTCGATTACACAGACCTCAACAAAGCGTGTCCTAAGGATCCTTTGGGCTTCCCGCATCGATCAAGTGGTGGATTCCACCGGTGTGAGCTCTTAAGTTTTACGGGCGCCTACTCGGGCTACCATCGATCGATCGAAGAGGAGGATTGCATCAAAGCGTCGTTCATCACGCCCTTTGGTGCTTTCTGCTATATCACAATGCCATTCGGGTTGAAAACGCCGGTGCGACCTATCGGCGCACCATACGGTGTGTTTTCACACTCAACTTCGGACATAGCGTGTAGGCATATGTCGATGGCGTCATCATAAAAACAAAATCGGAGGGATCTCATAACAGATCGACCGAGACCTTCGGGAGCCTAAGGGCATTTCAATGAAGCTAAATCCGAGAAGTGCGTTTTGGGGTTCCATCGGTAAATTACTCGGATTCATCATCTCCCACCGAGGGATCGAAGCAAATCCGGAGAAAGTCAGCGCCATCATTAAGATGAAGCCCCCGGCTAATCAGAAGGATGTGCAGAAGCTCACTGGATGCATCGTGGCACTCAGCCGATTCGTTTCCCGACTCAGGGAACGAGGCATGCCTTTCTTTAGGCTCTTACGCCGACAAGACGATTTTCAGTGGACGGCGGATGCACAACAAGCCTTTAAAGATCTAAAGAGGTTCCTCACCAAGCCCCCGGTGTTGGTCCCTCCCATGCCCTAGGAGCCCCTCCTACTCTACATAGGTGCAACGACTCACGTCATCAGCAGCGCCTTAGTGGTGGAGCGGGACGAAGAGGGCTCCCTCGAGAAGGTACAGCGTCCGGTCTACTTCGTAAGCGAGGTATTGGGCGACTCTAAAATAAGGTACCTGACGGCGTGTTCTCCGCTCAACCACTGCGGATCACACCCCTGGTCAGATTTTTAGTCTGCTAGCCAACTCGATCAAGCTCGATTCGATTTGAGCGTCGGGCACAACAAGGAGCGACTCGCAGATTTACCCAGGTTCGGACCCCCTCGCGGGTAATAGTCCTACTCCTGCTGAGCCTTAGCTCTTTTCTGATTGTGGTTGAATGGGAATGTGTTTACAGAGTGTTTCGTATGCACGAATGCTCCTCTCCTTCTCCCTCTCTCTCCTCTCCTTTTATACAAGCTTTGGGCTGGCGGAGAGAGCCGAGGAGTAAGCGATCTGATGCTCTCGATAATCGACAAGGCACGACAGAAGAGACGAAAACGTTGCCGCCACTGCTGCACAAGGCCGCCTCGCGTGCCGAAGTGGCCTCGACCCGACAATCCACACCGGTGAGTCTGCGGGTGGGGCCTACACTCCTCCTCGACAGGCGGCCTCCTCAAGCAAACCTTCTCTCTCACGGTCAATTCTTACGCGCCACAATGACGGCCGCCAGAACTGCAAGGGTCATCCTTTAGCGGTAATCATTTCTTCCATTGTCTATCCGCGTGATGTCTCATTAAATGCGCTTTGTCCTTCAGCGATGAGGGGAGCCTTCGTCCGAAGACTCATTCGCAATGCTCCTGCGCTGGGCCCCGCCTGGCGGGGGCCTCGCTGGTCTCAGAGGGGCTCGCCCACGCACCCGCTGGTGCGTGGGGCCTCGCCTCACCGTCGGAGGGGCTCGCCCACGACGCCCTTTGGCGCGTGGGGCCCTCGCCCGCCCGGAGGGGCTCGCCACGCACCCGCTTTGGGCGTGGGGCCCTCTTGGCCTCTGAGGGGCTCGCCACGCCATGGGGCCTTGCTCGCCCTTTGCCGACGCGTGGGGCCCTCCTGGCCTTCCGAGGTGCTCGCCCACGCGCTGGGGCCTTGCTCGCCCGCCTGACGCGTGGGGCCCTCCTGGCCTTCCGAGGGCTCTTTGTACCCCGGTATTTATTACACCGACAGTACCCACAAGTGCAGAAGCTTCTGTATGCTGTGTTACTTACATCACGGAAGCTAAAGCATTACTTCCAAGAGCATGAAATTTCGGTGGTCACCTCTTTCCCGCTTGGAGATATACTCCACAATCGAGAGGCCACTGGGAGGATTGCCAAGTGGGCGGTTGAGTTTGGAGCCTTTGAAATAAAGTTCAGGCCTCGACTAGCTATCAAATCTCAAGCGTTGGCTGACTTCGTCGCCGAGTGGACAGAGGCCCAAACCCCAGCAGCACATGACACTCTCGAGTACTGGACAATGTACTTTGATGGTTCCCTCATGCTCAGCGGCGCGGGGGCTGGGATTTTGCTCATATCGCCGACTAGAGAAAAGCTGCGCTACGTCCTCCGAATATTGTTTCCAGTCAGCAACAACGCCGCCGAGTACGAGGCACTCATCCACGGGCTTCGCGTGGCCATCTCGCTTGGTGTCAGGCGGTTAATGGTGCGCGGGGATTCGCAACTCGTGGTCAATCAAGTCCAAAAGGAGTGGTCTTGTATTGGCGACAGCATGGCGGCCTATTGCCAGGAGGTTCGAAAACTAGAAGACAAATTTGACGGTTTGGAGCTTACTCACGTGCTCCGCCGCGACAATGAAGCAGCGGACGAGCTAGCGCGGATGGGATCCACTCGAGCTCTGGTCCCGAGTGGTGTTTTCGTCCAGGAGCTACGCGCACCGTCTATCAAGCTACCATCCGCATCGGGAAAAGAACAAGAGAAGCAGAAGGAACCCGATGCAGAGGTATTTACGATGAACCCCGGGTGGACTCAGCCTTATTTAGATTATCTCCTTCATGATGAGCTACCCGAAGATCGAAGCCTAGCCGAGTGCATCACACGCCGAAGCAAGAGTTACAAGGTGGTCGGGGACGAGCTTTTCAGAAAAAGCAGTTCCGGGGTACTAAGGCGTTGCATATCTGAGCAAGAAGGCAGAGATCTGCTCGGTGAAATCCACTCGGGAGAGTCACGGGCACCTGTGCCGCTAGCACCTCGTGGGCAAAGCTTATCGGCAAGGATTTTTACGGCCAACGCCGCCACAGATCACGGAAGAAATAGTACGCAGATGTGACGGTGTCGATTTTCAGACGGCGATTCACATGCTTGGCTCAAGATTTGAACAATTCCGATCTCTTGGCCCTTCGCCGTCTGGAATCTGGACATGGTAGGCCCTCTCAGCGGAGCGCAAGGCGGGTTCACCCATCTCTTCGTCGCCATCGACAAGTTTACCAAGTGGATTGTGAAAGCTCAGCTCCCAGGGCTTAATTGATTTTGGTAATTGATGGCAACTGGGCCGTCTGGAACGTCAAGGATAAGGACTCTTTTGTTTCATAGTTTCTTTGATTTCCTTGTGTGCGTTTTGGCCCGGCCGACCATCGGCAAGACTCATTTCTCTGTTGCGTGGTCCCACCGAGCACAAGTTCCAGTTCATCTAAGTGAGTTTGAGCGGGTTATAGAGATGCCAAGTGTCCAGGGTTCGAGAGAGTTCTGAGTGGGACAAATTGCTCAAGGTTCGGGTTTCTTAGCGTCTAAGTCTTGAAAGTGTCGAAGCCACTTTCCAGCTGTCCAAGGGTTTCCTAGCGCATAAGTCACCTGGGTTCCCGGCTAAGCTATTCCAAGTGTTTTCGCCGAGTCCACAAAGCGACAATCCAAAAACGGAAGCCCTAGACGAAGCCGAGAGAGAGAGAGGTGTCCGAGGGTGCCGGAGAGTGGTTTCTATAGATTCTATGGTCTATCCATTTAGAAATAGGTGGTGTAACTTAGTTAGTTGGATAGCCCTTTCTCTTAGCTTTCCGGAATGCCCAAGATCATAAAAAACGGAGTTCGGGAGCAAAAGTTATGAATTTTTTAGTGTTTGTCCAGGGGGCGTGCTGGAGCTTGTCGGACGGAGTCCGATAAACCGTCGGACGGCGTCCGACAGAGCACATTTTTTCTTGTCGGACGGAATCCGATAAGCCGTCGGACGGCGTCCGACAGAGCACAATTTTGGGTTGAAAATCTGGTCGGACGGAGTCCGATAATTCACCAGACGGCGTCCGACGAAGCACAAAATCGGCTCGACTTTACGTCGGACGGCGTCCGATGGGGACTGGACGGCGTCCGATGGATTGATTCGAAACTCGGGAAAAATGAATCTGAGCCGTCCATTGTTAGGGTTTCGTCTTGTGCCTATAAATAGGGGCTTGGAGCACGGGAGAAACTTGAGAGAGCCCATTCTAGCAGCCACCCCATTCCATTGAGAGCTCCTCCCATGGTCTCCTCCTCATCTAGGGTTTCCATGCCATTTTGAGAGAGATTGAGAGGGAGAGGGAGAGAGGAAGAAGAAGAGGCCTTCCTTGCCTCCTCCGGTCATCTCCAAGTCTCTCCTCCTCACTCCCATGGGGTTTCCCATCTAGCCCCATGGTGGAAGTGAGGTGGTGAAGTTGATGTTCTTCGGTCTTATGCTCTTGGGATTTCTAGCACCGGAGACCCCTCCCCAAGCTTCACCGAGCGTACCACTACTTCGACTACATCCTCTACATCGAAGAAACCCGTCCCGGTGGACGGTCATTCTCCCGTTGGGTGAGGGTGCGTGCAAAGTCCTCCTTGCGGGGAGGCTGGTGACCGTGTGTCGGTGCCGTGATGAAATCCTCCTTGCGGGGAGGTCGGTGACCCTTCGTCGGTGCCGTGGTGAAATCCGTCTTGCGTGGCGGTCGGTGGTCCTTCGTCGACGCCGGGAGAAACCGTTTTTGGGAGCGGTCGGTGACCTTGTGCGGGTGCGGTGGGGGTGTGAGAGCTTTGCCAGAAAGTTCTTGCCATCAGACGGGTTCGGTGCTCACCCAACATTCGTTGTTGAAGAGCCCACGAGTGGATTGAGGGCACAGACGAGAGGGTCTGGCTTCCTTTTGGAAGTTCCTCACCGTGGAGTAGGAGTTCGCTCGAACCACGTAAAAACTCGGTTTGCACCCTTCTTCGCCATCCCTTTACATTGTGCACCTTGAACTCGATTATGTGGACTTGTGCCTTCGTGTTAAGAGTAGTCGCTTCGCTTAAGAATTGCTTGATACTTGTTCCGCCGTTGTTTCCTATCACTGATATTGCTAGGTCCAGGCGATAGTTGGTTTCCAAATTTGCTAAGTTTCCAAGTAAAATCAAAAGACGTAAAAATTGAAAAGAAGCCGATTCACCCCCCCTCTCGGCTAGAGATCCTTTCAGATTGAAGCCAAGCCGGTTGCTGTTATCATGGCGGCCAAAGCACGCGAGTTCTTCCGGGACATCGTTGTGCGTTTTGGCGTACCTAATCGCATCATTACCGACAATGGCGTTCAGTTCAAGAGCAGTGAGTTTCAAGAATGGGGCGAGGAGCTGGGCATTAAGATCTGCTATGCATCAGTGGCCCACCCGAGGAGCAACGGCCAGGTCGAGCGCGCCAATGGATTGGTACTACAAGGGCTCAAAGCCAGGATTTTCGATCGCTTAAAGCCGACGCCACGCTACCGGGTTAAGGAGTTGCCCTCAGTGCTCGGGGCTCGGGACAACCCCAAGCCGAGCCCTCGGGCGCATACACCCTTTTTCCTTATCTACGGCTCGAGGCGGTCCTCGATCGAATTGAAGTTTGGTCCCCACGGGTTTGCGGACACGACGATAATCGGTCGGATGAGGCAAAGCGTGAAGACCTCGATCGACTTGAGGAAGCAGGAAGCAAAGATTGATCCGGTCGACAAAGTACCATCAGGCCTACGTCGCTACCATCAACATAGCGAACGACGGGCCGTGCATTCTCCAAGGAGATCTGGTCCTTGAAGGAATCAAGCACGAGCATAAACTCTCCCCACTGGAAGGCCCTATGCGATCGCCGAGGTGACCCTTGGGGGCTTATCGGCCTAACGAAGATGGATCTGAAGTGCCCAACACCTGGAACATCGAGCAGCTACGTCATTTTTCCCTTAGTTCATGTATTCAATCAGCATTGTGTACTCAGTTTTCCTTCCTTTGACTTGCTACTTGGCCGTAAACGACCAAGCAAAGAAGTCGGGGCTACTAAATAGTAAAGCGGAGTCAACCGCACCCTATCTCTTCAATAAAGTTGTTTTCTCTACATGTGTTGATCGTGATTCGAGTATTATGAAAAATTTTTGAGTAGTGGCGCAACATGTCCCAAAGGACAAGATTTAGCTACTCCGCAGATTGCGAGAGGAAAGTTAGCGCCACCTCGGCCGCAATTTGGACGGACCGGCGGATCGTATCATGAAAAAGGATAAAACGATTATTCGGATAGTTTGGATCACCAAGATTGGGGATCAACCAAAAGCTTTAATTGTGCACAATTATAAGTCCAATCGACCAACTATCTCGGACGGCAATCGGATGAACCTCCCCCAGTAGCGCCGCGGCCTCCTCCTCCGAGCAAGCAAACCCATCCTTAATGGCTTCGCAATCTAGGCGTGGGAAGTTTGACTGCAATAGCGAGGCCTTGGCGGTGCATGTTATTGCGGCCTCCGGTGAAGACCTTGATCCGCCAGAAGGGCGCCGAGGCGGCAACGGTCGGAGTCGATCGCTCGGCTCCTCGTCTGGATAAAGGCATTCAAGTATCGGAGCGATTCCCGTCGAGGTCCGGCAGCGAAGTTCTGCGCAACCAGTCGGCCAAGGCATATTAGTCGGGTTTCAGTAAGGTTGAGCCAGGGAGAGCCAGTCTGAAAAAAGTTACCTTCCAACCGCTTAGCCGATTCCTCGGCTCGAGCGTTGGCTTGGTGGACTTCCTCCTCCAGTGCCTTCTGCCTCGCCTCCAGAGCTGCACTCGACGGCAAATATTGAAGATCATTACCAACGGAACATCCTTTTTAGAGATTTAACACAGGTCAGGGTTTATACCTTGGTTTGCGTTGGACTCTTCCACGTGGCGGAGACGGAGTTCTATGACCTCGCGGTGCAGTTCTTCGATCCGACCGCGATATTGTCGTTTGGTGGCATCTGGTAGCGTTGTCGAACTCATCGCTGCTTTCAACTCGCCACTGTTTTCTCCATGCATCGGGTTTTCGCTTTGACCTCTCCTTCATGTGTCAGATGGAGAAGAGAGGAGATTAGTGGGATTCCTCTCAGATGGATAGAGGTTCACAAATGAAAAGAAGTTCTACCTTGTATATTTCAGCTTGGATTGCGGTTACTTGGTCCAGACCTCCCACTCTTCGCCTCCCGCCTGTCGTCGACCTCGTAGCCCTCCATTTCTTTCCGCCACTTCAATCGGAAGGGTGGAATGTGTGCTTCGCCGAGGCGTGGGATCTCCTCGATCTCGGCTCTGAGCTAGCCGAGCTGGAGCTTTCCTTCACGACGAGGATTGGCGGCTAGTGGCGGAGGGGCCGAGTCCCGTGAGGCGATGGGCCGAGCCGAGTCCTTGGCGCTTAGCGGTTCGTCGTCATTCATGTGTTTTTCAAAGCACCAAGACCGCTCAATATGCACATTGCATGTCTCCACACTATGAAGTTATGGCGCCACGGCGAATACGTGTGACGAGACATATTTCATCCTCGAACTTCATGCCCGAGCCACTCGGGCCCGAGCTGCCAGGTTTCTTCGCCACCATGCCCTTGGGTCGGCCGACCGTGAGGTGGAGGGCTCTGTGGGCTGCGGCTTCTGGCAAAGCGGCGATTTCGTCATTAGGCGGCGGCAAAGAAAGCGGACAGTGTCTTCCTCATCATCGTATTCGTCCGAGTCCCTTGAGGTGTCCCCCTTGCCTTTCTTGGCCGGAGGAGCACTCGTTGAGCCCTAAGCGGGACGCTTGCGAGGCGCCTCCTTGTGGGGTGGAGCTTCCGGAACCGGGGGGGAGGAGAAGAAGGCTTCGCGCCCCTGCAAGCATCAAATTACATTAACTCTAGCCCTACATCAACGAACCGTGGTTGAGTTGAGGAGGATCTTCTCGTTACCGCTGGTGGCAAGAATCCCAGATGATATGGAGCCGGGCATTCCGCGGGAATTATTTCCGTGCCCAGAGCAAAAAGCTCGGCCACTCGGCTGAGGATCTCCTTCTGTGCAAGGCTCTCGCTGGCTTCTCGAGTGGCGTCCTGGAGCCCCGAGTACTCAAAGGCAAGATGTGCCCTCTCCTTGATGGGCTGGATACGGCGTTGGGTATAGTTCCACACTACCCCAATACCGGTCGGCCGGCAGACTTGGCTCATGGAGAAGAACAAGAAGTTCCTTCACTTGGCTTCCCGTCGGGCGGCAGAGAAGACCAGAGGATGGACGTGGGGCACTCATGGGAGAAGGAAGGGAGGGCGGGGAGTTGGCACAATAGAACCACTCGAGTGCCACCTTTGTTGGAAGTTTTCAGCCAAGATCGAATAGTATTTTTAACCCCTTCCATGAATTGAATCCCGCGCCACTGCGGCTTTGGGATTGTCCTTGTTGGGATAGGGTTTGAGAAGGAAAAGGAATCTAAAAAGATCGAAGTGGGGAGCGACCCCCAAATAGACCTCACAGACGTGAATGAAAATCGCGATATGAAAAATGGAGTTGGGATTCAAGTGTGAAATCTCAACCCCGTAAAAATGAAGCGGAACCCTAAGAAAGAGGAGCAAGGAAGGCGAAGCCACGGAGGAAGAAAGATTCGAAGACCACCACCTCGTCCGAACGAGGGTGGGGCAGACTCACCGGCGGGACGCCAAGACAACTTGACTCTTGGGGGAGCACGCCGAGAGACCAGCCTGTAGTCTCCGTTCGGTTGTGATGGACTTCACCCACTCCTTCCCGCTCTTAGCGCCTTTGGGGTGGAGGGGAAGGCGAGCCATTGCGATCGGAGACTACCGGGCGGAGGTGGCGATGAAGAGGAACCCTAGCGGAGACTTCTTGAAGAAGCCAACAGACCGGGCGCGAAAAGCAAGCAAGGTGAACCCGCTGCGTTCTCTGCTCGGACTTGTGTCAACGGGCAGAGTTTCGCATTCAGGCGGGCCTAGGTCTAGCGTCGGATGCGGCCTTCCGCGAGGGGCCCAAGAATCACTCTACCGCCGAGTGGTTCCCCGAGAGGTTTATGCTATGTGCCGACCGCCTGCCTAGGAGCGGACGAGCCTAGCTACTCGGATGAAGTATTGCCGCATGATTCGAGATCAAATCGCGGAGAAATAGCGCCATGATTCAAGATCGAAGCAAAAGACATCAGGTTCCTCAAAAGTCCTTCGCTCAAAGGGCACTTAGGCCCGATTACATATTTTTCATGCACAAAGACATCGAGCTAGGGCTCGTCGGCCGCTCATGGAGGAACAAAGAAAAGGCCTTACGGCGGAGGGCTTCAAGACTACCCCATCGGCACGGAGGGCGGCGACCAAGTCGTCCTTGAGAAGCGCGACCTTGTGGAGCTGCGGGAATCCACGATCGTAATCCTAATGGATTCCTCCGCTGACTTCCGCCGCTAGAGCGAAGTCCTCGAGCTCGCCCTCGAAGGCTTTCAATGGCGGCCTTGGCGGCGACCTCGCCTTCTCCCTCGCGGGGTTCATCGACCCACGCCATGATCATCTCCAAGATGTTGGCCATTTCTCTTGCGTGGAGAGAGGAGGAAAAGATTTTTGGGAGTCGCCGAAAAGAAAGAAGACTCAAAACTCAAGGCGGTGGTGAAGTAGTACTCGGCCCACAGGATTTCTTTTTATACGAAGGAAGTTCAAAGGTCGCGCTGGCGATCCGTTTAACACTGATGAAACCATCATAGCGATGGGACGGAAGTGGAGCGATCCGGTTTCGATGGAAACACGCCGCCTTCTATTTGTGTGAGAAAAGGCAGCAACGCTTCGCCTCCCGTAATTGGGCTTGGGCTAAAACGCAAAGGGCGACCCCTTAGCAGTCGTCTTAACACGCCATCGACGGCGGCAATGTGTTAAAATCGAGCCCGATTCGCCTCGGTGCACCACGGAGGGCATATCACGCATAGCCGCCAAAATTAAAAATATTTCACGGCATACCCCATGGGGGTCACTAGCCAACTTTGCACTCGGGGTTGGGTGTTGGTGAAATTTGGATTCAATTTCTTGAGGTATGCCTTCATAAGGTCGCTAGTTGTATATCGCTACGCGGATACAAATATCTCTCAAAATTGCGCCCAATCGGTATGCCTCCAAAGGCCTATCTCGATCCTTGCCATGGTGGGGACAGATACCACCCTATTGAAAGGTGTGCCCCATGTTGGGCCAAGAGATGGTTCTTACAAGTTAAGGCCGGGCACCTGATGTCGATATTCCTAAAAACGCTAAGGTTACAGCATGCTGCAAGACAGAAGCTGTAATGGCGTGGCTTAAGGCATGCCCCAAGACGGGCTAATGGCTGCTCTTGTATTGCAAGAGAGGATGCCCAGGAGCCGAATCCTCCTATTGAAATAACGTGTCCAACGGGCCGAGTAAGCTGGAGTTTGGTATTGCCAAATTTAGGCGTTGTTTTGACATAAAAACTTAAAATTTCTTGAGTCCTTTACAATCTCTTTTCAGATTACAGGAGATTTAAGCGGAACCAGTCGGCCAAGCATCTGACTCGATCGTAAAGCACTCGGGGCTATCAGGATTTGCATGGGCCCGGGTATCCTCTAGAAGGCCCATAAGGGAGCAGATAGGGGCGACCTGTGTCGGTTGGTCAAGATGGAAAGCACTCGGATCGAAGCGGAACTTAAGCCGCAAGAAAGGGTTCGAGTTTACGGACATCCCCATGTAATTAGCGAGATCAATGCATACGCTCCATGTAACATCATAACGGAAATAGTTGCCATATACCCCGCGACTTACTGTAAATTCTATCCCCCCCTGTACTATATAAAGGGAGGGGACAGAGGCCATCGAATCATCGTTAGGAGCACCATCTTGCATCCCGATCCACCAAATAATCCCAGAGCACAGGAAGTAGGGTATTACCTCCTCCGTTGAGGGCTCGAACTCAGATAACCTGTCTTGTGCTAGCCATCTAACCTAGTTCTTGATTAGCGTCCCCTCGTACAAATTCATTGCCGGCGGTGACCCCCCAGTTAATTACCCGTCGACAAGGATGTCGAGCCAAACGATGATCTTCTCGATGTAGACGATACATACTTCTAAATTGATGGTATTCATAATGGTTAAATTATGTTCTACTTTGTTATTTTAATTTTAATAACATGTGCACTGACATTTCTTCAAAATGCAGGATGCCACTCAACATTCAGAGGAGGCGCCGCAGACGAGGACGACGACCTTGACCAGGAGGTCCAGGGGGGCACTCCTGAGTCTGGCCACGAGGGCACGCCAGACCAGGATGACCTGGCACTAACACAGGAGTCCGGGGCTGCTGGGGGCTCTAGCCAGAGGGGATCCGAGGCGAAGAGGGGCATAACAAGTTGCCCAAGGCGGCGAGATATCCTCACAGGCGGATCGTGATCGAGCGGATGGCGGCATGTAATATCCTAATTCTCTAATTTGTTGTCAATTAAATCTACTAACTTACTTTTATTGCTCAGAGCAACCTATCCCGTGTCAACCCCAACAAAGGCGATACCCGGCCAATGAACGACTTGGCATCCTCGTGCGGCAAGATTATCTGGCATGGTCGGAGAGGAGGGCACTGAGATCCCGCTTACTCTTGGGATGACTACAATGTGGCACCTCATCGACAAAGACCGCCGCCGAGGAGATAAGGCGGGAGTTCTGGGTGAGTTCTCACATTTTGTTTTTTACATATCACAGATGATTGGCAACTATTGTTTATTCGGATTTATTTCTTTTCAGCTTAGGTATCGTCCGCGTCCGGGCTTGGAGGAGGACGACATCAATTCTGTCATGGATAGAAACGCGAAGCAGAAGGTGCAGGATCTGATGTCGAGTGCATGGGTCACTGCGGTTCAGGATTTCCACAGGTATTCACTTATTTCTTCTGTCGTTTTTGGCGCATTTGGTTCATATACGAATTATTTACTTTTGTCTTGTCTTGTCAGGATTATGAAGGGCGAGAAGATCACCCAGACCGACGCGCGCAAGCTGTACCTCGAAGCTCAAGAGTACGCGCAGGTTCGACCGGACTGGGTCGAACGCCCCAGATGCTTGGGAGGCCCTGTCACAGCACTGGGCCAGCGAGGCGTTCAAAGAAAAGTCCTTAAAGGCGAAGAAGAACCGAAGCGACTATATGACGAGCGTAACGATGGAAGAAAAGTCGCTGCTCGCTTCGCCTAAGAAAAAGGATGGTAATACTTTTCTCTTACCATTTCGATCTTGTTTTCTTGTAAAGACGAATGTATCGACACCACTTGTACAACGCAGGGCGCCACGATCGCCGACTTCCGACTTGGCTGTCGGTGTTCAGGAGGGGCCATACCTCCCAGAAAAAGGATGGCTCATTCGGTCTGTGGACCCAATAGTCTGCAATGAGAGGTACGTCGTAATATCTGAATTAGTTCGCGCACAGTTATACATTCTAACTCGATTATCTTCACTTCAATGCAGGCACGCTATAGAGAGGCTTTCGCTGATAAGCATGGCCCAGAGAAGGACCCAGAAGAGGAGCCCCTTGACCCTCTGGTCATACATCAGGCTATGGGCTGGAAGGCTCATGGAAGGCTAGCGATCGGAGGGGACCACCTGAGGTATGATACTGTCTACTTTATGTATGTGTCAGCTCATGTCATATTTTGTAGCCACTAACATCATTTTTTACAGGTCTGAGGATTACATGCCTCAAGTGAGGGCTGCCCACTCTCAAACAGAGAGCCGACGCGCCGTCGAGGCCCGCATTGAGAGGTAGAGGCAACGGGAGAGGGAGGAGAGGGAGCGGGAGAAGGAGGAGAGCAGACAGATGATGCAGGCGATGAGGGAGAGCCTGAGGACCCAAGAAGAAGCCAGACAAAGGCAGGAGGCGGAGATGGCGAGGCAACGATATGAGTTCGAGCAGAGGTTCGCCTATCTGGAGTCTATCTCTCGACTGGGAGGGGTATTGTCCTAAACCTATAATATCTATACACATTTAGTTTATTCTAATTTCATTTACAAGTTAGATGCCCATAAAATTTTAGGCTGGTCCAGTGGTACACTGGCGCTCCGGCCTTCTACGGGGTCCGCCACCGTGCCATGTGGTGGACACCGGCTCCCTACATCCTGCGACGGCAGCCCACACTACTCCACCCAGCGAATCGTGGGTCCGGCTCGCCCACATGGTGGCTTGCCATATGTTACGGAGGCGTAAGATGTTAATTCATGTTAAATCATGTTTCAGACTGCTCAAATGTGACGAACTAATAATCAATTGTTTCGTACACATGCAGGGTTCTGGTTCAGCGGCTCAAGGTGAAATTCATGGCCAGGAGGGAGGAGAGACATCGGTGAGCCAGGAAAATCCCAACTGGTCACCGACCTCTTCATGAGCGCCTACCGATGTTCACCCACCGCGTAATCCTCCGTAAAACCCACCGAGAACGATCCTCCGCCAACCAACCCCGATCAAGAGCTTTACTTTTCACTTTGTTACTATTAGTTAGAAACTTCGTGTTGCATTTGTGGTTTGATAGCTTTTGATGATGAACTTGGATTTCGATGTGATTGTGTCGATTTAATTATGTTTCTATGTGCTATATGTGTTTGTCGCGATATGGTTTTGTTTAGTTTTGTGGAGATGTGTGATATATGTGATTTGGATGAATTGTGGTCGATATGGGTATATATATGAATTGCGTGGTATTTTGGGTTTTTGCGATCGTCATTCATTTCTTCGGGTGCAAGTGCACGGTACCGCTGAAATTTGTGAATTTTTATACAATATGGTCAATTTTTTTTTTGCTTTCAGGCTGTAACGACGGCCAACACCGGGCCGTCGACATAGTTTATGGCGGATCAAGACGACGGCTACATATAGGCCGCCGATACTATCCTTTGTGTCTACGCCACCACCGCTAGATCCTCTGTGGGTCCCATTACGGTCGATCGACGCCTAATGTGGCCGTCGATACGATTTTTCTTCCACGTGGCTCCTCATCATCGTGTCGACGGCTAGGTGTGAGCCGCCGACATCGAAGTCGAATATGGCGGAAACGGCGTTCTTTGGGTCAAGATCGACGGCTTTATAAGGGCCGCCGACACTATCTGTTCGACGGCCGAGCCGCCGACATCGGTCCTTCTCTCGACGACGTTCACTGACGGCCTTGTGTCGACGGCTAGTTGCCGAGACAAGTTAAACCCGACGGTTTACTTGTTTGTACCGACGGCTTTAGCCGTCTAGACTGTTGCCGCCTCCTGTAGTGTACGGACCACACCCGAGGGGGGAGCGGATCAGAGGAAAGGAGACGGGGTAGGGAAGGAAGAAACAGCAGCGGCAAAGCAGGGGAAAAACAGCAACGCACTGGCTCGGCGAACACTCGATGCGGTGGCGCGAAGCAGGGACCAAGAGGGAGCAGTTCCCCTTTTATAGGCACGCAGCGCCCCTGGGAGTTTTTAACGCGGCGTGCATGGTTTGGCAACGCCGGCGCAATCTCCGGCCGGTGGCGTGAAGGGGAGCGCTTGGATGCGAAGGTACCGAGGCGGGTTGGCCGGCGACAAGACCAAAGAGACAGAGAGAGTAGAGGGTACGGAGGAGACGATGGAGACGACAATCGCGTGGGAGAAAGAGCCCACGAGCTTGTGGGAGAGAGGAGGAACAGGGGAGGCGACCGGAGAACAGAGGGGAGCGATGCAGGGGAGAAGAAGGGGAAAAGGAGAGGCTGACCGAGGGGGTCCACCTGTCGGCGTGGCCTTGGCGCGCAGGGGCAAGGGAGATGGGTTGTGGCGGAATGGGCCTGGTGTGTCATCGGCGGCCCAACAGAGAAGAAAGGAGGGGGGGAGGGGGAAGGAAAGAAAGAAAAGGGGGGAGAGGGGATGGGCCGGCCTAGGCCGAGATGGAATTATAGCATTTTCAATTTTCTGATTTCCACTGGGCCTTTATTTTCAAATACTCTTTTGAATAAGCAATGACTTTAGCTTTTTAGAAAATATTATTCCAGATTAAATTAAAAATTTAGGAGTTGGCTTTAATGAAATGTTACATTAACAGATTACTATATTTTTTCAAAAAGAATTTTTACCTTGAAAATTTTAATACCCAAGTTCATTTCAAGAATGATGCATGCGATGATGATGCTAAGATGCAATAATAAATAATTAATTAGAGATTTTTAAATTATGCAGTTTAAGAATTATTAACGTGCCAAATTGATTTTTAAAATTTTGGGATGTTACATAGCTGCGCGCCGTAAGATCTGAATTCAATGGCTAGCGTTTTAAAGTGCATTTGCACAGCATGGGGTGGTGACTGGTGACTGGTGAGTACACATAATACGTTGCCCTCCTTGTTTGTTTACCGTTCTTTTTCTAGCTACTGCCTCTTTTCTTCTTTATGCTTTTTTTCTTCTTCGTCTCTGCTTTGTGGTGCGATGAGTGATGACTGTGCATCGTTCTCTAGCCGTAGGTGGGTAGGGTGCTTTAGGGAGCACTAAGCAATGTTGTACTTGGGCCAAGTGATTTGCTTTGCTATCGGGGAAAAAGTAATCTACTTTGGAGAAATAATGCGATGTGATGGGGTCATGGCTAGCAAGTCTAGGCTTGAGTTAGTGCTAATTGCCACATGCATCATGTGCTGCAGGATAACGATGACCAGTTTTACTGAGTTTTGTAGCTAGTGTTAGATTTTCTGTGCTTTCATGCAATTTAGAAAACTAAGTACATGCTATTATATGGTAATATACAAAACCAAATTTTGTTAGATCAACGGAATGGATGTCGCATATTCCTCGTATCATAAAATTCCTCGATTTTAAAGACGTGGATACCATCCCACCACAACTATCAGTCCGGTAAAGAAAAGGAGAATATTAAGCGTGTGCTCTCCATTTTTCATTAGTTTTGGTATCTACTACAGAAAATGATAAAAAAAAAAACTTAGCGGCTCATACCGTCGAGAAAAGACTGTCATGTTCATGTGATTGAGGCCCAGTTCTTTGCAGCTTAACGGCTTAACAGCTTAACGACTTATCTGCGTTTTGAAAACACATATGTTTTGAGTTTTTTGAGTCCGTTTTTTCACTGTTTTGAAGGTGGGTACTAACACTTTAAAAAGCAAGTCAAACAAAATGTATCAGAATCTCGAGACTATCTTGAGAAGCTCTCGAAATTCAGTCATTTCAGCCGTTCAGCTGTTCAGATCAGCTCAAAAGAACAGGGCCGGAGACAAATCCTACTTGACCATGGCCAATGTCGTCATCACCTTCGTGCCCTCTCACCCTAATTAACCATGGCGCCGTTAGCATTGACAATAGCTCCATGGCTTACCCACAACCAACCGCGTTCGGGAGGTGCCCAATGGGCGTCGGACGCGCCTCCCGTCCAACGACCACCGTTAGATCTTGAATACAAATCTTGTTATTTTTGTTTCGCCATTTTAAAAAATTAAAAAACAATAAAAACAGAAATATTCTCTAATGCATGTCCATTCACACATATATTTTTTGTATTGATATACAACATTTATACACTAGATTTTTTTTAAAAAAAGTTTATAAAAATGAATATTGGTAATATTGATTCAAATAAAATATGTGTGGGACCTAAAATTGATTAGAGTATATTTATGATTTTTTGAATATTTTTACAAAAACAACTGTGTCGGAGTCCGCCCACATGCAAAGGCGCAAAGACGCACCCAAACATGCATGCAGTGGGCCCCACAACAATTTTTTTTTGAATGGCCATATTTTTTGACTGGGTGGTCCAATCCACAAACCGTTTGCGCCAATGTGTTCCTCGTATTTTTTCCGAACAAAACAAGATGTATGTTGCCATATAACTCTTCAAACTTATCTGGTGAAACTTGGGGTTCGTCTACTGAAACTTGGGTTTCGCCTAGTAAAACTTGGATTTCATACTCGTAAAACTTTGCCGAACTATCAAGTTTCATCAGGTTTCATCAAGTTTTTTCAAGTTTCATCCCGTTTCATCAGCACACGATCAAATTTTATCAATACATGACCAAGTTTCGCTAGTATAGATGTAAGTTTCCTAAGTTACTTCTCCTAGTTCACATAAAAAAAATAAAAAAAGTGAAAAAATTTAAAAGTATTTAAAAGTATTTAAAATGGGTTGCTCTCGATTTTAGAAGAATTATGAAATTTATTTCACGCATTTTGAACACTGTTTGAATTTTATACAAAAATCGGAAGTTTAATTGGGAAATTGATCAACTGCACGCTAGTATCTAGTCGATCGCTGTACGCGGGACGCGGGCGCCATGTAGCGGTAGGATTGGCGCGGTCGGCGCCGATCGGACGGGCGCGGGTGGTCCGGCGCTCCGGCGTCCGGACGGACGTCCAGACGCTGGCGCTCGCCATATTTTTATATGGAAAAATAAAAAACAAAATTTTTCTCAAGATCTAACGCTGACCATTGGATGCATGGCGGCCAGCGCTGGGCGTCGGACGGTGGAGCGGCCGGTGTTGGTTGTGCATAGTCGGGGTATATAAGGACAGGGTGGCGTGGCAGTGTTCGTTCATGATCTGTTCGTTTATCGAATTATCGTCCTCAAATCCTGAATGCGTGCCTCAATATATTCTAGAGGCTGTACGTGCAATGCAACGCCTAACCATGCATGAGAGAAAATCCAACTGCATTGTTTGCGATCCATATCCTACGGGGTGCAGCCGTAACCAAGACGTGCACGGTGCACTATGATCCATCTGCAAGGTGCAGCTGGATTCTCATGCGCAACGGCGCACCCTGGCCTGCGCGGTTGCGCGAGATCCATGTAATTAACGTTGGCACTTGTTGCATTGTATTACGACTAGATAGATGTCGACGAACTTTTATCGTCAGCTGTCCGACGACATAACGTTTTATCGTTAGTATTTGCTGTTATGTTGTCGGTTTAGACCGCCTACACAGTTCTCGTTTCCTGTAGTGGTTGTTCCTCATTGGCAGAGTAAAATGAATTATCCAATCAGGTTTATCTAGATTATATATCAACATGTGCAGCCATGGTTAACTCGTTTTATATTTTCACCCTTACAAAACACACACACGGACACACACACTAGCAAAGCATAGTTACTGCTACCTCCGGTCATAAAAACAAGTCGTCGTTGACTTTTGGACACGTCTTTGACCATTCATCTTATTCAAAAAACAATGTAAGTTATCATTTATTTTGTTGTGATTTGTTTTATCATTAAAGATACTTTAAGCATGATTTATATTTACACATGTTGGCACTAAATTTTTTAATGAGACAAATGGTCAAAAGCATGTTCAAAAAATCAACGGCGACTTGTTTTTATGACCGGAGGTAGTATTATATTTTGTCCTTGCATATATTATACTACCCCATGTAAAAAATGTGTAGTATAAATAGATTTTAAACTAATCTAATTAATCCCGTTGAACAGAGAAGAGTGGATGGCTCGTATTAATTTTGATGCACTAAAAATACCGTATTAATTATGGGCTTGCTACATGCACACGTAGATCATGGTGATCTCATATCTCACGCATGCACTAGCCACTGATGCACATAAACTATAATGTGATTTCTTTGTGGGATATATATATGTACGCATTCCTATACGCACTCAGATAAGTAATCGTTGGCGGTTCTTTAGATTAGCGATATATGTTTGACATTTACAAGCCAGGCACCAGATATCTCGTCGATCACTCCCAAGGGCACTAGGCAGAATTTTTTAAGCTCATCAAGTGCACAAAGCTAGCAGGTGAGTAGTGAGTACCATGCATATATCCTGTGGGATCCTGCAGAGACCTGGAGGCACACCACATGGCATGCATGCATGAACTGAGGGGGAGAAAAAGGAATCGAGAGCGACCAGGAAGTTTATCTCTCGATCAGCCCACATGTGCAGGGGCAGAGCTATGTATATCGAGAGAGGTGCACAAGCGTCAGGGTGCAAGACAAAAACTAGTAAAGAGTAGACCAATTGTTTCAACAATGCACCCCCCAAACCTAATAATTGTACATTTGGTGGAACAATCCAACCAGTCAATGTGCGAGTGAACCCCGACCATTTTTGATCTAGCTCCGCCCCTGCACATGTGTGCTTTTGATCCGGACTTTCCAAGTGCAACCTTCTATAATTAGATTGCACTAGTACCATAGAAAATAAAAAATATTAAAAAAAATAGAGTGCATCATCAGTGGCCGGCCGGTGTGTGAGAGAGAGAGAGGAGGTGAAGAGAAAGAATAACCAAAGTGGCAGTGCCAGATCGACCTAAGTAAGTAAGTTTGGGAGTATTATTTTCTAGCAAAAGAGTGCATGAGTTATGGGTAGGGGCTGCGCGCATGTGCATGGAACTCAAATTAGTGAGATCCAGCTGCAGCGAAGGTACTTATTACGTGCTTGTTGTTACCTGTAAAAACATCCGAGGGGGAATGCGTTACTGTTACCGTTGTTAAACAGGTCACCGCATGACGAACGCATGCATGCTTTTAGGCCTGTAGTTTTCGTGCAGCGCACACACTGATGAACTGATCGACCAGCGGAAAGGTAGAAAAAGCTGCCTAATCAGACCAGCGGACGATTGAACCACTTTTGCTCCCATCCAGGGATTAGGGCTTGACGAGCCGAGTATTGAGCTCGATTATATATCGAGCCTAGCTCGAGCTGCTCGGTTTCAGCTCGAATAGCTATTCACTAAGTGATAATTTAAACCCTTAAACGGCATATCTGATAGTACTATGAGCTCACTAGTCATTATTTAGCACTATACTTTTGTGCATTTATAATTACAATTAAGTAACATTATTCGATGTTAGTATTTATCTTTGAGATAGTTGCATTGTCAATGTAAAATAAAAAAAAGACAATTAATGATTTTCGAGCCAAACCGAGCTCGCGTGCTCAGCTCGTTAAGATCGGCTCGAATCCATCCCTCCCAAAGACGTGCTTGGTTGCAGTGGTGTCAGTTTGTATAGGCTTGTAGCACATTAATTACTGACTTAACTGCGGTGAATGGCTGTGGTCGTAGCTTAGCCTGAGTATTTGTTCTTTTCTGTCGATGGAAAGTGAAAACTAAAAAGGTGCGTGCTTGATACATTCAATTTTTTCGGCCCGGCAAACGAGGAAGTTTCGAGGATGCTGGAGTCATGGAAAGGCTCGGCCCAATTTGTGCCTGGGCGCATCCCAGTCTCCGTGAGGGCCCAAAGGCCAACGGTCTCGGGCCTAGCGCGAGCTAGCACAGAACAGAAAAGCATGCTTGCCTGATTCGACGAGGATTAAAATAAAAGGGTAAAATACACGGGCGGTCCCTAAACTATTAGTCGATTCTCATCTAGATCCCCAATCTATAAAACTGTAGTTTTGGATCCCTAATATTTTTAACTGGGTCCGCCCTGATCCAAACTTACCACGTGACAACCCTAGAGCTGACGTGGCACTGACATGTTACATAAAATAGTTTTAAAAAGGAAAAAATCATTAAAAACATAAAAATACATGGAAATAATTTTAAAAATCATTTTAAAAAATGGGGGAAATAAAAATGTGGGAAAATTATTTAAAAAATCATAAAAATAAAAACAAGAAAATCATTAAAAATATATAAAAAAATCAAAAGAATCATAAAATACGGAAAATCATAAAAAAGAGAAATCAATAAAAAAGGAAAATCATTAAAAAACATAAACATATGAAAAATCATAAACATATTAAAAATAAACATAAAGACAGTGTGGTCGCCTTTAATCCCTCTATAGTTGTAAGCGCAAGACCTCTAGCATCGTGGCGTATGGGAGCCCTCAAGTGCTACTTTTTTATTTTTTATGAATTTTTCAAATTTTTTTACTATTTCCTTTTTTATGATTTCTGAATTTTTTAGGATTTTTCTAAATTTTTTAATTAATTTGTGTGACATGGACGGCCATGTCAGCGGCACGTCAGCTCTAGAGCCGTCACATGATAGTTTTGGACCGGGACGAACCCACTTATAAAGTTTAGGGACCCCAAACTGCAATTTCATAGATTGTGGATCTGGATGAGAATCGATTAATAGTTTAGAGACCGTCCGTGTATTTTACTCAAATTAAAATCTGATTAATTCCTGCAGGCGGCAGCGCGGCGTATACTAGAGCAGGCAAATGCTCCCACGGAAATATTACTACGAGGGGAACGCGCGCGTCAGGAATCGAAGGTTCAATCCAATACCTGTGCCATGTTGATATCGATAAGATGAAACTTAGAATAATTACTACTGAAGCTTACGATGAAACATGGCAGTATACCGATGAAACATAAGCAAAAGTCCGATGACACACGGTAAAACACGGTATAAAACATTTGCATATTACGGCTGTTACTTTCACCACTGACAACCAAAATGGCATACGGTTGGTTTTCAAAGAAATTGTTGCATTGCTAAGGCGGTTACTTTCACCACTGACACGTACTACCTCAACCTGTCTGGAGAAGTGTATTCAATGGTTGTTACGACAAATCTGAGACATCTCCTTGCTCTTGTCAATAGACAAATGGTATCTATTTCCTAATGGCCATACTAAGACATGCGGTCGGGGAAAGATGGAGTTTTTTCTTTTCTTCTCATCCATTGTCACCTTGACATTTTATTCATTATATTATCCGCATCAAGTAGATATGTTGGTCCACTCATCTCCTTGCTCATTTGCGGCCCTCGGTATGTCAAGACTATGACTCCTTTGAAGTTTTCTCCATTAATCTTACCATCTATAGGTATCGTGCTTTTTTTGGTTTCTTTGCTTGATATTATTTGTTTATTGCCCCACTATGAGCTTTGAGCCTATTTTTACCACCACCTCGGGCGGTCGGGCCTATCAGTGTCTTTACCTTTCGAAGGCCTAGCAATAGTGCTTCATAATTAGTCTTATTATTTGTTTTCTTGGGGGGTTTTTTAGGACGTCTTATCGTCTGTTGTTTGAAACATCAGTCTAGCAGTATACTCAGTTAAATTTTCTTTAGGATTACAAAATGACAACTTCGACTTCTGTGCCAACCACTCTCGATGAGCCATTACATCGTAATTGCCAACATGTTTCTTGTGAGGGTTTTTCATTTAGTGGTGATGATAATTTTAAGATGAAGTTTGCAAACACTTGTGATTTGATTGTTGTTCTTCATACATAAGTCAAAGGGTTTTCACCGTTCATTTGCTATAAGGCATGTGACATCTTTGTGTTAGAATATATGGGCTTGGTCCAACATATTTAAAGATAATTTAATTAAATCTCAAAGGCCTATGAGGCCCATCTGGTAGAGGGGTATGTTTAGTACCATATTGCTAGTTGTGGTAGAGAGACCTCCTCTCAACCCCTATGTAAGGAGCTTGAGACCTTCCAAAAGGCGTACGTCCCACAACAATTGAAAAAAGGCTTAGTCCCAAATTAGGCTCAAGTCTCTTTCTGAGTCGCCTCTCTCTTTTCCTGCGCGTCACCGTTAGGCTGTCTCATGCCGTCTCATCCCGTGCATCGGCTCGTCCCCAACGTCAACACCAGCTCCCGTCTAGAGCGGCCAGGATCGATACACCATACATATTCTTAGTCGTTGTCCTTGCGTGTCTATCAGAGGGAATGTCTAGTTGAGCGGCCAGGATCGATACGCTATACGTATTCTTAGTTGTTGTCCTTGCGTGTCTATCAGAGGGACATATGTGTGCTGCTTGCGCATGTGTATCTATGATACGCTTCTGTTTAAGTTAATCATTTATCAGATATGTTTCATAATTTATCTCTAGCTAGATTAATATATACCTAAAAGTGTTGTTATTTCCATCACTTTGTTCCTATAGGTTGAGTATAGTAAATATGACGTTGATATTACGATCATATGTCTTTAATTTGGAGATAGTGACGAAGCTACTTTAAGGCCATATGCCAATTTTTCCATTCATGTATATCTTGTCTTTGGCGCTCGGAGAGATTGGAAAAAATAATACATCGGTTGCTGTTGTTTTCTCTTTTATTTTTTGAGCCGATGTTTCTTTTTTCCTTCGTTCACAAGGACTATGCTTATGACTGAATTGCATACGACCAAATATAATAGAGAAATTCTAGGGAACGGGATCCCGTCCGGGGGGGATCCAGACAGAATCACTCCCCGCGCGCCACGTGTCTCCCCCTTCCCCGCGCACACAGTAGAGGAGGAGGAAGGAGGAAGAAGGAGGAGCCGATCTTGCCGTCGCCGCCATCGATATCGCCCCCAGCCATTCGGGTTAAGGTTCGGAGTGGGGTTCGGGAATAGATTTGGGCCAGGAAGACGGCGGCACGGCGGTGGGTGGGATTCGTCGGGGCGACGACGGAAGCGGCGGCCGCCAGAGCCGGGGGGGAGGGTGAAGGCGGTCGACCGGCAGTGGAGGAAGGACTGCACCTCACCCCCTTGAGTTAGGGTGGGCGGCGACAGCGCTGAGGTGGGAGGCAGGAGAGGTGGAGCGGCCGGGTGCCGGCGCGGAGAAAGGAGGCGGCGGGGGCGGCGCAGGTGAGCGGAATACCGTCAGGGACAGCGGAGGGGCGGAGAAAGGAGACGACGTAGTGCGCGAGAGGAGGGAGGGATCCTGTCGGGGTCCCTTAGGACGGGTCCCGTTGGGTAGTCCCATCCAATATAATAGCATGCTCCTCCGTGTTTGGGCAGTGCAATGAGGCTGGCTATCTCTCGCAAAAATTGTTTCATTCTTTCAGATCCATCCGCGTGCTGATCTGTGTGCGAGACACGACGCCGACCACAGGCTCGTGTCCTGCAGGGATATATGGCTGCATAGCTGGCCGTTACCTGAAGGCATCATGTCAAGGCATTGCGTATTTGCGAGGCTTATGCATGACGATCACACGCCATTAATTAATTGCCTCAATGGCATGCCTCCCCAGAATAGTAGATTGGAAACACAAAATTCAGTCCATGCGATTCAGACGGGAGGTTACGCACCAGACTAATTAGCATGTATATAATGTCGGTGCTTTCATATACTTCAAACGGGGAGTATATATACAGCAACGGGCGCAGCACCCCGATCGGCTTCGTGCAAATGACTGCGAGTATTGTTGAAATAATTAGCACTTTCAGGTTTATTTTTTAATCAAGAGATATAACATGCACAACGTTTGAGAGATAGATAAAACAGGTTGAAGGCACAGAAGCACAACCTAGATACACATGCAGAAAACTAAACGTATATCTCTCTGGTGTACTCGCGAAAGTAATGACTTCTTGGACTTATCGTCGTCGTCGCCCGTCTGCACGAAGTTACGGCGAGGTTTGGTTCGATTCTCGAATCGGCGCCGTGTTGGAGAAGATGGTGCCGATGCAGATCACGACGGCGTAGTGGAAGAAGTCCTCGCGAAGCGGAAGAAGGAAGAAGCGAGCAGTCGCGCCGAGCGCTTCCCAAAAACCTGATTTGCCCTACCCGGTGCAGGAGCTCGAGGGCGATCGGTTCCGGAGACCTGCTCTCCCGAACGGCGGTGCACGCCGGCGCACGGGATGGGGAAGAACCGAAGCGGCGGCGCAGCAGAGGGAGGTGGCAAAACCCTAGGTCGATCTCATCTGATGCCTCTGGACGGCGCGGCGGCGACCGAGTCCAACACGATTTGTATATTCCATATCTGATCCGCAAAATCCGGAGAGAAAAAGAAATAAAACTGTAAAAGGAGGCTGCGTCTGCGCAAGCACGAGGGTCCGGTTTCGGCGGACCATTCACGCAGGTGCCGTGCGCACGCGCCGCCCTGGCGAGGCGAGGCGAGCGAGCGCGCGCGTGTGATTCTCTATTTCTCTTTCCCATCACATTCTCTAGTGGGAGGGAGCAAGCTCCACTATTTATGCATGTCCTCCACTCCTCCCACTAGCAATATGGTACTAAAGAGATTTCACATGCCTCATGCATACATAGGCCTTTGAGATTTTTCAAAAATTATTTAGATATTAAATGAGTCAGGCCCAACAATTCTAACAATCCCCCACCAGATCTCAAAATCCCATCAAGTTTGTCTATTCCCAAAACTGTTTATATACCAGTGTTTCGGTGACAATGGAATATGCCTTGAGTTGCACCTAGACATTTAAGCTACACTCCTTCACAATTTGAACAATGGACTACGTCTTGAATTGCAAGTTTTGTGTGAACAAGTTTCACTCAAAGCCAACTGATACTTGGCTGCCAATAGACTACCCCGCGGGTGGAGCATATAAGTCGTACTCCATGGTCTCTTCATGAGCTTGCTAGAGATTACCCAAATATCATAGACTGCGACTTCCAATAGTCGGGTTCATATAGGTGTGTTCTTTCAAGATGCTCTGTAGGATGACATCTTCGCTAATTAAAGCCAACAGAACAACATTAAGCCAAATGCCAACCCGCCATACAGATTTCGAGAGTATTACATCTCACATGGAATGGGTTAGGGTATACTCTCATCCAGCTAACCAATAGCTTGTTTTTCCCAGGACCTAATTCACGGGATCTCCGATCACATAGGCTGGGTTACCGCTATGGTGTAACTCACGTGGGTCTCATACCCAGTTCCCTCGATGCATTGTCTATCACACACCGTGATAAACCCTTTGTAAAAGGATCTCGCTGTGTTTTTAGCCGCTTAGATATAATCCAACGCTATCACCCGTAGTTTCTCAATTTCTGACGGATGACTTGATCGTCTTTTCACATGTCCTGAGGACTTCATGTTGTCCTTAGAACTGTTCACCTTGATAATCATTGTTTGATTATCACAGTTCATAAGGATAGCCGGAATCGGCTTTTCAACCATCGGAAGATCCATTAAGAGTTCACGCAACCACTCTGCTTCAACAGTGGCCGTGTCCAAAGCAGTCAATTCTGCTTCCATTGTTGAGCGTGTCAAGATAGTCTGTTTGCAAGACCTCCACGAGACTGCTCCGCCACCATGAGTGAACACATATCCACTTGTGGCCTTTATCTCATCAGCGTCAGATATCCAATTGAAATCACTATACCCTTCCAGCACTGTTGGGTAACCCGTATAGTGCAAGTCAAAGTTTATAGTACCTCTCAAGTAGCGCATTACCCTTTCGAGTGCTCGCCAATGATCATCTCCGGATTAGAAGTAAAGCGGCTCAACTTGCTAACAAAGAAGCGAGATGTCCGGCCTTGTAGCGCTTAGCTAGGTACATGAGTGACCCGATGATTTGAGAGTAAGTTAACTGATCTCTAACAATTCTCTTGTTCTTTCGAAGCACAATGCTAGGATCATAGGGTGTTGGAGAAGTTTTGCAATCAGCAAAGCCAAAGCGATTCAAAACCTTTTCCACATAATGGGACTGTGACAAAGTGATCCCATCCTCACCCTTCAGTAGCTTAATGTTCAAGATTACATCAGCCTCTCCTAAATCTTTCATATCAAAATTTTGAGACAAGAAAAACTTGACCTCGTGAACCACATCAAGACTTGTCCCAAAAATTAATATATCATCCACATAGAGACACAAAATAACGCCCTGACCCCCACCATACCGATAATATACACATTTATCGGCCTCATTGACGACAAAGCCCGCAAAAGTTAAAGTTCTGTCGAACTTCTCATGCCATTGCTTAGGAGCTTGTTTCAGGCCATACAGAGATTTCAATAATCTACACACCTTACCTTCTTAACCTTCTACTACAAATCCATCAGGCTGGTCCATATAGATCTCCTCGTCCAACTCTCCATTTAGGAAAACTGTCTTAACGTCCATTTGATGAACAATAAGACCATGCGAGGTAGCCAAGAAAAGTAGTACACAAATTGTAGTCAATCTAGCCACAAGTGAATATGTATCAAAGAAATCTTCGCCTTCTTTTTGGATATAATCCTTGGCCACAAGCCGAGCCTTATACTTTTCAATAGTACCATCAGGTCTAAACTTCTTCTTAAATATCCATTTACATCCTACAGATTTGCAACCATAAAGTAGTTCTGTGAGTTTCCAAGTCTGATTCGCAAGAATGGAATCCATCTCACTACGAACCGCCTCTTTCCAGTAGTCTGCATCAGGGGATGCAAACACTTTTGAAATCGACGTGGGAGTATCATCCACGAGATACATAGTGAAGTCATCACCAAAGGATTTTGCAATCCTCTGTCTCTTGCTCCTCCTCGGAGCCTCACCGTCATCCTCCTCAGGATTTTCCTCAGGTGTTGGTTCAGGATATTCAATTTGAGTAGTAGGTTTGGGAATTATCTCACTAGATTTACCAGAACTGCTATGCTCAATTTTCATAGGAAAGATGTTCTCAAAGAAAGTAGCATCATTAGACTCCATGATCGTGCCAACAGACATGTCAGACACCTCTGATCTTATCACCAAAAATCTACTGCCAACGCTACGAGGAGCATAACCCAGATGGACACAATCTACTGTCTTAGGCCCAAGCTTGCACTTCTTTGTGATTGGCACATTGACTTTCATCAAACAACCCCAAGTGCGCAGATAAAAAAGTGATGGCTTTCTCCCCTTCCATATTTTATATGGGGTTTTCTCCTTATTCTTTACAGGGACTTTATTCATGACATGACATGCAGTCAACACGGCCTCCCCCCACCATGCTTTAGATAAACCCGCAGTGTCTAACATGGCATTCACCAAGTCAGTTAGAGTGCGGTTCTTTCTTTCAGCCACCCCGTTTGATTGGGGTGAATAGAGAAGCGTCCTCTCATGAATAATTCCATGTTCCGCACAGAATAAGTCAAACTCACTAGAGAAATACTCTCTACCACGATCCGACCTAAGTCTCTTGATTTTCCTGTCTAATTGGTTTTCAACCTCAGCCTTATAGATTTTAAAGAAGTCTAGAGCCTCGTCTTTAGTTTTCAACAAATGCACATAACAATATCTAGAAGCATCATCAATCAGAGTCATGAAATATCTCTTTCCACCCTTTGTCAACACACCATTCATCTCACAAATGTCAGAATGTATGAGCTCTAGAGGTGCCAAATTTCTCTCCTCGGCGGCCTTATGAGGCTTACGAGGTTGCTTTGATTGCACATAAGTTTGGCACTTAGAACCTTTGACAGTAAAAAATTTAGGGATTAAACCCATACCCGCAAACCGAAACATAGAACCAAAATTAACATGACATAAACGTGAGTGCCAAACATCAGCCTCATTCTCAATAGCATGATCACAAATATGGTTCACAACTTTATGACAGTAATCAGAAAGAGAGAAACGGAACAAGCCTCCGCACTCATAGCCTTTGCCAATAAACAAACCATGTTTCGACAAGACTACCTTATTGGACTTAAACACCACTTTAAACCCATCTTTGCAGAGAAGGGACCCGCTGACCAAGTTCTTATTGATTGAGGGGACATGCTACACGTTCTTCAGTTGCACGATCTTTCCTAAAGTAAACTTCAGATCTACCGTGCCAACACCAAGAACAGAAGCATTGGACCCGTTCCCCATCAAAACGGCTGAACCGTGGGATGCCTGATAAGAAGTGAACATAGAAACGTCAGAACACACATGCACATTAGCCCTAGTATCTATCCACCAATTGGTAGACTGATTCACTGAAAGAACAGTAGGTAAAACATACCCATCGGTTCCCTCACCAGTGTTGCCAATGGTCACATTGACAGACTTTGAAGTCTGCCCAGTATTACCCTTTTTGTCTTTGCGGTTTGGACACTTCTTATCCCAGTGCCCAACCTCACCGCAAATCCAGTAAGGCATCTCATGCTTGTTCAACTTCTTTTTTTTGAATGCAGTGGTTTGCTTGATTTTATTCTTCCCTTTATTCTTGCCATGCTGCTGGACAACATTGGCGCTGGACTGTCCCTCGACTCTTTTTCCAGGTGCATCTTTAGCCCGAGCTTTCTCTTCAACATCTAGAGACGCGATCAACCCCTCAACGGAGATCTCTTATCTCTTATGTTTTAGAGACGTGGCAAAGTTTCTCCACGAAGGTGGTAACTTGGCAATAATGCCCCCAGCCACAAACTTATCGGGTAATTTACACTTAAGGAGTTCGAGTTCCCTCACAATGACCAGTATCTCATGAGCCTGTTCGACAACAGAACGGTTATCAACCATCTTGAAGTCGTGGTACTGCTCCATGACATACAGCTCACTGCCAGCGTCAGATGCACCGAATTTATTATTTAGCGCATCCCAGATCTCTTTCGCATCTGTGATGTTCATATACACATCACACAGACGGTCAGAAAGCACATTAAGAACTGCACCCCGGAAAAGTGTGGTGGCCTCCTGAAACTCTTTCTCCTTTTAAGGAGATAGGGTTCCCTCTGGTTTGCCATCCTTTACCCAGTACACGTTCATAGCTATCAGCCACAGCTGCACCTTTACTTGCCATCTCTTAAAATTTACTCCACCGAATTTCTCCGGTTTCAGAGCATCAGCAAAACGAGCCATCGATAAACCAAAGTGCCTAAGATCAGGTTTTTGGATTGTTGGAATAATTAGCACTTTCAGGTTTATTTTTTAATCAAGAGATATAACATGCACAACGTTTGAGAGATAGATAAAACAGGTTGAAGCCACAGAAGCACAACCTAGATACACATGCAGAAAACTAAACGTATATCTCTCTGGTGTACTCGCGAAAGTAATGACTTACTGGACTTGATTGTCGTCGCCGTACGGTACGAGTTGCGGCGAGGTTTGGTTCTGGTTCTCCGAATCTGACGCCGTGTTGGAGAAGGTGGTGCCGACGCAGATCGCAACGGCGTAGTGGAAGAATCCTCGCGAAGCGGAAGAAGGAAGCAGCGAGCAATCGCGCCGAGCGCTTCCAAAAAAACCTGATTCGCCCTACCCGGTGCAGGAGCTCGAGGACGATCGATTCCGGAGACCTGCTCTCCCGAACGGCGGTGCACGCCGACGCACGGGATGGGGAAGAACCGAAGCGGCGGCGCAGCAGAGGGAGGTGGCAAAACCCTAGGTCGATCTCATCTGATACCTCTAAACGGCGCGGCGGCAGATTTATATAGCAAAACACGTGAGGCAAACAGATCGCGAAACGGGCCGCGACCGAGTCCAACACGATTTGTATATTCCATATCTGACCCGCAAAATCCGGAGAGTAAAAGAAATAAAACTGCAAAAGAAGGCTGCGTCTGCGCAAGCACGAGGGTTCGGTTTCGGCGGACCATTCACGCAGGTGCCGTGCGCACGTGCACGCGCCGCCCCTGCCAGGCCAGCAAGCGAGCGCGTGTGATTCTCTATTTCTCTTTCCCATCACATCCTCTAGTGGGAGAGAGCAAGCTCCACTATTTAAGCATGTCCTCCACTCCTCCCACTAGCAATATGGTACTAAAGAGATTTCATATGCCTCATGCATACATGGGCCTTTGAGATTTTTCAGGAATTATTTAGATATTAAATGGGCCAGGCCCAACAATTCTAACAAGTATTTGAGGGTGGTGTTCTTCTCATAAATGCAAATTAAGATTTAACCAAGTGATTCTTAGCGTGATTAATTAAAAAATTCATAGAGGCATCACCGCTCTCTATCTTTTTGATTGTCTTCAATATTCACGAGCTGATAACGTATTGAGAAATCTTTTCGATTTTATATGATGCTTATGAGCTGATAATGTACTGAGAAACCTTGCTACCGAGTATAGTTCACGAGCTAATAACGTATTGAGGAACCTTGTTGCTGGGTGCATATAGTCGAGGGTTCGCTAATATATCTAAATTAGACTAACAGAAACCCAATAGATATAAAATTAGATAGTTCCAAAGTAGAGGTGGAGTAACAGAGAAACAGAGAATAAATTCAGAGATCGTCTACAATGAGGAGAAGCTATATAGAACTGAGTTAACGCAAAGAAATACGTATTCATAATAAATACGTACATACATGCAGCACTTACAGGAAGAGCTTCAAATTAACTTGTCAGGTAAAGCAAGCAACATCATGTGTCCTATAGATATATCAAAGACACAGATCAAGCCATCGTATATGTATATTATTTCCATGCTACTCTAAATTGCCATGCATATATACATTTGCTCGTATAAATTGCCTTGTATGCATGGCTGAATTAATCTTGTTCCTCCTCAGGCATCGACACGGTGATGGTTACACCAAAAAAGCCTGATGCTGCGCGTGCGTACCCCGAGCTTTATTTGAGCCGATCTTGAGTCGAGTATCGAGCTTGATTATATATCAAGCTGCTCGGTTTAATTCAGTTCGAATGCTCGAATAGCTATTCACTAAGTGATAATTTAAACCCTTAAACGGCATATCCAATGGCGGAGCTTGAAGGCCAAATGAGGAGGGGCGGGCAAGGAGGGGGGGGCACGATGCTTGAATTAGGATGAAATTTATACTACATACTAACTGTGTATTAAGGAAAACAATTTTTGTGGGGGGCAAGGCCAAGATGGCTCTTACTAAGCTCCGCCACTGGGCATATCTGATAGTACTATGGGCTCACTAGTTATTGTTTAGCACTATACTTTTGTGCATTTATAATTATAATTAAGTAACATTATTCAATGTTAAGTATTTATCTTTGAGATAGTTGCATTGTCAATGTAAAATAAAAAAAAAGACAATTAATGATTTTCGAGCCAAACCGAGCTCACATGCTCAGTTCGTTAAGGTCGGCTTGAATCCACCCCTGCCAATGACGTGCTTGGTTGCAGCTGGTGTCGGTTTGTATAGGCTTGTAGCACGTTAATTACTGACTTAACTGCGGTGAATGGCTGTGGTCGTAGCTTAGCCTGAGTATTTGTTCTTTTCTGTCGATGGAAAGTGAAAACTAAAAAGGTGCGTGCTTGATACATTCAATTTTTTCGGCCCGGCAAACGAGGAAGTTTCGAGGATGCTGGAGTCATGGAAAGGCTCGGCCCAATTTGTGCCCGGGCGCATCCCAGTCTCCCTGAGGGCCCAAAGCCCAACGGTCTCGGGCCTAGCGCGAGCTAGCACACAACAGAGAAGAAATTTTGATTTTTTTTTATATTTATATTTATTTGTTTATGCAAAATTATATGTCGGATTGAAATTTAGACACAAATAGGCGCCGGTTGCACTTTGAATTCGCGACAGATACCGTGTCGCACTTTGGGCGAACCATAGCTTGGTGAGAAGCGATCGGGATCTGTGCGATTTAGTAAATCAGACGTCGCGTCTGATTTTGTACGCCAGACGATCCGAAGAAGCGAAGCGAGGCGCCAACAAGACCGGGCGAAGGTGGGCGAATTCGAAGTCTGCGCTTCGTGCATGGGCCGCATGGCTGCGCCTCAGCTAGCCAGCAACGCGGGCTGCCTCAGAAAGCAATGACGCGCGGAGCTTGCAGCAGAGCACGGTCTCAGGAGCAATGCTACAATCAGGATTATATTTATAAAATGCACAAAAATACTCCGAAATAGCCAAAATGGATTACTGAATATATATATAAGATCTTTTAGCATAAATATGAAGTTCACATATGCACTGATTTGACCATAAGACAAATATGAAGTTCACATATCTTTTAGCACAAAAATACAGTCAACCGACAAATTATATTAATACAAAACAGAGACGACAATCAACGATGACATGACAACATTTTATCATCTAATTTAGAAATGATCATCATAATTTGATTCATCCTGCATGAAATGAGATAACATTTTGATTAGTATTAGGAAAAAAATAAGGAAGAATAGAAAGATAAAGTGTAGAATAGTAATTACCGTTAATAAATGCATATAGCTAACAGGATATTCATCATCTTGAAACCAATTGGGAGTAACTTCCACCGATTGTTGGGGACGTGTGTTTTCTTTATTTTCCTCTCCCTATAATTTACAAGTTGGTTCTTAAAGCTATAATAAATTAAGATTGTGTTGAGAACATATACATATAAAGAAAACATACCTTTGTATTGGAGTTACCAGGAAATTCATCGTCTTGAAACCAATTGGGACTAGCTTCCGCCGATTCTTGGGGATGTGCGTTATCTTTATTTCTCTCTCCCTATAATTGCCAATTTGGTTCTTAAATATATAACACATTGAGATTCTGTTAAGAACATATACATATATAGAAAACATACTTTTGTATTAGAATTTTTGGGTTGTTTCTTTTTGGGATTGCATTTTTGAACCCAACTTATTGTTCTCTTCGAAGTCCTCTTTTTGATAGCTCTCTTCTTTAGACCAATAGTTTGTGACATAGAAGGTGATATCTGAGAGTTGTCTTTACCTCCATACTCATTAGCATCTTCATCTGTACATTCCTTTATTTTTGCCTCCACTTCTCTCGCCAAGTTGTCATATGCATTATCCAGTAGCTTGACACAAGCTGAATAATCACAAGCTCGAGAGACTAATGCAGAAAACTTGTGAGAAAGAAACCTGTAAGAACGTGAAGCTTCTAACTTTGGATTTTCTACAACATTCTTTCCATTACCATCTTGAACAATAGAGTTTCGCACTCCTCTTGTCCATCTTTTGAGAACATAAACATCAGGCAATTGTTTTATGTTTATGAAATCAAGAACTTTTAATGCATAGGCACATAGTATTCCAACTCTCTCAAATAAACGACAGCTACAAGAAACCGTTGGTCCCTCCATGGTACGTACAACTGTTTGATCTACTTCCACATAAGATTCATCACCAAAAGTCTCCATTCCAACAATGTACTCATTGTTGTTAATCGATGGCTTCACATTGGCTGCAAGAGGCATTTCATATTCATCTTGAAAAGCTTGAAATATTTGGGGGGTGTAGATCTTACTTGCAAGCATCAACATGGGTGTCCTCATATGTAAGCGTGGTATTTTTCTCCTCGAGTCATACTCAGATTGTAGTTCTTTATCACGCTTTTCTTGTACAATCCTATCAAAGTGATGAAAAAACCAAGGGATATCCAACTTCACATTCAAATAGCTTTTTAGGTTGCTATTGAAACTCTCACTTAACTGTGTGCTTCGCATTTCCAACGTGAATACATCTTTCATAAAGCATGCTGCCCACTTTTCCTTTAACTTGTAAATGCTGTCTAGCCAACTTTCTTTTAGAACCTTGCTTCTCATGTCATTGAAGATTTCTTCAAATGTTACGTTGTCTTCATGCTCATACATGCAAGCACTAAAATCACGAAGAATATTTGACCCTTCAACCATGTGACGGTTCAAATTCTTTATTGCATTTTGACCAATATGCCAAGTGCATAATCCATGTCGTGAGTTAGGAAGTACCTCACCGATTGCCTTTTTCATTGCCGCATCCTGGTCGGTGTAGATGGTCTTGGGCGCCTTACCACCGTGGCTAGTCAAAAAAGCATTAAATAGCCATTTGAAAGAATCATAAGTTTCATCATACATGAGGGCAGCACAAAATATAGTAGTCTCTCTAAAGTGATTAAAACCAACAAATATACCAAATGGTCGGCAGTCTTTGTTGATTCCAAAAGTGGTATCAAAAGTAACCACGTCACCGAAGTGTGCATAATCAATTATCATCCTAACATCTGCCCAAAATATATTTGTTATTTGCCCTCCCTCATCTGATTGCATAGCATATTGGAACGAAGAATTTGTAGCAATTTTATTTTGAAAGTAGGCCAACAAACTTCCATATTCTCCATTCTTTAACTCCTTTTGACGCTTCGTTCGTACATAATTCTTGTGATCACGACAAGTATAGGTAAGATTGGATGACCCACTAACTTGACGGCTCGCTAACTCATGAGCAACTTTGGGCCTAATTCCAGAATCTTCAGCCATTTCAATTTCAATAGCCTGTACTTCGGTGATTTTCCTTTGTGAATGCATCAGATGAGTTGTCTCAGGCAAGTGGAGAACATGGTTGTGTTCAAGTATCAGATCATGCAAGGTGTAACTTTCAGAAATCCGATCAAAAAGAATTTCCATGCGAACTTGACAACCTGTTCTTGTTTCATCACGAGGATTAGCCAACTCACCACTTTTATCCTCTGGTCGAAAACCTTCATTGAAACAAACATATCTTCCTGATGTAATTATTTTGTCTACCTTACTTTTGTTATCGTACACCTTCCTAACATTGAAACCCATTTGGCCTCCGTAGAATACCCAAAACCTCCAGGCTTCCTCTACACTAGTAAACTTCTTGCCAATTTGAGGCTTAAGATGGGCGCAGGAGACAGAGGCACCTATCGCGTTCATTTCGCGACAGCCAACAGGCCTTGATCTACAGTAAAACGCACTGTTCATCGAACTTCCTATATCTATTAACATTTCATACCATATCCAACTTACACGAAACAAATTTTAAAATTCATGTAAAATCCTAAAGAACCCATTTTTAAAACTTTCAAATTTTTTTTAAAAATTTTGAATTTTGAATTTACACTTCAATTTGTATTTGAAATTTGAAATTTTAAATTTTGAATTTCAAAAATTCAAAGTTTGAAAAATGGGTTCTTCAGGATTTTACATGAATTTTAAAATTTGTTTCGTGTAAATTGGATATAGTATGAAATATTAAACTTCCAATTTTAAAATTTTGGATTTTGAATTTACACGAAAATTATATATCTAATATTTCATACTATATCCAATTTACACGAAACAAATTTTAAAACTCATGTAAAATCATCAAGAACCATTTTTCAAACTTTGAATTTTCGAAATTCAAAATTCAAAAATTCAAAAATTCAAATACAAATTCAAGTGTAAATTCAAAATTCAAAATTCAAAAGAATTTAAAAAATTTAAAAGTTTGAAAAATGGGTTCTTTAGGATTTTACATGAATTTTAAAATTTGTTTCGTGTAAGTTGGATATGGTATGAAGTGTTAATAGATATAGGAAGTTCGATGAACAGTGTGTTTTACTGTAGATCGAGGACTGCCGCGAAGTCTCCTACGCCCGTCTTCTCACCAAGCTATCGTTCACCCAAAGTGCGACAGGGTACCTGTCGCGAATTCAAAGTGCGACCAGCGTCTATTTGTGTCTAAATTTCAATCAGACATATAATTTTATATAAACGAATAAAAATAAATATAAAAAAATAAAAATTTACAGAGAAGCATGCTTGCCTGATTCGACGAGAATTAAATTAAAATCTGATTAATTCCTGCAGGCTGCAGCGCGGCGTACTTACCTGACCTAGCTTCCAAAATAGACCCAAAGATTACCTGACCTAGCTTCCAAAAGATTTTTATGATTGTTTATAGCCTTGTTACGGGTGGAGGCAGTATTTTTATCATAAGAAGAGCCAAGAAAAAACATGAATTTGTTACTAAAGTCTTATCATGCTTAAATATTTATTTATTTTTATAATAAATTGCTATTAGTGTTGCCTAGCGAATAAAACTGTGTTGCGCCTTTTTTAAAGATATTAATCATTTGGTAGGTGGAAATTTCCGTGTTTTTGTTCCGTTTTGACTGCACAAATTTAGAATATTTTTTAGAAAAAGCCATGCAAATTTTTTTTTGAACGTTTTGCAAAGAAAAGCCCTCGGTGATTTGGACATTCTAACTTATGCTTTTGCTAATCATCAGATGACTGATTTTTTATATATAGTTGATTTTTTCACGTATCTAAATGTTTTTATTGAATCTTTTATATGCGCAGGTGTTTGATTTATGGTCTTAAAAAAATCGATAGAGAGTTCTCGCGTGTCAAGCCGGTCCTCTAGCTTACCAGGTCTAACATGAAAGTATGAGATTTCCCAATTAAGTTGAACCTCTATTGGTTTCTTCTCTCAGCACGATCCCTTGCAAACCAGAGTTTTTGTTGCCCTGGTTTATCAAACAAGTACAGAATCTGATGAAACTGCCATTGTTCATCCTGCAAAGTAAAAAACACACACACACAAAATGACAAAAACCAGATCCCTTGATAAGCAAGTACTTCCAGTTACCTCCCTCAAGAAATGTTCTTTCCTTGCAATGACTCAACTCAGCCAAAGCATCTCGATTCCCAAAAATTTCTACAAGAACCTGAACATGCTTACTGAGCTTCTGTCCAGTTTCCTCCTGTTCTTATTCTTGAGCTGAATCATCCAAGGGAATTTCAACTGCGCGATCGAGATGGGCTGCTCGTCGTCGAAGCTCGACGGGGAGGAGGCCGTCAAGACCTGCCATGACCGGAGGAGCTTCGTCAAAATTGCGGCCGCGCAGAGGAGCCTCCTGGCCCTCCTCCCACCGTCCCACGTCGCCTACGTGCAGTCGGCAGTCGCTCCGCCGCGTCTCGCTCGCCCTCTTCTACTACGTCGCCGAGGACGAGCACCTCTACTTGCTGCACGGATCCTCCTGCAAGCACCACCCGGGCTCGCCGGAGAGGGTCGTCGTCGCCGCCGGGTGCCTCCGGCCAGGCGGCGCCCCGGTGTATCCCATGGTGGGATCAGCCGGAGGGTGCCGAGACGGTCACGGTGGACGGGCTCTTCGGCGTGGACCACCACTTCTTCCATCATCCTTCGCCGCCGCCGCCGCCGCCAGCGAGATGGGACTCCTTCTGGGACCCGTTCTCTTCGCCGCCGGATCATCGCCGGTATGCGAACTGTGACGTTGAGGTGGTGAGATCTGATCTAGAAGACCAGAAGATGCCGGAGCTGGAAGAGATCACCGACGACGAAGAGGACGGCGGCGGCGATCGAGAAGGCGGCGAAGCGGAGGAAGCTGAGCAGGCGGAGGCAGCGACGCCGGAGGCGGAGGAGAAGGCGGTGGACGTGAGCAATGAGCTGAGGGTGCTGGCGACATCTGAGATCGAGCAGCAGAGCACCCCCGGGCCCCGGCTTCACCGTGTACGTCGACCGTCCGCCGGCGAGCATGGCGGAGGCCATGAGAGACATCCAGGGCCACTTCATGAAGGTCGCGGACACCGCCGGCGAGGTCTCCGCGCTGCTGGAGGTCGTCCCCTACAAGAAGAGAGGTAACACGACGCTCATGCTCCAACTCCAAGATCTCTCCTACGTCTGAAGAAGATCGCATTGATCATGACCATCTTGTAGACAGTCCAACCGCCTTCTCCGAGGGCCGACGGCGGCGACGAGCAAGGCGGCGCCGGCAAGGTCCCGCCGGAGCCATTCGAGCTCTTCAAAAGCCACAAGGAAAGCCTTGACAGGCTGTACGAGTGGGAGAAGAGGCTCTACGAGGAAGTCAGGGGGCGATTGATTCAGCTCGATCTCCTGCATGCATGCGCTCGATCATCAGATCAATTCATTGTGAGTTTGAGCAAGCAGTGATGACGATGACGAAAACGATGTTTCTTTGACGTGGAAGGCAGGGGAGCGAGTCCGGCTGTCGTACGAGAAGAAGTGAGCGCTGCTGCGGAGCCTTTCGTCATCGAGAGGACGATGGCCGCCATTAGGGACCTCCGGAGCAAGCTCAGCATCTCCCTCACCTCCGCCGACGCCGTCTCCCGGAGGATCGCCGCCGTCCGCGACGACGAGCTCCTGCCGCAGCTCGCGCAGCTCATCCGAGGGTAGGCTACTCGATGATCGTGGAAATCGCTCCTTTTTTTCTGTTCTAATTTATACATTTCGTTTGATTATACTTTGTGTTCTTTAGGTTGGCGAGGATGTGGAGGGTGATCGCCGACGCGCACCGGGTGATGAAGCGCACTGCCGACGAGGCGATCGCGCTCCTCTCGTCGTCGGCGCCGGCGGCCGCCGGAGATCAAGGGGTGTTAGGGGCCCGCCGCCACCGCCGGGGCCGACGCGCGCGGCCACGGCGGCGGGTGCGCTCGCGGCCGAGCTCCGGGGATGGCGCGAGGCGGTGGAGGCCTGGGCGGAGTCGCAGCGCGGGTACGCGGCGGCGCTCTGGGGATGGTCCCGGAGCTGCGTCAAGGACGGCGAGGACATGCCGCGCCTTCTCGTCGCCAGGGCCCGCGCCGTCGACGCCGTGGACGTGGACGCGGCGGAGGCGGCGGCCGGCGCGGCAGCCGCGAAGAGGCGGAGCGGCGAGGAGGAGCTGAACGGGCAGGAAGGGAAGAGGAAGGTCTGCATCGCACTGGCGGCGGTGCTGGCCGCCATGGCCGAGGTCGGCGGCATGGCCTCCACCGCGTACGACGAGCTGGTGGTGGAGATGGAGGAGACGGAACGGGGCAGAGAAATGGCGGGAAGGGATGAAGCGCCGGTGCAAAGCTAATGTGCAGTGCAATTGCACGATGTGCCACAAATTCACAATTAACGAAGACAAGGTGTAGTTGTAAATTAGTAACTAATTAATTAAGTGATACCCGTTAAACAGATAGCTCCCAAACTATATAAACGGATAAAATCCAACAAAATTTATCACATTTCTTATTTCCAAGTGGTTTAGATATTCATTATGATATATGTACATTGACTACATAGACCGCCTTAGAGCATCCCAGCAGGTAGGGGTGGGCAAAATTATCCGATAACCGAAAAACCGAACAGAACCGAACCGAACCGAACCGAACCGAATTAACCGAAATTATCGGTTATTTCGGTTTTTCGGTTAGCATTCGGTTTTTGTTTCAGAACTGTTCGGTTTATATGGTTCGGTTCGATTTCTAACATTGGTTAACCGAAAAAACCGAGGTACCCGAATGTTTTTTTACCCAGACCTTGCAGCCCATCCAGCCATCGGTTCATACACTCGCTCGCGGCCCAAATGGCTTGGCGCCTTGGCCCATTCGGCCATTCCCCCGCTCCCAGGCCCTTCCCACGCGCTGTGAGTAACCCTAGCCAAAGCATCTCCATCTCCCCTCCAGCCGCCAGCCACCACTGCACTCTGCGCGTCGGCGCCACTCGCCTCGCCGCCTCGCCGCCTCCCTCGCCTCGCCGCCTTGCCCCCTCCCATCGGCCATCGCCGCCTCGCCCCCTCCCATCGCCGTCGAGGAGAGCTCAGATCCCGCCGTCACTAGCTCACCGCCTCCCATCGTCGCCTCGCCGAGAGGAGAGGAGAGGTCACCGCCCGCTGTCGCCGACTCGTCGTCGCCTAGCCACGCCCTCCTTCTTCCTAGATGCGGCGCAAAGGCGCTGGCAAGCGCAAGACACAACAAGACCGCCAAGATCCTCCCAAACCACACCCACAGGTCATCGCCCATCCCCTCACCATTGCTCAATTTGGTTAATAACCGAAAACCGAATTAACCGAACCGAAATAATTCGGTTAATTTGGTTCGGTTAGTATATTTTTAGAGATGATTTCGGTTTTCGTTTTTCACTAACCGAATTTTTTAGAAACCGAACTAACCGAACCGAATTAACCAATATAACCGAATGCCCACCCCTACCAAAGAAGGCTTTTTTCTTGTTACTACAGTAAATGGTGCCAAAAATTCAAAAACTAGATGCGTGTGTACGTATTGGCAATTGCTTAATGTGCGCGTATTGGCGGTGGGCTTGATGCAGGGGCTGACGCACATGCTCTTATGTGTTTCAAGATTGGCCCTTACACTCCATTGACCATGGGATGTGTTCCAAGATTGATGCTATCACTACTCATCAATCATTCCCCACATGCTCCGTTTGCAAAAAAAAAAAAACCCTCATATTTTTATGATAAAAGCAATTTTTTAATTTTCAAACAATCAGATGATTATGGAAAGCTAAGGCTCTATTCTTTTGAGCTGATCTGAACGGCTGAACGACTGAAATGGCTAAACTTTGAGAGCTTCTCAAGGTAGTCTCAAGATTCGGATACATTTCGTTTGACTTGCTTTTTAAAGCGTTAGAACCCATCTTCAAAACAATGAAAAAACGGACTCAACAAACTCAAAGCATATGTGTTTTCTAAACGTAGATAAGTCGTTAAGTTGTTAAGCCGTTAAGCTGAAAAGAATTGGGCCTACATTCGTCCACATCATCCAAATTATTTCAGTCGTTCGATCAACGGTGGGACCAAATTATAACCGCCAAGATCAATCAAAGAAATTCTCACATAAATCAAGAAAAAAAATAAAAGAACTATGCTGTTGATTTTGTGGGGCCGGATTATAACGCCTTAGATTAAAAGAAAAATATTAGAAATTTGGATTAAATACTAAAGATGATATAATATGGTTATTTTATCCGTTAAATCAACTGTGGGACAAAATTATAACGGATAGATTAATCAGAGAAAAAAAATCAATGAGGCTTAGATTAAAAGAAAATATTAGAAATTCAATTCATATTAAATACTAAAGTCGATGTAATATATTTGAGATAAACTCTAAATCCAACCTGATATGTTAGAGATAGATTATGAGTTAGAGATAAACACTATATACCAAAACAAATCTAGCGTGGGCCACCTTGCTCGTTTATTATAAGCAGAGTGCTATAGCTTAGCCATGAAACTGGTGGGACGCCTTGACCGTGGGGTCGGTGGCGATGAATCCCGCGGCGGCGGCGACCGTGACGAGGACGTACGCCACGGTAAGAGCTTTGAGGCCGATCCACTTCGCGCTGCCGCGCGCGACGCCGCGCTGCGCGATGTACATCTCCACCGGGAAATAGACGGTGAGCGTGCAGAACGAGAACGCGCCGATAAGCTTGACAACGACGGCGCTGAAGGATGGCAGCGCCATGGCGACCACCGTGGTGAGGCACACAAACGCCGTGCGTGACACCAGCCGGAACGCGCTGAGCAGGAAGGGCCCCACCCGGAGCTCGCCGGAGATGGAGCCACTCTCCTCCGGCCAGGTGGCGGCGGCGGCCCAGCGCTCCACGGAGGCGATGACGGGCTGGCGCCATAGCAGCTGGTACAAGCAGACGAGTGGTACGACGTTGGCAACGTTGCCGATGTCCAGTAGCCAGAAGGGCTCGTGGAAGCCGAAACCCGCGAGGAGGTTGTCGGGCGTTGCGTCGCCGAACGCCGCGTAGCCCATGCAGCCACAGAGCACGTAGAAGAGCGTGGTCGCCGCCACGCTTAGCCGTGTCGCTCTCTTCATCACCCTAGCCTCCGACGGCGGCGGCGCCTTGATCGTGTCCTATGTACGGAGTATATAGAAAGAGAGCAAACGCGGTAAGCCGCATGCATATGCATACAACGACCTTACGGACATGGAGCATACTGGATGTACGTAACGTACATGGCCAAGCAGAGCACCAGCAGCCGTCGTACGTGACTTACTTGCACCTCGATGAGGATGTCGGAGAGGGAGTAGGCGAAGGCGATTTCGCCGATTGCATCAAGGCTTCTCCACACCTTCTGCATCGAGCTGACGCCGGGGTCTCCGCTGATGCCGGAGAGGCTGCCCTGAAACCCTCTGTTGGCTGCGATTCAGAGCGCAACGTACATCACATGTATACTAGACAACTTGAACAGCAAAGGAAGTAAAAGATATATAAAGCATCGTTTTTTTCGAAGCAATGAGTAAGTGCTGGAGATGTAAGGAGACGATCACATACATATGATATGGCCGATGCTGAGATAGAGGACGATGCAATAATAGGTGAAGGACATGACGGCGGAAACAATGGAGAGCCACCTTAACTCGTCGGCGTCTGGGATAGGCAAGAAGATGACCTGAAAAGCACCAAAGAGGATCATGTAGGGGTTTCTTGAGCGGCGGCACGGGTGGTCATGGTGCCCGTTGGAGTGGAAGCAGCCGGCCCTCCCGATGGCATGCAGGCTGATGGATGCTGTGATGGTGTATCCGATGGCCACGCCGACGATGTTGGCGTACTGTATGACGCCGCAGCATGTGGCCTTGACGTCGCCGAGGATGGAGCGGATGGAGTCCATGTAGGTGTAGTTGCGCATGCCGGGATCGCCGGCAGAGCGGTAGCACTCGGCGAGCAGCGTGGAGGTGTAGTAGACGGCGAGGGCTGCGAGGAGCATGGCGGTGGGGCCAGCGACCCAGCCGAGCTGCGCGATGGCCCAGGCGAGGGGCAGCACGCCGGAGCCGATGGCGGCGGTGATGATGCGCGCGCTCGCCGTCCAGAAAGTGCCGCTCCTACGGGGACGGCCGTCGTCGTCCAGGCGCGCGGGCACGGTGGTCCCTGCTCCGGTGCCCGCTTCGGATGGCAACTCCATAGATTGAGGTGAACAACAATGGCCAAGAATGAGTCGGACGGGGGTGAAGCTAGGTGAACTGGGAAGAGCGGAGAGGGCATGCAGTGTGGCTACGTATATATTAACGGGAAATGACAAGAGAGGCGGGATTGGTTGGCCTCGGGTCGGGCCGGGACAAGCTAGGATCCCCTAGTGAAGAAATTAAAGTGGTCAGTGGGCGACGAGGCTGGAGGTGCTGCGTGTGTCCTTGTTCAGCGCGGCAGCGCCTTCGCGGAATTTGCCGTGCTCCCAGGAGATTCCTTTGACGGCATGGCCTATTGGTATTGGGTTAATCCTATGCTATTGGAAGCTAATTTTAGTGTGCCTATTCCTCTCGGCAACAGTGGTTCAAGTGCAGTTTCAGTTCATCTCGCGGAGGCACAAGTTGCAGCTCAACAGACTCCTGCTACTTGTATTCAAGCTCCTGCCCCAGTGGCGCAAGTTTGTCTCGGTACAAGATGACCACCTTTTTTGGAAAAAGTGCATCTCTCGGTACAAGATGACTACCTTTTTGGAAAAAATTTGATGCAGACGTCTCCGACGTCGATGGAAGGAAATTTGGGGATAAAAATTCTATGCGGGGGGTCCGTACCTGCGAGGGCGTGCGGTGCCTCGGCGGATGGACGACGCGTGGCGCCGCACCAATCTCAGCGCGCGCACACTTTTCCCCCCGACTCGATACCCCATCCATCGCAGCCTCGTACAGTCCCACGCGGTCTCCTTCTTCCTCCACCGCATTTAGGGTTTCGGTCGCCGCCCACGCCGTCGTCCTCCCCGGCGCCGCCCCTCCACCTCCGCCATGGAACCGCCGCTCCTCACCACGCCCCCACCACTGGCGTCCGCCTTCGTAGCGCCCTCTCACCGCGCCGCCACCACCGGTGGGCCTACTCCGCCGTGCGCCCCTCCCCTCCCCACCGGCGCCATGGAGGCGCCGCCTCTGTGCAGCACCGAGGAGCCCCGCCCCGGTCCTCCAGCCTTCGTCGCGCCCTCTCACCGCGCCGCCACCACCGGCGGGCTTACGCCGCCGTGCGCCCCTCCCCTCCCCACTGGCGCCATGGAGGCGCCGCCTCTGTGCAGCACCGAGGAGCCGCCGCCTGGATGCCAGATTGAAAATAGTTGGATGTATATGTGTTTTTTTTGCCTCTGTGCACAAATAGTTGGATGTATATGTGTTTTTTTTGCAGGCATTTGGATGAAAATAGTTTAGATTGTAATTCATATTGTAATTATGCAAATTGTTCAGAGGAAATGAATTTTGTTCAGATTGTATGACGCTGTGCAGATTGTAACTTTTCTGAATTTTGTCCTGAGTATACGTGCATTTTCAGTGTAATTTTCAGTTCATCACTTGATTAGTTCTGAACATGCTCTGTACATCTTCTCAATTTCAGAAATGTACAGGCTAATGCACCTGATCAGTTCTGATAAATATGCTATATCTTCAGTTTTTATCAATGCTGTATAGAACTAGGTAATTCTTCAGTTTTTATTGATGCTTCTGGAAATGCTTTGAGCTGATTGAGAACCATCTGGAGATTGCTGCAAGCTAGATAAATTTCAGATTATGAAATTGCATCTTGTAATTTCGGTTTGAAACCAATGTTCAGCACAAGTTAATTTCTGAACCATCTGAACCATGCTGTTGTCATGGGGAAAATATACAACATGTACACTTCTGAAATCATGGAGGCTATTTACAAAGAAAATTTCATCCTCTCAAAAACATGTATACAAACCATTGAAACAAATTTCATACAATCTGAACATAGAGGCTATCATGGAGGCTCATCATTTCATTAATCTGAAAATCTTATACATACTCCAAAATACATAGTGGCAGCACAATTTAACAAAATACATAGTGGCAGCACATTGAACAAAAGCGTGCCACTGAACTTTCCTCATACACACATGCCTTTAAATCAGACAAAAACCGAGGATGCTCATTTAAAACATGACTAAGATGTTTTGCCGCATTTTGATAAATATGCCATAAACAAAGACGGTGGCTTGTATTTGGAAATACAATTCTTATTGCCGCTGCCATGGCTGCATCTTGATCGGTAAAAATTGTGCTAGGATGCTTGTGAGACATTGCCACTAGAAACGTTTGAAAAAGCCAAACAAAGGATTCAATCGTTTCATTAAAATTAAGTGCCGCCCCAAAAAGAATTGTCTGCTTATGATGATTGACACCAAGAATTGGAGCAAAAGGCATTTCAAACTTATTTGTTTGAAACGTGGTGTCAAATGACAAAGCATCCCCAAAACATGCATAATCAATAATAGATTGACCATCTGCCCAAAAGAAGTTAGCTAATTGACCATCCTCCTCATCTAATTGTATGGCATAGAAAAAATTAGGATCTTCGAACCGCTTATTCTTCAAATATTCCAACAATGTTTGCGCATGGAAGATCAGTAAGTGTGTTTTGCTCCATGGAAGAGTAATTTTAGTGAACTTGTATCTGCTTGAAGTCTTCAACTGAATGGAATTCATACCAACTTAATTTTCAGTTTGCTGCTCGGTTATTTGTTTTCTGTTTGTCAACTGATACCAACCTGAGACATTCAATTATAGACTCATTGACGAACTAGATACATTTATCTTAAGTATGCCAACAAATTTAAGTCGATGCATTTGATCCTTGCAAAAAGCAGAAGACATGTGTGAAGATTAAGCCACATTTTTAATACAATTGCAATTCAAAATTTACAACTCAAGCACACGTTCAACTGTAATTTCCAGCTGTGATACAACTTCTATTCAAAACACAATGGAGCGGCGACGGTGATGGCCAGGCTCCAAGCCGAGAAGACGGTGACGGTGGGGCTCCACGGTGGTCACAAGACGAAGGAGCACCACAACGGCGACGGTGATGGCCGGCCACCAAGCCGAGGAGGCAGCGATGGCGGGCTTTACACGGACTCGCGGAGGAGACAGCAACAACGCGGCTCCATGCTCCTGGAGGCGGTGGCGCGACCGCGTGGCTCCACGCCTGGGCGGAGACGACGACGACAGTAGGCTCCGGCGAGGCAGCAACCGGCGCGACGACACAGCTACACGCTCCTGGAGGCGGCGGCGCAACCGCGTGGCTCCATGCCTGGGCGGCGGCAGCGAGCTCCAGCAAAGCTGCAACAATGAACTAGCTAGAGAAGGGTAGGGATTGGGGGAAGTCAGCTTGGAGATTGGTAGGACTACGTGGCAAGCATCTGCGAAGGGTGCCACAATGCTTCTATGGCACCGGGTGCCAGCAAATTTTTATCCGACGTGGATGCGCGCTGCGTGGCGTTGCGTCAATCTCACGCGACCTTTCCCGATCGGCTCCCAGGCGAAGAGGATACACCAAATTTTTTTCCAAGTTTTTGGGGCTGCTGTTGCGGATCATATGCAGGTCCATCAGGATGTTCTGTTGCCTGAAATTGTTAGACAACCACGCTACCGAGTGTAGTCCGAGGTTGCCTAGTAGTACGTAGATCGTAGACGACGAAGAATAATCACAGATGAACACAGAGATGTAGGAGATGAAGGATTCTTTATTGCTTTTCTCAGAGATACATAATAGATGGGAACCTCTCCTATTTATACTTGGGTGCTAGGGTTTTGGCTAGTCCATTCAAGTGGGCCCCACCGCTTAGCCGAGCCAGGCCCAAAGCCGGTCGGCTTGGTGTGGTTCCTTAACACTCCCCCTTAGACCATGCCGCGTGATGCATATGCCTCAAAAACTTCACAAAAATCCAGTGGGAAAAATGTTGGAGAAAGAGTACATAGTATACGCTTGCTGTGTGCACGGATTTACCTCGTTAAAAAACCTTATGTGAGAAACTTCATTGAAAACTCACTAAAGGGGAAAAGAGTACAGATCCACCCAGCGTTTCATAAAATTCATCAATTCATTCATTCAAGTTGGGTACTCGAACTTCATGTTCAAGATTTCAATTCATAATTTGTGAAGTTTCTCCCCCTGAATTCTGCACTTCTTTCAGTCTTCTTATTCTAATTCCTTTCACGCATCTTTCAAAGATAGATGCAGAGAGTGACTTCTCAAATAAGTCTGCTTAATGTACAGAAAATTGATTCTTTACTTGGGGTTCATATACTCAATAGATTTCTCTTCACATATCCAGTCTACAATTGTGCGACACATGCTGCATTTCTTTCATAAATGATACTAGGGGTTCATTCATCGTACAATCCACATGACTGAAAATATGGAATGACCTTTTACAAAGCCATGCATATTCATAATAGGCTTCATTCATTGTTATGATTTCCGAGTGGTTTGTCGACATTGACATAAAAGTCTGCATTGACGACTTATATTTAATTTCAATTCTTACCACATAGGAAACATATTCATATCCATATCTTGGTTCTTTCATTTCAAGATTTCTCTTTCTTTGGAGGTATCGGGAGATGTCATTGATTCTGTCAGATGCCCTTCTTGTGCTCTGCATTATACCAAGTCGATAAAAATTAACGGCAACTGCAACGTACTGCCGGCAAATGCATTGTACTGCCGTATGCTATTCACTAGGTATATGAGCTATTCAAATTCTGATACATGACTTCATGTTTCTAGACATCCTCCCCCTCATCCCTAGGTTTGTATAGGTCTAGGTCTATAATAAATGACCGACCAACCATTGGGTTTTCATGGATACACCTTCTCAAAATCAAACCTTTACAACACGATCAACGTGTAGGTTGACTGGTGTAGCGAGATTTATTTGGTATATGCTCAAGTGTTAACCCAAACTGCAATGGCCAATCCACTCATCTCTTTCTCATACTTCAAGTATGTGCTTTATTCTTTTCTTCAGTCTGTATGATAATGCAAAGGATTACACTGTACAGATTTCTATTTGCTCTATCTTGGTTCAGGATAATGATACTCATGTATCTTCATATATAAGTCCATCTAAGTCTTATTCCAGCAACAACATCTATTCAATTCATTTTCTTTCTCAACTTTCAGTTGAGTACTGCCATTGAGATCAAGGGTATCAAAATGTTACACCACCCATAACCGGGGAATAAGTTTCTTCGTAATCAACGCTAAGGCGCTGAGTGAAACATTGTGCTACCAGCCTTACTTTGTACCATACCACTTTATTTTTCTTCACTTCTCCTTACGAACAAAGGCCCACGAGGCATACACGAGAGAATGTGCGGCGCAGACGTCTAAGCACTTCTCCTTTGTTCCGAGAAAATAGATCCGCGGTGATTGTCTTCTTTTATTCTTTTCGGTCCAGCCGTGTCTTACACTCAAAGAGAGATGCAGACTCAGAATCGGGTTCAATTGATTTGACAATCTTATTTGCAAAATATATGTCGACATTGACTGTGGTTCTATTCAATATTTCCCCAGAGTGCACAGAATTTATGGCCATTTCTTCATGGGGTGCTTCGTGCACTTGTGCTTCTTGCACCATCACTTGCTCTGCACCGCTATTTCCCAATCGCGGGAGTAAGGACCTTTAGATGGTTGCCGATGTGCGCATTCACATGCTCGTCTGCATGCCCTTCGGCACGCTCGTTTGCATGTCTTTCAGCTTCTTCTTTAATTCTTCCTTCTTGTACCTGTAAATTCAAAAAGTGGGAGTGCCTCGCTAGCAGGCTCACCAGCGCCAGATCTCAACTGGCTCCCCTTCTGTTTTCTTTGGGGCATTTTCGTGATTGGTTGTGGCAAGCTCTCTTATCCATTTTTCTCCAGGCGTCCCCGGATACTTGGGATTCGAGTAACCAGATTTTCTGTCCTTTTCTTTGAAGCCTCGGAACAGAATGAGGGATACCTTTTATGATATTTTGACCCTCTCTGGTGCATTATTGTCTGTAATGCGACTTGATCACATCTTTCAAATCACAAAATGATTAGGCAGTTCATTAATTTCTTAAATGCTTTAAAATTCATACTAGTGCGGCTAATGCGTGGGAATGCATTAGTGGTGTTTGAGGTTGGCCACGTAATTTCCCGGCATTCTTCTTTCAGGGTTCTATTCCTCCCTCTAATGACGGGAATTGAACCTCAGTCATTTTAAATCCATAGCAAGTGTGGTATAGGTACATAAAACTTGCATTCAAATTGGAAAATTTCTTTTCTTTGCACTAGTCGGATGTTGTGGGACTACGTGTCCTTCATTAATTGATGAGGGCTGCTAGTCGGGCTTCTATTTCTTTATTCAATATATGACAACTCAGCAAGTGCGGCCGGACATCTCTAGTCCATGACGCTCGGACATGAGATATATAGTGCTCTTCTTTGGTATTCAATACAGTTCAATGATTATCGATCAGTTAGCATTGTCCTTCTTATTTTGGACTTCATAGTAATGATCAGATAATTTATTCTTTAATTCTTATGATCTGCGAGATCAGCTTCACGAACATGTGGTTTATGTAGAGAATAAACTCGTGCCTTACCACAAGGAAGCAATTGTGAGCACTAGAATGTCGTTAAGTGCCCTTGGCAAGGGCTGCATACGGCCGCGAACCTCTCCTAGATGCATTCTAGGCCAGGAGAAAACTCGACTTAACCTTTAATAAAAGAGTGCCCAGTTCATGATTCAGGAAATTCTTATACTAATGCTATGTCCTTGCGAGTTGATTGCACCTCATTTTTTCTATAATTGAGATGGCAATTCTATGATGACAGATGGAAGAGATTAGAGCTTCTAAATACATTCTAATGTAGTATAGCCCAAATTCAAATGGAGAGGGAAAAATTATAATATTCATTACTCACATCCATCATGCTTCACAATGCATAACAATTCTTTTGCCATTCTTCATTGGTCTCAAAGCGGAAACCGTCGGTATGGATGTCTTTCAAATTTAAAAGAGTTCAAATCGATTCTGGGTAAAACAATGCTTCTTTAAAGTGATGATGTAAGACCCATAGAATTTTATGTCGTCTCTCAAAATTTATTGGTGTTGCTAAACTACCAATAATTCATATCTCCATAGGGCACTATACTAGTTCTATTCATAGTTGCAATCAGGCAATGGCAATATTCATAATTCATATGATTCAAATATTGATTGCAACTTCAAAATATATATTAGAATATAGGATAAATTCATAATGAACATGAGAATTAAGGTTTGCTCTTCGAGAGCTTCAATTCTTTCACTCAAATAAAGTGTGCTCTTCGAGAGCTTTAAATTCATGCTAAAATTCATGAATGTCTATTAGCAACCACAATTTACAAGGAAATTGCTAATAGTGCAACTCATGCATAGTTAAATGCTACAATTATACACTTTCTCTTAGCGTCAATTCTATTTGTCGAGATCTTCTCTTCTGTATCCACTTCTTGTGGCTTCTATACGATTAATGGGCGATGCAAAAGTATCTCTTCATAAGTGTATTCTACCAAAAGGTTTCTTTTCTAGCCATATGAGATACCTCTACTGTTTTGAAATTCTTTCGGTCTAATAAGCCGCAATTTCATCAACAAATTTGCGGCGAATCTTCGACCAATGCCCCCTAAATACCACATTTATAGCACATCTTGACCTAGTGGTCATGTGGCTTACATTATATGACTTTATTCTTATATTCTATGTCACTTGGACAATGGACTTTCTTTTCTAGGTTAATTTCTATAATTTCCCTTCTTTCCATTCTTCCAACGAATGGGCTTTTCACCACTAGTAGCTGCTCTAATTGCACTGAGGTGAAAAGTGGGAGGTACAATCCCCTCGTTTGTGATCTTGTCACATAGAGAGGGATCGTATAAATTCTATGCATATTGAGTTGTACTCGGTCATAATTCTATAGTCTGCAAACCTTATGTGCACCAAATCCTGTTATACTTATGGCAGGGTAGCATGCTTGAGCTTCATAAGCCACTTCTAAAGTGTAGCACATAGCATCAGTGTGCTCCCCCTCAACCATGCATGCAAAATTTGGTAAGGAGGTGGTGTCTCAGAAAGTGCAGTGCTTTCGTTTTGCTCATCGGTAGGTTTCTTTCCCTTGCAGGGATCTAAACCGATTGACAGAGTTAGGTCTCTAGGGACCGAATACAATCATCATGTCTTATGTCCAAGTGAGATAATTCAGGCCACAAGAGGCCAGTTTCTCAAATTCATAAATTATGATACCCGACAATTTCATATTTTAAAATTCATTCAGAAGATTACTATAAGTAATCTAGTGGGAGAGTGGTGCTAGGTAGACTTCAAATAATAAATTCTCATGTATATCCCATATTCCTAGTTGTATGCCATTACCAATTCATATAATAAACAGGCAAAAAACTGATAATTACAAAGCAAATTCAAAAGATAATTGCATAAAAGTAATTAACAGTAGCTAAATAAGCTTGCAAATTCAAAACTGGGGTCAAAAGATGTCGTGACCCCAGTACTTGTAATGGGAATCCAGCACCACGAGTCGATACTAATCCCAGTTTAGTATCTCGTGATGGACAACACGGTGGAATCATCATAGTATATTTAATTAAGGTGAAATAAGAGTAAACCATAGTATTTTATTACGAAAACAAACTGGCATACCAGTTGATAGTCCAAAATAGGATTAAACATTAAGCAGTGAACATCAGAGTAATACAATTAAATAACTATGATAAATTCCAAGGTGTCGTCCCGAACACCTTAGCTAGTCTTGCGCTCCCTCGACAGGGCCTTCTTGGTCCTGACCGTAATCTGAATAAAAAATATGTCTGCGAGCAATTTAATGAGTACGCGGCTACCCAGCAAGCAGTCCTTAAACATGAATGCAGGGTCAAAGGTGGGGTTATGGTTATTTTACCCAAATCCTACTTCTAGTCATATTTTAGTTGATCAAGTCAAGTTTTATTAAAGTGAATGCATGATCATATAACTCCATTCTCAAGTTCAACAAAAGGTGTATCTCACACCAGGCCAATCCCAGCCTAATCTAGTCAGATTTAGTTATTGAAAAGGGTGAATCTACATGTGCAAACCTCTCGCCCCTTCCATGACCGTGGACACGGCTATCATGATAGTTTTAACTTTGCAGAGTGTGTACAATTTTCCCCACAAGCCCCGTCTAATCCACTAGGAGAAACGATACAAGACTGTTCCAGCCTACTACGCCCACCACTTCACCAGCCCTCTCTTTAGGTTTCCCCGGCCCGTCCGGTACACGCCGCAGAGGGGGCCCTTCAACTTATCGGTACCGGCCCGGGGCGTTCCCCATTTAAGCCAATCGGTCTCAGAAACGCACCTACCCCTCAGAGGAGATTGCAAGGCTCCTCCTAGGGCAGCAGTGACGAAACGTAACCGGACAGCCTACGAGCCAGCGGTTAGTGGGTTTCATAGTGTACTAAGCCAGGGCCGAAGGCACAAGTGGCTGTACGGTAAGGTTTGGTCTAGTAATACACAAGCTTGAGTCCTTATTAGAGGAGACCGTCTCAACACACCACAATCCCGGAAACACCTCTACCGGGTCTCCCCTAAGTCAACTACAACTTTTAGTTGTTTAGGTTTTTACCACAATGCCAACGTGAAGCAAACGCCTCACAAACTCATTTTTATAGTGAATCCCAATGCAAACCTACACATCTAGTCAAGGATAGGCTAGGAACATTCAAATGGTTCACAAAGGTGGCTAAAGCATATTAATAGATGATTAACATGTCTAGGTACTCACGCCTAATTACATGCATGCAAATAATTTAGAAAGATAAACAACAGTAAATTATATTGTTAAACTACGATGGAATATGTAATTAAGCTTGCCTTTGAAATATTCGGCGCTCTGAGAGTCCCACTGCGGTTCCGAGCTGAAAGTGCATCTAGGCCCTTTAGTGATTTTGGTGATTAATGAGTCATAATTATAGAGCTAATATTTCTATTGGAGAATTGTGCACAGAGGTTATACAGGTTAATTCCATGAGATACATGTTTGCATGTGATGGTGTAACCCTCAAAGTGGATTTATTGTAAGAAGGCATCAAGACTAGTATTTATTTGTAAATCTTTATTTATTGAGTCCTAGAGATGCCGTACTATGAAGAGGGATGAAATGAAGAAGCTTATAAAGGTTCCTAAGTGCTCAAAATAGGTATCTCGAAGTTCGTGTGAGTTTTCCACTCAAAATACTCTATACAGAACCTATGCCATCAGAACATCCGACGAGGGTCGAAACATCCGATGGTGAGCCAGCCTGCCAGTTTTCAGAGCTATCCAGTAAAGGGTCCATCGGAACTTCCATCGGAGCATCCAACGCAGGTCGGAACATCCGATGGCCATCAGAACATCCGACGCGTGTTAATTGCTGTAACGGCTAGTTTTCGGGATTCCCTATTTAAAGCCTTCTCTAATACCTGCCAAAGGTTACTCACTCTGATTACAACCCGATTTGAGCCTAATTCGTACTGTTCATCATCTCTCTCAAGAACCCTAGCCTTTGTCTCTCTCTTGTTCATCTTGTGAGATATAGATCTAGTGAGATCTAGGTGTCGCTGGTGAGTCGTCGATCTTTGTGTGGCGTGCCTCCGGAGTTTGTGAAAGTGTGAATCTATCTCCGCAAGGAAAAGGATTCAACTAGTGAACGCCGGTGAGTGCTTTGTGCTTCGCTGGTAAGGGGGATTAGGGTCTTGGTGATCCGGGCTTTGTGCCTTCCCTAATGGTGAGTAGGATCTCCCTTCAAAGATCCGAACATCGGTAAACAAAAATCACCGTGTTTTTGTCTAGATCTTGTTTTGGTGTCTTTATTACTTGTGTTGGCCTGTTCTGAGTATTCTTAATTAAATCTAACCTTGGTTTTGCGAGAAAACAGATTTTACTGCAGGTTTTCGACAAATCCAGAACACCCCGGATCGGAACATCCGACGGCCATCGGAACATCCGACCCAGATCAGAACATCCGACGGAGGGGTTACTGTATCACGTCGGAACATCCGATCCCCATCGGAACATCCGACCGACTGGTTACTGTTTGACTTTATTAATTCCGCAATTTTGATTTATTCGCCTATTCACCCCCTCTAGGCGGCATAGCGATCCTTTCAATTGGTATCAGAGCCTAACCTCCTGTTTTGAGCTTAACAGCTTGGAGAATCAAGCCTAACAACAAAGACGATATCGAGATCGAGATTTCAAGTGAAGGCAACAAAAAGGCTGCTATTCCTTATGTTTATCCTGATTCAACATCCTCATCTCATGTCTCTGTTCCAACGGGGCGTGCGCCACATTTTTATGGCACATACTATCCACAATGGAGACATAAGATGAAGATGTATCTAATGTCTATTCATCCTTCTATTTGGAGAATTGTAGAAACAGGTTTCAAGCCCAAGGAACCGGAGAATCTCACTGCCGATGAGGAAAGAGACTCTTTCCGCAACTATCAAGCCGTCAATGCTTTATTTGGTGCTTTGAGCCCAAGTGAATTCAACCGAGTTGATGAACTTGAAGAAGCCAAAATAATTTGGGATGCCCTCAAGGTTGTTCACGAAGGCACATCAAATGTGAGGGAAACCAAGATCGAGCTTATCAATGGGAAGCTAAGAAGGTTTTTCCTAGAGGAAGGAGAAGACTACAAGACAATGTTTGATCGACTCATGGTGCTGGTTAATGAGGCAAAGGGGTTTGGTTGCAAGTCTCTTACTGATCATGAGGTGGTCAAGATTCTACTTCAGGCTATCACTCCAACCAATCGCCATTTAATGCAAATAATTCGAGATAGAGACAACTATCACTCTATCACACCTCATGAAGTGCTTGGAAGAATTCTTAGTGATGAGTTGATGGATCAAGAGGCATCTAATATCAAAGAGATGGCTCAATCAACAAAGAAGAAGAGTGTCGGTGTAATAAATACCAGGGTGCAAAGAGTCCTGTGAAGAGTGTCGGTGTAATAAATACCAAGGCCCCAGCACGTGAGCGAGCCATTAGAAGACTAGGTGAGGGCCCCACACATCAGACGGGCGACCAGGTCCCAGCGTGTGGGCGAGCCCATCATCAGGCAGGCGAGGGCCCCACGCACGATTAGGCGCGTGGGCGAGCCCTCGGCGCATAGGGTCCCCACCGTCAAGCGGGGCCCGTGGCGAGGCGTTGCGGAAGGAGTCTTGGCGAAGGCTCCCCCTGCTGCGAAGACGAGCGCATTTAATGCGACATCACGCGGATAGATGGTGAAGAAATGATTACCGCTCTGGCGACCCCGCAGTCTGGCGGCCATCACTGTGGCGCGAAGAATTGACCGCAGAGAGAAGGTTTGCTTGAGATGGCCGCCACGTCGGGAGGGAGCGGTGGGCCCACCCGCAGACCTCACGGTGTATTTGTCTTGGTCGATCAAGGGCCACTGCGGCACGCGAGGAAGCGCCGCTCGGCGTAAGCGGTGCACGTTTGCCTCTCTCTGTCGTGTCTCGTCGGTGTCTTGAAATCTCAGACGCCTACCCCTCGGCTCTCTCCGCCAGTTCAAAGCTTGTATAAAGGGAGGAGAGGGGGAAGAGAATACGTTGCACTAGCGCACGTGAATTGAAACGATTCAGTAAACACATTCCATTCAACCACAACAACAAGAGAGTTAAGGCTCGGCGAGAGTAGGACTATTACCGCGGGGTCGAACACAGGTAATTCACGTGTGTTGCTCCTTTCTGCGTCGAGCTCAATCGAATCGAAAGCGCGGTGATAGGCTAGCAGGATAGAAATCGACCAGGTGTGATCCGCGATGGTTGAGCGGTGAACACGCCGTCGATGGCGCGCCAGTAGGGGGCGCTTAGCTTCGATTCGTGCTCTTGACCTCATCGAATGGCGGATCGATAGTCTGCGATGGATCGAGGCGACCGCTAGAGAGCCGCTGACCTCGGCGTCGGCGCGGCGATGGTGGTGGATCACCGGTGGCGGCCGTCCGGCCAAGCTAAGCGGCGCTCGCCTGGAGGAGTGCACTCGCCACAGAACCTCCACGCGGCGAGGCCTGTTGGACAACCCACCGTGTCTTTGGTGACTCCGGACTCCCGGCGGCTCCATGGTGGCGGTTTGGCCCTTCGTCGATGCCGCCCGGCGGTGGTGCAAGTTTCGGGAGGCGCGGGAACCGGCGTTTCCGCTTCTTCCCGTTCCTTCTTGCCCCCGCGTTCCTCTCGCAGATCTCCTGGCGGGAGGGAGCGGGGCCAGGATGACAGAAGCCAGGCGACTCCTACGGGGGTTCGGCAGCAGCGTCTGGCGGAGTGGGATCTCGGTCCCACTTGGAGGACCGCCATCTGCGACAAGGAGAAGACTCACGCGACAAGCTCAAGAAGCGGCACGGCCGGGTGGGCGATCGCGCCGACGCCGCCGCCCGTGGGGACCAGTGGGTTCAGCGACGCGCCTCCGCCGAGGAAGGAGGTGCCTCTTGGCGCCATCCGGCGGCGGGCTCGGCCGGGGAGTCGATCCGGGAGCAGGAGGCTCCAGAAGTCGGCTGCCGCGCCTTCTCGAAGGAGCTGCGCCGCGTCCAGTGGCCGGAGAGGTTTCGGCCCACCCCCATCGAGAAGTACGACGGCTCCACCAATCCTGACGAGTTCTTGCAGATCTACACTACGGTGATGCAGCCGGCTGGAGGGTCGGGGAAGGTTCTGGCGAACTACTTCCCTGCAGTCCTCACCGGCGAAGCCCGCTCTTGGCTCATGAGCTTGCCCCCGGAGTCCGTGGGGTCGTGGAGGGAGCTCTCGGAGCTCTTCATCACCAGCTTCCAAGGCACGTTCGAGCAGCCCGGAGTCGAGGACGACCTCCACAGCGTGGAGCAGAAGAAGGGAGAGTCGCTGCGCGACTACATCCGGCGCTTCAGTCAGGTCCGCAATACCATCCCGACATCTCCATCGAGCGCCGTTGTGGCGGCATTCAGAGAGGCGCCGAGACCCTAGGGTCAAGGAGAAGATGGCCACCCGCAAGATCAAGGCAGCGGAAGAGCTCTTCACCTGGCGCTAAGTCGCCCTCGAACGGAGGCTCGCTTCCGCCCGGCGACAGGTGGGGACAATTGCCGGCGAGGCCGAACCGAAACCCGGCGGCGGCCGAGACCGGACAGGTCATAGCCGCCCAGCGACGACAACAACGCAACGACGAAGACGGCGGCGGCAGCCTTGGCAGCGCGGGCGAAGAAAGGAGGAGGCAGCAGTGGAGGCCGCGGCGGTGGCGGCTGCAGAACGGTCCCGCAGCGGCGAAGCGACCGCCGTGATCACGGCGGCCGCGCGGCGACGACGGGCGAACCGCCGCCCCGCGAGTGGAAGCGGGGGCTTCTTGTCCCATTCACCGCAGCAGCTCCCCGACTTGGCGGATTGCCATATCGTCAACAAGTTGGTGGACAAGCGCGTCCACGAGCAGCGAAGCGTCCGGCGGCGGCAAAAAGGGCAAGAAGCGGCTTGGCTTCTAGCAGGCGGAGCGCGAAGTTGCCGTCATCCACGGCGGATCGGCCACCTATCCGTCTCACGCTAGCTTTAAGCGTGCGATGAGGGAGGTGTGTGCCGCCGTGCCCGGCGTAGGGTCAGCAAGGCAGCTGGCGTGGTCGGAGCAGCCGATCGCGTGTAGTCAGGCCGATCACCCCGCCAGCACCGCCGGCCCAGGGCATCTCCCGATTGTGGTTGCACCCACGGTCCGGAATGTCAAGCTTGGGCGGGTGCTGGTAGACGGAGGGAGTTTCCTTAACCTCCTGTCCGCCCGAGTCTCCAAGGCGCTCCAGATCCAGCAGCAGGAGCTTCGCCCGACGCTCCGTTCTTGACATCGCGCGGGCCGAGTCCGTCGAAGGCGCGTCAGCCCTCCGGTGGCGTTCGGAGGTTCGACAATTTCGCGGCGAGATGCTCGAGTTCGAGGTGGCGGACTTGACCTCCCTACAACGCCATATTGGGTCGGCGGCGCCGATCAAGTTTATGGCGGCTTGCCACTATCGTACATGGTGGTGAAGATCCCAGGCCAGCCGCCCCATCGTCTTGAAAGTGGATCGCCGGGAGGCTCCGCTGCGATAAGGACGCTCTCGCTTTGCCGGGCGATCGGCGCCCGAAGGCCGAGGCCGACTGCAGGAGCTCCTCGGCGAGACCGTGCCTCCCGGTTCGTCGCGGAGGTTAAAGCGGTCTCCTGAGTGAGTCGAGACCGGCGAACCGTTCGGGTGGCGCCTCTTTCAGCGCCAAATAGGAAGGCGCTCGTCTCCTTCCTCGGTCTAACGCAGACGTGTTTGCGTGGCAACCGTCCGACATGGCTGGGGTCCCTAGGGAGGTGATTGAGCACAAATTGGCGACGTTCCCCGGCGCGCGACCGGTCATGCAGAAGGTCCGGAAGCAGTCGGTGGAGCGCCAAGAAGTTATCCGCCAGGAGGTGGACAAGCTCTCGAGGGCGGGGTCGTTCGCAGCGTCGCCCATCCCAGGTGGCTCGCGAACCCCGTCCTCGTCAAGAAATCCAACGGGCGGTGGAGGATGTGCGTGGACTTCACCGACCTCAACAAGGCGTGCCCGAAGGATCCGTACCCGCAGCCCCGTATTGATCTCATCGTCGATTCCACAGCGGGGTGCGAGCAGCTATGCTTTCTGGATGCGTACTCCGGGTACCACCAGATTAGCATGGCGAAGAAGATGAAAGCGAGACCGCCGTGGCGCCCATGGGCGCTCTCGCTACTCTAAGGATGGCGTTGATTGAAGAATGCAGGCCCAACCTATCAGAGGGCCATGCATATCGCTCACCGCCCCCAAATAGGGCGAAACCTGGAGGTGTATGTCGACGACCTGGTGGTGAAATCCAAGAAGGTGGAGGAGTTGATCAGCGACTGGAAGAAACCTTCGCCAACAAGGAATCTTGCATCAAGCTCAACCACGAGAAGTGTGTATTCGCCGTTCCGTCGGGCAAGCTGCTAGGTTTCCTCGTCTCCCGAGAGGATTGAGGCGAACCGACAAGATCGCGCAATCGAGAACATGAAGCCCCGACGCGACTTCGCAAATGCAAATGCTCGTGGGTCGCTTGACCTCCTGGGCAGCTTTATAGCTCGCTGGGGATAAAAGTCTCCGCTATTCAAGCTTCAAGAAGACCAACCAATTGAGTGGACGGCGGAGGCGCAGGAGGCGTTCGACGGGTGAAGAAGTATCTCACTTCCCGCCCGTCTTTGGTCGCCCGGACCGGGCGAGCCATCGATCCTTTATGTCGCCGCAAACCTTCAGGTGGTCAGCGCGGTGCTAGTAGCGGAAAGAGAAGGTGTTCAGCGCCCCATCTACTACGTCAGCAAAGTCCTCCACGACGCCGAGACAAGGTACTCGCAACACCAGAAGATGCTCTACGCCGTGCTGATGGCGTCCCGGAAGCTGCGTCACTACTTTCAGGGGCGAGAGATCACCATCTTGACCAAGTACCCCTTGCGGGAGATCCTCTTCAACCGCGAGGCAACAGTCGTCGCCAAGTGGGCCATGGAGTGGCGATTCGACCTCAAATTCGCTCCCGAACGGTCATCAAAGGGCAAGCTCTGGCGGAGTTCGTCAGCGAGTGGACTCCGGCGGACATAGAAGCTGAAGACGTCCCAGTCCCCTCGCCGTGGACTCTCTTCTTGACGGTTCGTTCGGCTTGAAATTTGAGGCGGTGTCGCTCGTGTGTCCCACCGCGACATTATCCGGCACCTGGTGGTGCTGGAGTTCCGCGCTACCAACAACGTCGCGGAGTATGAAGGATTACTCGCCGGGCTCAGGGTGGCTTCGACCCTGGGCATTCGGCGGCTGCAAGTAAAGGGCGACTCTCTCCTGGTCATCAACCAGGCGAGAAAGGATTTCACCTGCTCGGATCCCGTCATGGCGGCCTACCTGGCGGAGGTGCGCCGGTTGGAGCGGCACTTCGAGGGTTTGGGCTTCGCGCACGTCCCTCGCCGCGACAACTATATGGCGGACGAACTGTCCCAGATTGCCTCGTCAAAGGCACCTGTTCCGGCTGGGGTTTTTGAAGAAAGACTCACGCGGCCGTCCGTCGCAGCCCCCAATTCTGGCGGGGACGACGCTTTCCCTGACGCAGCTCCCACTTCTGGAGGAGACGTCACCGATCCTGCTCTGACTCCCGGTTGGAGGAGGAGGGAAGAACCGCCGAGGCGGTTGAGGCGGAAACGCCAAAGAGCGCGGCGAATCGTCGGCGACAATGTCTGTAACGTCGTCACACTCGTCCGGAAGGTCGGTGGATGGATCGAGATCCTAGCCTACTGCGGACGGAGTGATCCCAGCGATGACGCGTCGGCCGAGAAGATAGCGCGCAAGGCCAAGCGCTACATACGGTAGGTGGGGGCTCAGACGCTGTGGCGCAAAGCGGAGTTCTCTTGAAGTCGTCACTCGGGAAGCGGGAGTGCAATTCTCTCGAGATCCATGGAGGCATGTCGCGGAGCCATTGAGGCCGGGCGTTGGTTGGGAAAGCTTTCGCCACGGCTTTATTGGCCTCTCGCCCTCCGGGATGCCTTCGAGTGGTGAGGAGATGCGAAGCGTGCCAATTTCATGCTAAGCAGATCCACCGACCGCCCAGCGCGCGCAAACCATTCCGCTCTCCGGCGTTCGCGGTGCAGAAATTTGAACATCTGAGCCCGCAAGCACGCGGCGGCGGAGGTTACACTCATCTGTTCGCCGCCGTCGACAAGTTCACCAAATGGGTGGAGGCATCGCCGTCCGGCGATCACGTCATTGCCGCCGTAAAGTTCATAAAGAGCATCTTCGTCGGTTCGGCGTCATATGAGATCATCACCGACAACGGCGTGATTCAAAGCCCCGATTTCAAGGCGGTGCGAAGAGCTGGGTACCAAGCTGTGCTTTCCCTCCGTTGCACATCCGAAGAGCAATGGGCAAGTGGAGCGGGCAAATGCGGAAGTACTCAGAGGACTCGAAACAAGGGCTTTCGACCGTCTGGAGAAGCGCGGCAAGCGCTGGCCGGAAGAAGTCTCCACTATATTGTGGGCGCTGTGGACAACTCCCAACAGAGCCACCGGCGAGACCCTCTTCTTCCTGGTGTATGGCTCAGAAGCGGTGCTCCCATCAGAGCTCGCCTTTGGGTCCCCAAGGGTGGCGGCGTTCAGCGAAGACAGAGACCCTGACCGGCGTCAGGATGAAGTGAATCTCCTGGAGGAGATTAGAGGCAGGCGGCGATCCGGCCGCCGGTATCGGCGAACCTTCGCGCGTTATCAAGCAAGACGGGTGTGTGAGAGGACACTGGCAGTGGGCGACCTCGTCCTGCGCAAAATCCAAGCGCAGGCTGGGCGCAACAAACTGTCTTCCCTGTGGGAGGGCCCCTTCAAGGTGGTCTCAGTCTTCCGCCCAGGCTCAATCAGGCTCGCCTTCGAGGATGGTCGCGAATTGGCGAACACTTGGAACTTCGAGCAGCTGAGGAAGTTCTACCCGTAGGTAGCTGTTCCAGGAGCTTTTTTGGCCTTCCTTTGGAGCCGAGCGGCGAGGTCTTCCTCCTTCCCCGCTCGCCTCGGGGGCTGGTGCATTGTACAAAGCCATCTTCAATAAAAAGATAAGTTCTGTCTCTCTGCGGGCATCTGTTCTTTTTCGCCTTAAGTTTGTTAGAAAGCATTCTGTTGAAAGCTGGTAGCGAAAAAGTACTTAAGGCTGATGGCCCCTTAGTTGCAAGAGCAAACGCTATAACTTGCGGCTGGGCGAGGCGAGGCGGACGGAAGGCGGGTTCTAGCCTGGTGTGTCGGCTCGGTCTGGGCAATGCGCCAACGGCGGCACCGGCGTCTAGACCACTTCCGGAAGCTAAGCTCTCGCCACGCAACGTTTAAGGTCGGTTTGCCGAGAGGCCGTAAGGGTTGAAGTAACCTGATGCCTAAGGAAAAAGCGCTCACTTGCAGCGGAACGTTCTATCTAAAGCTTTTTGGCGATCAGTTGTTTAGCCGCTAAAAAGTCTGTTAGAAGGCATTCTATCGAAAGCTGGTAGCGAAAGTACTTAAGGCTGATGGCCCCTTTGTTGCAAAGACGAACGCTTATAACTTGCGGTTGGGCGAGGCGATGCGGATGGAAGGCGGGTTCTAGCACGGTGTGTCGGCTCGATGCGGGCAATCGCCAACGGCGCACCGCGTCTAGACCACTTCCGGAAGCTAAGCTCTCGCCACGCAACGTTTAAGGTCGGTTCGCCGAGAGGCCATAAGGGTTGAAGTAACCTGATGCCTAAGGAAAAAGCGCTCACTTTCAATAGAACGTTCTGTCTAAAGCTTTTAGCTTTCAGGTGCCCCTTTTCTTTTCGCAAGTAAGAGTTTGCGTGAAGTTTGGTTGAGACTCATGGCAAAAGGGCAAAAAGTTTGCATCCACAGGATTTGTACAGGACAAAAACAGGATGAGGGAGTTCATCTACTCCTTGTCATCATCTCCGTCGCCCTCTGCTGGAGCAGCGCCGCCCATCATAGAAACGCGGCTGGCGGCGAGCTCGACCCGGGACTCTTCGATCCGGTCCGGTGGCTTGAAAAGGCTCCTCGGTGGCGGCGCCTAGGTCGAACGCGGCGTTCTGGGCGAGGCAGTTGCCCATGATGAATCGCGCCGCTTCGAGAGCGCCGTGGCGACCGTCTTCGATCGACCGCGCCCGCATCAGCGCCGGCAGCTCGCGCGGCGTCGCCCGGCTTCGCACGGCGCCAAAGATCTTGGCCGCCATCTCCTCCAATGGGAGTACAAAAGTGTCGCCAGCGGATCTGAGGCATCGAAGCTGTGGTAGGTGGCGCGCAGCATGTCGGCGAGCACCCGGGGGCGCTCAGTATGCTCCGCGCGGAGGTCTTCGACGTCCTTGGCGGCCGAGGCGGCGGCAGCTTGCGCCGTCGCACCTCCCTCATGGCGCTTCGCCTCCTCAGCGCTTGCGCGCAGCTTCGCCGGCGGCAACACTCGCCGAGGCGAGCACTTTCGCGCGCCGCCAGTGGGCGGCGGCGTGGGCGCTTCAGCGAGCGTCCGATGTCGGCGGCGGCGGCGCCACGGCGTTAGTGTCGGCGGCGGCGGCGGGAGGTTCCCCGGCCTGCGTCTCCGGTGCGATCTCGCGGCGGGAGGCCTCGTCTCCGTGAAAGGAGCCGCGGTGAAATTTGGCGGATTGTGCGAGATAGAGCTCGGCGCCGGCGTCCGCTCTATCCAAATAAGATGAACAGAGGCGAGGTTTGGTATGCAAAACGCGTAGCATGCTAACCCTAACAAGAAGTGTACGTAAGTCGCAGAGGAAGCCAACTGAAGCGGTAGCGCCAAAGCGAAGGTGAAGGGTAGCCTCAAGCCGCTTAGTTCTTGGAGGCGCCGGCCTTGATCGCCGTCAGCGCCGTCAAGCGCTGCTGGCAAATAATGCCGGGCGAACGGGCGGAGGATGGGTGGCGGCGGAGCCGCGCGTCGGCAAGTGCCGGCGCAGAAGCGCCAGCATACAGAAGCGCCGGGCGCAGAAGGAGCGAAGAAATTGGCGCGAGCGGCGCCCGATTCGAAGAATCGCCGCACTTCGCCCGGTGGCGGGCGGCGGCGTCGGCAGCGAGGCCCCTAGTGGAGGGGGCCGAGGAGGCAGCGAAGCTCGGGGCTTGAAGGCGGGCTCTCTTTGGGCTCGCCCTCCCTCCTCATCGTCGTCATCTTGAGCAAGGATCGGTGGCGCTTCCGAGAGCCTTGATCGGAGTCGGCCGCCACAGCAGAGGCGGCATGCGCGGGAGCCTAAGCGGTCGTCGTGGCGATTCAGCGGATCTGTAGTGGTCCCCGCCACTTGGACCTTGGGACCGGAGACCTCCATAGGGCAGCAGCGCAAGTCTTTGTTGCGCTCCGTGGATCCGATCGCAGAGGGAGGCGGATGCTGTGGCGGCGAAGTGTCGCCGGACGGAGCGGCGAGAAGTCCCACTGACCACCGCCGAGCACGTCGTCAGCACGTTCCGCGGTGGATGAACAAGAAAGAAAATCGCGAGTTGGCAAGAGACAAGGTCCAAGTAAAGGCGTACCAAAAGAAAAGGACCCAAAAGAGAGTGAAAGAGCACTCACCTTGAAGGGCGACGGACCACGTAAATGCGCCGCCATAATGCTGAGCAAAGCGGGGCGTGTCCTCATTCGGAGCGGGCATAAGCGGCGCCGAAAGAATCCGCCGCAGCGTGGGTTCGGTGAGCCCGTTGCGGCGGACTTCAGCGATGCGCCTCAAACATCACTTCGGTTCCGCCGAAGTCGTCGGGCATAGATCCTCAATGGCGAGGGGTTCGCGGGACCCTTGGGAGAACAAGATCGTCGCGGGCCGGAGTCTTCTGCGTCTGACCCGATGCGCTGCCGATCCTTCCAATTGGACTTGACGCGGCCAGGATGAAGGCGGCGGCGTCGCGGGCGTGACTTAGCAGACTTCAATGGCCCTTCGGCGGCAACCGCATGCAGCGTGAAGAGCCGGCGCCAAAGCGGGAGGTTCGACATCGTCCCCACGAACATCTCGCAGAGGTGGACGAAGATGGTCAGGGCCACGATAGAATTGGGGGGAAGGTGTGTCGCCTGGATCTCGTAGAAGGCGAGCACCCCCAAGAAGAACTCGGAGTATGGCGGGACGAGCCCCGCCAGCACCGCCCAGGTGAAGGTCACGATCTCTCCGTCGCGAGGGCGTGGTGCAATGGTGCCGCAGCGGAACCGGGCGGAGGATGGCGGCACGAACACTTGAAGCCGCGTCCCCATGTCTTTGTCGGTGGCAGAGGCAGGCAAGGCTGGCCCAGATGATGGTGTGTCCCCGCGGCGACCCTTGCTGCGTTTGGGCGCCATGGAAAACGGTGGAAGAGCTGGCGAAAGAGGGCTCTGTGACAGCGGCGAAGAGGGCTTCGTGGCAGCGGCGAAGAAGGTGAAAGGCAGTTTGAGGACTTAGCGTGCGGAAGGATTGGTCGCGGCGCCAAGAAAAGTATTTATAAGCAAAGGCGCGAGGGCGACGGTTTGGATTCAACCCAGCAGCGCCATCATTGCCCAGCGTTTAGCCCCACGAGGGTGAGGCGCTGATTACCAAGGAAGATCGTGCGCAGATGGAGAATCGGCGTCTGTTTGCTGCAGAGAGGTGGGCCCCACGATTAGTCTCCGCCGCAAGAGAAAGCGGAAAAAAGTGTCTCGTGCGACGGTTCGCGTATCATGGTGGACCGGGGCTCTTGTCAGTGTAATAAATACCGTGGTGCAAAAAGTCTGTGAAGATCAAGCGGCCCCACGCGTTAGGCGGCGACAAGGCCCCGGCGTGGCGAAGCCCCTCGGCGCCGGGCGAGGCCCCACACGTCGGTGGCGGCGAGACCCAGCGTGTGGCGAGCCCCATGGCGTATCAAGCGGGCCCCACGCGTTAAGCGGCGACAAGGCCCGCGGCGTGGCGAAGCCTCTCGAAGCGCGCAGGGCCCCACACGTCGGCGGGCGGCGAACCCGGCGTGTGGCGAGCCCCACGGCGTATCAGCGGCCCCACGCGTCGAAGCGGCGACAAGGCCCCAAGCGTGGCGAAAGCCCTCGAAGCGCCGGCGAGGGCCCCACACGCCAAAGTGGGCGTCGAACCCAAAGATGTGGGCGAGCCCCACGGCGTATCAAGTGGGTCCCACGCGTCGAGCGGGCGACAAGGCCCAGGCGTGGCGAGCCTGAAAAACCGGCGAGGCCCCACACATCGGTGGGCGACGGTCCCGGCGTGTGGGCGAAAGCCCATCGTAGGCCGGCGAGGGCCCCGCGCACTAGGTGGGCGCGTGGCGAGCCCTTGACGCGCGCATAGGGTCCCCACTGCTCAGCGGGCCCCCGTGGCGAGGCGTTGCGGAAGGAGTCTTCGGGCGAAGGCTCTCTCTGCTGCGAAAGACGGCGCATTGTCGCGACATCGCAGCGGATAGATGGTGAAGAAATGATTCTTTTCTGGCGACCCTGCAGGTCGGCGGTACATCCGCGTGGGCGCGGAAGAATTGACCGCAGAGAGAAGGTTTGCTTGAGATGGCCGCCGCGTCGGGAGGGCGGTGGCCCCCTTATGACCTCACGGTGTATTTGTCTTGGTCGATGGCCACTCTGGCTGCGTGAGGGCGCCGCTTCGGCGTAAGAGGTGCTGCACGTTTTAAATCTCTCCTATCGTGTCTCGTCGATTATCTTGAAATCAGATCTTGCCTACCCCTCGGCTCTCTCCGCCGGTTCAAAGCTTGTATAAAAGGGAGGAGAGAGGGGAAGAGAATACGTTGCACTAGCGTCGTGCATTGAAACGATACGTAAACACATTCCATTCAACCACAACAACAAGAGAGCTAAGGCTCGGCGGGGAGTAGGACTATTACCCGCAGAGGTCCGAACACAGGTAATCCCGTGTGTTGCTCCTTGCTGCCCCGAGCTCAATCGAATCGAGCGGTGATAGGCTAGCAGGATAGAAATCTGACCAGGGGTGTGATCCGCAGTGGTTGAGCGGTGAACACGCCGTCAAAGAGCATTGCTTTAAAGGCGAGCAAAGTATCAAAGGCAAAGGATGATAGCTCAAGCAGTGATGAAGATGGGCAAATGAACATGGAAAAGATGGCGTTCTTTGTGAGAAGATTCAACAAATTTCTCAAGAAGAATGGCTACAATAGCAAAGGCAAGAAGGATTCCGGCAAATCCAACTCTTCAAGAAGTTCAAGAAGAAAGTGCTATGAATGTGGTGAAACCGGACATTTCATTGCCGATTGTCCACATAAGAAGGATAATGACAAGAAAGAAAAGAAGAAAGAAAAGAGTTACAAGAAGGACAAGGAAAGGAGCAAGAGGTACAAGAAGAGTTCAAGAGGTGAAGCTCACATTGGTGAGGAGTGGGACTCCGAATCTAACTCCTAATCCGACTCCGAGTCCGATGATGAGAGTGTAGCATGTCTTGGAATGGCTATTCCAAAAAGGACTTCATCTCTATTTGGCGAATTGACGGATGATGATAAACTATCTATGTGCTTCATGGGCAAGGGCCCTAAGGTATCATCAAGATCTTCTAAATCTCTAGTCAATTCTTATACTAACTACTCTAGTGATGATGAGGATGATATGAGTCATGATAGCTTGGTCAAGATGATGAGAAAGTTTGATATGGGTAAGTTAACCGAGCTAATGGAGAGAGTTGAGCAACAAGAGGACCTTCTTGAGAAAGGAGAAGACTTACTCATCCTTGAAAAGGAGAGAAACCTCCAACTTGAGAAGGAACTAACATTGGAAAAGAAGAGAGTTGAGGAGATGACCAAAAAATTCTCTAAGGTCACATCTAAAGCAAGTTCTCTTGAGATCAACAATGCTTCACTTAAAGAAGAACTCATTGGTGCAAAGGAAGCACATGAGACTCTTAGGATGCAGTTAGATGATATTTTGAAGAGCACCTCTACTCTTCCAAATGCAACTTGCGACTCAACTCCTTCCACGAGCAATGGTTGTGCAAGGTGTTACAATGTGGATGTGAATGCTTGTGCAACAAACTTCGCCACTTTACAAGATTTTGCTAGTGAGAATGAGAAGTTAAAACGCCTACTTGAGGATGGCATTAAAAGATTTTACAAGTCGAGTAAGGGACTTGATGAGATCTTAGACAAGAGAAGAGGAAACTTCAAGAAGGCCGGACTTGGCTACACTCCATCTAAGGGCAAGAAGGCGCATGTTGTGGTGACTCTGGTCACTGAGCCAATTCAGTTTGTGAGAGAGCAAGGCTCAAAGGCTCACATTTTTCACTCTACTTTTAATGCCTCTTACATTCTTAAAAGAAAAAATTTTGGTAGAGTGCTTGCTTATCATGTTGGACCTAAGCGTACTAATGCACCTTTGGTTAGATCCATTTGGGTCCCAAAGGCTCTTGTGACTAACCTCAAAGGACCCAATCGAATTTGGGTACCTAAGACCAAAGATTAAACTTTGTAGGAATATCTCTCCGGTGGACCTAGTTGGATACTCGACAGCGGTTGCACTCATCATATGACCGGAGAGAAGGAAATGTTCTCACAAATTAATTGTTACGATCAACCAAATGAGAGCATCACATTTGGAGATGATAGTAAAGGTGATGTACTAGGTCTTGGTAAGATTGCAATTTCTGAAAATCTTTTTCTTACAAATGTCTTACTTATGGATTCATTGAAATACAATCTATTATCGGTACAACAATTCTGTGCTACCGGTTACGATTGTATATTTTCTTGCGATGGTGTGAATGTCGTTCGAAGGAGTGATGGTTTAATAGCCTTCAAAGGTCATCGAAAGGGAAAGCTCTATCTTGTGGATTTCTCCACGGATAGGCCTAGCCCTGAGATATGCCTTCTGGCTAAATCTAGCTTGGGTTGATTTTGGCATCGCCGACTAGCCCATGTTGGTATGAGAAACCTTCACAAATTCTCGAAAGGGAATCACATCATTGGACTAACAAATGTGAAGTTTGAGAAAGACAGGCCTTGTAGCGCATGTCAAGCGAAAAAACAAGTTGGAACACCCCATCCTTCGAAAAATGTGATGACTACTACAAGACCTCTACAACTACTACATATGGATCTCTTTAGACCAATTGCATACATAAGTATAGGAGGTAACAAATACGGTCTTGTTATTGTCGATGATTTTTCACGCTTCACGTGGGTATTCTTCTTGCACGATAAGACAGAAGCGAAAGGAATATTAAAGAAGTTCATGAGAAGATCTCAAAACGAGTTTGAAGTGAAGATTAAGAAGATTCGAAGTGATAATGGGAAGGAATTCAAAAACACCGATGTTGAAGAATATCTTGATGAGAAAGGTATTAAGCACGAGTTCTCAATTCCCTACTCCCCTCAACAAAACGGGGTGGTCGAGAGGAAGAATCGAACCCTCATCGAGATGGCGAGAACCATGATGAATGAGTACAAGGTTTCGGATATATATTGGGAGGAAGCTGTGAACACCGCCTGTCATGCCATCTACCGACTCTACTTACACAAATTGTTGAAGAAAACTTCATATGAGCTACTTACTGGTAACAAGCCTAATATTTCTTACTTCAGAGTTTTTGGCAATAAGTGTTATATTCTGAATAAAAAATTTAGAAGTTCTAAGTTTGCTCCTAAGGTTGATGAAGGTTTTATGCTTGGTTATGGATCAAATGCCTATGCGTATCGAGTTTTCAACAATACCTCCGGTGTGGTTGAAATCTCGCATGATGTGACCTTTGATGAGACTAACGGCTCTCAAGTGGAGCAAGTTGATCAATGTGTGTTAGATAAAGAAGAGCCACCTTGTGAAGCGATCAAGAAAATGGCTATCGGTGATGTCAAACCTCAAGAAGGCGTAAAAGATGAAGATTCACTACCTTTTTCAACTCAAGTTGAACCTCCAACGACTATTCAAGAAGAAGATGATAAGTCAAGTGAAGGTGATGATGAAAACACTACACCACCGAATGCACATCCAAGAGTTCGTCAAAGTGTTCAACGAGATCATCCCGTAAAAAGCATTATTGGTGATATAAACAAGGGAGTACTACTAGATCTCGTCTTTCAAATTTTTGTGCATTTTACTCGTTTGTCTCCTCTCTTGAACCACTAAATATAGATCAAGCAATCAATGATCCAGATTGGATCATTGCCATGCAAGAGGAGTTGAACAACTTCACTAGGAATAAAGTGTGGGAGTTGTTGAAAAGACCGAAGCAAAATATCATTAGTACGAAATGGGTCTTTCGCAACAAACAAGACGAACATGGTATAGTGACAAGAAACAAAAGCACGGTTGGTTGCACAAGGCTTCACGCAAATCGAAGATTTGGATTGTGGTGAGACTTACGCTCCCGTAGCAAGAGTAGATGCTATTAGAATTTTAGTTGCTTTTGCTACTCACCATAGTTTTAAGTTGTGGCAAATGGATGTCAAGAGCGCTTTTCTTAACGGTCCACTTTCCGAGCTTGTCTACGTTGAGCAACCACCGGGTTTTAAAGGCACAAAGTATCCAAATCATGTCTACAAACTCAACAAGGCGCTCTACGGGTTGAAACAAGCACTTCGTGCATGGTATGAGTGCCTGAAGGATTTTTTGGTGAGAAAAGGTTTTTAAATGGGTAAATCTGATCCTACACTCTTTACTAAGTTAGTAGATGGTGATATCTTCGTTTGTCAAGTTTATGTTGATGATATTATATTTGGATCTACTAATGAGAGTTTTTGCGAGGAGTTCAGTAGTTTAATGACTAAACGATTTGAGATGTCTATGATGGGAGAGTTGAAGTTCTTCCTTGGACTACAAGTGAAACAAATGAAGAAAGGAACTTTTATTAGCCAATCAAAGTATGTAAAGGATATGTTTAAGAAGTTTGATATGAGCGACGCCAAACCAATCAAGACTCCTATGCCAACAAATGGTCACCTTGATTTAAGTGTAAATAGTAAGGACGTCGATCAAAAGGTATATCGTTCTATCATTGGCTCTCTGCTTTATCTTTGTGCATCTAGGCCTGATATTATGCTTAGTGTGTGCATGTGTGCAAGATTTCAAGCTGCACCCAAGGATTGCCACTTAGTGGCAGCCAAGAGAATCTTGAGATACTTGATACACACTCCAAACTTTGGCCTTTGGTATCCTAGAGGGTCAAACTTCGACCTAATCGGCTATTCGGATGCGGATTATGCCGGTTGTAAAGTGGATAGGAAGAGTACCTCTAGTACTTGCCAATTCCTTGGAAGGTCGCTCATTTCGTGGGCGTCCAAGAAACAACATTCTGTAGCCCTATCCACAGCCGAAGCTGAGTACATTGCTGCAAGACATTGTTGTGCCCAACTACTTTGGATGAGGCACACCCTGCGAGATTATGGCCTTAACCTCAACCACATCCCACTTTTGTGTGACAATGAGAGTGCCATAAAAATAGCCAACAATCCCATTCAGCACTCCCGAACCAAACATATCGATATTCGCCACCACTTTTTAAGAGACCATTCAACCAAAGGTGATATCGATATTACCCATGTGAGAACCGAAAACCAACTTGCCAATATATTCACCAAACCCCTTGATGAGAGAAAATTCTGTGAGTTGCGGTGTGAATTGAATATTCTTGACTCTCGGAATGTTGCTTGAAATGTTGCACACATTATTTGATGATTGAAAAGGTTTTTATTTATCTTGTCATCTATTTTACAATAGTCACATAGGTTTATATATAAATATACTGATTGATTTGACTCTTTGGATATTCATATCCTATTTATTCACGGATGACCTTAGTTTTGATTGATTGATTTGCTTACGGGTCATCCATGGATAAATTCAAGTCTTAGAACTCCCCTCTATCCTCCCGGAGCTATCTTATCTATTCTCAAGGAGTCTGGAGTCCAAAACTTTCAAATCCAGCAAGAGGGGGTCGGATGTTCCGCTTGGCATCGGATGTTCCGGTGGAATCCAGTGAGGGTTTCGTCGGATGTTCCGACCGGCGTTGGAACTTCCGATGCAGTCCAGCAGGGGTCCGTCGGATGTTCCGTCGGAACTTCCGTCGGATGTTCCGACTCGGCCCAGATTTTTGCCACCTATTTATCTTAACCGCGTGGGTCCCTGTTCTTTTACCCCACAGTTTTTCCACAGAGTTTTTACCTCCCCTTTTCTCTCCTGCTCTCGCAATCTTCTGTTGAAAATTGGGCTGCGAGAACGTCCCTTTGATATTCTGGATTTCATCTGGTGTGAGATCAAGGTCAGTGCTTGTGATCCCAAGAGGAGCTGCCCTTATGCTCCTTATCTGATGAGCATGATCATCCATGTGACTGGTCTCATGTTTGTGCTGGATGTGAAGCATACCCCCTATCTTGTCACCACCCGTGGACTGGCTTCTCCTGGCGGGACTTCTGTGACCCCACCCAGGAGGGTTCGGCTACTCGTGATAGCGCGGGGCCTTCTTCTGCTCCTCGTGGTAGCGCGGGCCCATCGTCAGCTCGGTCTAGCCCGTCATCATCTGGGGGCTCCATCAAGAAGATGCTGAAGTCTATCTTTTGTATGTGTCGCAAGACAAATGAAAGGGTCAAGGACACCATTGTGCGTCTTCGCGACAATCGCAAGCATATTCAGGACATCAAACAGCATTTTGGTATGCCTCTTTCTTCTGATGACTCCGAGTCTCCGAACACTACCATTGATTCCTATACTCGAGGATTGTTTGGGATTCCTCCTTCCGGTGGCGGCAACGACGACGATGATGAGGTCACCGGTGGTGGTGGTGGAGGTGATGGTGCTGGTGGTCAGGGCAGCAGCAGTGATCCAGAGTGGATTGAATGATCCAGTTTGTTTTTCTCTTTTTTGGCGTCTTGATGCCAAAAGGGGAGAAATGTTTTGGGAGAGAAAGTTATCGTTTATCTATTCTACTCTTAGTTTCCTTTGTTTGAAACTTGAATGTTTAAATATGTGCAAAACTATGTTTAAACTACGACGTTTTATGTGGTCCAGTGTGGCTGTAAGACTGTTATGTGATGATGATGTAATGCTGAATTGCTGGTTATCTAAGTTTTTCGCAATTGTGTGATATATCCTGTCATAGTGCATTTAGATTCAAATTTGCCAAGGATATAGGGGGAGCTCTTGTTGTTATTATTGCCATAGTTTCAGGGGGAGCTCTTTCATATGTTCTTGTTTATAATTTGTTTGTGAGCTATAATTGTTGTCATCAATACACAAAAAAAGGGAGATTGAAAGTGCATCTAGGTCCTTTAGTGATTTTGGTGATTAATGAGTCACAATTATAGAGCTAATATTTCTATTGGAGAATTGTGCACAGAGGTTATACAGGTTAATTCCATGAGATACATGTTTGCATGTGATGGTGTAACCCTTAAAAGTGGATTTATTGTAAGAAGGCATCAAGACTAGTATTTATTTGTAAATCTTTATTTATTGAGTCCTAGGGATGCGGTACTATGAAGAGGGATGAAATGAAGAAGCTTATAAAGGTTTCCAAGTGCTCAAAATAGGTATCTCGAAGTTCGTATGAGTTTTCCACTCAAAATACACTCTATACAGAACCTATGCCATCAGAACATCCGACGAGGGTTGGAACATCCGATGGTGAGCCAGCCTGCCAGTTTTCAAAGCTATCCAGTAAAGGGTCCATCGGAACTTCCATCGGAACATCCGACGCAGGTCGGAACATCCGATGGCCATCAGAACATCCGACGCGTGTTAACTGCTGCAACGGCTAGTTTTCGGGATTCCCTATTTAAAACCTTCTCTAATACCTGCCAAAGGTTACTCATTCTGATTACAACCTGATTTGAGCCTAATTCGTACTGTTCATCATCTCTCTCAAGAACCCTAGCCTTTGTCTCTCTCTTGTTCATCTTGTGAGATCTAGATCTAGAGAGATCAAGGCAACCCAAGTGCTCCGCGAATTAGAGATCCAATTCTTGAGCACTTAGCGATTCCTATATTTCTTCATCGCATTTGTTACTCTTGGAGGCTTGAAGGACTCCTAGAAGGCTAGGTGTCGCCGGTGAGTCGCCGATCTTTGTGTGGCGTGCCTCCGGAGTTTGTGAAGGTGTGAATCTACCTCCGCAAGGAAAAGGATTCAACTAGTGAACGCCGGTGAGTGCTTCGTGCTTCGCTGGTAAGGGGGATTAGGCTCTTGGTGATCCGGGCTTTGTGCCTTCCCTAACGGTGAGTAGGATCTCCCTTCAAAGATCCGAACATCGGTAAACAATGAAAGGATCGCTATGCCGCCTAGAGGGGGGTGAATAGGCGAATAAAACGAAATTGCGGAATTAAAACACTTGAACAGTAACTAGTCGGTCGGATGTTCCGATGCAGCGTCGGATGTTCCGATGTGGTACAGTACACCCTCCGTCGGATGTTCTGATCCTGGGTCGGATGTTCCGATGGCCGTCGGATGTTCCGATCCGGGTGTTGACACCCAAATTTGGCAGAAAATCGGATATTCAAAAGAGACCGAATATGTTGGGCCAAATCGAAAATGGGCTACATCAGCGAAGGGAGGACATATTGAAGAATACCGATGGGCACATGAATTCGGAAGAGATACGATTTGATCAGAAGCGCTACGCAATAGAATAGGTCGTATCGGTATCGACTTTGTAACACTATAAATAGGCCTTTAAGTCTCGGTAGAAAGATAACAACAAACACTCCCTACACAAAACAACTTCTCGAATCCGATCGACTTCGTCGAAAGGCTTCAACTCGCAGGTAGAGCTATCTCGATGAGATAATCGATTCTCTCCTTGTACCCGTATGCATGGCTGCATCATATCGATCTCGTGTATACAAAGCATGTCAGACTGTCTCGGGATTTTCCGATCTTTGATATGTTCTCGCATATTACACTGTCTCGATGTAATCGATCTGTAATATGTGTTTATATTGTAATGCTGATCATCAAGTATTTCATATGTTTCGCTAAATTCGATGTATGCAACTGTCTCGTTTAGTCGATCTTGTATATGTCTTATTTGGGGATTTGCATCTGTTAATGTTTGCCGATTGGTGTTACATCTACCCTATTAGTCTTTAAATCTTCAAATCGGTTTATTGGCTTACATCTAGCTCTAGATTCGAATACTGTCTTGGCCTGACCAATCTATTCTAATCTATTTTTCGATTTGATCTAATGCGCTGATGCGAAGGATTATTGCTAATATTATACTAAAAATACCAAAAAGAAATAAGAGATTTAAATCTGATTATTATTCTGTATTCATTGCTCTATCGGACCTGGAACCGATAGAATCTATAATCGGATATTTCAAAGCCGATTATGGAAAAACCTGATCTGGCTATTTCAAAAGCCGATTAGGGTTAATTTATTGACAATTTTCTCCTTGTTAATTTATAGGTCAAATTGACTGGCACGCTTGGTTTTCTTGTTGCGACACAACCCCAGAGTTGACGCTTCGGCACGTGTGTTCGCGAGAAGCTAACTTTTCGTGTCAACACCGGGGTGTTCTGGAATTTGTCGAAAACCTATAGAAAAACTGATTTCTCGCAAAACCAAGGTTAGATCTATTCAAGAATACTCAGAACATGCCAATACCAATAGTTTAAACACCAGATCAAGACCAAGACAAAAACACAGCGATTTTTGTTTACCGATGTTCAGATCTTCGAAGGGAGATCCTACTCACCGTTAGGGAAGGCACAAAGCCCGGATCACCAAGACCCTAATCCCCCTTACCAGCGAAGCACAAAGCACTCACCGGCGATCACTAGTTGAATCCTTTTCCTTGCGGAGGTAGATTCGCATCTTCACAAACTCCGGAGGCACGCCACACAAAGATCGGTGACTCACCGGCGACACCTAGCCGTCTAGGAGCCCTTCAAGCCTCCAAGAGTAACAAATGCGATGAAGAAATTAGGAATCGCTAAGTGCTCAAAATTTGATCTCTAATTTGTGGAGCACTTGGGTTGCCTTGATCTCTCTAGATCTAGATCTCATAAGATGAACAAGAGAGAGACAAAGGCTAGAGTTCTTGAGAGAAATGGTGAAGAATATGAATTAGGCTCAAATCAGGATGTAATCAGAGAGTAAACAGTGTCAGCAACCTTTGGAAGGTATTAGAGACGGCTTTAAATAGGGAATACCGAAAGTAGCCGTTGCAGCAGTTAATCCCGCATCGGATGTTCTGATCCCCCGTCGGATGTTCCGACCCGTCGGATGTTCGATGGAAGTTCGATGGACCCTTCTTGGATAGCTCTGAAAAATCGGCGGTGGCTCACCATCGGATGTTCCGACCCACGTCGGATGTTCTGATGGCATAGGTTCTGTATGAGGTGTATTTTGAGTGGAAAACTCACACGAACTTCGAGATACCTATTTTGAGCACTTAGGAACCTTTATAAGCTTCTCCATTTCATCCCTTTTATAGTACGGCATCCCTAGGACTCAATAAATAAAGATTTACAAATAAATACTAGTCTTGATGCCTTCTTGCAATACATCCATTTTGAGGGGTACACCAACACATGTAACATGTACCTCATGGAATTAACCTGTATGATATCTGTGCACAATTCTCCAATAGAAATATTAGCTCTATAATTGTTACTCATTAATCACCAAAATCACTTAAGGGCCTAGATGCACTTTCAAACAAAAATCACCGTGTTTTTGTCTTGATCTTGTTTTGGTGTCTTTATTACTTGTGTTCGCCTGTTCTGAGTATTCTTTATTAGATCTAACCTTGGTTTTGCGAGAAAACAGATTTTACTGCAGGTTTTCGACAAATCCAGAACACCCCGGGTCGGAACATCTGACGGCCATCGGAACATCCGACCCAGATAAGAACATCCGACGGAGGGGTTACTGTATCACGTCGGAACATCCGATCCCCATCGGAACATCCGACCGACTGGTTACTATTTTACTTTATTAATTCCGCAATTTTGATTTATTCGCCTATTCACCCCCCTCTAGGCGGCATAGCGATCCTTTCACGAGCAACAGTCCACGCAACAATCGCAACCACTGTCTAAGCAGAATAACAACAAACACAATAACAGCAACATCAATACAAATAAAATAATTATTAAAAATACCAAAAAATTCTAGGATTTAAATGTGATTTTTAGGCTCCACAATCATCCAATTTGGAGTTACGGAGCTCCCTAAACAATTCGGGAAGTTTCGGGCTAAATAGGAAAATAGAAAACCCAATTAAACCCTAAATGGGCTGAACCGACCGAACCGGCCCTAATGCTCCCAGCAGCACGGCGCTCGGCTCGGCCCAATCCGTGGCGGCGTCTGGTGACATCTGAGGCCCCAGGCGATGGCGCCAGTGGTGGAGAGCGGACCACGGACAGAGGCGACGGCGGTGCAGGCGTGGCGGTGACGTGGCGGTAAGGTGGCATGCCATGTGGCGGTCAGGGACTGACGTGTTGATGACGTGGCAAGACACGTGGCTGATGATGTGGCATGCCACGTGGCAGTGGGGTGCGGCTATGGGTGACGTGGCATGACACGTGTCAAGCCACATGGATTTGAGCGACGCGCGCGCGGGTGGGCCCACCGGTCGATGTGCGTGGCGCCACGCAGCGCGCGGCGTAGGCGGCGGCGCTTCTGACTCCCTCGACCAGCGGGGTCCACGGATTGACCGGGCCCGCGAGTCAGCGGAGGTGGCTGGATCTGGCGCGGTGCAAATGAAACGGTGCCGGCATCAGCGGCGAGTCCCACGGGACACGCGGCGCTACGGAATTGGGCGGCGGCGACGGATCGGTTCAAACGCCAACCGTGGCGGGACCAGCGACGCGTGTCGCGGGCGCGATCGGGCGCAAGTCGGCGGCGCGATCGGAAACGGCTGCGGCCGGTAGGGTCCGCGAGGACGCATGTCGAAGCGGGTTTGCGGCGTCGCCAGTAGCGTCTGTCGCGGACACGGTTTGCGGACCCGCGGCGCGCTGCGTGGCACGACGGTTGGCTTGGCGCGTGTGTTCGCGCGCGACGCGCGGCAAGGTGGCGGCGATCTTTGAGGCGGCGTGGCGGCACGCGATTGGCCCCGGATCTCCCGCCGATGGCGTGAACGGCGAGGATCGCCGGTGGCCGTGGGATCAGCGAACTATGGCAAGCTCTAGCGGGCGGAAAACAGCACCAAAATGGGCGATCCGCATATGCATTTTGTTCGTCTCGACGAGATCTATCTACTGGTACCATCTACAGGACGATCTACCTACAGGAAAGAGAGATTTACCTCGAAAACGCCTCGGGATGGGGGTCTTGAGCCGTAGGGTTTAGGTGTGGGGGTAGGAAGTGGAGTGGTCGGCGAGGAACAGTAGGTTAGGGTCTTATAGGGGTGTAGGGCACAGGGGGGTCCTTTGGGCTCCTTCTAATGGGCTAAAAGTGCTAATCCCTCTCCTATGGGCCCTTAATCACAAGCTAAAATAGCCCATTAGCCTTTAACTCGAATTTAAACTAATGCTAGCTGCATAATATGAACGATTTACCTAAGTTTTCTCTTGGAAAAATATTGGGACACCTAATAATTTTATTAGGAAGTCACAAAAGAACTTCCAGAATGTTTTCATGCCTGAATATATGCTTTCTTCAATTTCTGCTAATTCCAAGGGCCATTATAGAATTTTTCACTGCTTAGGAAAAGCTACGCGCAATTTCCATAATTCTCAGGGGGCTTTCTGCAATATTCTTTAAATTCAGAAAATACTTCATGTAATTTTCCAAATGCCAAAGATTTTTCTGTAAAACAATAGCCTAGAAAATTTCTCTTAATTTCTAGGAAATCCAAGGACTTATTCATAAGATTACGGGGCAAACAGGTTTTATTCCCCATTTTTTCGGTCTGCCCCGGCCCATTCTTTTCTTTTTCGGTCTAGTCCGTTCAAAACCCGTTCCAGTAGCCCCTATTCTTCATATTTATTTCATGACACGCCCGCGCCCTTTTTTTCATAAATTTTAGGGGGCAAAGTGTAATTTCGCAATACACATGCAATTCAAAATTCATGCCCATAACTTTACTTTTCTTTTATTCTCGAATTTCATTCGGCCAGAGGCCTTCCTTTCTTAAACCCGCTGCCAATTCTCCTTTTCTTTTCTTTTCTTTAATTCTTTTCCGCCCTAAAGCCTTCCTTTTTTTTCTTTAATTCATGGCCAGACCCTTCTTTCTTTTTACATTTTCGTCCCTTTTCTATTCGGCTGCTAAAAAATTGGCCCATGTTTGGCAGAGCCAGCAGTGGTGCGCAGTGGGGCACGCACCTGTGACCGAGGGCGGCTCACCGAGGCGCCGCTCGACGCGCCCAACGCTATGGCGTGGGCGCGCTTGACCGTAAGTCTTTGCCGAGGCGCCCAACACGCGGGCGCTTGGCCAAAGGGGCGGCGACGGCTGTCTTGGCGGGCGGGTGGCTGCTTGGCGGCTGCTTGGCGCTGGGACGCCTGCTTGCTTGGCGGCCCACATGAGGGCACTGGGCGGCTAGGGTTTCTAGCCACCGCCGAGGCAGGCGTGTGGGGCTGGCGCTTGGCGGCGGCGGTGCGGCGTGTGGCATGGCGCGCGCTGCCGCGACGCGGGCGGGCGGTAACGCTGGCGCGGCGACATGAGTGCTTGCAGCGGCGGCCTTGGTGTGGTGTGGCGAAGGGCGCTGGCTTGGCGGCGAGGCGAGGCAATAGTGTGCCGCTTCTGTCGCGGGCGTGGCATGGTCGGTGACGACGCGACGCATGCATATTCGTGGATTTCATACACAAATACATTGCAATTATTGTTTATTCGTCACCGAGTCAAAGAACCGACAGTTTAATTCAATAGGATCTTCATGATCCCTGCAATTCTTTAGTAGATCTAAACGGGAACCCGCGAGATAGATTCAAGAATACCTCTGATCTTGCTTATGGCAAAGACGGGATGCGAGAACTGTCGCGCAGGACAGATCGACGGGTCTCGACTAGGCCAACGATGAGGATGACGATTCAATGCAGTTCGTTAGCGACCGATCTCCGGTGTCTTTCGTCAGGGCTTCGTGCTGATAACGTGTTAGACAACCACGCTACCGAGTGTAGTCCGAGGTTGCCTAGCAGTACGTAGATCGTAGACGACGAAGAACAATCACAGATGAACACAGAGATGTAGGAGAGGAAGGATTCTTTATTGCTTTTCTCAGGGATACATAATAGATGGGAACCTCTCCTATTTATGCTTGGGTGCTAGGGTTTTGGCTGGTCCATCCAAGTGGGCCCCACCGCTTAGCCGAGCCAGGCCCAAAGCCGGTCGGCTTGGTGTGGTTCCTTAACAGAAATAACCCCAGTTACTGTATGTGATGTGGAGTTTGCGTCTGTTTTTGTCAAGCCGTTGCCACCTTCCTTGCTGAATCGCCGAAGCGCACGGCTGGCAGGCCATCCCTTGGCCAGCCTCTCAGTGCCTGAGAGAGCCAAATTAAACATCGCCAAACAAATAGGTCTAGTTCTAAACAATGAGAAAGCGCTTGGTGAGGCAAAGTTTCAGCAGTACCTGGAGGCAGGGATTACATAACCGAACCGAGAGCAAAAATCGAGGGAGGCCCGGCTCGGCTAACCGACCGGTTTTCGCGGTTAACCGGAAATTTCGTTGGAAAACCGACCAGATTCAAATTCATATTCAAAAAACGGCTCAGTCGGTTAACCCACCGGTTTTCCCGGCAAGCCGACCGGTTAGCTCGGCTAACCGGTCTGTTTTAGCTAAAAATAGAAAAATTAGAGAAAAATAGAAAAATTAATTTAAAAATAGGAAAAATTATAGGGACATATAAATGTCAATTTGTCTATAATTTGGAACAAATTTTACTGTCGGAAAAATTACAGGGACATACAAATGTCAATTTAGCACTAATTTGGCACTAGGGTCATACAAAAATTATAGAAAAAATAGAAAAATTGCTACTAAGTGTCGGTCTAGGACTATGGGGAAAGTGTCGGTCACGGGTAGGGGAAGGACTGAATGAGGCACACAGGAAAGGGCATATATATGGCATATTCGCATATTCTTTATTTATTTATTTTTATTCATATCATACGAAAAACACATAAAACTTTCGAATTTTCAAATTCTGTTTCAGCCAATAGTCATATAATAATTTTTACTATTTTATGGAATGTTTTTCAGATTTTTTTCATGAATTTTCAAATTTGAACCAAATTTGGATGTAATTCAAACCTAGCCGGCCGGTTTTTCAAAAACCGGCCCCCACCGGTTCACCGGTTAACCGCGGTTTTTGATCGGTTAACCACGGTTTCGTAATCCCTGCCTGCAGGTCTTCAATGTTCCGCTCTCTCTGGAGATGATCGCTGCTCTCTCTGATCTCGCTCGGCTCAACAAAGCTCCTGATCTTCTTCGCGCTACGGGAGCCCAGGCGTGGGTGATGCTAGCTTAACCGCTGGCATTGCTTCTCGTTGTTACCCAGTTCACAATGTGTTACGCCCCTTTGTTGCACTGTTGTTGTTCGATGCCTTGTGTGTTGCTTGGCATTGTTTGCGTCGTGAGTTTGTAGTTAGAGCAGGCAAATGCTCCCACGGAAATATTACTATTAGGGGGACACGCGTGTCAGGAATCGAAGGTTCAACCCAATACCTGTGTCATGTTGATATCGATCAGACGAAACTTAAATAAGGGATTGACTTCCTCATAGTTGTCTGAGACCCTATAGGGGTGCCCCTCCCTCTCTCTTTTCTCCCCCTCAGCCCCTCCCTCCCCACGTCTCTCTCTCTCTCAGTCTCACCCATGCCTCCTCCTCCTCCACCCGTCGCGCCGCCGCCCGGCTTGGCCAAGGCTGCCGCCTAACTCCCTCCCCTGCGTGCCACCCGCCCACCCTAACCCGGCCGACGCCACCCCTACCACCGCTTTCACCCTCCCACGGCCATGGGCGCCTTGCTCGCCTTCCGCCGCCTCACTTCACCCCCAACCAACCGCAAGGCCGCCGCCTCCCCCACGGCGGCACGGAGATCCCCACCCCCCAACCCCGAACCCTAACCCTAACCCGAAAACTCATGGTGTCTACGGCGGCGGCGGTCGCCGGGGACAAAAAAGAAGGCGGCGAGGAGGAATATGCGACGGTCGCATGTGCTCTCCCCCTCTCCCCCTCTCGATGCCCCCTCCCCCAAAATTGCTTACGCCAAAAGCAGGGGAGGCAGTCGCCTGTGCGAGTGAACTGCCGCCCAGGCGACTACCAGCGAGGAGATCCGCTTAAATAATTACTATTGAAGCTTGCGATGAAACATGGCAGTATATTGATGAAACATAAGCAAAAGTCTGATGAAACATGGTAAAAGACAGATCAAATATAAAATATTTATTGATGAAACATTTGCATATTTACGGCTGTTATTTTCACGACTGACAACCAAAAGGGCATATGGTTGGTTTTCAGAGAAATTGTTGCATTGCTAAGGCGGTTACTTTCACCACTGATACTACCTCAACCCGTTTGGAGAAGTATTCATTGGTTGTTACGGCAAATCTGAGACATCTCCTTGTTCTTGTCAATAGACAGATGGTATCTATTTCCTACTTTCCAAATGGCCATACTAAGACATGTGGTCGGGGGAAGATGGAGTCTTTTCTTTTCTTGTCATCCATTGTCACCTTGACATTTTATTCATTATAATATCCACATCATGTAGATATGTTGGTCCACTCATCTCCTTGCTCATTTGTGGCCCTCGGTATGTCAAGATTATGACTCTTTTGAAGTTTTCTCCATTAATCTTGCCATCTATAGGTATCGTGCTTTTTTGGTTTCTTTGCTTGATATTATTTGTTTATTACCCCACCATGAGCTTTGAGCCTATTTTTACCACTACCTCGGGCCTATCAGTGTCTTTACCTTTTGAAGACCTAGTAATAGTGCTTCATAATTAGCCTTATTATTTGTTTTCTTAGGAAGGTTTTTTAGGGCGTCTTATCGTTTGTTGTTTGAAACATCAGTCTAGCAGCATACTCTGTAAAATTTTCTTTAGGATTACAAAATGACAACTTCGACTTATGTACCAACCACTCTCGATGAGCCATCACACCGTAATTGCCAACATGTTTCTTGTGAGGGTTTTTCATTTAGTAGTGATGATAGTTTTAAGATGAAGTTTGCAAACACTTGTGATTTGATTGTTGTTCTTCATACAAATTATAAGTCAAAGGGTTTTCACCGTTCATTTGCTATAAGGCATGTGACATCTTTGTGTTAGAATATATGGGCTTGGTCCAATATATTTGAAGATAATTTAATTAAATCTCAAAGACCTATGAGGCCCATCTGGTAGAGGGATATGTTTAGTACCATAGTGCTAGTTGTGTTAGAGAGACCTCCTCTCAACCCCAATATAAGGAGCTTCATACCTTCTCCAAAAGGCGTCCCATAACAATTGAAAAAAGGCTTAGCCCCAAATTAGGGTCAAGTCTCTTTCTGAGTTGCCTCTCTCTTTTCCTGCGCGTCACCATTAGGCTGTCTCATGCCATCGTTAGGCCGTCTCATCCCGTGCATCGGCTCGTCCCCAACGTCAACACTAGCTCCCCTGACGTCTAGAGCGGCCACGATCGATACACCGTGCGTATTCTTAGTCGTTGTCCTTGCGTGTCTATCAGAGGGAATGTCCAGTTGAGCGGCCAGGATCGATACGCCGTACGTATTATTAGTTGTTGTCCTTGCGTGTCTATCAGAGGGATATATGTGTGTTGCTTGCGCATGTGTATCTATGATACGCTTCTGTTTAAGTTAACCATTTATCCGATCTGTTTCATAATTTATATCTAGATTAATATATACCTAAAAGTGTTGTTATATCCATCACTTTGTTCCTAGATGTTAAGTATAGTAAATATGACGTTGATATTATGATCATATGTCTTTAATTTGGAGGTAGTGACTAGTGACGAAGCTTCATTAAAACCATATGCCAATTTTTCCATTCACGTATATCTTGTCTTTGGCGCTCGGAGAGTTTGGAAAAAAATAATACATCGGTTGTTGTTGTTTTTCTCTTTTATTTTTTGAGCAGATGTTTCTTTTTCCTTCCTTCACAAGGGCTATGCTTACGACTGAATTGCATTTGACCAAATATAATAGAAAAATTCTGGGGAACGAGATCCCGTCCGGGTGGGATCCGGACGGGATCACTCCCCGCACGCCACGTGTCTCCCCCTTCCCCGCGCGCGCGGTAGAAGAGGAGGAAGGAGGAAGAAGGAGGAGTCGACCTCGCCGTCGCCGCCGTCAATCTCGCCGCCGGCCGTTCGGGTTAGGGTACGGGGTGGGGTTCGGGTATAGATTTGGTCCGAGAAGGCGGCGGCACGGTGGTGGGTGGGGTTTGTCGAGGCGGCGGTGGTGCCGCCGGAACCGGGGGAGAGGGTGAAGGCGGTCGACTGGCGGTGGAGGAAGGACTGCACCTCACCCCCTTGAGTTAGGGTGGGCGGCGGGAGGCAGGGGCGGCGGAGCGGCCGGGCACCGAGGGGGAGAAAGGAGGCGGCGGGGGCGGCGGAGGTGCAGGAGCACCGTCGGGGACGGCGGAGGGGCGGAGAAAGGAGGTGGTGTAGTGCGCGAGATGAGGGGAGGGATCCCGTCGGGGTCCCTTAGGCTGTCTCCAACAAGCTCCCCTAAAGCGTCCTCTACCCTAAAATAGAGGATGGATTCTTTCCCTATATGCTTCAACAGCATTCTCTATTACATTTTCTAAAATAGAGATTTTCTCTCCATTCCCTTATATGTAGGGGTTTTCTTTCTTTTCCTATATAATTCTCCATATAAGAAATGCTGTTGGAGATGAAAGAAATATAGGGATATATTTTTTTAAAAAAAGAAAGCTTGCATATGAGGCTATATAGAATCAAATTTAGGGATTTCTGTTGGAGAGAGCTTTAGGACGGGTCCCGTTGGGTAGTCCCATCCAATATAATAGCATGCTCCTTCGTGCTTTGGGCTGTGCAATGAGGCTGGCTATCTCTTGCAAAAATTGTTTCATTCTTTCAGATCCATCCGCGTGGTGATCTGTGTGCGAGACACGACGTCCACGATCACAGGCTTGTGTCCTGCAGGGATATATATATGGCTGCATAGCTGGCCGTTACCTGAAGGCATCATGTCCGGGCATTGCGTATTTGCGAGGCTTATGCATGACGATCACACGCCATTTATTAATTGCCTCAATGGCATGCCTCCCCAGAATAGTAGATTGGAAACACAAAATTCAGTCCATGCGATTCAGAGGGAAGGTTACGCACCCGACTAATTAGCATGCATATAATGTCGGTGCTTTCATATACTTCAAGGGACCGGCTATTGCACAGTTGCCTTTTTTTTTATCCTTCAGTCGATTTTCTGGACCGTTGGATCTCAATCCAACGGTCCAGATCAACCCGCGCCCCCCACTCTCTCTCTTACTTTCCCCTTCTCCTCCCCTCCACTGCCCCCGACTCCTCCTCCTCCTCCCGACTGCTTCGCCTCCTCCTCCTCCTCCCCCGCCTCCGCCTCCGCCGCCCGCGGCGGCACCGCCACCGGCGCCTCGCCCTCCGCCTCCCGCCCCGTCCCCCCGCCGGAGCACCACCGCCGAATCCCCGATCGCGGCCGCCTCGCGCGCCACCACACCCCCCGCCGCCACCACCACCGGCCGGCAGCGACGGCGCCGCCCGCCTCGCCCGCCTGCCTTCGCCGCGCCGTGCCACCCGCCCACCCTAACGGACGGGGCGGCATGGTCCCCCCACCGCCCTGCCCACCCGCCCCCTCCCTCGGCTCAGCTGGCGCCACCGCCGCCTCCGCCGCCGCCCCGACAAGCCCTCCCACCACGGTCCGCCGCCTCCCCGACCTCCCTCTACAACCGGAAAAACCAAATGTTCCCTAACCCGAACCCTAACCCGGCGGCGGCTCGGCTGGAGAGGAGGAGGAGAAGAAAAGGCCGCGGAGAGGAGGAAGAAGGTGCGCCGGATAAGGTATGTCCAAATCGACTGATGGCTAATTAAATCTCAGGCAACTGATTTCTAGCAAAACCGATACTTCAAACGGGGAGTATATATATACAGCAACGGGCACAGCACCCCGATCGGCTTCGTGCCAATGAGTGCAAGTATGTGAGGGTGGTGTTCTTCTCATAAATGCAAATTAAGATTCAAACAAGAGATTCTTAGCGATTAAAAGATTCATAGAGGCATCACCGCTCTCTATCTATATCTTTTTGATTGTGTTCAATATTCGTGAGCTGATAACGTATTGAGAAATCTTTTCGATTTTATAAGACGCTTATGAGCTGATAATGTACTGATAAACCTTGCTACCGGGTATAGTAGTTCACGAGCTAATAACATAGTGAGAAACCTTGTTGCTGGGTGCATATAGTCGATGGTTCGCCAATAGATCTAAATTAAACTAACAGGAACCCAATAGATCTAAAAGTAGATAGTTTCAAAGTAGAGGTGGAGTAACAGAGAAACAGTGAATAAATTCAGAGATCGTCTACGATGAGGAGAAGCTATATAGAACCGATTAACGCAAAGAAATACGTATGCATAATAAATACGTCCATGCATGCAGCACTTACAGGAAGCGCTTCAAATTAACTTGTCATGTAAAGCAAGCAACGTCATGTGCCCTATAGATATATCAAAGACACAGATCAAGCCATCGTATCTAACAATGGGGCATTTTGCCATGTGTATATATGTATATTATTTCCTTGCTACTCTAAATTGCCATGCATATATACATTTGCTCGTATAAATTGCCATGTATGCATGGCTGAATTAATCTTGTTCCTCCTCGGGCATTGGCACGGTGATGGTTACACCGAAAAGTCTGATGCTGCGCGTGCGCGCCGCAGCCGGCGCAGGTCCAGTGCCCGTGTCGTCCCTGACCGGCGCATCAGCAGGCGGCGCCATGGGCAGCGCAAGCAAAAGCTCAGCAACCGGCGGTTCCACGGCCGCCGGCGCCATGGGCAGCGCAAGCGGAAGCTCAACCGGCGGTTCCACGGCGGCCGGCGCCATGGGCAGCGCAATCGGAAGCTCAACCGGCGTTTTTACGGCGGCCGGCGCAGCACCAGGCGGCGCCAGGGACAGCGCAAGCGAAAGCTCAACCGCCGGTTCCACGGCGGCCGGCGCAGCGATGGGCGGCGGCGGCGAGCTAGCGGCATGCAGGTTCCTCTTCTTCCACTTGGGCACGATCTTGCCGGGGAAGTGCGCCCTCATGTGACCGCCAAGCTTCTGCCCCGTTACGAACTCTCGCCCGCACCGCTCGCACACATGCTTCTTCTTCGGCCCCGGCAGCTTGCCGCCGCCGCCCTGCTGCTCGGCGGCCCTTCGTTTGTTGGCGTGGCCGGCCTTGTGGCCACCTAGCCCCTGGTAGGTGGCGAACCACGCCCTGCCGCCGTCGCACCCCGGCTCATCGCACACGTACCCCGCAACACGGCCCAGTGCGGCCGCGGCCATGACGGCGGAACGGCGGTCACTGATGGTCACAACCGACCCGGAAGAGGCCACGGGCGACGGCGGGACACTGCCAGTGCCCACCGATTCCTCCACAACGGCGTCATCCAAGCGGCGGCGCTTACTGGTCTCGTGCTCGTCGTCGCGGCGGGGTTGGAGGCTGTCGTCGCCGGCGTGCCCTGGAACGACGACGAACTCGCGCTGCTCCTCGATCCCGCGGCCGGTGTCCATGGCTGGCGCCGCGAGTGTCGATCTCGCGAGCTAGGTATAGAGTTGCGGCGCCGGGTGGGATAGGGTAGACTGGTGTATGTGACTATGTGTGGTGGGTTTATATAGTGTGGCGGCGCGCGAAACAGGTTGCCGCCTCGACTCTACAACGACGCGCCGTGCTTTGCGCGGGTACTGGAAACCTACGAGTGATCGACTCGGAGACGGCCTTACTTACGGAGTAGCGGTTGCAACTGCCCACTAGGCCCATCAGGGTAGGGATGTGTCAAGTGGCGGATCCACCACCCGGGCAAGGGGGGCAGCTGTCTGAGCTCCTATAAATGTTCAAGTGATTTAGGGTTCATCGTCAAAATAAAAAAACTAAATTATATTTATTAAAAAAACACTAAATTATTCCATTGAATTCGAATCAAATCCGAGATCACATGACAGGGGGAAACCAAACGAGAGCGAGAGAGAGAGAGGCAGCACTGAATATGGGATCCAGAAAATGTGAGACAGCGGTACCAGAGACGAGGCAACGCACGGCGGCGAGGCGGCGCCAACGAGGCAATGCACAACGGCGAGGTGATGCCAATGAGGAGGCAACAAGCGAGCGAGGCGGACAGACGCGGACAGGTATATATTAATCCAGAGATAAATCACAAAACAGATATGATAAATAATTAACTTTAAACAGAAGTCTATCATAGATAAACATGCACGAGCAGCGCACGTATATCCATCTAATAGAAACGCAAGCACAGAGACGAGGTATACGTAAAGTGTATCATGGTTGTTCAACTGGAAGCCGGGGGCGCTAGTGTTGACGTTAGGGACGACGTTGCCGCTGTCGGTGTTGTTGACGATGTTTGGGTTGGTGTTGTTGTCGTTGGTGACGCACCAGTGAAGTCATCGTCCTCGATCAAGTTGAATAAGCGCGTGGTGAAGGCGAGCGCAGTCACACAGTTGTGCTTCTCAAAAATCTTATTCGCCCTACCCAGTGTAGGAGCTCTTGGGTGATCGGTTTCGGAGACATCTGCTCTTCTGCTTGTCGGTGCACGCCGATGCACCGGATGGGACAACCTAACGGTGGCTGCACAAGAATGGAGAGAGACAACTTAGAAAGAGATTCGACCCTAACTTGGGGCTACGCCTTCTTTGAATTGTTGTGGGGGCATCTTTTGGATGACTCGGGCTTATATAGGGGTTGAGAGGAGATATCTCCCCAATATGATACTAAACATACCTCTACATCAGATGGGTCTCATGGGTTTTTAAGATTTATTTAGATTATTTTTAAATATATTGGGTCAAGCCCATATATTCTAACATGGGCCACTCTCCATTTGAATATGCAAGACTCCTCTCTATGTTTCCGTTGTGTTTCCGTTGCATAGCATTGATACCGTGGTGTTGATTGAGTTTAGTTCTTATTGTAATAGCATACTATTCTCGCTGTTTGATATAAGACTTTGTTTATTGTGTTGGATATATACATCTTTAGATTTAGAGACCGAAATATTTCCATTATCTAAAAATAGTATTGATACCATATCTGCTCTGTTATTTGCAGCAATGGCAAGAGCTTCAACGATAATGTGTATGTGTGTATTGGGGAGGGAGGGGGGACAAGTTCAACGATCAACAATCAACGGGAGGCCATATATAAAGATCAAACAACTAGAACAGTTAATGATTAAACATCCAATTATATGTATTAGAGATGGCAATACTACCATCTACATAAATACAGATATAAATATGTTCCAAATATTAATCCACTCCATTTTCATCGTTCCATGCATCAGCAGAGTTGGATACTTTTCATTCCTTTTGAGATCAACAAAGACGAGTTCTTCCATCACTTAAAATCAACTATATTTCGGTCCCATTTTGCACGGCTTTACTTTTCGGTCACTCCTAGCTCTTATGCACAAGAAAAATCCGTGAAAATCATTATCAAAGCACAAACAAACCAAATACTCGTTATACTCCTCGCTTCTACGTGAATAAGTTGTACTGTTCCGTATATAATTACTGTGTTCAAAACAGGACTTGCGAGGCGAGTAGCCCAGGTCAGCATGGCAGAGCCGGAACGGAAGAAGTCCACTTTACCCCCCTTCAACTATTGCAAAAGTTCGGTTTTGCCTCCTCAACTCTAAAATTGGTCATCAAACCTCTCTCAACTATCAAAACGGTCAAATTACCCCCTTCAACCAATACCATCATGGTTTTGGATGGCACGTCATCCTAGTCAACATGTTTTTCTGCAAAATAAATTCACAAAATTTAATAAATTGTAGAAAATCATAGGAAGCTCAATAAAATCATATAAAAATACCAAAAAAAATTTAGAAAAATTTCGTAGAATCCAAATATTCAATAAAAGTATCTTGACTGTATATGTACTTATATGTGTCTTTTTGTTGAGGAGTGTCTTTTATTGATTTAAAAAATTAAGAATTTAGGGAAATTTTGTCCGTAGAAAATAATAAAAATGCAAAAGGTAAGTATGCTATTTTGAATGTTGAATTTAATTTTTAAAATTACAATTAAAAGGTCAATCTAACTTTTAATTTTAATTTAAAAATGCATATTAAAAGGTAAAGCTAACGTCCCTATATTTGCCTTAGCTTTCTAGAAAAAAAAATTAACCTTTTTTTAAAAAATAATTTTAAATTAACCCTCGGCAAAAAGTATTTGCAGATCTGACCCCTTTGGCCGCGCCAACCATGACGGCGCGGCTAATAGCCTCTGCCGCGCCAGGTCATATGGCGCGGCAAAGCATGCCACGTAGGCACCCTCGGCCGGCCAGCAGCTGGCGTGGAAGCTGCGGGGCCCACCCTTGACGCGCCACATGCGCTGGCGCGTCAAGGCTGCCTCCGTGGACGGGCCGCAAGTCGTCTAGTGCTGATAGTGGGCCCGGCTTGCCGCGCCACCCCGCTTGGCGCGTCAAGGTCAGAATAAATCGCGGCGCTGGAGCGGGCCGAGCCATTGCGCTCGGGCTGTTCTTACTCAACCACGCCGCCGCCCGTCGCCGCCCGCCGCCGCCCGCCGCATCCCGCCCGTCCCCCTCGGATTGAAGAAGGAAAAAGTGATCCTCATCCTCCTAGCAAGGTAATGCCTCCCTCCACTCCTCTATTTTCTCACTTGATGGTTCGCATTTGGGACTTGTTTAGAGACTAGGGTTTGAGCAAAAATATCGATTTAGGCTCGATTTTTGGATATTTAGCTTATTCTGAGCGTCGTGGCATACGTTATGGACGTTCTGTCCGTATTATTTCCGTGTATAACTAGTTGCATGTATTGTTTTGGTCTCCAAATTTAGGTATAGATAAATGTTTGGCTATGGCACTTTAAACATGGTATATAGTTTTGTGGGCTATGCCAAATATAAAAGAAGGCCTTTAGAATCATTAGTTTAAATTGTGACAAGGGTAAACATAGGGCTAATGGTTTAGATTAGTTTAAATTGTGGCAAGGCTAAACATAGGGCTAATGAAATTAGTTTAAATGATGGCAAGGCTAAACATAGGCTAAACATAGGGCTAAATTTAAACCACACTCAAATGCAAATATATTGTTCCACTCCCGAAGGAACAGATGATTTTGTATGATAGGGCTAATGAAATTGCATTTGTATAGTCAACTATAGAAAACTGTATCAAACTTAACTTTGAATTAAAATGTAACCACTTGATTATAAAATTTGTATCCTACTATAGTCAATTTGATGCCATTTAGTTTGTGAAAATGGTATTCTAATGCCTCGTACGAAATAAAAGTAAAACATATACTAACACGATTAATCCTAACACACAAACATAATATAAATAAATTGTTCAAGTAACATACGGATGTACACATATTACAATTCAACGACACTTAGTTGCAAACCACATGGTACATTAACAAAAGGTAGTTTCAACAACACGTTACATAATTTCCTTAAACAAACTCGATCTCACTCATGGTCTCCATCTCCATCGTTTTCCTCGTCATCATCAGGCACAACGGTAGGCAAGTTTCTAACAAGACCCCTCATGGTCTCCATCTCCACCGTCCTCTTCGCCTTGTTGCGTCACATCATTTGTAAATGAGCCGGCCATGAATTAGGACGATAATTGGCATTCTGGTCAATGAGTGTATCTTCAGCCATCTTGTTTTTGTACTCCTCGAGCTCGCGCTCCCTCTCCATCTTATAATGCTGCTGTTTTTGGTGTCTTATCTCTCTAAGATCAACACCAGGTGGGTACCTCCCCCTACGCCTCCTCCAAAATTTCAGTGTTTCCGAGAGGGTGAAGTACCCACGTTGCGGTACCCCACGCTCCCTCCTCATGTCATTCAAAACCTTTTTTTTGTCTTCATCAGATGGCATGAGTACACCATAATCATGTCTTATTTTTTTCTTTTCTCTTCTCCACTTTTCTGTCTTGATAAGGTTGCCATAGATTGTGAATCTCGGCCTCGAACTCTGCTTGTCCCTCATATCTCTCCCAATCGCACGTCCTTCCCTCCTACAAGATGAAGCGTTAGAGTTATCAATCTCAAACTGTAATATAGTGCAATACATAAAGAAATACTTCTATGTCATCGTCCAGATATGACGTACCCAGAAATCACCATAAGAGTTGCCGCAGTACCATCCGTACCCAAGCTCCGATGGAACAACACCTCTACGGGCCGGTATCCCACACTTACAGGTAGTCGATGGATATTTCTCACATGGCCAATCATTCTCCCCGGAGTTGAAGGCCTCCACTTCCTCGCTAGAAGGCCAACAAGACTTGGGCCCATAAATGTACTCCTGGAAATCACACAGGGGCCAACCATCCTACAAACAAAATACATTATTATCAAATTACTTCAAAATGAGAGTAATTCACATACAGAGTAGGCATGCATACGCTTACTCGATCATTGCGGGAACAACGGAAGAAGGGGGTAAAGTCCACCCCTGGGTTTGGCCGCACTAACATCGACTTAAAATTGCAATTACACATAAGAGGGTTCAACACCCGACTAGCACTTGCCGCCGCCTTTTCCTCCGCTGTCATTTCCGGTGGGTTTGGCGGAGGAGGAACCCAACGCCTAAAATGCTGAAATGGCTTGGTGTCCTCGGAGCGCCATGGGAACAATCGAATCCTCGGGTCGTACATTCCTGGCCCATCGATCCACTCGAAAAACCAACACGGCGTACTAGAATACGGCATACAGTAATTAAACTTCACACCACACGTGTAGAAGGCTCTACCGGCAGTATCAGGGTCCCTCGACTGTTGAACCTCTGCTGGAATGCCGTGCTCACAAATTGGAACCAGAAATGGAGAGAACCGAACTGGAGCATCCTTACCCCTAGGGTAATCCTCATACTTGAGAAATGGCTTCGCCTCGAAGCCATCGTTTTCTGCAATATAGTGCAATACAAATGAAAAATAAATTATTCTAGCAAAGCGTACTCAACAAAAAACCAATATATCATTCGCCATAATTTCTAACTATAATACACCTACACAAACATCATACCGATCAACATTTTTATAAATTATTCATCATTAATGGAGACCAATCCACTACGCAATCAACATTTCTTCATGCTACGTGTACCCCTAACCTTTAACCCTAACCCTAACCCTAACCCTAACACTAACCCTAACCTAAATCATTTGAATCGTACAAAAACTTACATCCAAAACACACAAATGGAGAGAGGTTTACCTGCCATGATGAAGTAGAGCCTTTCCCCCAAACAAATCCGGTCCGATCTTGGCAATGGAGGAGGATAAGAGTGGTTAGGAAAGAGAGAAAACGAAGGGGAAGTGAGAAAATGAGGACGAGCTGCGCGAGGAGGAGTGCTGGGCTCGGGTTATGCTGACCTTGCCGCGCCATGAGGGGTGGCGCGGCAAGGGTGGCCCCACTGTCAGTTCTCGACGAGCTGATGCGCATCCACGGAGGTAGCCTTGCTGCGCCAGATCACGTGGCGCGGCAAGGGTGGGACCCGCAGCTTCCACGCCAGCGGCTGGCCGGCCGCGCCTGCCTACGTGGCATCATTTGCCGCGCCGTTTGACTTGGCGCGGCAGAGGCAATTAGCCGCGCCTGGTGTGTTGGCGCGGCCAAAGGGGTCAGATCTGCAAATACTTTTTGCCGAGGGTTAATTTTAAATTATTTTTAAAAAAAGGTTAAAAAAAATTTTCTAGCTTTCTCCTTTTCCTATAAGCCCGACTTATTTCCCTAAAAGGTCAAACTATTTAATCAATAAAAGATATTATAGGACAAATATTTTTTCATATAATTGTGCACATAAAATTATACTATTTGGATTCTACACTTTTTTCAAAAAATTTAGATATTTTTATCCTATTTTTTTATATTCTATGATTTTCCACATTTTATTAGATTTATTTGAATTTTTTTTGAAAAAATTGGATAACATGTCATCTAAAACCATACTGGTTTTGGGTGGGGGGTATTTTGACTGGAATTGATAGTTGAGGGAGGTTGGATGTCCGGTTTTTAGAGTTGACGGGGTGAAACTAAACTTTGACGATAGTTGATGGGGGCAATGTGGACCTTTTCTGAGCCGGAGCACATATGGCCCAGCAGGTGGAGGCAGCCCACGTGCCATGCCACTATGGCCAGGAAGGCCCATGGAGGTTCACCCAAACGCACAAACGGATCCACCTCCAGAATTTTTTTACTGTACTAGCATTAATTTAAATCGAAATTAAAAAAATAATTGCCCGTTTAAAAAAATTAAAAAAATAGCATCCTAGCGCCCGTTCAACGGGCGCTATATATTAATCGCCCGATAGACGGGCGTTATTAAAGGCCTACAGTACAAGAGAGCCGACCCAACGGGCGTGTAATAGCGGCAACGGTCGGAGTCAATAATCGCCCGTTGGACGGGCGTTTTATCACTGTTCGAAAAAAACCGCCCGTTGGACAGGCGCTAATTCGCCCTTACCCCCCGCGCGGCCGGCGCCGGATCGGCACAGTACTCATTTGCCACCCGCAGCGCAGAGAAAAGAGAGGAGAGGAGGAGGAAGAGAGAAGAGGGAGAGGAGGGAGAAGAGGAGAGGAGGAGGAGGAAGAGAGAAGAGGGTGAGGAGGGAGAAGAGGAGAGAAAAAAAAGGTAATTTTAAAACTCTGTTATATTTTTATTTTGTAATGTTTAAAAACAAGGTAGGTTAGCAATATGGACATGATAAATTGAATATTCCGTTTAAAGCCTAGATTTAGCGATTAGGTTTTAATAAAAATTAGGTATATTTTCTGTAATTTTTATGTACATTTGATTTAGAGTTTTAAATTAGAATAATATTCCGATATGTTTTTTGTATGAATATGTAAATGAGTTTTAGGATTTAATGTTTTATAATATATGCGGTAGTTTGTAGTCTATATTTAGGGTTATAACTAGGGTTGTAAGAGAGGGCTATACGTTGATTTAATGCGTATGTTTATTTTTATACAGTTTACGGTTAGGGCTTATAAATTTAGAGGACATGTGTAGGTCGACGTTAGGGTAGTAGTGAGACTCGATTTATATGAAGCATAATGCACGTTGGTTTAAAGCATATTACAAAGGATTAAAAGCGATAAATCTTTAAGATGTTTTTGTCAGTACAAAAATAATTATAATTTATTAGTAGTTCATTTCGTTTTCGTACAGGGTCAATGGGAGATGTAAAATATTTTAATGTTCATTATGGGCAAGGGATATCAATTTTGGTCCAGACGGGTAGACCTATCTATGTTCGGTCGGTGATGTTGGGGATATCTAGGCCCACGGAGAGAACATTAGCGGTGGCTTGAAAATTGGTCATTAAGGACGTTTAAAATTAACCTCAAGAATATGGTGCGGATATCGGTATTTTGCTAGCAGTACTACGGAAAGACCTTATTGGGAGTTGGTACCAATAAAGGCAACCCGAGGATGGAGGCGTTATGTCGAGATCGCCATCGAACGAGGACAACCACTAGCACTTCTTGTTCAAGCCAAATACAGAGAACAAAATGAAGAAGCTTTGCATCAACCTGTCGAAGGAAGTAATGTAGTGCAGGAAGAGGTGCAGGAAGATGTTGACGACACTGAGCATGTGGTGCAGGAAGAGGTGGAGGAGCTGGAGGAGACAATGGATGGATCAAGTGAGCAACAAACAACACAGGAACCCATAGGTGCGGCAGATGAGGGGGAGTATATTGAAGCTATAGTTGCGGAGATGGAGGCCGAGGATGCTGAGCACGAGCAAGTCCCTGAGGAAGATGTGTCAGACGATGAGAGTCCCGGTGGCTTTCAAAATGTCGTGCCGGTCGAGTGGAACTCATCAAACTTTGCAGAGCTATCTATCCGAGAAGACACTCAAACAGCTTGGGAATACCACCAGAACGAGGTGACACAAGGAGCGACATACCCCTCGAAGGAAGAATTGGTGAGTACCGTGAAGATTTGGGCATTATCACTTATGAGAGAATTCAGGTTGTCGTGTCTAGCCGAAGTGTGTACGATGTGGTGTGTGTTGTCCCCGGTTGCCCTTGGCGTGTGCATGCCTTTAAAGGAAAGTTGGTGGAATACTGGGTATGTTCAATAGTGAGGGAACATAATTGTACGGTGACTGAGGTCAGACAGAAACACAGAAATCTAACATCAACAATGGTGGCACATATAATGCAGACTCAAATAGCAGAGAACGTTAACTACGAGCCTCGGTCTATCATTCGAGCCATGGAGGAACAATTTCAGTACATTATTCCGTATGCAACTGCTTGGAGGGCAAAGCAAAAAGCATTAGAGATGAGATTTGGAACATATGAAGCATCTTATGCGAATATGTCATCCCTGTTGGCGGCTATAGCTAGGAGAAATTTGGGTACATATTATGATTACAAAGAGGTGGAGGCAGAGAGCGATGATATTGGAAAGTTCGTTCTGCAGCGGGTTTTCTTTGCCTTGGGGCAGTGCATCAGGGGATTTCAAAATTGTCCTCCAGTTCTATGTGTTGACGGAACATTCCTAACTGGCAAGTATAAGGGGCAGATCCTGACTGCAATCGCCGTTGATGGGAACAACCAGATTCTGCCGGTGGCATTTGCTTTTGTCGAGGGTGAGAATACGGAGAGCTGGTACTGGTTTTTAGAGAGGGTGAAGCATGCGGTTGTTGTTGGCAGATCAGATGTTTGTATAATTCATGACAGACATCTTGGATTGTTGGCGGCGATCGAAGAAATTAAGTTTGGCTCGACTATCGAAATTGCTTTCGATGGCGGACATACATACCCGGTGGTGCATGAGACATATGGGTGCCAATTTCTTTAACCAGTTCAAGAATAAGCACTTAATGAATCTGTTCAAACGATTGTGCAAGCAAAATCAGCAACGTAAGTTCAATCGGCTTTGGCAGACTTTGGATGAGCTGACGACGAAGCATACCAGGGAGGCTGGGAACGTGAGGAATAGAAGAATTACAAAATTTTCAGAATGGATTGAAGACTGTCCGAAAGAGAAGTGGGCATTGCTCTATGATTCAGAAGGCCGTAGATACGGGATCATGACCACAAACTTGGCGGAGGTATACAACTGGGTCATGAGAGGGACCAGGGCACTGCCGCTTGTAGCAATTGTCGAGGGGATTCTGCACCGAACATGCAAGTATTTTATGGACAGGTATCGAGCGACCTCAATTGCCATGTCGATAATCGGTTGTTCTTTTCGGGGTTGTCACAAAGTACATCATTGAAAAGGTTAAGAAGGCATGCTACACTCACCTCACGCAATGGGTACGGACGAGTTGAGGTATGAAGTTCTTTGCATGGGTAGGGCTCGCTTGGGCGAAACGCGTCGAGGAAGCATGTGAGTGCATTCTTGTCGATGATCAATGCAAGTGCTCCGTCAGAAGTGAAACTTTTACACAAGCCTTGCTCTCATGTACTTGCATGGCGTCAATGACAAATCAATCAACATACAATTATGTTTCTCAAGATACAGAAGGAAGCTATACTACACACTTAGCATGCCGAGATATACTCTGGCACGGTATGTACGGGTCATTCACTGATCCAGTTGGGCCAAACTGTAGGCATGTCCCGGATAGGAACAAGCTGAAATGCAACTTAGGACGCCGAGTGCATCGACGTATTCGAAATGACATGGATCACTCGAGGCGAGGCGCCCCGTGAAGATATGGCGAGTGCAATGAGGTCGACCACACGTATCAAAATTGTAACAAACCCAAAGAGTGGAATGTACGATTTCGAGGTCGACCTTCGTGTTCAAGACACGATGGTCGACGTCATTTCCATTGACTGGACATGTAATGTAATGCGGCGAAATTTGTAATATTTATATTCGTCGATGTCATGTTGTAACGAAATAACATTTCAGTTTGGGCTTCTCACCATGTATTGTAATAATGCTATATTCGTTGCAGACATTTACTATGTACGATGAGGAGTCTTTGTCATATTAAAATTTGTGTTATCTGCATTTCAAAGTGTGGTAATCCATAATTTCATTTTACATTGATCCGTACGTCGCTGTAAAAGATTTTATTAATTCGTTAAATTCATGTCATGCAGGTGCTTCAGCATGGCGGACGAGGGTGGCGGACAGCAGGCCGATCGTCTTTTGGATCCCTCTGTGGACCAAAGGCATCGGTCGCGCAGGAGTGCCGTTGAGGGCCTTCCGCTCCCAGCCTTTCGTCGTCATGAAAATACCGGAAGGAGCTCGACTATCGACGCTCACTGGGTTCACAGTGTGAGGAAAAATTGTATATTGCTTAATGAAATTTTACGATATCTTATTTATTATTTATATGCAGGTTACGCCTTGCCGGCTTACTCCCAGTGTACCGGATGCTGGAGGCGACTGCCCTCGAGGAGCGACAGGCCCTTCCGCGTCGGCTTCAGCAGACACGGTTCGGCTTCGACAGGTCTTTGCTTGCAGCTCTCGTCGACCGGTGGAGGCCAACGACCCACACCTTCCACCTGCCCTGTGGTGAGGTCGCCCCCACCCTACAGGATGTGTCCTATATACTAGGACTTCCCTGTGCGGGTGACCCAGTGGTGGCTGTGGACGTGTCGCCACTTTGGCGTGCTGAACTGATGGCCCGGTACGCCAATATCCAGCGGCGGTCGGGTTCCCCGCACTACAGGCCCATTCCAAATTCGAGACGCATGGGCGGCGAAGAGGTGGATACCGCAGTTTACGGAAGAGGCAAATTCTAAATGATATTCTTTCTAACCAGGTGACGTCATGCATAATACCTTGTTAAACTTTTTAACAGGCGAAGACCATCCACCCGGAGGCAGACGAGGCTACGGTGTCCGGACACCTCGAGGCGCACTCGCTTTGGTTGTTCGGCACGTGTTGTTTTGCAACACGTCCAAAATGCTGATGGACAAGTTTCTTCTTTCAGACGCCGGGATCGCCGACTCAGGGAGATCAGTACCAGCAGACAGTTGGGCCTCTCGCGGTGCTTGCGGCCACGCATGGGGTCAGGCGATCGAGTGTATAAGACGGAGGAGGCGGAGCCGCTGATCACAGGCTGTCCACTGCTACTCCAGTTGTGGTCGTACGAGAGGATCGCCGTCGGTCGACCTCTCATGGATCACAGTGTGTACGGCGATGTGTACTACCACGAGACCGAGAAGGATAGACCTACGATGGGTTTTCTGTGGTTTCGCCGATGGGTAATGAAATAACCACACTTTCGATTTAACAATTTGTCATCCTATCTTATTGATATTCTGTAATTTAACAATTTCACCTCTTTTGCAGCCGACGTGGGCTCACGTCACACCCCACAGGGACTACCCGGACTACGTCCGGATGCTGGACGAGCTGCAGGACCACGACTTCCAGTGGCAGCCCTACCGGGACGACCTCGTCGAGGCTCGTGCACCTCTTGGTCTGTCGTCGCTTTGTACGCGTGACTCCGAGTACTGGCTTACGAGGAAGCCAGTACTCTTCGACATCTTTGTCGAGGAGTACTCACCGCACAGGGTGATGCGCCAGTTCGGACTACGACAGGAGCTTCCCCTACCAGTCGTGCACACCGTTCCCCGTCACGTTCACCAATATGTTCGATACTCGTGCTTTCTTCACAATTATTGTTACCGTAGTGTAATGGTCTAAACATTTCATAATGCTGTAGGGTCAGCAGACGAGGTCAGAGTGCCGGCGTTCTTTGAGCCCCTGCGATGGTCCGATGGGTGGAAGAGTGGGAACATGCACTGGAGGATATCGTCGACGAGGATCGGGAGTACGACGACAGCATGTTCGACGCGTACCTACGGTGGTACGTACCCGCTACGCGCACTCGTGTCGGATACACGCCTCCTACGGAGATCGTGCACGTACCTAGCGTCTCCGACACGTACCCTGAGCACCACCGACAGGCTGCATATCAAGCGGTAACATTTCTATCTCATATGGATAATTACTACTTTGCCTGCATCATAAAACTTACAATTGTGTTGGATGTCGTGTTTTCGATAATTGTTGAACAGCTTGACCTCGTACGACTGTCCGGCTTAGAAGCGCGCCATGCAATGGAGCGCATCCAGACGGGTATTCAGATGACGACAAGCGAGGTCTTTGAGTCCTTCAGGAGGATTTACGACAAGTGCACGCGAGTCAGATCGTCGACGTCTGCTATACCGATCCAGCGCCTCGCTCAGAGTCTGCGGCGGTCCCAGACCCCTTCTCCGGTATAGTACATATGAATTATAATAATTAAATATACGTCGCACATATGAATTATAATAATTTAATATACGTCGCGTCAAATACCAGCGTCCGTGCTCCAAAGACCGAGTGTCGTAGGGACGTCCGGAGGCTTGCAGGGGTCTTTTCGGCCCCCTCAGGACGTGCCCGGGTCGTCCGGAGGCTTGCAGGGGTCTTTCCGCCCCCCTCAGGACGTGCCCGGGTCGTCCGGAGGTTTCCAGGCGTCTTTCCGGCCCCGCCACGACGCGCCCTCTACGTCGGGTGGGTTTCGCGGCCCAGTCCGTCCTTCTGTCGACGTGCTAGGCTCGTCCACTCAGGCGGCCTCGTCGTTTCACGGGTCGTTCAGGCCACCTGCTGCGCCCACTTTTGATGGTTAGTTCTCCTGTTTTCATTTTCGATAGTCGCATATGTGATGATACTTACAAATAAACACATTGCAGATCCTGCGTTGAACACCACGGCTTGGGACAGCCCAGAGGCGGGCGCCGAGATGCGTTACAGCCATCTCGTTGATCCACCAGTGTGCCAGAGCAGTCCTCTCCCAGCGGACTACTTCGACTACTTCTATGTGAGTCAGCAGGAGATAGGGGCGTCACAGTTGCCTGAGGCACCCCCTGTCACCTCGCAGCAGTCGCAGCCAGAGCATGCGACGCCGGACCGCTTCACTTTTCCCTCTACACAGCTCGGACGTGCGCGCAAGTCTCGAGCTGATGGTTCTGTTATGGGCGTGAAGCCTAAGAGGCGGCGTCCGTAGGACGTATGTTAGTACATACCTTTTGTTTGTTGTTAGTACCGCTACTATGTCACTTTTCATATCTTATTGTTATTAATTTATTTCTGTTATTTTATGCACGCTCGACTGTACACCGCAATGTTTAACGCTCGACTGTACACCGTAATGTTTAACGCTAGACGACGTAACGTCCGTCGTACCTGGTAGCGCAGCGCAGCGCAACGTCTAAAATGCCTTCAATTTTTTCCTATTATGAAAAACACATCGCAATTAAACTCATAAATTAAATACATAACAAGTCGCATGAACATCAATGATACAACCATTGTAGCATAAGGTCGTCATTCTGAAATACCTACTATTTTACGTGCATGGCCACGGCTGTGTAAAAGGGTTGTGGCATTCGCATGAACACCACGTGGCTGAACATTGAGAAGTCGCTTCCCACGTTGTGTGAAAATACCCTGGATATTGTTCTTGCATGACCGATCTTCGCCGAAGAACTTCTGCGTTCGGTGTGCTGGGGTAATGGCATCCATAGAGGCATGAGGTGTCGCTACAAAAACGAGTTGGGATGTAGTGTTGATCGAGAACCATGCGGTTTGACGGCTCCGCGTTTGCTGTCGGCTGTTGGCGGCGCCTCTGAGGACGCTGCTGAGTTGTTTGCTGTGTAGATGGCTATAGTGCACGGAGCCTGCTCTTCAAGTGATCTATCTTTGCGTGGAGGTTTGCGATGTAAAAATATGCAGCGCTCGGATAAGGCTCATCCATCCACATAGTCCATCCACAGGTAACATCTGGAATCTGTGAGTTCAATTGATATACTTAGTCTGCGCATGAGATGTATGATGGAAAATAAGGATGATACTTACGTTGTAATCTGGGCACCGGTAGAATCTACGACCAGTGAAGCCTTCATGGACGTAGTCGAACCACTGCACAACGGCAGGGTTACCACACTGGCATTTCGGTCATAGCCATATTGAAGCATAGCTTCGATCTCTCAGGAGGGCTGGACCATCTCTCCGGTCGTCGTAGTCCAACACACGCATGCCAGATGTAGGCGGACGAGCATGCTCTCCTAGACCAAATGACTCCCACCATGTATCAGGAATGAACGGGCGTGTGGAAGGACCCCAGCTTGCCATGGTGTATGTGAGGTTCTGCGGTTCGAAGCTTATGGAGGCACGATATTTATAGATGGAAAGGGTACCACACTGTCACGGTGAGAAGAGATAAATGTTAAGTATTTTTAAGCAATAATTCACGATATCTTGCTTCGAAATTGACCGATCCTTTATCAACACTGTTAATCCCACCCCTTTCTCTCTCCGTCGGTGCAAACATGTCCTTCCGCGTGTCCTATCTCTCTCCGTCGGTGGACACTGCAGCCGGAAGCGACGTGACAAAGACAAATAGCAACAGATTCTACGGTGCTTATACAAAGTGTCAAATCGACATGACAAAGACAAAGAGACAAAAGTCGATCACACGTTGTTCGTACACGAGCTTATACACAGTGTTTAAAAGCGACTTCGCCCACGCTACCGGTACGAATCGATGTCACTTTCCTTTAAATGGAGCACCCGGTGCCCACGAATCTCGCACCACACTAACACCCATAGCACATATCTAGTTTTTGAACACTCGTCACTTGCACAAGAACTGTATCTTCAATCGTTTCGGAGGTGATCTCTTATTTCATTCCGTTTAATTGTGACAATATTTTTGATTTTATTCTGTTCAACCTGCTTATATGTGTGTTCTATATGTTTCATCGTCCTTTTTATGTGTAGTAGATGGATAACGTGTACTACTACTCGTCTATTTGTGCCACCTAGATGGTGGCTTTCATATGGCCCAGAAGTTGAAGCACACGAACCCTCTGAAGATTTGCCGATCGTATCGAGAGCTCACTACAACACAAATCCTACGATGCTTAGAGATTCAGAGTTCTATAGAGGATGGCCGCAGTGCCTCCACGAGATCGACACGGTCGTGCAGATTTATGATCGTGTTGCAGATGGTTTTACGGGCCGTAGGTTTTACCGATGTCCCATATTTGAGGTGCGTATACCATCAAAATTAACCATATTAGGTTAAAAAAAGGTTATTCAAAATAAACTCTATTTTTTGCAGGCACAGGATTGTGGCTTTACAAAATGGATGGATGATCCATACCCCATGGCTGTATCTACATACATAGACTATTTGCACGGAAGAATACGTGATTCTGACATCGAGTAAATGGTCTATTGAGTGTGCAAGCGGCAGTGGGAGCGAATGCGATTAGTTCTTGATCCACAATTTGAGGCGAACCCCCCATGCACCAATTATAAATGCCTTTGTGGATGTCACTACCCCGACAGTCCGAACGAATTTGTGCGCTACAAGCGAAATAAATTTCGGAGGAGTACGGCACATCGAAGATCCGACTTCGAGAAAACCTTTCATGCAAAGACTTTCGGTGGTGCATTTGTCCATGTCATTTTCCGGATCAACTGTCTTAAGCAGATCGTACTTGTATTCCGATCAAGTCGGAACAAATAAAGTGTCATTTTACCTTCTCTTATCATTCTCGGTTGTCACCGTCAAATTTTATGGTTTCTCACAACCAATGCTTAAATATTAAAATAAATTGATTAACGTGATACAAGTCATCGCACGTTATATGGATAAAACAATTTAATATATTAGCGCATCATAACTAAACCTACACTTCCCACTCGCTCAAATCAATAATTTGCTCGCCGCTTCCCTTTTATAGCCGAGCGTCCGTCAATTAAATTATCAACAAAACCTAATTAGCTTCCCTAATTAGCAATTTCTGGTTGCATGCACGTATTAGAGTTTTATGGTCAGGAATCCGATGGCACTGGCACGAATTATTATTGTCAGGAATTCGATGGCAGTGGTAGACAGGAAATGACGGTGGTGGCGGCACGAATTGATGGCAGCGCGAATCCGATGTAAAAACACTGCAGACGGGCGCTTACTCGTGCCTACTAGACATAAAACGCCTACTGGACGGGCGCTTTATATAAAACGCCCGCTAGACGGGCGCTATATAAATATCGTCCGCTGAACGGGCGCTATTTAAATAGCGCCCGCTGGACGGGCGTTTTATAGTCAGTCGCCCGTCCAGTGGGCGCCAGGATGCTATTTTTTTAATTTTTTTAAACGGGCAATTATTTTTTTAATTTCGATTTAAATTAATGCTAGTACAGTAAAAAATTCTCCACCTCCACCTATCCAGTGGGCCATCAACGACAGTGTGTTTTCCTCGTCTTGTAGGATCTATTTCTTGTGTGTAACAGTGTGATCTCATAAATCTTGGATAGTAATCCAGTATATGGCCTAAAACGAGAAGAAAATGCTTAAACATATGAATAATGGGACGCTGAAATTGGTCCAACCATTCCTACATTACAGACTCAAACCCCTTAATCCAAAGCTCCAAACCACCTTTCACCGTCAATATCATCCGTTGAATTTTATGCATAATACAATAGGGTATCACCAGTTAACTACATCAGCGCAGATGACCGTGTCTTGATTTACAGAAAAATTTGATCTTAACGTTGAGATAACTCTGCCAGGCATTCTTTCAGGAAACAATCAATTCAGATAATGAAAGAAAGCACAAATGCAATGATACACAAACAGTGAAACAAATACAAGGACACCAATACAAGCTAATTCACTTAAGAGATGTAAATATTCTATTGAGTGCCATACTTATACACTAGAGCATACCAAAAATCCCTCACCAAACTAACCTGAAATGCTTCTCAATCTCAGAACATCAAATACACCCCTTTTTTTAAAAACACCAGACACCAAATTTCCTCTTGTGGAGACCAAAAAAATGGGGGTCCATTGCAGAATGATGCATAGCCTCCGCTTCTGTTACAGCTAGCAATTAATGCCTATGCCTTTGCTTGTCCAGCTTGTACAGCCTGCATCTTCTGTTGCAGCTTGAATATCTGCATAATACAAATATGGTAATAAAGAGATATCAGTGCGACCTTCCAAGGATAAAATATGCAACAGACTTGGTGGGATTTTGATCTGGCATCGACCTCCGCACCTCATGAGTTAATGAAAACTTTTGTGGATAAACAACTGTACACGTATAAGTTATTACTTGAAGAATCTTCTGTGGATAATTAGATTATCTGTAAATGTGACTTATATTATGCTCAGTTAAAATCTGCGGACACTCAGCTAGCTGTATCAAGATGTTTAGACCTTTTTGTGTAGTAATCATTGTCAAGATAAACATACAAACTACCAAATTTTACCCATAATACTTACAGCATTCACACTTCAACATGAGAAATCGGGTCAACATTCTGATACATGTTAAATTTCCTTTTTCGTCCTCTAATAAGACCTACTAGACTCGTACAGTGGCACAACAGCATATAAGTGGCTCACCAACAATGAGTTACTTTGTTCCTTATTAAATTGGCAGAATTGAAGGCAGGCTGCCTTGCCCCACCAGCTCGTACTCAGTGTTATTGAGACTCAAGCATGATTCTGACACTGATTCAGGTGTCTGATTTGGTAAACTCTAAAAATAGGATCTTGAAATTTGCCAAATATGAAAATATTATATCGTGAAAACAAGAAGACATAAAAACCGAACTATGAGATGGGTTAATTGGCCAATTTACTTGGACCAACAACCATGGACCATGGCCCAGCCCAACACTCCACACCAAACCCTACCGGCTAATGAGCTCACCACCACGCGCACGCGCACACATGTGTCCTGGAAACAATGCTTGCAACTGTCAACAAGATTTGATAGTTGGGTGTACCACCACTTGTTCCTTTTAAGAGAAATAAATTCAAACCAATTTGGATGATGTTGTGGTTGCTTTGATTTCTGTGTAATGAAAATGCCAAGAGTAATGCGATGCAAATAAGGCATTTTCCTGTGTGCTAACTGAAGAATATTGAGGGGGATTCACAAATCAAAATATGAAAAAATCAAGCTAACTTATTCATCCCATTAATAAGCAACATGATTTTCATTCGGCAAGCAACAAACTAATTATGTGTCCTTAAAATTCTGTTCCAATCACTGTTGCCCTAGGCAACCGCTATCATGGCCTCACTCCTTAGCCGCCTAGGATTTTTCCCATCTAGGTGACTCCTAGGCCCCACCTATATGGAATTAAGCACTAGGCACCGATCAGCCAGCCGGACTTTAGCCTGGTGCGAAGGAGAATATAGTTTCGATTCAGCCAGTTCCATGATACAAATGGAATTAAAAAAATCACTATGACATATTTCAAATTCAGTTGATCATAGCTGCCAGAAAATGTTACATCTACAACCTCTGACAATATGTTTGTCTTTATTTTTTAGCAGATTTGGCAATATGTTATCATCGAGACGACTATATATAACAATTTCTCCTCTTACATAGCACCTACATTGCAACAATACTAATGGGAAACCATTTCATAAATTAATTCCACCTCCTCAAAGGATCAAAACATTTAATTAGCATGCCAACTATTATCGTAAACTCACATGTTTCCATTGACTGTCACAAAACAAGTGCTACAACAAAAGGCAGTGCACAGAGATTTGCTAAAGTTGGGCATCAATGTTCATGTGGCCAACATGGATCTTATTTGGTATATTTGTTTCTACTAGTGCATTCAATTCTACATTCTACAGCACTGAGCTATTCATTTACTAGATTTGTTCATATATACAATGTTTGAAAAATGTACTACACATATAACTAAATAACTTTCAAATGTTTTTTATGTTCCCTGAGCCTCACAGGAGTAGACTGTTACAAGAATCGAACCATTAATTATGACTATAATAATCCCGCAGCATTCAAACTGATTTAGTATTGCCATTGTTCTAGACACAAAATGGTCCTAGCTACTTGGATTAGCAAAAAAAAAAAGAGGTTCCATGGAGTACTGCTCTCAATGTGGGTTCAAGAAACATAATATTAAGTACATGTATGTTATTATTTAACCATGAGAAAGAGAACAGATCACACCGTCTGTTTCCCTGAAGCACAATTCTTTTTTTTTAACTCATGAGTCATGCCTACCAATCTACCATTCTCAACATCAACATGGTACATCAGTTGAATAACTGATGATGGATGTCATTCTACTCACTGTTTCCCCAATAATTTCTTCTTCACTTATTCAACCTCATATGTCCCCTATAACCCTCCATTTCACTACCTCACATCATTATCGCTTATCAACTCCAATCAAGTACGTTGGATGCAATAAAATGATACGCTACAGCATTACCTAAAGGGTAAATTTACAAATTGCTGACCGATTTCATAACACTGCAGTTCTAAAAGCTCAAAGACGCAGTAGCTTTAGGATCATAAAAATGAATAGTATATGGCCTAAAATGGCACCAGCCACTACTCCCAGTACCGAAAGACACTGATAGATGTGTTCCACGTATCGCCCTTTAATGGTCGTTCGTACATGATCAAGCAACCCAAACAGAAGCGCTAAGAAAAGAAAAGAAAAACATACCGATTCCTTCTTGCTGTTCTGCTTCTCCTCCAAGTCCTTCAGTGACCGATCCATCCGCTTCCTGCAAATCAAGCAATCCGCCCCAGACTCATCACAGCACCACGGCAAGGCAAAGCAATCACATCACGAACCAAATCGGCTCAGAGCGACTCACAACTCAGCCGATATGTACTCAATGCGCTTCTTCACGTTGGCCTTCGCCTCCGCGAGGTCCTGCTTCACCAGCACCGGCCCGATCAGCTTGTACACGTTGGCCCCGTCGTTCAGCATCTCCAGCTCCTGCGCACGAACCGTGAGCCCAAAAACCAGATCAAAATCACCAAACCGCGAGGGGGAAGCTGAAGAAATCGAGCGAGCGAGCGCGGGGTGGCGTGCCTTGAGGACGAGCTCGTTCTCGCCGACCTGGATGGTGTACTGCTTGCGGACCTGGTGGTTCTTGGAGATGTCTGCGAGGGAACAGCAGGGCCAGGGTTAGGGTTTGGAGGCAGAAGTTTTGCTTCCCCTCCTCCAGGGAAGAAGCGCGCGTGCCTTTCTGGATCTTGCTGAGGGCGTTGGCCTGGGACTCGAGGTCCCGCTGCATCTCGCGGACGGCCCCCGTGGTCGACGACGACGACGCCATGGCTGCCGCTGCTCCCTCCTACGCCGCCGCCGCTCGCCGCCGTCTTTGGTGTGGGAGTGGGAATCCTTCGCGGGATTGGGCTTTCGGTTTCGTCGGCCTGATTCTCATGAGAATTATTTGGGCCAATCTGAGCTAAAATGGCCTGACATGATCTCCAACGGAACGGGCCATGGTGGATTGTTTTTTCGGCCCAAAAAATTCCTTACCCTGCTGAATGCTGCACCAGAGACGAATTTCGTTCGCATTCCAACTAGAAGAAAAAAAAAATTTAAAAAAACAAAACAAAACAAAAGGATGCGAAGGTTGCAACTTGCAGAGGGTTCCTCTAATCCTCTGCCCCATGATATGCAAAGATGCCAAGATGGCCGGAGAAGCTTGATCAAACTCCTCTATTTAGCGGAATCCACCGCAAATGATTGGATGATTGGATTGGGCATGGAACTTCCTCCTCCCTCCTTTGCTAGCATAATACAATCCACAGCAAATGATTGGTTAGCCGGATTGGGCAATGGCAAGTCAAATGGCACCTCCTCCTTCACATCCCCCTCTCTCTGTCAAGGAATTCCTTCTCCACATCCTCCATCTTTCCAAACTCTTCCACTGTTCATGCCTGCTGCAAGCATGCTTCGAAAGCAATGTGCTTTGCCACACTGATGATAGGGAAGAACAATTGGAAACCCACATCCATATGTGTGCACGCCTCCCCAACATCTGAATTCCAAAAAGGATGGCTACTGTTTGCATTTGGGCCGTCAAATCTGAGAATCTGAACCAAACTAAAAAGGAAGGAAGGAGCGCGATCTTCCCGTCTTTTTCTTTCCTCCCCTGTCTTTCTCACAAAATGCGGCAGGCAGTGGCTTCTTGGCCTCAAAACTCTTGGTCTCGAGGAGATCTCGAGCCAAACTGGCCTTTTCGCGATTGTTCATAGAAAGATTGTTGCAGCCACCATAAGAAATTAATTGATGAAAATGCTTTGCATCGATCCCCACTTGAACTGACCCTTGGCACCAATAGGAGATGCCTGTTGTGAACGGCTTGGCGTGAGGCTGGATGTGCCGGTGATGCCAGCGTGCAGTTAAGGCAATTGGGCTAAAATCTCTTAGACGCACTATGGAATCGAAGTGCAAAGACCGAAAAAGTGACCTGGAGCCAGAAAATTTATGTCGGTATTTAAATAGTAAAATTTTGTATTTGAAACGAAAAAAATCTTAATGCATTGAAAATACACAAAACCTAGAGTAGGTTGTATTTAGAGTTTCAAGCTACGAATAGTTTTATTAAATGTGCTAGTCATGTATCCGAGCATTGCAATCGAATTCACAAAAGGATACTTACCCTACTAGTGTGCATAAAAAGCATCATTTAAATAATATATTCAACGAAATTGCTTTAGTACGGGCGTCCGACGCGGTCGGACGCCGCGCACATCCCATCGCGCGCAACCCATCGCTCGGACGCTGCACACAGCCCAGCCCATACGCACGTCCAAATAGAGGTGCGCTGCTAGCTAGTCCATGTGCGCCACGTATCTTGCTTATGTTCAAGGAGGTACGCTGCTAGCTAGCAAATGTGCTTTTTGATTAAAATCTTTTTAATTTCTTATTTTGTATCCTTTTCATTTGTAGTCCAAATTGTGTTGTACAAATTTTATAATTCATCTAAATTCCTAATGAACTCATTTTAAATACTTTTTGATTTTGTCTATTTTTTGAATTTTTAATTTTTACTGGTGAAATTATTTCGGCAAGCAAGATAGATCGTTGAAGAGGCTGGACTCATTGTTCCAATAGGTATATAAGTTGTTCCATCAGACTAGACATTTTTGTTCCAATTCGTTTTAGCCTATTGTTTCAGCAGACCAAATTCATTGTTCCAATAGGTATACACGTTGTTCCATCAGACCAAATAAATTGTTTCAATTGGTTTTAACCTATTGTTCCACCATACTAAATACCAAGTTGTTCCATCAGACTAGACATATTGTTCCAATATGCCAACTTAATTGTTCCATTAGTATAGACAAATTGCTCCAGTAAATTTTATACAAGTTGTGGTCCATCAGACTGGACATATTGTTCAATTGGGGTTAGCCTATTGTTCCAGCAGACCAAATACATTGTTCTAATAGGTATACAAATTGTTCAATCAGACAGAAACATCTTGTTCCAATTGGGTTATCCTATTTGTTTCAGCAGACCAAATACATTTTTTCAATAGGTATACGAGTTGTTCCGTCAGACTAGACATATTGTTCCAACATGGAAAATTAATGTTCCATTAGTATAGACAAATTTTTCCAGCACACAAGACAAATTGTTGTTCCAACAGGAGCAAATTAATTGTTCCATTATTATAGACAAATTGTTCTAACACAAAAGATAGATTGTCATAAGAGGCTATACTCATTGTTCCAGCATATCAAATACATTTGTATGTACAACTTGTGGTCCATACAAACTGTACATATTGTTTCAGTTGGTTTATCCTATTGTTCCAGCAGGCAAAATACATTGTTGCAATAGGTATACGAGTTGTTCCATCAGACTAGACATATTTATTTCAATTGGTTTTAGCATATTGTTTCAGCAGGCAAAATACCAAGTTGTTCCAATAGGTATACAAATTATTCCATCAGACCAAATGTACCGTTCCATTTGGTTTTATACTATTGCTCCAGCAAGAAAAATATCAAATTGTTCCATACGACTAGACATATTGTTCCAATAGACGAAATTAATTGTTCCATTACTATAGACAAATTGTTTCAGTAAAATTTTATATAGCAACATGGGTCTTATTTTGTTCGTAAAAATGTGAGGAACACGTTGGTGAAAACGGTTTGTCGATTGGAGCTCCCAGTCAAAAGTTATCGCCATTTAAACAAAATTGAGAAAAGAAATCTTCGCTGATGTCAAAGATGACATCATCGCATGCAACATGGAGGGAGAGAGAGTGCGTTCCCATGTGTAACTGCATGCGGATATGTTAATTATACTGGAACAACATGGGGTGGCATTGGAACAGCGCGGACTTTTGTTCCGCGCTTTGGGATGGGTTGCTTAGAGCGAGCGTTACTGGGCCGGAGCGTCCGATCGACCGCTGGCCAAACGGACGTCCGACTGGTAGTCGTCCCCTATATTCAATTCCACATCCTATGAATTTGACGTCCAAAATAATTATGCTAGTTTTTTTATAAAAAAAGGGGTCAGCTGCAATGTCGATCAAGGAGTTGACCCCAACGGAGAGAAGGGAGAAGGCAACCCGCATGAAAGAGGAGGATGAGCAATGCCAGGGAGAGATTCTGTAAGATGGTATATTATGGGTAATTTTTGTGGTGGTGGAGGGGATATATGGAATAGCACATGATTGGTAATTTTAGTGGCAGAAGAGAAGAATTTTATGGGATTTGGGATGCCATATAGTTGGTAATTTTAAATGTTGTAGAAAAGGATTTTATATAAGATATGTATTGAGAAGTGGGCAGAAGGGAGAAGGCAACCCGCATGAAAGAGGAGGATGAGCAATGCCAGGGAGAGATTCTGTAAGATACTATACTATGGGTAATTTTTGTGGTGGTGGAGGGGATATATGGAATAGCACATGATTGGTAATTTTAGTGGCAGAAGAGAAGAATTTTATGGGATTTGGGATGCCATATAGTTGGTAATTTTAAATGTTGTAGAAAAGGATTTCATATAAGATATGTATTGAGAAGTGGGCATTGCTCAACTGGGTGTGTCCTGGGTGTGGGACACAATTGGTCGGGCATTTGATCCCCCGCTTCTCACCGGAGGCGAAAAAAGAGGAAGAAGATGAGAGCGCGAGGTGCGCACGAAAGCAGAAGAAACAGGGAGCGGTGCAGGAAAAGTGAAAAGGGGAAGAACGGCGCAAGGAAAAGCATGAGCTACGCGAGGTGCGTGCGTGAAAAGCAGAAAAAGGCAGGAGAAGCCGGAGCTAAACATGGGAGTGCACACTCGCATACGGCAACAAAAAACAATCATCAAAAAGGGTGTGCAGCAGAGGCAAGTGGGCCTAGCTAGGTAGATATAACTAGTAGATGTGTTTATGAATTTGTAAGCAGACATGATTTCCGTTGTGTATCTTTGTTGATGCAATGGAAAATGGGGTTAATTCTCTTTTTAAAAATATAAGATATGTATGAATATATATGGTTGGTAATTAATTTTAGTGGCTATATTAAAATGTAAATATGATGTGTAGCCTCAGTGAAGCGTGGCCACCACCGTAGGTACTTGTTATTGTTAACAGATAAATATAACAAAAAGAAATCCATTAACACGAACACGTACACCAGGCTCCATGATGGCCGGCGGGCGTACGTGTGGATCTCCATTGGTTTATCGTCGTATTCTCCTCCTTTCGGCGAATCCTAATCAACAAGACAGGGAGAAGCCAAATGATCAAGCCGCAATAGTTATCCGATAAACATATATCTCTACGGTTAGTTATCTTTAATTTGTACGTCTCGATCATCTACATATATGCAGTATTGTCTTGCTTGTAACGTTCTACTACAACAAAGTATACATGCAAATAAGTAATGAAGCACATTTTTTTCTGAACCGAAAATGAACCACGTATTAAAGGGCGCATAGATTTTTTTTTTTTTTAAAAAAGAAGGATATATGATATGCTTCTGGATCGGCTGATCGACAAGTACTGTACATCTCATGCTCTACATTACTACATAAGCTTTACATACAGGTAATGTTATTATAAGATTAAACATGAACGTACTTTATGTCTGATATGCAATACCAAACTAGTTTTACTTGTATGAATTTTGAGTTCTCTTGTCGTGGTTTTATTTGTCTCATCTATTCATTTATTTATCTTTTAAACTTTTGGAACTTTTCAAGGTGATTTCTAGGATTTGGTATAGTTCGTTCGATTTGTTTGTTTAGATTTTGGAGGCATGCCTCTGAGATTTTAAAAAACAAAGTGCGCGCTCTCCTATTTTGAAAACGAAGATAAACAAATAAAAAATATAAATATATGCCGTAAATAAGATTCCTGAATGTACGGGCAAATTCTAAATCGATCGACGAGTCTGAGAACACACACCATACAATTAATTAGGTGCTTAATTGGTACCTTAGGACCACTGCATGGGAGAAAGGGAGACTCCATGGACGCTGAGCCATGCAACTCCTCGAGGCATAAGCTAAGGAGTTCTTTCTCACAAAAAAAAAAGATAATCCTTTTTCTCTCATATCGTATCGATCCCAAATCTTCATCCATAAAAAATATAAATATATGCCTTTGGGATTGTGTCATTTTCCGCGGCGTTATCACCTTTCAGTTCCCATGGGAACGGCAGTAACTTACCAACCATGGTGCACATATTCAATAGTATGTTATTTTCATGGGCGAGTGCCAGGCGTCAGAAGTCCGACGCCTGGCGCGCGGGCCGGACCAACCAGAGCCGTAGGATCAACGGCAACCGCGCCAATCCGAGCGCGCACGGCAGCCCGCGTTCCAGGCAGTTGTTAGTCATCTTTTGATTAAAATTCCAAATAAACTTCTGATTTTTGTACAAAATTAAAACAGTGTTCAAAATGTGTGGAATAAATTTCATAATTCTTCTAAAATCGAGAGCAACCCATTTTAAATACTTTTCAAAAAAAATTCACTTTTTAAATTTTTTGATGTGAAACTAGGAGAAGGCATTTATGAAACTGACATCTATGCTAGCGAAACTTGGTCGCGTGCTGATGAAACATGGCCGTGTGCTGATGAAATCTGATGAAACTTCAATGTAACCTGATGAAACCTGTTGAAACTTGAATTGACCTGATGAAACTTGAAAAAACTTAGATGAAACCTGATGAAACTTGAAAAACTTGCATTAAACCTAATGAAACTTGACAGTTCGGCAAAGTTTAACCAGTATGAATTCCAAGTTTCAGTAGACGAAACCCAAGTTTTAATAGGCAAAACCAAGTTTCACCAGGTAAGTTTGAAAGAGTTATATGGCAACATATATCTTGTTTTGTTCGTAAAAATACGAGGAACACGTTGGTGCAAACGGTTTGTGGATTAGAGCACCAGTAAAAAATTATGGCCACCGAAAAAAACATGGGACCCACCCTGCATGCTCACAGTGCGTTAATTTCCTGCGCGTTTTGCGCGCGCGCGGCTGAGTCCGGACGAGCCGGACTTCCAACTGAAAGTGTTTCCGATTTTCATGAGGTCTAGTGAAAAAAAAATGTATGTAGGCAAACACGAAAAATGACAAGCAGAAAAAAAAAATAACTCCGTTATAGGAGATTATATCATTGTCACAATGCTATGTAAACATTTGCTTGTCCAAATTTGTATATATCTACTCAAGTACTACCTTTGTTCTCAAATATATGTCACCGTCGACTTTTTCATTTGTTTGACTATTCGTCTTTTCTACAAGTATTTGTGCAAATAGATAAACATACAAGGCACACATAAAGTACTTTTGATGACAAATCTTGTGATACTCATTTAACTCTACTTAACTAATTAATTAAATAAATATTGTTGGTCAAAGTTTAAGAAAAAGTCAACAGTGAAAAATATATTAAAAAAACAGAGGGTACATATTAAAAAGAAGATAATTACAAGCCAAGGTAAGGAAATCGTAGTAAACATGTAAAATGAGATCATATCAGCGGTTAGCCGTCGTTGTCGAGTTTCCAAACAGAAACTTGATACCGGAAAGGGAACAAAAAAAAGGGATAAGTTGAAGGACAAACAAATGATCCGAAAATGCTGATATTGGAAAAAGGAGTGTACCAGGAACATATCATATAAGCTAGATAACACGGAAGAATCATTATCTTAAAAAAGATAACATGAAGGAATCGAATTAGATAAGACCAAACAAAAGCACGGAATCTAAAAAGGAAAGAAGAGCTCACACTGAAAGAACTCATTGATCCAATTCATTGATGATTAAAAGATCTTACAATTCCAGAACAAGCTTTTACGTTATTACCCTTTAGCAATAGATAATTAATACTCACTGCACCAACTTGTTTCCATCTTAATATAAGCATATGCAGAATGTACGTACTTTTATATGTTCCACACAAATTAAAATTAGCGCTTACCTATAGTTAAACAGCGAATAAGCAATCTTATTGGTGACTCCACGACATTCTTCCTAGCACCGCACAGTGTGGAGTCCGCTCCGTAGTCTTCGCAACGGTGTGGCATCTTTAGCTTGAGCGGAACAACCGTATTTTCCGTCAGGTTGATAAAATAGCCTAGGATTTCTTCTTCTTTTTTTATCGAGGAGCTGCGGCTTTGGGTGGCCGCAGGAGCCCGTTTTGTAATTAGTTAATTTTGTCTGTCGGCCCACGGGGGGAGGGGCCGTTGTCTCCCCCCACCTCTTTCTTCTCTTTTATTTGATCAATACATGGCAGTTCTCCTACCCGTTTTGCTCCAAAAAAAAAAGAAAAGAATAAGCAATCTTATCGATAAACAGGTTGGATATGATATATGAACTATAGCAGACTTTTAAAGCCTAAAGGCAAGCAGTTAATCAGCATGATCCATGTGTGTTTAAGAATAATGGCAGAATTTGTTTCCACCAGCTCCAATCAGCACGATCCATATATCTGAATGACACTTCATATGTGTGTGCCCATTATTTGCGGTGTTTAAGAATAATAGCAGCATTTGTTTCCACCAGCTCATTATAAGGATATGAGCTATCTCTCTAACAAGAAGATAGAGGCCAGGTACGTGCATGCACATGCGTGTAAGGACCGCCGCATCATTGCCCTCCACTCTGGCTCACATGGCCATGACTGATAATGCAGATGATATATTCTAACGTAACCAAAGATACCCAGACATTCGAGATTACTGGGAAGGGTCTAAAACATTGTTAGGGAGAATCGCTTCAATTATCTAGCAAAGCAACCACTCTTAGGCCATCCTCAATGCAAAATCTTTAAAGAGCGGTCTTGGGAGAGAGGTCTCGCCACGTCACTAAACTTTTATGTAGAAAAACTTATTTTCAATACATAGAAGCTTATATGGGTGTTTAGATACTCTCTAAGCACCTCTCTCAGCATGGTGCTTAATTAAGTATCCATACCCCTCTCTAAGCACCCATGCAAGCATCTTCTCTATCCAACATGGTAAAAAAAATATGATTTTTTCTTTAAACACTTGTCTAAGCACCTGCATTGGAGATGGCCTTAATGTGCCAGTAGGACAATCCAGCCCAGCATAGCCACATCCATGCAACCGCATTTCGTGGATGAAGCGGCCAAAATGCTCCTCTTCCTTCTCCCACGGACGCTCGGGCCCCACTAGTCAGCCTCTCTCCTTTCTTCCTCCTCCTTCCTTTCATCAATGAAATGGGGAAAAAAACGAGGGGAAAATAAGGGAAGGATAAAAATATAAAAAATGCCATGGGTTGAAGACCAGTGTCATTTGGCGAATCCAATTTAATGTCAATTTGGCCCAAACACTCCAATTGAGTGTAACTCATCGAATTTTCTTTTCAAGTAAGATTAGAACCACCTAGGTTGGCCAAAACCACTTTGACCTACGTCACTACGTGATGAAGCGGATTTTATCTGGCTGTGTCGTCTAGAGATAGATTATAAACCTTTTTCATATACCAGGGGGTAATCTAAACATTTTTATAGTAAAATTGCTATTATAAAGTTAAAAAAATTGACTAAAAAGAAAATTAGAGTAAAAGAGTATTCTTGGCATCCTAGGTACAATATGGACCAATATCCATGCACATCAATGTAGAATTATACTCATTTCAAAGCATGGAGAGCTTACCGGATAGGGACTTGTATGGTTTGGACTTTTGCCAGGCCCACGAGGAGTAATAATACCCAGATAGCAATTAAATGTTTATGGCCTCATCTCCATCAGAGAAACACGTGCAATTGCCTAATGATGGACAGGTAGCGAATCTAGATAACTAATGCGATTATATCCATACTTTTTAGCTAATAGCACTTTCAAATTCTACATAAGTTCATATTTTCTTTTTCCAGAAAAGTAAAGGTTGATTCTGCACAGAGCTACTGACCTATTCCTTATCCCATCCAAATTTAAACAAAATGACAAAAGTACAACACAATTACATGTAATTCAATACCAAGGAATTAATAAAGCAGTCAATACATTCCGAGTTTCCGACTTCTGAGTAGACAAAAAATTCTGAAATTATCAGTCTTACAAAATATGTATACGAAATGAGATGCAACACCAGCGGTTACCGATCAGCGCCGTATCATACCACCAAAGCTCACTCCACTTTCCGATGCCAGACAATAATTGTTCTGTATACATCAGCTAGATAATCTTTCCTGACATGTGAGCATCTCCAAGCAACAAAATAATGGCAAAAGTAAATCATGTGCTAATTATTCTGCACATAGACATGAACATCAATTAGTGTACCGGTAAGAAGGATGTTTTTTGGTCTAAATTTGGGGCCATCACAATGCAAGATATGTGAACAACTTTTCAGAACAAGGACTCGCTGATTCAGCAAGTGTGCCAAGAAAAAGGACTGAACTTCAAAGAAGATTCTATACAACTAAAACTTTTGGCAAAAATCACAATAATGGAGAGACAGTCTGTCCACTGTCCAGCCCTCAATGGTCCACCAACCAAAGCTTGATGGCGGTATTTGGTGTGCATCAGAACACGGAGGCCAGGATTAGACATGATAGCCTGATAGGATATCTTGGACAAGTTTATTAACCATTCATCTTCATTAATGAGCTGAGATGACCTAGGGGCTGAATCCTCCACACACCACTAAAACAAATCTTATTTGAACCCAACTACCAAGAGAATATACCCAAAGATGATAAGTCCCTCCCAGATTACTTCCAGAAATGAGACCAATGGTTTCTGCCATGCTGTTCACATTTGCACAAACATGTGGAAGGCAGTGTGCTAATCTGATTCACAAGTAAATATAGCTGTCAAACGAGGTCAACAGAATAGTGATCACTGATGACGCAATATGCACTCAATTTTTAAAAGTTTTGACTCGAAAACTCATGTCTTATGACTGTTACGTAAATGGAGAAAAGGGAGCATAGAAATTCAGGAATTCATTGTGAATCACATCCGCTTCAAAAGAAGGATTGGACGTACAATACACCAGCAGAACAAGTGAACAACTCACACCACAGACTGTTCTTGGTTGGAGTGGATGATACCGGTCCAGGAGGGGCTGGCCAGTGGTGCCTGCTCAACAGTTGGCATGTGCAGAGGTTTCTAACCATGTCGCTTCAGGAGCTCGAACACCAGAAGAATCCAACAAAGCTTACAGAATATTGTGCGATATATTTTTGCCAACTGGCCTTATTTAGCCAATAGCTTCCCGCAGAACACACGTGTGTGCCCTGTTGTTTTCCACAAAACACGCAGAGTTTCTTGTTTCTTTCCGAAATTCATTCACTTTGACCCTGCTAACCCTGCACGTTCATCATCTGCAGCACGCACATATATCTAGAGGAGCCAGCCTCCACACCACTGGCCACTGCATACTGAGTTGAGGGGCAAAGAACAGCAAGCATGACTCAAGCTCATTCAAAATCCTACTTTCATCACTTATGGGATGGACTTCAGATCAAGAGGAGCAGCCGCAGCTTCTCCATCGAGCTACTTCCATCTCTTGGTGAAACTATAAACCACTCAAACAAGTTGCAGAGGTTCATCATATCACCTTACGATCCCCGTTATAGGTGAGCTTTACACTGCAGTCTTTGTTACCTATCATGTTGGGAGTATAAGAGAATACCAGCTGCTGACATGGTTCCCTCTGCTTTGTCTGTGTATCTCAGATCCTGGGAGCTGTTACTTGTAGTCCTAGTTATTTACTCCGCATGGATTTGCCCATTTGAACTAGCATTCATAAGGGACTTGCCCTCTAAGCTTTTGCTAGTTGAAAACATTGTCAATAGCTTCTTTGCGGTTGATATTGCTTTGACATTCTTTGTAGCTTATGTTGACAGCAAAACTCATCTTCTTGTGGATGACCGAAAGAGGATTGTGGTTAGGTTTGTAACTAGCTCATAAATGCTTTCATCTTACTGACCTCACTGAAAACGGCGAAGTGATTCTGTCCAAACATTAACAGCATATGATCCTCCACAGGTACCTATCCACTTGGTTCATCTTTGATGTATGTTCAACAGCTCCATTTCAACCAATCACTCTTCTGTTTACACATCAGGGGAATGACCTTACTTTCAAGATACTTAATTTGCTTAGGCTCTGGCGTCTTCACCGAGTCAGCTCACTGTTTGCCAGGTTCAAATCTTGTCCATTACCTTCCTATTTGAAGGATGAATGACAAGTGCATCAATGTGACCATCTATCTTTTTACTAGGCTGGAGAAGGACATCCGATTCAATTATTTCTGGACTAGGTGCTCAAAGCTTATTTCTGTAAGTATTTCAGAACAATGAAACTTGCCTTTCTCTGTACAAGTTCAATCTCGCACATTACCTATTTTTTGCCTACAGGAAGAAATGTGCTGATTCTTAGGTGCATAAAATATGTCATGACCAAATGCAGGTTACCCTTTTTGCGGTGCATTGCGCAGGATGCTTCAACTATATGATTGCTGATAGATATCCCAATCCAGATAATACATGGATAGGTGCTGTAATGTCAACTTTCAGATCAGAGAGCCTATGGACCAGATATGTTACAGCTCTTTACTGGTCTATTACAACACTGACAACAACAGGATATGGGGATCTACATGCTGAGAACCCAAGAGAGATGCTATTTGATATCTTCTATATGTTGTTTAATCTGGGCTTGACAGCTTATCTCATTGGCAATATGACCAACCTGGTTGTTCATGGGACCAGTCGCACCCAGAAATTTGTATGTTTCTCAACTTATTAGCACGACTATATTAACCATTTAGGGGTGTACAATTTAAATGAATTTTATATGCACTGAGGCATAGCAATTTATGTCATACAGGAGAAAATTAGAATTTAGCATGCCATATATCTTATATGATGCCTTTAATTTTTTTTCAGTGCAAAAATACAAATAACTAAATAAGCAATATTTTGTTTCCAGACAACTAAATAATGTCAAAATATTGAGAATAATATAACACTTAGTTGTATCTAATATGGTAGGAAAAACAAGTGTACGGTGGTATACAAAATCATGCTTCTTGGAAATATTTTCCACAGTTAATCTATTCACACCATGTCCATTGTAATGTCTTATGAAAACTATGCGAATGTTATATTATACAGCAATATCTACAACTAAGAATCCAATAGGACAATACCCTAAGCAGTAAACTCTTTAATATTCAATAAACTGAACAGTCATTAGAACCATTGTTTAGCATAAGTATCCATAATGGGAAGATTATATTTCACCCAGCTGGACCAGTCTAGTAAGTTCTTACGTAAAATTCCAGAGATAGGATTCTAACCATACAGCCAGTCAAGGGAAAGAATCAATAGAATCCTATTCTTGCAAGTATGCCACAAGGTATCTAGTTCTTGTATCCCTTCTAATTTCTATGTGACAACTGCCACAAGGTATCTAGTTCTTGTATCCCTTCTAATTTCTATGTGACAACAACAATAACAAAGCATCATGTTATTAAAGGTCAACTATACAAATAAAATAACTCGAGCAACTGCACACGACACAGTTTACCACCTCATTAAACAGTCTCTCCTTATTATTCCATATGTGCAAATTTATATGTATAACTTTTTGAATGATGCAGAGGGACTCAGTCCAAGCAGCTTCAGAGTTCGCAGCACGAAATCAGCTGCCTGAGAACATAAAGCAGCAAATGCTATCTCATTTCTGCCTACAGTTTAAAACAGAAGAGCTCAACCAGCAGACCATGTTGAATGGTCTACCAAAAGGAATCCGTTCAAGCATAGCATATACCTTATTCTCTCCAATCGTACAGCAGGCCTACCTCTTCCATGGAGTATCGAACAGTTTCATTGCAGAATTGGTAACATGATCAATTATTCAATAGTTTTTCCTACAATCTTAAGAAAAAGATATTTCATGCAGTTTGTACTAATTAAATTTATTTTACATTAGGTCATGGAAGTGCAGGCGGAGTATTTTCCACCAAAAGAAGATATAATATTGCAGAATGAAGGGCCAGCAGATATCTACATAATAGTGTCAGGAACAGTGGTTAGTTTAATATCTCTAATTAAGAACCGACCCAAGCTTTTACAATGTTTTACCGATAAGCTAATTGTTTTCTCTCACCCTTGTTGTAGAATATGCTAACAACAGTAAATGGGAATGAGAAGGTACATATTTCTTCCAATTTCATTGTGGTGATTCTAGATTTCAGTAAGGTTTACATAGATTACTAAAATAGTAGAATTGTTTGAGAGCAGGTATATGTGAAATTTGCAGAGGGAGACATGTTTGGAGAGGTCAGTGTTCTATGTAACATACCCCAGCCATTTACTTGTCGCTCAGCTGAACTGTCACAGCTTTTGAGAGTAAGCAGAACAAGACTTATGGAAATCATTCAAGAACACAGTGATGACAGCAACATTCTAATGAACAATCTATTCCAGGTAGAGCTTCGATTTTTTCTAACATGAATACACTGCTGAAAAAGATATACAATGGTTAATATCAGCTAAAAAGCAGTTGACGACCTTTTATGCCAATGTACAGAAGCTGAAGCTACAAGAAAGTTTACCTGAAGTAAATCAACATGATCAAAGAGTCATGAGCAACTATGAGCCATTACATATTCCTCGAGAAGCATGGCCACTACCAGAGTCATACCTACATTATGCAGAGCAGAAAAGTAAGGAGTCTAGTAAAAAGTTACCAGCATTTAGAGATGATACATATTCAACAAAGTCACTTGGAGCACAAACGATGGTACCACAACAAGAAAACAGTGATAATGAATCAAATTACAAGCATTGGGCCACACATGGAGTGACGGACAAAGATCTTAATAATGTTCAAATAAATTGTGAAACAAAAACAAGTACCAAAGAGCTCTGCATTCAGATAAAAACTGAAGACAGCTGTACAGAAAACAGTTGGCAGACAAAACATGCAACTTTGAAGCTAGGGTCACCCCACAAGACGTCCGGAAACATAACAAGGAGCAGAATTTCATATTACAGTTACATAAAAGCAGCCAACAAAAGAGTTACAATCCACATATATCCTCAAAAGGCAACACGTTCTGCAGTAAATAATGGGAAGCTTATCATCCTGCCGGGTTCATTGGTGGAGCTTTTCGAAATTGGTGGTGAGTAAACAAGCTTCTAGCTTACAACTATGATTTAGTCACGGGATATGATGATTGATCAGTACCTAGAAGATAGCAGATGTATACTACAATGCCAACGTATTAGATATTGTAACATGCATCTCCCTCATCACATATTTCTTAACAATGCAGGTCAGAAGTTTCAAGGTTTTCATCCTTCAAAAGTAGTCAGTCGAGATAATGCTGAAATAGATGACATTGGAGTTATCCAAGATGGTGACCATCTATACCTTCTTGAGATGTAGAAAAATAATAACACATAACAAACTAACCAAACAATTCATAAAGATTAAAGTGCAATGATTTGGCAGAAGTAGTGGGTTCGCATCAGGGCTCACAACCGAAGACACGAAGAGGAAGGACAATCAAATAATTTTACAATTTTGTGTTGTTGTACAATAAGTAGGCAGTCTCAATGCAAGCAGTCATGAAGAAGTCATGAAAGCATGTGAGCAAAGCAGTTGCTACATTTTTTTTCTGATAATAGCTAATCATAATTTGAAGGTGTGCATCTGTGCATTTCTCCAAAATGTTCATGATTCATGGAAATGCCTTTTACACTTCCACAGCAACTTTGAATGGCATATTGCAGCGAATTCATCGCTAATGTATAACAGTGAGTGATAAAAAGTAAAAACATTTTGATCGTGGAACAGAACTACGTAAACTAACTAGCACAAAGCATTGAAGTAGAACAGAGTAGGTCCTTCTAAAGTTGTAATAAAGTAAGAGTAACCTGTATAGCCTCAGCTCCCGTCAAAGCTACTACCTTATTTTATGAACAAATGCAAGCAATTGTTTTTTACATAGCACGAAGCAGCGGTGAGTAGCTAAACTAAAATCTTGGTCCCATTGCCGCAAATCTCAAAATACATCACAAATTTAACCTATAGAACAAAATCGAGCAAACCTAGGTTCAATCTAGATCGTCATGGTCTGACTTTGTTTAATTTCTAAACAAAAAAGAAATAAGAGTGAAATCTCAACAACGAGCAGTGGCGAAAGCAACCTTGCACACATTGGGGCGTGACCCCTGCCCCGATCTGGTGCCACCCCCAACCCTCTGCTTCTCGGCGAGACGGCGACCCCCATTCCCAGCCCATTCCCCGCCATGCTCGCCACCAGGGAAGTGTACGACTCTACGAGTGGAATATGAGTGAGGCTCCAGGCTTGGCTTGGCTGTTTGGGCCCAATCTCAAGGGCTGTGGCCCGTGGGCCGTGGCTCAGCTCTGCTGCACTGTGCATCCCACCTAAATGCAAAAAGAAAGTCATTTTTCTGCAGCTATCGCATGTGAGTTCGGTTTCACTCAACTTCAAAAAAGCAAAACACCTCAACTATCAAAACCGGTACAAAATACCCCCTCACCCAAAACCATGGTGGTTTTGGATGACATGGCATCCTAATCAACATTTTTTCTAGAAAATAAATTCTAAAAATTTCTAGAAAATCATAGGAAGCTCAAAAAATAAAATAAAAATACCAAAAGTACAAAATAGGTAGAATCCAAATATTCATTGAAAATACTTTTCTATGTATATATTTATACGTAAAAATAGTACATAATGTATTTCATTGAATAAATAAATCAAGTATTTAAAAAACTTAATTTGGCTTGTAGGAAAAATGAGAGAAACCGATGAAATAGAGGATGCTAACTTTGCCTTTCAATTTATATTTTCAAATTCTAATTCTAATTTATTTTGACCTTTCAATTGTATTTTTAAAAAAATCAAATTCAACGGTCAAAATAGCATCTTTATGTTTTTATTAATTTCTACATCATTCTCAAAACTAAAATATTTTTCACCATTTTTATAGAGAACAAACAAAATTTTCTTGAATACTTTTTTAATAAATAAAACACCTTATATAAAAATAATAATTTTTGCAAATAAGTATGCACATAAACTTTACAGCTTTTATTGCATATTTGGATTCTATGTATTTTTTCTATTGTTGTGCATATTTTTATTATATTTTTGAGCTTCCTATAATTTTCTAGATTTTTTAAAATTTATTTTCTAAAAAAATGATGACTAGATGTTATGTCATCCAAAACCACCATGGTTTTAAAGTAGGGTATTTTGTAATCGGTTTTGATAGTTGAGTGTTTTGTCCGTTTTGAAGTTGAAGTGAAACTGAACTCATGCGATAGTTCAAGGGGGTAAAATGGACTTCTTCCAAATGCAAACCTCCATTTATTTACCCAATTCGGCGATTTTTCGCTCCAATCCCTGCTTTTTTTGTTTTCGCTACGATTATCTTCCGGCCTGAACTGCCACTGTGTGGACTGCCCTGCACTTTTCCTACCTATCACTGACAGAAGTACTTTGGATGGTACGCAATCTCTTGTACGGTGAAACTACTTCAACAAGTCCATGTGTAAGATATCTAGCATTTGTTCATACAACAGTACAACCCTTTGCATGCTCCGCAGCAGTAAATTATATGTTCTGTCAAAGAAAACCCCCAACGTAAATTGCTTAGGGCATGTACAATGGAGAGTCCATATAATGTCTCTTGGCACGTTCATTTATGCAAAAAGATAAACATGTACAAAGGGCATGCACAAGAGCTTATATGTTATTTAATGTTGCTCCTCTCTAATTTTTTTTAGGAGCTTGTGAAGAGTCATCTCTTCACCAAGAGTCCAACTCTAACATTTTTTCATTTTGCCCTATGCCACCAGCGAAACATGTCTATGTCATTGCTAATAGACGCCTATTAATTGTTGTTGTACATGCCCTCAGAGTAGGTAAATCAATCATTTATTATTGAGGATCTGCCATTAATTCGCTCATATCTACTAATTATGTCCTTGAGATGCATTTGCTCTGGCTCCGAAAAAAAGCATTAGATAGACTGAATCAAAGAGATACATTATCTAAAAATTGGAATAGGATTGCATTGATTTGAGTTTTACGCAACCACAAACGCACCCACTCCCTTTAAATTGTTAATAACTCAACGGTCTCTCATTTACTAATTGAGCCCGTTAGATCACCGATCTAGAAGAGAGTAGTGATGAAAAAAATACCCATGTATCCAGATATCCAACGCGATGGGTCTAGGTTCAGGTCTCGCCATAGACCCATGTGTTTCAGGTTCAAATCTGGGTCTAGATCCGGATCCCGAAATATGTTTTTTTACAAAAAAGATAGTCCACCCAAATCCCCTATTCGGCTCATCACACAACAAACCCACCGCACGCTTACCCACTCTCATTTTTTAACTTAGCCTTCCATATCCCTCCCACTCCTTTCCCCCCACTCAACCGCCATCATCCCGAACTCTCACTCGTCTCTCATCTCTATCCTCCCAAAGATTGGATCCTAAGATATTAACTTGATTGCCATCCTTAGGAGAGAGATGCTTGGCTTGAGCCTGGCGGGGGGCATCATAGTATGTTTTTTAAAGAGTAAAATACACGGACGGTCCCTAAACTATTAGTCTATTCTCATTTTGGTCCCCATTCTTTAAAACTGTGGTTTTGTGTCCCTAATATTTTAAGTGGGTCCGCCCTGGTCCAAACTTCCCATGTGACAGCCTTAAAGCTGACGTGGCGCTGATATGTCACGTAAATTAGTTTAAAAAGGGGGAAATCATTAAAAACATAAAAACACGTGGAAATCACTTTTTAAAAATTAATGAAAAAATAAAAATATTATAATGTGGGAAAATTATTTTAAAAATCATAAAAAACAGGAAAATCATAAAAAAAACATATTGAAAATATCAAAAGAATCATAAAAATACAGGAAAATCATTAAAAAGGGGGAAATAAATAAAATAATGGAAAATCATTAAAAAAGCATAAACATATGAAAAATCATAAAAATATTAAAAGAAACATAAAGACAGTATGGTCGTCTTTAATCCCTGTATAGTTGTAAGCGCAAGACCTCTAGCATCGTGGCATATAGGAGCCCTCAAGCGCTACTTTTTTAATGGATTTTCCTAATTGTTTTATGATTTTCCATATTTTTTATGATTTCTGAAATTTTTCTGACTTTTTTAAGTAGTTTATGTGACATGGATGGCCACGTCAGCGCCATGTCAGCTCTAGGGCTGTCACATGGCAGGTTTGAACCGGGACGAACCCGCTTAAAAAGACTAGTGACCCAAAACTGTAATTTCAAATAATAGAGACCTGGATGAGAATCGATTAATAGTTTAGGGACCACCCGTGCATTTTACTCTTTTTAAAATAGTAGTTAAAAGGCATGGACCTATTCTTGTAATTTCTAAGACGTACGCTTCTTAATGAGCCTCCTGTGAGCAAATTAGGTGTGATATCCTCTATTTTTTCGTATGTCACTTGTATTTTCACAAAAACCAAAAATAAATTAAAAATAAATTGTTATATACGAAACCCTGTTTTAATTAATTTAAACTAAGGTTTAAGCCAAAACCCTAGAAGAACTTTTAGGAAAATTCTGGAACAATTCCAGTAATTCTTTGAAGCCATCATAAAGCAACCCTCAAAATTTCATGTCCAAATTCCAAAGCTAGCTTGTGATTCCTTGAAGTTTTGCCGTTCTACCGGGAGCTCGTCAAATCCATCACATAATAAGCAAACGAGGGAATCTCGTGCTCAAATTTGGAGGGGACCTTTTTGAAGCCTAGTCCGAATTACCCTCCAAATTTTAGCCCAATCCAGCAAAGGAAACTCTGTTTTCTTGATAAACAAGCCCGCAGCCTATCTGAATTCTACCCGGATTAGAATTCGAGTACTAATCTTACACCTCTTAGCCCAAGGCCCAGCCCTGGTCGTCCTTGGCACTATATAAACCCCCCAAGACCCCTCTCCCAAGTCCCTATCACGAAATCCCTCAAGTCCCAAACCCTAGCCGTCAAAATCCTCCCCACCGAAACCCTTTTCTACAGATCCCTCTCTGTGCCTTGACCAAACTCAAGATTAGATGGTGCCATGTTGTAGATCTCATCGAGACGGTCAAGATGGATATATGGATCGTCCAATTTGGTCAAGAAACGGAGGAGATATCGCTCGTCGGAGTTGGTCGCCGCGCCGCCTCGCCGCCGCCCGGCGATCTCGGCATCCGCGCCGCCAAGATCCACCGGCGCCAACCAGTAGCCGCCACCTGGCGCGCGCCGCTGCCTCAGCCGCGCCCGCCCACAGCGGCTTCGCGCCCCAGCATACCACGCGTCGCCACGGTGATTCGTCGTCGCCATCGCCCACCGCGTCGCGCCACGCGTCGCGCATTGCGCCATTTCCGCCAGCGTCGGCCGTCGCCGCGCCCGCCAACCGCGTGTCGCCGCATGTCCCCCCTTTGCCGCTGCGCTCGGGTCGCCCGCGTGAACCGCCGGTTTGGTCGGTTTTCCGTCGGTTAAGCCGGTTTATTCTTTTCCAGCTTTTCTGATTTATCCTAAACTTCCAGAAATTGTTCCGGAAGCATCCGAACTCCAAATTAGGTGATTCAAGAGTCATTATTTTTCATAAATCCCCTAGAATTTTATATATTTTATTGAGCTATATGTTCTGTTCATTGTTTTGCTGTTTCTTGCATATATGCATATACGTGTAGATCGTCTGTATTCTCGTTGCTCGGGAGGTTTCCAGGAGCCGATCGGAGGAGGATTCCAAGACCCGGAGTACTACCAAGGCAAGATAGTTGCATCTTGCTCTCCCAATTTACAAAACTCACCCGTTTATTGTTTTTATTTATTTTTCTCATGCATAAAATGATGAGAAGGGTAGAACCTATTATATTCACACTGTGTCATTGACCCTGTGAATTTAACCTGTTTATTGCTGCCTTAGTTATTTTTCTAGCCTATCCTTGTGCATAGTTGCTAGTGCTCGTGGGTTGGTAGTTGATTAGGTTCATCATTTAATTATTCTTGTGACTTAGTATGATTGGAGATGCTGAGTTACTTTAACCTAATCAACTAAAACCTACGTGACGTGTGTTGACTAAAGGTGGCATAGTCGGGTGGTTTTGTGGACTGTGGATTGTTGAAGGTAGTCACCTTGGTCTAAGGACTTTGGGCGTGTGCTTATCCGGCCAAACCATACGAGCGCAACCATAAGTGCTAGCGTTAACATGTTGATCACCATGTGCTAGTCCTAGCTTAGTAGTTAGGGAAGACTGTTAACACACTTTACTTTAAAAAGATCGGGTTGCGGTCCGTTGACTCAAGAGGGGGACCCGAGTGTGTAAACCTTAGAGGGGGTATCGGTGTTAACAGAGGGAACTAATGAATCGCCTTGTATTGTTACTTGGTCTAGGCTCCTAAGGAAGAGCTAAGACGCAAAAGTTTCACTCGGCTTATAGGTAAAGTGTGCTACACTCTGCAGAGTTAAAACTATCATAATAGCCGTTCCCACTGTTATGGGAGGGAAGGAAGGTCGTACATGGTAGTCTCACGTGTTAATAATTAATCTGATGGGTTGGTTTTGGTTTTGAGTATTCGAGACTTGTGCAGTTTTGCAGAGGGGCTTTCGAAGCCGAGCTCTGTTTGTTACCATTGGGGAGTTCGTTCATCTTATTAATTGTTCAACAAATGATTTTACAACACTTTAATTAATCTTGACTAGAATAGGTGTTTATGCAAATTAACCACCCTGTTCTTGTTATACCCGTGCATTCATATTTAAGGATTCTTGCTGGGTAGCCGTGTACTCACTATATAAAAACCACGGATATATTTGTTCAGGAGAAGACTCGGTTCCGGTTTGCCTATAGGATCAGGAGGATTCTGTGCCGAACTTCGCGGAAGGCTAGCTATCGTCTCAAGGGTCGGATAGAGAGCATCGTCATATTATTTATCTTGCATAACATTTGGATTTCCGCTACTCTAAATATCATTATATGGTTTATGAAGACTATTGTCGGTGTAATAAATACCGGGGTACAAAGAGTCCTGAGAAGGCCAAGAGGGCCCCACGCGTCAGGCGGGCGAGTAAGGCCCCAGCGCGCGGGCGAGCCCCTCGGGAGGCCAAGAGGGCCCCACGCGTCAGGTGGGCGATAAGGCCCCAGCGCGCGGGCGAGCCCCTCGGGAGGCCAAGAGGGCCCCACGCGTCAAAGTGGGCGATCAAGCCCAGTGCGTGGCGAGCCCTCTAAAGACGAGGCGAGGCTCCACGCGCCAAAGGGTGCGTGGGCGAGCCCCTCTCAAGACGCAGGGCGAGGGCCCACGCGCCAAAGTCGCGCGGACGAGCCCCTCTCGAAGACCAGCGAGGGTCCCACACGCCAGTGGGGCCCAGCGCAGGGAACGCTGCGTATGAGTCTTCGGACGAAGGCTCCCCGCCGCTGAAGGACAAGCGCATTTAATGAGACATCACGCGGATAGACAATGAAGAAATGATTACCGCATGATGACCCTTGCAGTCCGAAAGCGGTACATCGCGGGCGCAGAAGAATTGACCGGCAGAGAGAAGGTTTGCTTGAGGAGGCCGCCCGCCTCGGGAGGAGCAGGTAGGCCCCACCCGCAGCTCACCGTGCAGGATGTGGCGGGTCGAGGCCACTGGCGGCACGCGAGGCGAGGCGCCGCGGCGTAAGGCGGCCGCACGTTTTGTCTCTTCTGTCGTGGTCGTGTCGAGTATCTTGAGAGTATCAGACGCTTACCCCTCGGCTCTCTCCGCCAGCCCAAAGCTTGTATAAAAGGGAGGAGAGAGAAGGAGGAGGCACGTTAAAGTGAGCGTTGCACAAGCATAGGTTTCAACACACGCAGCTTCACAAGCACCTCAGTAAACACATTCCCATTCAACCACAATCGAAAAGAGCTAAGGCTCAGCAGAGTAGGACTATTACCCGCGAGGGGTCCGAACTCAGGTAAATCATGAAGTCGCTCCTTGTTGTGCCCGACGCCAAATCGAACCGAGCTTGATCGAGTTGGCTAGCAGTCTAAAAATCTGACCAGGGGTGTGATCCGCAGTGATTGAGCGGAGAACACGCCGTCAACTATTGTAATAAGTAGTTATGGTACAATTACTTTTGCATTATTATAATATTTTCTTAGTTATGATGATTGTGTTGTGATGCTCGATCCAAGTCGCTCATGAGTTGCTAGTATTGATCTCTGGGACTAGCAATGGATCATGGGTAAATCCCGGTGAAGCCGGGGCTGTGACATTAGAGTCTATCTCGGCTCAACTATGTTTTTTATCAGCTAGAAAATAAGCTCGGCTTGTGTTTTGTTTGTGAATGAGCCAAACCAAACACCGAACCACGAGCCAAAAATGATAGCCCTACATCAAACACAGTTTGGCCTGGCCAGATAATCCACCCCAAAGAGTGAGATTTAGAAAATAGTTTTTATAAAGCCTAGACGGACCATCTTCCACAGCAATTTGCCTAGCCTTGAGCCCTTGATACAACAAATTGTCTAGCCTTGACACAGCGCCATTGCTTGGTTCTACTGGACTAGACACGTGTGCCCCCAAATGTTCACCCCAAATTACTGGCACCGCAATGTTTCGGACTTTACCCCAAATTAGTCTCTAAGGTCAAAATTGGGGCAAGACTGGTCGTAAACTTTCAAAATCGTTCCATTTTAGTCCTTTGAGTCTTTGACATATCAAAATTGGGTTTAAGGGTAGCTTCGCGTGACGTGGACGCCAACATGGTCCATTTTACATGGGTGGATTCTTCGTTAGCTACCATCTCACCTGTGCCCACATGTTAGCCTCTCTCTCTCTCTCTCTCTCTCTCTCTCTTGGTCCCATTTTTGCCTCATTTATCTCTTCTTGTCTCCCCCTCCTCCCTCCAACAACGACAACGCCGACCACCCTGACCATGATGACGCCATGACCAGGTTTGAGATGGTGGAGTCCGCCTCCCCAACCATGACGCAGCAATGGTTGATCTGGATGTCACCATTTGCGTTGGATATCGTTGTTGCCGCTCCTCATCTCCTTTGCTCGTCGGATGTCGTTGTCGTCACCTCTCCTTCTCCCTTTCGCCACCACATCCTCTCCACCTTGCCGTCATCGCCGTTGAGGGACTAAGCAAAAGCTTTACGAGATTCCTTGTCGAAGCCATAGAAATCACCACTATCCACCACGCCGATTCACCGTTGTCGGTAAAAGGTGAGGCTTCCTCCTCACTTCCCCTCACCTCTTCGTCATTTGCGAGCTCAGCGCCTTCTTCGACGTAGCTTGCTAGCCACCAGAGCACTGTCGTGCCTCCCCTACTGTTGTCGTGACCACCATTCACCATTGATGGCCCCGCTGCCACCGAAAGTTTTGGGTCACGCGAACCTCGCCATCACACTCCCCGAGTAAAGGTGATGTTGGTGTTGCCTTTGGCTGACCCTCTCACGATATCTTTCGCTGCAGGCACTGCCTAACGAGCCACCCCATCACCGCTCCTCCTCCCCTTATCGGACTCTGTTAGTGTCGTTCCTCTTGCGCCAGATGTCGTCGCCGCTCCTCCTCTCCTCACTAGATTTCATCATCGTCGTCACTGTCGCTGCCCCTCTCCTCACCAGGGCGATGCTCTAATCGGAGAGATAGATGAGGGGAAGAGGAACATTGATATGTGGGAAGATGGTGGAAAAGGTAATGATATGTGGGGCCCACATAAGAACAAGAATAGGATGATGTGGCTATTCATTGTCTGCATTGACATGGCAGCCAACTCAGCATCTACGTAGTAAAATCATCCATGTTGGCGTCCAATCACTAAAACAACTGCCATGTCATGCAAAACCACCCTTAAACAAGAGTTTGACTGGTCAAAGGATTAAAATGGAACAATTTCAAAAGTTCAAAGACCCGTCTTAGTCGGTTGTGACCTCAGGGACTAATTTAGCTCAAGCGGGAAAGTTTAAGTGCTAAGTTGACACTTTTCCTATTTCACCGATGAAATATCTCACCACATGCCGTGAAATCATAATTGATAAAGGACAATCTGTGTTTGTAGAACGATAGATTTTTTTTAAAGCATTGACTAAAGCAGTCTTTGAAAAAACTATTATAATGCAACACCACCTATTGAACTAACACATACTAGAAGCAGTATTAAGATCAACTTGTATCTCCCTCGTCTGGATCAAGCATTTATAGAATACGTGGTACAGTGCTTGTGTTAGCATCATGCTTTTTTTTTGCGTTCTAGAAAGTATGTTCTTTGTGCTAGTACCAGTTTCTCCACCGTTCTTCTAAGATTTGCCTCCATTGACCACATCCGCAAATCAACAAAAGCATTTGATATGGTCGTGGAGAGTGACTCTACACAGCAAACCAACACAAAATTTACACCACAAAAGGACACAAATCCCTATGGCCAAAAAACCATAAACTTTTAAGACAAGAAAAGGATTTTCATCGCCGCCTAACTCGGCTAGGGGCAGAGCCCAGTAGACCCATGGGGGTGCACAAGCACCAGGGTCCAGAACAATTTTCAACTAGGATTAAATTGTATATTCCTTGTGTGCACCACCTAGCCTTTGGCAGAGAAAGCATATGCACCAGGCTTGGCCAAATTTGCAGAGAAAACTCCAACCTAGCCCAGTTCACTAGCTTGTTACCCTTTTTCCTTTCTCTAGGGCCCAAGCACACAACTTTCTTTCTAGTTTTTTTTGGTATCCATGCCATTATCATGTGTCCCTTTCACGTTTTTGCCATTACAAGGTTAGTATTGTCGTTGATATCATTATAATTTCACATCTATTCCCCAGCTGGCATGAAAATAACATGGGTGCAACAAATTTAAAACTATAATGGCACTCATAACAATACCGAATTTGTAATGGCAAAAACACAAATTGAACACATAATAATGACATGAACGGGAAAAAAAAACATTCTACACGGGCCTCGTTGCGAGCGCGAGCGCATAGTGTGCTTCCTTGGGTATTTGGGCCAAAGTGCTAAATGCTAAAGCTAATGATGTTCTACTCTATTGGGCCAAAGTGCTAAGTTGGCAAGTTGCTAATCCTTGGACCTTGGGCTAACAACGAAGCAACAGAATTTTATATGGAAAAAGTCTACTTTACCTCCCTCTACTATTGCCTTGGTTTGGTTTTCCTCCCTCTACTCCAAAACCGGGTAAATTATCTCCCTCTACTTTTCATACCGTGCAAATTACCTCCCTCTACTTTTTATACTGGACAAATTACCTCCCTCACTTGAAACCACTCCGGTTTTGAGTGATTTGGCGACCTAATCAACTGTTTTTTGACTAATTAAATTTTAAAAAATGATAGAAAACTTAGAAAAATAAATAAAAACATTTTAAGTATATAAAAATATGTAATATCCAAAAGAGAAATAAAAATATGATATTTGTGTACAAACCTATATTCTATTTTTTAGTTTTCCAGAATTTATTTTCTCAACAAAAAAGGATTTTTGTTGATGTGACATCATAACCTTGAGGAAATAAATTATAGAAAATTATAGAAAACACAGAGAAACAGAATAAAAGTATGAAAAATTCCAAATATTTAATAAAGTGGTGCTTGCATATAAACATACATGCTAAAAATTATATACATGTTTGAGATTTTTTTAATTAAAAATACCTCCAATCATAAATATGAATTTTGGCTTATAGGTTTGTACAAGAATATCATATTTTTAATGCATGTTTGGATTTTACATTTTTTATAGGTTTAGAATATTCTAATTTTATTTTTCCTGAGTTTCCTATAATTTTTTAGAATTTAATTAGTCAAAAACCCGTTGATTAGGACGCCACATCACCCAAAACCAGAGTGGTTTCAAGTGAGGGAGGTAATATGCACGGTATGAAAAGTAGAGGGAGGTAATTTACTCAGTTTTGGAGTAGAGGGAGGAAAACCAAACCGAGGCAATAGTAGAGGGAGGTAAAGTAGGATTTTTCCAATTTTATATTGTTCTGACTTTAATTTAAATCAGGATTTAAAAAATAAATCCCAGCTTTAATAAATTAAAAAATAGCCTTCCGGCGCCTGCCCAACAGACGTTTAATAAAATCCGCCCGACCAACGGGGGATTTTGACACGTGGCAGCAAAAATCCCTCGTTGGTCGGGGGATTTATATAACCCGCCCGACTTACGGGCGTTATTTGCCTTCAGAGCGGCTGCAGTAGGCGTAGTGAAAAAACGTCGTATGGAAGGGCGTTTTTTCGAAAAACGCCCGCTGGACAGGCGATTTCTAGGTACCGCTCTTAGCCGTCGAAGCAGGTCGTCCGATGGAATGGATCTGTGTGTGGAAGAAGGTCGCGCGGGAGAATAATCGCCCGTCCAACGGGCGGATTTTCCTGGTACAAAAACCACCGGTTGGATGGCACTACAGGAATCTAGATTATTTACGTGGGCCAAAACTATTTACGACGGCTTCGGAAAAGCCCATGTAAATAAAGACTTATTTACGTCGGCCTTCGAAAGCCCACGTAAATAAAGACTTATTTACGTCGGCTTCAGAAAACCCACGTAAATAAAGACTTATTTATGTCGGCCTCAGAAAGCCCACGTTAATAAAATTATTTACGTCGGCCAAGCCCACGTAAATAAGACACGGTCTCAGATTACGCCACCGTGAGCCCACGTAAATAAGGCCGGGTTTTCTCCCCACCAGATGACACAACCCGGCCGCTTGAGTAGGGTTTCCATCAGACATACCGCCGCCGCCGCCGCCATCGCCGCCGCCGCTTCGCTGCCGCGTCGCCGCCGCGCCGCGCCGCCAAGCGCCTCCGCCCGCCTTCCCTCGCCCAGGCCGCCATACGCCGCCGCCCTCGCCATGCCGCCCGCCCCCGCGCTCCTCGGTCAGGCTCGCTCAGGCCACCAGCGTTGCCACGCCACCCGCACCTTGGCGACGGCGGTGAACCACTCGGCATCTCGACTCAAGAACCCCACGCACAAGACCCCCATGGCGGCAGCGGATCGGCGGCGGCAAATAGGAGCCGAGGCGGAAGGTGTCCTTCAAGATCATCCTCACCTCCGACCCCAAGCTCCCTTCAAAGTGTGAGTATATCCTTCTATCACCGGCGAACCCGTCAGCCAGATCTCCCCGCCGCCAAGATCCTCCCGATCTGGACGGCCGCCTTTGCCTCCTCGCAGTTCGGCGTGCCCGAGGCGGCGCTGTTCACCATGGTGCTCAAGTTCGCCGAGGAGTTCAAGGTCCCGCCTGCACCGGCGCCATCATCACCAACGATACGGCGCCTTCACCCTCGCTCATGCAGTTCCTCACGAGATCTTTCTTTATCCCGTCAAATCGTAACCTCGCCTCTTCCGCGATTCGCATGATCTTATCACGGATCATCATTTATATGATGAAATCCAGATGTTTAGGGCGTGAAAGTGGCGATCCATTAAAGTTTTGTCTATCATTCCATACCCAGTGTTCTTTCTTCCTTATCTTGTAATAAAATTGCCTTTTCTTTTGTGAGATGGAGTTGGAATAAACCCACAACAAAGTGCTGGTACGGAAAATCATCAAATTCACATTTACATCTATTCCAGATCTCATTTTTTTATCTAGTGTTCATGACATGTAATGATGAACTACTAGCTAGTAGCTACAGCCTACAAGCCTACAAGAAGTTAATACTATTTTTTAAAAAACATTGCTAGGCGGGATGTAGCTACAGCGCCACGCTGTGCCCCAATCCACTGCTTCGCGCCGCCGCCTCCATCAGGGCCAAGGTAACCCCATCCTCCTCACCTCCGGTTTGTTTTGTTGTGTGCCCTGTCTAGCAGCAGAGGTGGCAACGCCGACATCGACGATCCAGCATCTTGTCGCTCGGGATGTGTTGGATGGAATGCGAGGTGCATGTTACCCCATCCCCTACATTGTCTCCTAGTGGTGTTAAGTCCTTAAGTGGTGATCTGGAGGAATTCAGCTTCTTTTAGCTTTGAACCTTGTTATGTTCTTTCTTGAAATAAAAGTCCCTTTATAAAAAAGATACTTGCAAGAGATGTGGATAGTCTAGAGATATACCATCAGACATAGAAGAGATAAATAGACAAAGGGGAAAGAGGGTAGACCAGTAGAATAAGAAAGCAAACCATAAAACAATCGTCAACGGGGCATCCATGGTGATTATTTATTTTTAGTTATATTGTTTCCATCTGTATTCTCTTTAAACATTCCAGTATGCTTTGGCAGAAAAAAATGGAAACGGAATTTTCGTAACTCCCGGATGTCATGGAGAGGACATTAGGGTGTACTTCTCTTATGACATCAACTTGACACTTACGTGAGTATAGACTTGTGTTAAACATTGTCGCTACATGTTTATCTTATATAGTTGAGCTATTTAGCTTTTAATGCAACAAACATATAGTAACATGAAAAGGCTGATCTAATTTGGTAGTTTACAATTTTTTCTTCTTGTATCTCTTAGATCTTGTAACGCACGCATACTGCCATTTTTCATCATTTTTGTTTCTCTGTTTCCACTGTAATTGGCATGCTTATTTTCCCTTCTATTCCAGTTCACAGAGGCTATATGATCTAGGGCACGAGTTCAAATCACTTCCTCTTTGGAGACAGGTTTGCTTTTTTTGCTATTTCTAGCTCAAAGAGTTTCCTTACACACTGATGCTCTCATCCTTTAATATGTGAGCTTTGCTGCTTATCATTTAATTTACTTCCACATGCAGTATATCAGGTCATCTTTGATACTTCATACGTGTTGCATCTTTATCTATAACTTCGTACATCTGTTGTAGAAAGATGAACCTGGAACAAAACTACATCTTACCGAATACCAAATTCAGCATCTATCATCGAACAACCTGCTTTCTAATGTCTATAATAAAATAAACAATTAAGTACCATGCCTCCATGAATAGACTTGGTTACTTTAGCTGGTTTGTATAGAATAACATCTATTGGCAAAGGGGTTAGATGAAAATTTCATAGGGCCCATTTGTATTTATGTACTTGCATCTTTTGCCAATCTAGCACCGAGCTTTTAATTTTTGACATATGTTGTTTCTCTTGGTAAAGTGTCTGCTTAGGCCTACCAACAAGATTTATATCAAACTATGAATATAATTCACATAGTAGAATTTTCACATTGTTTTCTCTTTACTTTTAAAGAGAATGTCAAGTGGCAGGTTTCTCAATCCAAAAATTGGTAGATTGTGGCTAAGTTAACTTTTATGTAATTAAGCATAAAATGCAAAAGCTTGCACATTGTTTTTTTTTTAACATGTCGCGGTTTGGAGAACCAATGGATCTCTATTTCAACCTTCATCTATCTTTGCAGCGCCACCTCCCCCCCCCCTCCCCGATGATGTTGTTGGTGGTAGCCAGCAAGCCGTCACTCCGGATGACGGTGTTGGGGGCAACCATGCTTCGACAAAGACTTCTCCTTCGATTGTCAATGTTCCTGCTTTCGAAGGTGATGCTGGTAGTGGCAATCGTTTCTACGGTACTCCTGACAATTGATATTTGGTCATGTCGGACTTACGTCGCTTAGATTTGCATGTGTTGAACTTGTATCGCTCCTCTTTGTATGTGATGGACTTGTATGGACGGTTTATATGTGATGGATCATTTGTATGGATGGTTTTGTATGTGATGATTATATATATGTGATGTGAATTTGTTGCCATTTACGATGTGTTGAGATGGAATATATTAATTGGTATGCATGTGCTGTGATTTTGTATTATGAAATGTATTTGAATTCTGTACTGTGATTTAGTATTGTGAAATGTATTTGAATTTTAAATAAAGCAGCAAAATCGCTAAAAACGGTGTATTTACGTCGGCCACGGCCCACGTATATACAGCCGCCACCAGCCAATGCTGACGTGGCATATATTTACGTCGGCCTGTGGCTCACGTAAATAAGTGCCACCATTGCCACATCAGCGCCATGTCAGCTTAGAGTGATGTGGCACTTATTTACGTGGTGGCACTTATTTACGTGAGCCACGTCAGCATTCCCCGGCTGGCGGAGACCGACAAAAACATATTGACGTCGGCCTTAAGGCCGACGTAAATTATTTACGTCGGCCCCGACGTAAATACTTGTATTAACGTCAACGTAATTACGTGAGCTTATTTACGTCGGCATGCCCACGTAAATAGCCATTTACGTTAGCTTTCAGCCTATTTACGACAGCTTCTGGCCCATGTTAATAATCTGGATTCTTGTAGTGTGGGCGGGATTTGTTTGTACAGACCGTGAGTCGTGGCTGCCGCTTTAATCGCCTGACAAACGGGCGGATTTTATTAAACGTCCGTTGGGCGAGCGCCGGAAGGCTATTTTTTTAATTTATTAAAACAGGAATTTATTTTTTAATTCTGATTTAAATTAAAGCCAGAACAGTATAAAATTCGAAGCAGCATGTGAGCAGCTCGCTGGACTTAGGTCTGCACCGCCTGCGCCGCCGGAGATCACATCTCATAGCCTTGTCGTGCTTGCGCGATACTGTTCGCCGTTCGCCGGAGATCGCGTATTCGCGTCGTCACCCACCTCGCCGAGCTACCAGCTACCGCTCGGCGGAATGCCGATATGCTCTGATTCTCTGATAGTTTGATGATCCAAGCGCTACGCTGTACATTCACATCACAGGTTTGTACTGCACTCGCGAGATGTGAACAGATGGTTTCTTAATCACTCGTCCAATCACAGAAATAATCTAACTAGTTATTTTTTTAGACTTGATAAATCATGTGAATAATTTTTACGTGGCAGCGAGTGAGCCGGCGGCGGCGCGCGATGGAGCTCTCGGCCGCCTTCGAGGAGCGCGTCCGGCAGATGGAGGACGCCCGCAACCACCGCCTCTCTCTTCTCCACGTATCTCTGCGGCTCTGATGATCCCTCCCCTCCCCGCGAGACCGCACGCCCTAGCGCACCAGCCTCACCGCGCCGCGTCCTCCCCCTCTCGCGCAGGCCGAGAAGGAGCTCCAGGCCGCCAAGTCCCGCCTCCTCGGCGCCAAGGCCGCCGCCGCCCGCCGCCTCGAGCGCCGCCGCCTCCTCCTCGAGCGCCGCGCCGCCGACCTCGCCTCCCGCGCCCTCGCCGCGCGCGCCGACATCGACGCCGCCCGCGCCCGCCGCCTCGCCGTCTCCCGCGACCTCAGGCAAGCAGGCCCGTCCCTCCCTCCCTCCCTCCGTCTCCATTTCATTGAGTTCAGAACCCCACAGCAGCGTGTTCGAATTTGGCGAGCGCGCGCGCGCGCAGCTCGGTGAGGGGCGAGATCGAGGAGTCGGAGCGGAGGGAGGAGGAGTGGGACCGCTTCTACAAGGCCAAGAGGGAGGAGATGGAGGAGTTCCAGGCAATGTCGCAGCGGTTCGAGGCGGAGGCTCGCAACGAAGTGCAGAGGCTGAGGGATTTGGTATCTCAAGTAAGGTCCCAATCCTTTGTCTCCATAAACTACTATGTGATGAACTTATATTGTACTCCATCATCTAGCTTGCTTAGCCTAATTGACTAATTGCTATCTTATCCGTGCCACGCTAACAATGGCAAAGAATTTGGGGGTGAACCTGATGGATTATTTTGTTGGCCTTCCCAATGGACCATTCGCTGTGCCATGTTCTTATGGCATTGTGGGCAGGGCTTTTAATTAGTCTTGGTCACTAGCTAGCAGCTTGTAGTGTGGAAATTGCGCCTTTTGTTGGCCTTCCCAGTGGACCACTGGCCGAGCTGGAAGCTATCTTCTGCCATTAAGTCAACATGTTTCATTTGTCTTGACCACTTCTGTAATCGAGATGGTCTACATCGAAGTAAGTGAGGAATTCTGGTTGTGGTTGCTCCAAACTAGAATTTGGGTTTCAAGCCTGCATTGGTGTGCCCTGACATTTGTGACTTTCCTTCATGGAGAGAAAAAACTACTTATGAATATGTGATTTGGCCTGTCGGTTTATTAGTTTCAATAACAAATGTGGAATGGCATCAAAATGACCATATTGCCAATCTAGTTTTAATTATTGTCACACATATATTACGCTCAAAGTGGAGAAGTATAGGCCTTTAGCTAAAATTGTTCTTGGATAAGAAGTTCACAGCGTACAGAAGATCTGTAAATAAAATTGTCGCTGATGTATAGTTTTTGGATAACTTCGTTAAATTGAGCCATGATAGCAGACAAGTTGTGTATAAAGTTTATTTTTCATGCATCTTGGTCAATCCTCTAGCTTTCCACCTCCCTGCCTCTCTCTTTCATCAAGTAACAGTCATTTTACTGGTCATGTTAAGAAAACATTACATGAGGACTCGTGGACCACGGTCTGCACATAACCATTAACTTCACAAGGATCCAAATAACATTAATCGGAGATTTTAAAAGACAACCTGTTCTTGTTGGTAGGAATTTCCCCTTTTTATACGACATTATTGTTTGGTCCATTTTTTGAGGTCTGCAAATTGCAATACAATATTATGCATCGGCAGCAAGAAACTTCTCAAAAAAAAAAAAAGCTCAGGAGTCAGGATCTGCTGATCTGAACCAACCAATAGGAAACCATTGCTCAAGATCCCATCAGGGACTTCCAAGTTACAGTTGAATTACTATATGTCCATGCTGTGAACTGTCCATGCTGATGTTGTGACTTGTGAATTCGTATGTGATTGACGGATAGTGACTTCAACTGTGCAGCTAAAATCAACTCTGCAAGAACAGCATGGCAGTGGAATGTACTCGAACAACGCTGAGATTGCTGCAGCAGAGGCCAGGAAGTCTGATCTAAAGGCTAAGTTGGCAAAGCTGGACGAGAGCATGGCTTCAGCCCGCCAGTTCAGAGCACTGCTGCTGCAGCAGCTCCAGAGAGCCTTCGCGTCACATGTCGGGGATCAAAAGACAGCACAAAACCACAATCTGAACTGAACTTCAGGTATAATGGAATCCCACTAGCAAAACGAGGGCACCTGCATGGCTGCATCAGCTTGGTTTGGCCATGCATCGGCTGTGTAGATGAAAGAAATTTGAATGTGTATATATGCTGGTATTCATACCTTTTATTTTTGGTAGTGCATCCAAGAACATTAGTTTTCCGATGACTGTATTGGGCTTTACTTAAAGTTTTCATGGAATTATAGAGTGAAAAAAATAGTATCATTGGACAGAAGGCTTGTGTCTCTAATGAACAAGCCATGGTAGTACGACTTCCAAAAAGATAGCATATTCAACCGCATATGCAACAAGATGTATGGAGTAGAAATTTGAAGGTCTTTGTGAGGCGTCAGCTTTCTTGTGTTGTGTATACTAGCTTCCTCCTCTGCTATTATACGGTTTGGTACTGACGCTGCAAGGGGTGCAGTGTACTCTCACCAATGTGTAGGCCTCGGTCCTTTTTTATTCTCTGTTTTAGTTTAGTTTTTGTTATAGTTTGAAAATTAATGATATTTAGAAAAAAAAAAAGGATAAACAGACTATTTAAAAATATTTTAAAGATTTTTCTAAAAAAATCCTAGAAAATCTTTAAAAAATATACCAAAAAAATTCATTGAATAGTTTGTGCAAAATAACAAAATTTCCAAAACAAACGAAAACTAAACTAAAACAAGGAATCAAAGAGAATTTCTTTATATGTTGGCCAGAGTGGACGCTCGTAGGATTGGTACCTCCCTTCCAACCACTCACAAGGCTGCAACTACTTATGCACTTGTACCATTTCGTTAAATGTTGCACATGTGAACCATTCTTGCAAGGCTCCTTCTAATGACAGATACAAATTAATAGTGCGTAGACAAAACGGTGAAATGCAGCTATATTTCGCAAATTGCAATACAATTAAAGACCATATTTGTTGCCAAATTTGACAGTCACAGGTACATTGCATACTCATTGTAGTCATAGACACACATTTGATACAACTTGTTTAAAATAGAATTTGTTCTCAACGCCACAAAAATGGAAAGTAGCAGCATTGAAAATTCCTAAAAGAGGCATAAAAAAACTGAAAATAATGTCAAACCATTTATATGTCCTCGTAAATCTCAAGCATTCTTTTACTAACAATGTGCGCGCCAACTGATCCACTCTATATATGTAGAGTCAAGTAAAATAACACAATCAACACAAAAAACACAAAATGTTTCGATCTATGCACTCTTTTGCTAGCAACTCACACATACAATCCATGTCATATCCTACACACCTTTGCCCCCAAGAAAGTAACATAGACATGAAACATTAAAAAACGTGCATGTTTCATAAATTATTTTTACCAGCTACACAAAGAGAGACCATCTAAGATGACCCATCTTACTTACCTCGAGCCAAACAACATTACGTGCACAAAGAAGCCACCTAAGATAGCTCACTCTACGGTTATGTTTACATCTATGATCGAAAAACTGCATATCTTGATCTACTTTTCGCTACACTAAACTCGTGTACACCGTAGACCCATCCACACAATCCTGCACATAGAATAGGAAAAAAAAAAAGAGAAAGAACTTCAGAAAACCACATATCCCCACCTACTTTCCACCTTATAGAACTCACAGTCTTGCCACCGCTCATCTATGTGTTCAACCAAAAATGAAAAAAGAGAGCATTGGAACCGATAAAAAACACATATATGGCCTACTTTCCACCTCGTAGAACTCGCGTACACTCGTCCACATCATCCAGCATATAGAATAGAAAAAATATAAATAAATAGCCTCCAAACCGATCAAAAAAATCAAATAGTCTGCCCTACTTTCCACTTCACTGACATATACATAACCACTCACATAACAAAAAAAAAAGTATCGAAACCAATCGAAAATCACATATCCAGACCTACTTTCCACCTCATAGAACTCGGTACACCCCAATCGCGCCATCCCAGAGATAGAATAGAAAAAAGAAAGAAAGATCCCTTAATCGGAAAAAACACACATTCAGCACTACTTTCCACTTCACATTACACGTGTACACCCACCTGCACGACAAAAAAATAACATGAAAACCAAACCAATCAAAAATCACATATCGGGCCTACTTTCCACCTCTCTAAACCAAGATCGAAGTACACCCACCTACACGACCCCACACACTAAACATAGAAATTTGAAAAGAACAAAAAGGAAAAAAAGTTCAACAAAACCCTAGAAAAAAAAACCAAGCACCCTCTTAACCCAGTTGGGCAGGGCAGGACCGCAGGAGGGGAGGCACCGGTCATCACTCTCCCCACCCACACACACTGGGGACTGGGCGCAGGCAGCCGCCCTCCTTGCGAACTGCGGCTCTGGCTGTCTGGCACCGAGTTTATTATAGCGACCGGAGCAGAGGCCGGCAGACAGAGCCGCAGTCTCCTCTCCCGCAGAAGCCAGAGAAGCAGCAGCCGCAGCTCTCCGGCCTCTCCCCCTAACTAACGTGTAGCGTGCGGTGCCCCCCTTAACCCCTTTTGCTTCCTCCTCCCCGCTCCCACCCCCACCCCGAGAAAAATTGTTTATTTTTCAAAAAAAAAGAGGGAGAGAGAAAAGAGGAAGAGAGGAGTAATCCCATTCCCACCCCCACCCCCACCTCCCCTCTCCTCGCTCCCGAGCCCCCAACCGCAACCGCAACGCCACCGCCGCGTACGCCCGCGCCGTATACCGTATGTATCTACGGTGAGCTGCTGCGTCGCGGCGCGACCGCGCAAGGGCTCCCTCTCCGGCGCCGCCGGCGGCGGCGGAGGAGGAGGAGGAAGAGGAGGAGGAGGTGGTAGATCTGAGGCTGGGAGTGGGAGTGGGAGTGGGAGCGGGAGGAGGGAGGGATGGGGAACAAGATTGGGGGGAGGAGGAAGGCGGGGGTGGAGGAGCGGTACACGCGGCCGCAGGGGCTGTACGAGCACAGGGACATCGACCAGAAGAAGCTGCGCAAGCTGATCCTCGAGTCCAAGCTCGCGCCCTGCTACCCCGGCGCCGACGACGCCGCGGGGGCCGACCTCGAGGAGTGCCCCATCTGCTTCCTGGTAACGGAAGGGGGGAGGAGGAGGGGATCTCCCTCCCCCCTGTTCCATTCCCCCCCACCTGCGAAATTTCTGGTGCTCCATTGCTTGTCCGCGCCGTGAACGCCCAATGCCGTGGCTCCCGGGTGGAATGCGTTTGTGCTTCTGCAAATGCTGCTCGCGGATAGCGTGAGTCCGTTAGGGAGGGCGATGGGTATACACGTGGCTCTAATTGCTGCTCTGGTCACTCGCAGGGGCAGTAATTTTAGTCAACTTTGTCACGTTTGTTGACCTGCCTGTATTTCCCCCGGCAGGATAGTTAGTGCATTTTGTGAACTAGTGTTGCAGAATGTAGCACAAACCTCAATTTTGTTTTTTATTAATCTCAAAACACCATAGCACGCATGTCGGTTGTGCAAAATGTGCTTCTACGTGGCCCTGTGGTTGTTGTTTTCACCGTATTGATGATTATTTCTTCATGTTGGTTGGGGATTCTGTTAATCTTTCTTTTTCTGGTGTAATAATTGCCATTCTGGGAGGTATGTGGTGTCATTAATGCAAGAAGTCTTACACAGACATTGCATATATTGACTACATTCTATGTTATGTAGGCCTATCTGGTGGTAGTGTTGTGATTCATTACAGCAATGCATAAAATTTAGTGCTGTTAGGTGCTCCTGGGATGGGAACAGTGCAGACCTTAAAGGAAATTTGGTAACTCAGAAACAAATAATCAGCACAACTGTTACGAGATGTTGAATGCCTTCCTTTGAATTCGTCTAGGTTCTATAGGGGCGCCATGGTAGTGTATGTATGATCAAGGTGAATATGTTGATGCTGTTTGAAATTGGGATTGAGAATCTTTCTGCCATTGTAGAGCACTTAATTTGGTTGCTCAGAGTATCTTGCTTGATTCTGTTGAATGGATTAGTTGTTTTCCAGGATACTTTGGACGATTCCGATTTTGCTTGCATTTGCATAGCACTAAATAGATTTTGCATCGCTACTATATTTCAAATGTTATTATCGTTGCTATAATTGGAACTTTACTACAGTTCTTATGCATTTGGTCATTGGCCTCAAAATCACTTGATGAATTTTGTTTAAGATAAACTGTTTTCTAGGAGTTTCAAGTATTTACCACTTTTAGTATTTCATAGTTCTTAAATTGTTAAAAGGAACACTCTGCAGATTAGGGCAGCCACTCTGTGATGCCTCCTGTTCTGAAATGCATGCTTTTTTTCATTGTAGTACTACCCAAGCCTTAACCGATCAAAGTGTTGCTCGAAGGGGATATGTACAGGTAATACATCTGTTCTAATGCGTGTTACTCGTCAGGGTGCAAATATTCTTACATATGATGTTTGGTTTTTTTATTGCAGAGTGCTTTCTTCAGATGAAACCAACTCATACCGCTAGGCCTACACAGTATCCTTTATGCCGTCTCTAGTTTCATTCATATTCTTGGTAATCTTTTGGCCTTGTTATGAAATAAACTTGACCAATAAAGATGCCCATTCTGCAAAACTCCCAACTATGCTGTGGAGTATCGTGGTGTGAAGACAAAGGAGGAGAGGAGCATAGAACAATTTGTAAGTCGCTTTCATTTTTTTCTTCTGTCAAGTTTTGATATATACCCAATGTCTATTTAGCATTTCAAAGTCAAATGCATTTTTACATTATCTTTGTAAAACATGCTACAGGAAGAACAAAAGGTCATAGAAGCACAGATGAGGATGCGCCAGCAAGCACTTCAAGACGAAGCAGATAAGATGAAAAGGAAGCAGAATAGGTGTTCATCTAGCAGAACAATCACTCCAACAACAGAAGTGGAATATCGGGATATTTGCAGCACATCCTTTTCAGGTCTGCACTAGACGTGACTAACAAATATATTTATAATTTTTAATAATGCTAACTTCTCTGTAGCTTAATCTGATCATTTACAGAATTACAGTATGTTCATCTGTTACAGTGCCATCATACCGATGTACTGAGCAAGGAACTGAGTGCTGTTCATCTGAACCTTCCTGCTCCGCCCAAGCTAGCATGCGGTCTTTCCACTCTAGGCATAATCGGTATGTTCTTATGGTCTTGAATTGGTGTGTTATGTTGAACATCATACCTTGGTATGTTACAAAAGTTCCGTCGAATAAGAACTGCTCTTAAAATAGGAGAATGAGTAGTATCAATATTAGCTATAAAATTAAAGATGTAGATGTAACTATTGGAGTATATGTTGATGACTGGCCAAGCTATTATAAGCCATTGACATTTCTGAAAACACCCCTGATTATTCCGCTTCACACTTTGCCCTTTTGTATTTTAGTGATATATGCTGACATGAGCAATTCTCACCCTGATCTTCAGCGTTCAAGTTAATACAGCAGCCCTTCTAAAAAAAAGTTAAGGGACCGTTCTAAAAAAAAAGTTAACGCATCAGCCATGACTACAGTTATCATTCTTATGTTTTATGGTTGGTTCCTACAACCATGATCTGTTCCAAATGACACATATTTAATGTTTTAATTTTGTACGTCTATTGACAAGGCATGACATCTGACAGTTATTATGTTGTAATAATGACATTATAAATTTATGTCTTTCTATAGAAAGTGCTGAAAGAGTCTAAGCAATGAAATTTGGTTTAAGGTAGAAAAAACTGGAGAGGAGATTAGATTTTTTTATGGTCAATTGTTGTTTTTTTATAGCGTCAATTTTTGTTGAAAGAGTGTTCTATAGTTGGCTCTAGCCCCTAGATGAGTGCAATATCATTTTTTATTTCGTACAAGCAACAACACTGACAGAGTTTGCACCTTAGTTTTAAAATTTGGCAATTGTCTCCTGCATTTTAGTATTTTTCAGGGATAAAAATTTATCATGCTGTTCTGATGCCCAAACTGACATGGTCCTCTCTCTTACACCAAGTGAGTGGTTTGTAGCAAATATGCTATATCAGTCCAAACTCCAAAATACATAATGTCAAACTACTTGGTGAATGAGTAAAGCCTATCATCCTATCTCGAGGTTACCTCTTGGTGTGCTTTGTGACATATACTGTAACAGAAGGCTGTGTATTTAAGTTGTTGAAAATTTTGAAAAGGTTTCTAGGACAGGTTTTTTTCTTGATGTTACACAAGTAGGAAGCAACAGCATCTCTTCAGTTTACACATACGACATCACTGCTAAGTGCTGAAGAGGTTTTTCGATGCTGCTGCAGTGCAGTGTTAGTGCAACAACTTTATGGCAGAGGGATGCACATTTTTTATGCTGCTGCAGTGCAGTGCTAGTGCAAAACTTTACGGTAGAGGGATGCACAAACCAGAATGAAGTTAGGCCCCAAAAGAGTATTTGACCTAAACAAAATATCTCGAACAACCTGAGAATCCTGTTTATTTTTGGAGAAGCTGGCTGATGTTATCATTGTGCTTCTTGTTCTTGTTTAGGGGATTGGCATGCTGTATTGCTACTTAATTTGTACTAGAACAGTGGAACTGAGACTTGTTTTGGAGCGTTTCAACTTCGTCTTGCATGGGCATAACTGCAGAAGCTAGAACTCTACTGAGTGCGACTATAGGTCATTAATATGACCGAAGAAATTAAACCCCTCTCATATTGAAAACCTAAAACTTTTCTGAGTCGTCTTCATCATCTTCTCTGGGATGCCAGTTTTTGGGAAGATAAATATGAACAAAATAGGCCCTAATTGGTTTTATAGTTTACCTTGTAAGGTTTTTATTCTACTAAGCATCTATTGCATGGTAGTCAAGTCAATCGCTTATGCTGTCAAAGATTTGAGACCAAACAGGCTTCTAACAACTGTCATAATTGTTTTTTTTTCTGGCATACAGTGATGATAATATTGACATGAATATAGAGGACGTGATGGTTATGGAAGCGATTTGGCGTTCCATTCAGGTGAGGTGACTTTTTTTTAAATGCACATAATAAGAATATGCACAGGGCATGATGTGATTAAAATTATGAATGTCAATTTGTTGTGTCAGGTAATGATTTTCTAATGAGCTGCAGAAAAAAGAGACTTGTAGTTTGCATAGAATATTAACCTAACCGAATTCACAGGATATCTAGCTAAAAGGGCATGTTAAAATTGCCCCTTTACTGCAGAGGGTTATGTTCAACATTTTACATATTCTGTCGATTGCATGACCTTAATCTGCATAACGTGCATATTTTCCCTATGATAAAGGGGCAATTAATTTGCAGAGAAAACATAGTCACGTCACATTATTGCATATGTAGATTTATTGGGTCGGTGAGGTCACTTTGTGTTTTCTTTTGATAATTTGTACTTTCATGTACTAGTTTAGTCACTACATGAATATTTCAAGGTGACTTTCTGAGGGTTTCTAAAAGGGCATGCACATCGCGATCTTTTTACAGTGGTCTAGTATCTGGCCATTTATAGCTGGCACCACTAAACTCAGTTCTATTTGTGTCTTTAATTATTTATGATAATTCCATGTCCTATTGGGCTGCCTTTGCAGTGTCAGATAACCAGCCAGTTAGTGGAAATGTTGAACAGAACTTGCTTTCCGGAAGCTAAGGCCCTGTTCCTGTGGGATATGTGCATATTCTTACGGAATTCCTGCTTCCTAAACAGTCCTTAGCTAGTTTAAAGAATAGATAGTAGGGTGTTAAAGGTTGTTCATGATGGTTTCTCAGTGATTTTGTTATCTTGCTATCCACTGTTCGACAGTACATTTGAGTAAAAGAGGTTTTTAGAACTCAATGACTCAATCCAGTTAGTACTTTAGCTCTGATTAGGTACCAGCTGCAAATATAGGCAGGTAGTTGATTAAGTTGAGACGTAGTACTTGACCTGTGTGACTAAAGCTGATGGGCAGTTCTTGACCTGTGTGCTCTGATTTCTTGCATTTGAAAGTGCCATGCAAAAATGGTTTTGGGGGCATGAACTGGATGGTCTATTCTCTTCATATGTAATGTTACCTCATTTGTCCTTATGACTCTGGAGTTCATATGTAATGTTACCTCAAATCTCTTCTTCATATGTTATGTAACCTCATTCGCGCTGCTTTTGATTGTGTTTGAAGTAAGCATATGTTTGTTAAGTAGTCAGCTCACCTTGCCTATGAAAATGCAAGTTTTGATTCAGACATGCTTTGAATTGATAAAGGAACATGCTTAGTATCTTGTACAGCTCCTTTTGAGCTTGAAGTTATTCTTTAAACTGAATGCAGCCCAAACACATATACCACTTCTACTTTTAATTTTGATTTTTACATTACACACAATAAGGTGGATTGGAAATTTCTTTTACATTGGAGTACACAATAAGGTGGATTGGAAATTTCTCAGATCACCTTATAGTACAGAAAAGTGTGCACACCTATCTGTTTCTAATGTGTTGACATTTCTTTCTGGGCAGGAGCAGGGAAGTATAGGAAATCCTCTCTGTGGCAGCTTTATGCCTGTAATTGAGCCACCATCGCGTGAACGTCAGGTGTTTGCTCCAGCTGCTCCTATAGAAGTACCTCATCCTGGTGGATTTTCTTGCGCTGTTGCTGCGTTGTCTGAGCACCAGCCACCAATGATGGATTTCTCTTACATGGCCGGGGGTAGTGCGTTCCCAGTATTTGACATGCTCCGCCGGCCATGCAACATTGCCGGTGGAAGCATGTGTGCCGTGGAGAGTTCACCAGAGAGCTGGAGCGGGATAGCACCAAGTTGCAGCAGAGAAGTAGTAAGAGAGGAAGGAGAGTGCTCAACCGACCACTGGTCGGAGGGTGCTGAGGCAGGAACAAGCTATGCTGGCTCAGACATCATGGCAGATGCGGGGGCCATGCCACAGCTGCCTTTCACTGAAAACTTCGCCATGGCTCCAAACCACTTCCGTCCGGAGAGCATCGAAGAACAGATGATGTTTTCCATGGCTGTTTCGTTAGCAGATGCTCATGGTAGAACGCACACGCAAGGGTTGACATGGTTGTAACACAGTGATTTTTGACGCCTTGCTGCTCTTTGCCCTTGCGCTGTTGTAGGCCCTCTCCCCTGCTGCTGCATCCTTTTCGCCACCCGCGTTTGGCCGTTTTGTTCTTTTTCTTTTTTTGCATGTGTTGCTTCATGGTTTGATATAGTTCCTGCTATAGCTCTCCATTGTCATTGCTTATATGTATGTAAAATGGAATATGAGGAAATAGAAAAGAAAATGGTTCAAGGTTCTTTCGTAGTGGGATGCCGTGTATTTTCGCATCGTCAAAGCATATGAGATGCCGCAAGTTGCAGCTATGCCAGTTGAGGGAGTTGATGTGCATGATCATGGCACGTTCTTTTTAAAGAATAAAAATCTCGTCACCCTTGTGCAGGTAGGCTGCATCTGCTATACTGCTATTGGATAGATCTGTGTTGCTGACTCGTGTACTTACAGATTAATCTTTCCCTTTGTAGAATAACTAGAGGGTCTGCCGTTGTCTCTTCTGTTTGCTGCGGCATTCGGATATTATCATGGTAAGATAATGTATTGCGCTTGTGTACATAGAAGTTTGATCAGTCTGTAGTAAATACAGTATTTATTCCATAGCCATCGTGTTGGGCAATGGGCACTTGGGCAGTGAGGTGCTGGCTTGGATGTCCTGCTGGAGTTAGGATGGCGGCGACAGATCAAATGATGGCGAGCTCATCCTTGGCATGCGGCACCAGCGGTGGGAATGGATATAACGTGAGAAAAGTTTGTATTTAGGGAAGTTAATTCCCTTGTTTGATTGAAGGGATATAGGCAAGTGCAGGAGAGTTTACTACTTGAATAAAAAAGAAATTTTTTCCCACATACTTTCCACTTATGTTTCCCATCCACCAGCAAACGTTCTTAAAAAGAGGGTCAATAAGTTGAAGTGTTTCAGTATTGCAAATAAACTGGTATTATAATCTGGAGAGGAAAAGCGCGGGAGCGTCTCATATTTGCATGACAGATATGGATTATATAAATTTGAGCGGAAAAGCGCCAAAGAACGGAGCGACAAACCAAAGTCAGTCCTACAACGGCACCGATGTCCCCGCGAGAGAGTGGCAAGGACGCAAACGCCATATATCCAGCCATACCCACTGAGCAAGCAAGCAAGCATCATTGTGGCTTCTCCCGGATCCCAGAATCACTCTGATAAAAAGGCCAATTAAGCCTACGTGAAGCATGTGGTTGTCGCGCCGATCGTCTCGGCGACCCTCGAAAAAAGGAGTTCACAGCTGAATATAGCTGATCGCCATTCACCCCAAAGCTGCTCCCAGCTCCCGAGTCCCAACCAGATCGATCGCCCCATCGCCTTTCGGTTTGCATCTTTCCCGGATGGAGCAGCGGCCATGGGAGTGAGGACAACCGAGGGCGGTACGCCCCTACTACTCCATCGATCTATTATTCTCCCCGGGCAGCACGGGACAAGCTGAAACGATACAAACAAATGTTACATCGCGTAGGGGCGCCTTGTGTGGAACTCTGGTCCTACTTACCGCTGTCAGCTTGTTAGCCAAGAATAAAGCACGCCAGATTGGTGTTTAGTTTTGACTTATTTTAAAAAGAAAAGGTCCATTCTATATCCTGAATTATGGTTCTTTGTCTACTATACCATGTATTCTATTCTATAAAACCAACAAAACGATACAAATAACCCCTGGAGATGGTTTCGGGGGTAGTTTTGTCGCTATGGCACAATGTGGCAATCCAATCAACGTTTTTTATTTTACAAACCAAAATTAATGTGGGTCCACATGTCAGTCATCTCTTCCCTTTCCTTTTCCTTTATTTTTCTCTCTCCCTTTTCCTCAACCATCTAGATGCATATTAGCAGATGGACGGAGAGGAGGGGGGCACAATGGCAGTAACACTGGTAGAAGGAAAAGAAGCTACAGCCAGAGGTAGAGGTGTGAAGAATGAGGTGGCCAGAGGTGGAGGTGTAGTGACGGTAAACATGATCATTCGTCTGGCTCGGGCGGGTTTCGGTCGGGTTTTCTAAAACCTGACAAAAAATTAGTCGGCCCGAGTCCAACCTGACCCCATGCACCGGGTCACAAATCCGAGGCTGAACTCGACCCGAAACCCGAAAACCCGAGCCCACACGGTTGATTTGCAGTTTTTTTGGGTCTGAACCCGACCTGATGCATTGGTTGGGCCGGGTTAGGTCGGGTGTTTTCGGATCGGGTCGGGCCGGGCTACCCATGAGTAGGTCTAAGTGGCTGTGCGTGATTTGGAGAGAGAAGAGAGAGAAATAGGGAAGTGAATGGATATGCGGCCCGAGCTTGCCACCACCGCACCAACCACCAACTCGAGTAGCGTATCGACCACCGGGTATACTTGCCTTTGCCTCCCACCGGTGTCGCCCTACCTCACATTGGTCTCATCCCTCACACAGACCACCGTCTCTTCCTCCTTAGTAATCTTCTGCAGGAGGTTGTGCAGCCTGTACGCGCCACGCTCCACCACCTGCATCTCTGCAACGAGGACCCTTTTTCTCCATCCGCCTCCACTCCTCTACACCGCTCTTGGAGGTCGACATCGATCACTACGTAGAACAGCCTGAAGGTGGCCCGGCTAATAGGGAATTAACGTTTAGAATGTCTTATTGACTAATCATTATAATTGTCGGTTCTTATCACCAGGATCTGAACAGTTGAACAGTTGAAAATGATTAAATTTCGAGAGCTTTTTAAGATAGTCTCGAAATTCAAATCCATTTCGTTTGATTTGCTTTTCAAAGCGTTAGAACTCATCTTTGAGACATCGAAAAAACAAAATAAAAACCTCTAAACATATATCTTTTCAAATCGTAGATGACCCGTTAAGCTGTTAACAACTTATCTATGTTTTGAAAAGGCATATAGTTTGAGTTTTTTTGGTCTATCTTTTCGCTGTTTTGAAGGTGAGTCCTAATGCTTTTAAAAAAAGTCAAACGAAATGGATCCGTATCTCGAGACTACCTTGAGAAGCTCTCAAAGTTCAGTCATTTCAGTCGTTCAGCTGTTCAGCCGTTTAGATCAGCTCAAAAAAACATGGCCTAAGTCTAAGGCTTCATTGTTGCTTAGATTTACACATGTACATCAAAATGCCTGATATTAGCCCTGCAGAGCTTCGGTGGGTTAGACTAGAGCAGGTCGTGTCGAGCACCCGAGCGAGACCGGGAGAGAGACCACACTACAGTACTACTGTCCTGGCCTCTTCTTTTCTTCGATCTGGCGTAAACAGTAAGGGTCAACGGCACGAGTCGCCTATCACACGCAGCTTAATTAGGTGGTCTAATCAAAGCCCACGAGCCATTCGGGGGAATCTTTGTCAATTATGCCTTGTTGACCCCATCAGTGTCACTCGTGGACCAAAGAATTTAATACGGTTAATTTCACCTCGAACAAGTCCGGCTCCGGCACCACCCGGCCAGAAAATTGCTATATGTACTCGTTCCCGTGCTGTCCTGTCTGTCACTCTTTTGGAAAAATTAGGAATTGCTATGCGGCGGCGACAGAAATAATATTAGACCGCATTGAGCACTCAATGAGCTCAGACAGTTAATTTCTTGGTTGCCTGACGAATTTATTTGTTGATATGGAGTAATTTCTTTGTCAAAAAAATTGGTTATTTAACCCTACCATTGACAAGTTTGCCCGCTCTTCTTTGATGAAATAATGAAATTTTATATGGAACTGATTTAGTGGTGGATGTTTGATATTTATGGCACCCACTCAACTATAATCATAGAAAACAACAAAAAACACCCATGCCAAAAAAACATAGAAGTTAAACAAAATATCAAAGCAGAATTATCCTAAAAACTTATCAGTAAGATTTGTATCTAAAACAATAGTTAATGAACAAAAAATTGAACAATTAATGTAAACATATCTATATAAGTCTTTTCAATACTAAAAGACTAAATTCCTACTATCAAAATAAGGCCTTATTCTTTTTAGCGTTATGTATCGTTGTGTATTATTGTAGCAAATTTTGTTATTTTTATATAGCCTATATGTTGTGATAATTTGTAACGATTTTTTCGTGGCTTTTAGTAGTCCTTCCAAAGATTATAAAACTAATTTTAAATATTTTTTATAATCTTTAGACCGTCTTTCAAGGGCTCTCAAATTTACTACAGTAATACGCCAACGCAATGATACACTGAAAAGAACAAGGCCTAAGTAAAAAAAAAAATAGTGTACACAAACTGGAAAACAGTTGACTGCACAAATATAGAATTTGTACATATAAATGACATTATATTTATCTATCATCAAATGCATTTCATATCATTAACATATAAAATTGTTTATTGTATACTTGGAGATATGTCCACGTGACTATGTCCAAAAAAATAAAAAAAAACAGTGGAGAGGGTTTTTTTTTACAAACTAATGGATGCAATCATACAATATACGTTCAATACATCCGAGCGCTTTCCAAATTAGCGCGGAATGTTTGTCTCGACAGTAGCTTAAATGTTGGGTGTATTTTTGTGTTGATTATTGAGGATAAAACTGTAAAAATTTGCACACACAAAAATCAATTTACTTATGTTTAAAAAGAGTAATATTGGAGATGATAAGTAAATGACATATTGCATCAAAACATATTTACGTAACACAAAAATTACAAAGGAAAACATTAGGCCTCATTTGTTTTCATGAAAATCTGTTGATTACTGAAAAAAATGTCTCATTTTATTGCTTAACAAGTTCCCGCGCTCATTTTTTGTTTTCATCTACACATCCTATGCTGAATGTACATGTAATCACCATAAAAGTAAAAATTTGTAAAAATTTGTATGCTGTAACAATTGCATTTCGTTTGAAATGTACTCTTACTAAAATAAAAAAAGTCTCGTGGTGAACGGTGGCACACTACACTAAAATCACCTACTACTGCCTTCGGTTGTAATCGATTCATTTTATTCACTAAAATCACTCACCATATCATTAGTTGAAGTAGACGTACATTGAGAAGACACTTGTGGAGTCGCTCCCGATGAGGCAAAGCCGAAAGTGTACGCCCCATTTCCTCTAGTTTCGATGGAGGAATTTGTATTTCTGCACTTGCACTCAGTTAGTGCACTCCTAAAAAACAAATCTTAAAATTCAATTATCGGGGTGATGATCGGAGCATTTCTCTTCTCCTTTCCCTTCTGCTATAGACAATTGCTAGCTTATCAAACCATTCTGCATATATTCATGGTATCCATAGCGTTGATTGTTTACTAAAGAAGTGAAGAGAATTGGTAAGCTAATATTAATGCAATAATAGTAGCACTCCTTTGTTTTTTTATGTTTTCTCCGGAAAAATTGTTCTGCTCAACGCAAAACCACTGCTACCACCAGGTGATCAACTTTTTTTTGGAAACAATTAAAAACCATTCTTCATGGGTGCATGCTAAGTATATTCCGTTTATTCTTTTTGAATTAGATTACATTGCTGATTTTCCGGAAAAACGGTTACAAAAATTTAAATATTTTTAAGCTAGAAAATTTTGTTATCCAAAGTTACTTTTATCTCGTTCAATCATCTTACTTTGGGTGCAATATTTTTCATTTGCCGCATCCTGCATGGTTTAGAAGACAAAGCTTATGAAAATTTCACTCTCAAAAAAGAGCCATTTCCCACATTTATATGTTATGAACTGTTCCTAGCTATCTTATACTATTTTCAAACGTACTACGAAAAAACTATTTTCAAGAAAATGTTTTTCGACCAACATTAATCTGGGTAAGCAAAGCAATTCCTGGGTGCTACCAGCTTGACTGGAGAGCTTGGCCTCACTTCTCGTTAGATCGCGCCTCAGCCGTACCGTCGATCTCCCGATCGGACGGCCAGAAAAGGCCCTGCAGCTCCCCCTGGTCCTGTTCTGCTTCCTGGAGCAGGCGCCGGAGGAAGCCAAGCAAAAGCAGAAAAGTGCGTTCACGCGCACCGTCACACACAGACACACACAACCCGATCGAGCAGAAGGCAGAGCACAGTAGCCAAGCAACAACTGAGCAAGCTGCAAGCTGCAAGCCCCAGTGACCAGTCTCAGTACACCATCACCACCACCACCACCGCTCCACCGCCGCCGCTGCCGCCGCGGGGTCTTGGCTCCGGCCGCCGCCGAAGCGCACCCTCCAGGCCTCGATCCCCGCCCGCCGGCCGGGGCTGCCGCCCCGCCTGCTCCCCGCAGCTGGAGATCCGCCGCCCGGAGCGGCATTTCTTTGTCTCGGTAAACCCTAGCCTCGGTTGATTTGGCGCCGGTGAGGGGGAAAAAAAATCGGGTCTTTGCTGCGCCGGCGGCCCGGCGCCCTGCTGGGGGCGCGCGCCGTCGCTGGTGGAATCCATCCGCGGAGGCCCGTGTCGGTGCTCCTGCGGGGGGAGATTTCTGGCCGCCCGAATGGGATCTGGGAGGCTGTAGGATTCTCATTTTGAGCGTGATAGAGCTGGGCGCCGAGTGAGAGAAAAATCTTCTCGTTTTTTTTTTTTTTTATTTGGAGGCGTGAGAGAACTATTTTGAGCTGGCTTTCTTCAATGGGCGCCCGTTGCTTTGACGGCATTTCACGAGCTGTAGTTTATTGTTTTGGATGCCTGTCCCGCAATCGTAAGCTGCTACACCTTTAGGTGAACCGTGCCAGAGATTTCTCTGCAATCTAGGGTATTTCGCTGGGAATACAGATGGAATATTTTGATAAGAGTGTGGACGCACTTCAGGAACCATTTCCGTTATTTCCCGCCCCAAATCTGTTGAATGGACATATTGATTTTGTTTTTGTCGGTCTCCATGCCGTTTTAGGTAGTCTAATTTACTGGATAATTTGGGATATCGCATTATTAAGGCGGACAGCCCTTCAAACTTGTTTTTCTTGTGGTTACCATTCTCATGTAGTTAACCATTAAGGGAAACCGTTTGTTTCTATTAACAGTGTTGACTGTAGTATTATGGTATGGCTGTGTAGAGTGTATAATCTTATATTTTCATCATCTACTTTAGGGTTTGAACCTTGGAAGTTAAGGCTCTGTTTGGCCGAGCTTCAGAATATGTGCTTATAATAAGCTGAAGTCATGAAAAATAAGTCAGCTCTTCTGGAGATTACTATATAGGTTAAGGAAACTTTGTACTACAAGCCCCAAATAAGCTTAAACCTGTGGGGGTGAGCTTCTAGTGCGTATAAAATGAAGCCCCAAATAAGCTGAAGCCTGTGGGAGTCAGCTTGTAGGGCATGTAGAATGAAGCCCCATTCAGTGATTGATTTTTCTGACTGCCTTTCACTTTTATGACAGTGGAAACTGAAAGCTTATGTTTTTGAATGTTATTTCCTGTAGGTCAATCAACAATTTGGAATGATTTTCATAGCTAAAGCAAAGAACTTTCGGAGTTGGATAATAGTATTTTGTTAAGGACATGCTCCAACCAAGGGAAGCCGATGTGCCTGTACTCCTTATTGTCTTTGTCGTGCTTCCTGTGATAGCTTATCTTCTTCTTGGGAGATGGCATGATGCCGTAAGTAAGAAGGCAAGGGTAAGCGTGCTTGCACAGCGAGCCGCAGAAGAAGCCTTTAAAGTGGAAACAATGGTGTGCCCAGATGTTATATTGCCAGGGCCTTCTTTGAGACCCATGCCTTATTTGAGGCCCGCACCTTCTTTAAGACCCGAATACCATGAGTGTGCTACTTGCCATGGCCCGGCCAAAACCCGTTGCTCCAGATGCAAGTCTGTTAGATACTGGTAAGATTCATTCTTGCTATATCAAGTTCTCACTATTAATTATAGTTCATTTAGAGAATCCATACCGGCATGTGCTTCTTTCAAATTAAAACATCTGATTTTCCTTTTTTTTTAAAAAAAAAATGGTTTGTTTGTTTATCTTGAGTTAAAATGGTTCGTTTGTTTATCTTGAGTTCTCGATTGTGCACCTCATCTCCACATTGGATCATGGACACGATTAGCAGAGGCAGCACAATTAATGACATGGATTTTTCTGTAACACGTAATATGATTCTATTCGTTTTGATTGATTAGTCAATTTGTTCTTGTATTGTGCCCTGACCCCTGACTTCTTTTCATGGCATGGCCTCTCGAGTGGATGAGAACATAATATTTTTTTTTTGTGCCATCCTGTCACGGACACTTTATAATTCCACTTTGAATGTTCTACAGCTCTGGAAAGTGTCAAATAATACACTGGAGGCAAGGACATAAGGAAACTTGCCAGCAATGGCATGGCAGCAATGCTGGCAGCTCTAATGGACTGTCTCCCACTGAGAATTCTGAACAGATGCCGTTCTTGAGTAGCTTGAATTCACCTCTTCCATGGGGTGACGTTCACCCGCATGACATGAATTTTGATACTGTATCAGAGCCATCCTTTGTGACTGCTGATAGCTATAACCTCGATACCGATCCATTTCCAACAGACAGAGGCAACATGAGTAAATCAAACCAAAATCTTCATACAAGTGAAAATGGTGCTGCTGTTTCACCTTGTGAAAAGAAGAATTACAGTGTTGATGAAGAAACTCACTCTTCTGAGACTTTATCAGGAAATAAGGTAGCTTGGCCAAGACCTTACAATTCAATTTTTGGATTTTTTTTTTTTTGAATCATTACCATGTGCTTTCAGGTTTCAAACAACAGTTTTGGTAGTTCAGATGAAAAGAGTGGCAACCATGATGTGACATACTCTTTCAAAAGTAAGGTACAACAACCAAATAGTTGTGCTCCGGAAACAAGAAAGCGGTCCAAAGCAAGCATCACAGTTTATGAACCTGATGTCGGTGTCTATTTAACTTCTGATATGATCAGCTCTTGTGAGGGGTCATATGCTTCTGCCCCGGAGTCACTACAGAGGAATAATTCATCTGGAAAAACTGGGAAAGGAAACATGATGCATAAGAAGCCACCATATCCATCAGGTAAGGTGGCTCCATCACAAAAATCACAGGAGGTGTCGACATCCTATCAATCTGATGGCTACGAAAAGAATCATTACAACAAAAATGAACAAAGTTAGTATATAATTTCCTCTTATAAATAGGCTCTCATTATCTATTGGTGCCTTATTTAATCATCTCATCTCATGTATCTGCTGCATTGTGCAGGATCTACCAAACCAGGTCTTTCAACAAGCAACAATTTACAAGGATGCAATGGAACCTCAAAATTTGGATCATCTAAGGTTGAAGTGTTGAAGAAGCCCTCGAAATTTCTCAAAACTAGCCTGGTTGGGTTAATAAATGATAATAAGCGTAGTAAGGTTTGAAATCATCTATGACAAATCTTATCCTGTAATTACTTGTAGTTTCTGTATGAAAAGAATGATGGCTTCACTTGTAAATTGGAATTTCAGGTACTGTTTCCATATGAAGACCTTGTTAAATTTTTTAAGTATGAAGTACGGGGAATCTCTCCTAGAGGTCTTTTCAATTGTGGCAATAGGTATCCTTTCTTTTGTAAAATTGCTGTGCTGACTTAAATTGTTCTTGGTTTTTAATGCACTTTTGTCAAGATGGCCAACTTGGCTACTTATTATATCTTTCATAATGACAGCCTAAAAATCTTAAAAGGAGGGAGGAGACTGAATTTCAAATAGCAGACGTGTCACAAATACAATTTCATAGATTAGCTGTTTGGAGAATAAATAATGCTAGCTAAATTAGATGACAAATAAGGTGCAAATAGAATTAAATCCTGTTTGTTGCACAACTAATTTAAACAAAAGAATTCCTACCGTACCAAGAATAGTAGTGAAAGTATCATTTTAAATATGATGTACTTTTCTTAATTTGTTCAAGTAAACTGATTTTGTAATACTATTTGTATCTCCTTTTTCTTGTAGCTGCTATGCTAATGCAGTTCTACAATGTCTCATGTGCACAAAACCCCTGATGATCTACCTGCTTCTGAGATTGCACTCTAAAGACTGTAAACTATATCCTCACCAATTTTTTTTTCATTCAATACAATTGTCTGTTATTTCTTTCTGTAACTCTGTTAGCTTGACTTTGATTACCATTTTCATTTAGGTTGCTCAAAGAATTGGTGCCTTATGTGTGAACTTGAACAATATGCTTCAACTTTACGAGAATGTGGTGGACCCTTGTCTCCAAGTAGGATCCTGTCTAATCTAAGGAATATTGGATGTCGCTTGGGTGGTGGTAGTCAAGAAGATGCTCATGAATTTTTAAGGTCCTGTAACTGTTACATGCTTGGATTTAGTTCATGTTTATAGATGGCTGCTATTGTTCAGCTTGTTCTGAGGATATGGTAGCTTTATCACAATGTGTGAGTAATCATTTGAAAACTCTCAAAACATACATTCCATAGCCAGGAAAAACAACACAATCATGTACCCTAAATATTCAAGAGGATTATAATGAGTCCTTTTCTTAAATCCCAACCATCTTCTATGTTTTCACTTTATAAAAAGTAGGCTGGGGAAAAAGAATTTGGCAAGAAAATACATAATAATTTGTGTTGAAATCTGACAAAACTACTTGTTTTCTGTTGATTAATTATTTATATTTAGTTTATAATGTATTAACATGCCTCAATTTCAATACCACCAGGCACCTTGTGATGTCTATGCAAGCTGCCTGCTTGGATGGACTGGGCGGTGAGAAGCAAGTAGAACCGAGCTTGCAGGAAACTACACTAATACAGCAGATGTTTGGTGGCCGTCTTAAATCTAAGGTAAATTGATAGTTTGGCGATTTATTGGGGGTGAAATTTCTAATACTTTTAGGAGTACTACTTTATTTATTATAAGCTTAATTTGACATTTTTATTTCTTGTGAATTTGTTTTTCGCATATGTAAAAGATGCAATTTTGTCACTAGTTTTCATGCCAACTCTCTTGCTAGTTGGTGATGCATTTTATTCATCTATCACACTAACTGATTTAGTTAATGAACCAAGGTTAAATGCCTAAGATGCTATCACGAGTCTGAAAGATATGAGAATATAATGGATCTTACTTTGGAGATTCATGGCTGGGTTGAGTCCTTGCAAGATGCTTTGACCCAATTCACTGCTCCTGAAGATTTAGATGGGGAGAATATGTATAAATGTGGCAGGTATTGTGGTAACTGTCAATCATGTATGCATCATTTTGATTGGGCCACAGCATATTAAAGCCTCCTAAATCTTTACTGCAGGTGTTCTGCTTATGTCAAAGCTAGAAAACAGCTTAGTGTACATGAGGTTCCAAACATATTAACAGTAGTTCTGAAAAGATTCCAGGTATTATTGTATTTCATCAGCATTGATCTGTTCCCAATAAATGTTTTGCGCAACATGTTTGGAAGCATTTGTTCACACTTGCGTTGTGCGAGCTATACATTTATCTTTAGTTGCGATTTTTTTCTTGAGATGAATATGTTGTAATAGAATTTCATCATGTTTCTTCACCTTATTTCGAATTGCAACCAAACCCCTCTAAGAAAATGTAGGTCTTGTACATTTCAACTTAACGTAGCGTAGCGTAGCGTTTTAGCAAAATTTTTAAAGAGAGGTTTCAATATTATAAAAAAATAATTAAAAATAGTTTTAAGATCTTTAAGAGGACTAGTAAAAACCTGAGAAAAATCTTTGCAAATTATTACACCAAATAGACTATATAAAAAAGATAAATTTTACTGAAACGCTACGCTACACTACACTAAGCTGAAATGTACAAGGCCGTAATGACACTTTTTGGGCAATTTTCCAAGCATGTGATTCGCTGATAGGATCACTTGATATGACTTTGTAGTTGTTTGCTCCCCCACCTACTTTACAATCACATAGTTTGTGTCTTTTTCTATATGAAGAAACTAATTGAGTTTTTTCATGCTCCAGTCAGGGAAGTATGGCAAGATCAACAAATGTGTAACATTTCCTGATATGTTGGACATGGTTCCTTTTGTGACTGGAGCTGGCGACAACCCTCCTCTTTACTTCTTATATGCTGTGGTTGTACACGTAGATACAGAAAACGCATCATTCTCTGGGCATTATATATCGTATGTCAAAGATATGCAGGGTACGTGGTTGAGAATTGATGACTCTGAGGTATGTGTTACAAAAATGTAAAAAAATGTCATACTGAAAATGTATTTGTGTTGCTTTCTGAAGTTACCCCAATCTCATGGAATCACATAGGTTTATTTTATTGTAAAACAAGCATATCATGAGATTAGATGTCCAATGAATCAACATGCTCCTTTTCACATGAGTACTGATGCAATTTTGGTGTTGACTTGCTGTTTTTTTTCCTTAATGCCATACTGACAAGTTATTTTGGACCCATAGAACCACATAGGTGTTATTTATTAGGAAGAACCTGATTTTTCAACCTTGAACACAACCTTTTAAAACCGCCTTTTTCCAGCCTGCAGCTTTAAAAACACAACCTTTAACCATCAAAACCGCCTAAAAAACAGTCCTCAATGGTAGTTTTGCCCCATGGTGGCATTCACATGGATCCTGTCCGATGTTGTGTTGAGGGTTGTGTGTTAGTCGATTTTGGTTTTTTTAGAGTTGTGTTTTACATGGTTTTGGAGTTGTGGGTGGAAATTCAGACTCTGGCTATATTTAAAGGCTGGAAAATAGATTTCTTTCCCACATTTATTACACACTGAATATATTACGAGATTAAATGTTCAATGGATCATAATATGTTCTATTTCCTCTAATGGTTGTGGTGCTTATTAAGCTTTATTATGAGTTAATGTCTGCATCGAAGTGCTTTGCGATGAAAACAAAATTACTTTAAAATCTGTCAGCATATGATGCCCTTTTTCGTAGGAGGTTGTTATGAGCTCATTTACATGTAGCGGGAAAAACAAAATTTGATAATTTTATGAGATGGTATGGTACTTTGTGTTATTGTATGTAGGTCAAGGTTGTATCACTTAATCAAGTTACATGAAGGGTGAAAAAACAAAATTTGAGAAATGTATGAGCTGATGTGGTACTTTGTGTTATTGTATGTAGGTCCAAGTTGTATCACTGAATCAAGTTATGTCAGAAGGCGCATATATGCTGTTTTACCTGAGGTACATCCAACCTGTGATATGTGCACATCTAAATTGTCAGTTCAAATTATCCCCGAGTATGCAGCAGTCTCATATTTATTAAACCTTATTCAGATCTTTTCCTCGCCCGCCAAGAATATACATTGAAAAGGGTCTGTTGCCTGTTCCAACATCGGCAAAGCGTCATTCATCAAAATCCTCTAAGGGCTCTAAACAAGAGCAGAAGCAGACAGAACTACCTTTCTCTTCCAATGATCAAGCATATGGTATTTATGATTTTAGACCAGATGGGGATGGGTATAGGCAAGATCAGCATTCTGAGTTGCGGTCCAGAAACTTCTATCATATGGATGATGCTTTTGCAGACTCAGTTAGCACAGACTTCTCTGAAGCTACATCAAGTGAATGGTCGCTGTTTACCAGCTCGGATGAATCCTCATTTACTACTGAAAGCACTAGGGATTCATTCAGTGTCGTGGATTACGGCGACAATGCTGGCCTTGATCCAATTTCCTCTATATTTGGGCCATATTATGCCCCGGACCATTCTCCTGCCAATTTTACATCATGCACAAGATTCTCACCTTCCGATCCACAAACAAGGTACTTTTCAGAGAGGACAGGCTTTGTCTCAGATTCTTCCTTGCCGACTCAACTTCACGGCAATGTACATAAAGGAAGATATCCAGACAGGGCTTGCGCTTCTTCAGCTGAACCTCTTACTTCGGTAACTCAGCAAAGTATGTACGGTAGGCATGGCCTTGGTAGAGATGGTTTTGTTCAAACATCTGGATTTTGTCACATGTAATGCTCTACATTTGATAGTTTTAGCTGGAGCTTGACAGCTGTGGTTAGCACTGCCGTTAATATCGCCTCATGTTCTTTTATTTCAGATGAGGCATATTCAATCTTAGCTGCTTATCCTATAGGTATTAGAGTGACTCAGTGTAGCAAAGTAACTAGATTTTGTCTAGGTGCTTAGCATTTGAAGTGACGGGTTAGAACCCAGAAACAGGCTTTGTGCCAGCCATTGTTCAACCTAAAGCCGGTCAAGCATTTTATTTAGTTGTATGGAATGCTGTCAGATCTCCAATATTCCTTTGGCCAAAGAAAAGAAAGGAGAGTTCAGTGTTAGGATACTCAGGGGCATTTGTTCAGTAAAATATAAGTTTTTGTCAAATATTCAGATGCGTGCTCTCAGAAGTGGAACACGTGCAAACAGTGCGCAATGCACCGTTATGTGGCCTCTTTTCCTGACCTCATCTCACTAGTGGCTGCTGCTTTTAATTCTTATATACGAAGCACATAAATCACCTTGAATCCGACAGTTGCATCCTCACACTTGAGGCTAATCCCAAAACAATTAATCTTGGATTTCAGTTCCACAATGTTTCCGCTGAGCTGAAAAACTGCTGTAGATTATAATTTAAAGTTATAGGTTCTTGATAAAGGCCTTCGAGGGGCTGAAAAATATTATTTTTTGAGTTTTAAGAATAAACATTAAGACCTTTAAAAAATCATACAAAGTGTCGTAATATTTGATTTGTATAAAAATAATAAATATCCCATCATAGATTATAATCAACTGGGCTATCCAACTCTCCAAAGCTCTCGCTATTCTTTAGCTCCGCTCTGATACTTCCGCTCAAGCACATGCTTCTCCTCAAGGCTGAAAAGAGGAACAAAATTCTATTTATAAAACCCGCATCTTCCCACATATTAGCTCCATGAGGAAGATTAAGCCATTGCAAAACAAGTCTATTTTTTGGAATGCTCATATCTGGTTGTAATTTGTTGATTCAACTATGGTAAGTTTTGTTTTTTGATTATATACCTCTCTCTCTCTCTCTCACCTTCAACAATTTCATAGGAAGACATACAACTACTTTGACTCATTTTTTTCTATTAATAATATATAATTCTTGTTCATAGCTTAATAGTGATAATTTTCAGAACTTGTTTCAATCTTGTAGTATTTTATTCATTTGAACTCCACGTATAGCACTACTTTTGACATGTTATAAAATAATGGTATGTAGTATAACAAGCAACTTTTGCACAATGCTTTTATCAATGATTGAGAACAACAATTTGTTTATATTTTTCTTTGCCATAATCATGTCCTAGTTTTAAGGAATGAGGTAGCTTGGTTGAGACACATTCACTCAAATAGGTTTCCCCTGGCTCGAGGACATTCAAATTGAAAGGTAAAACTAACATCTTTTGTTCTTTTGAGTTTCCTCCAATTTTTCTACAAGCCATACTTTGCATACCCCTAGGTTTTGTATCCACCTCGTTGGGTGTGCGCTGCTAAACATCTTTCCTTCGTTTTTCATTAGTTTTGTAGTTTTGTTTAGTTGTGTGTGTCCCCATATGTGTAATCCTGGTTTATCAATGTAGTGTCGAGTAGACCTGATTTGATGGGTTATAAACCTCGGCTTTTACCGTTGCAATTCAGATTCGCATCTATTCCATTATTGCTCATTTCTTCTACTGCGTATAGAAATTAACCTTTATGGTGATATCATCCTCCAAACATGTGCACGGTCGAACGACATGTTTGTTTGTGTAACGATTGCAATGTTTCATCTAACTGGTCGGTACTCGGTAGTCTCAACACCTGAACTTCTTCGTTCTGCTAAATAGAACCTATTGAAAGATTGAGCTGCTGTGCACGTCCGAAGAACCTTGTCTCAAAATTTAACAAAGTTAAGCTTTTTTTTTCCAAAGCTGGAAGAGAGGGGGAGAGTTGAACACACGGATCTGAAAGGACAATCCAACAATGTTGAAAGTGTACGAAGGGGCCTAGACAAGCCATTTTTTATTTTCTGTTTGGGTTTGCATCACAAGCTGAGGGACGAAGCAAAGGACAAGGATGTACTGCACATGAACGAGACTCGCCGATTCTACATACGCATGCTTATTAATTTACCTATGCACGCGTGCGGCGGCTCCATCTCCAATCTCCATGTGACCACCCTGCTTAAACTATTCTCACCAATCGTTGCATGTGTTTTTTAGTTTTTACTTAGCAATGCTGGCTACTTGCCTACTTAGATCATCACTAATAGGGTCCCTAAAATTTCAGGCTCAATCAATATCCCAATTCCAAAACACTATTTAGTCTCTATATAACTATATTCCATACTTTACTTTTCGGTAGAGTCTCTGTCATCCAAAAAAAATGAGCATAGAGTTAAAGATTGTCCACAATGGTGTCCTGCTGGTTATGCTCTTGCCGAGTCTTTTGTTATTGCGCGGTGCAGCGCTCGTTTCAGCGGCGGGAAAAAGGCTCTGTCGTTCTGTGGTTCCCTGTGTAGTTATTGTAATGGGAAAGTGACAACAATGGCAGGTGATTGTACCTGAGGTGTTCTTTAATTGAAGTCATTTGGAGCTAGTAAGCACCTGTGTTCAGTTGCAACTGATTCTTTTTTACGTTCTGCTAAAAGAGAGACACGCGCGCACACATCTTAATATGCACACGGTTAGGGAGCAATGGACTGCATGGTGTATCGTAGGTAATAGTACCAAGCAGCAGGGCAGGGGAGACGAACTAGTTCAATCCATCATACAATCATACAATATTGCACCGCATACGCAACATTTTTTCCTTTGTCTTTTTTCAATTTTGGACTGGAAGCGATGGTTCTTGAAGTTTATATTATTTGTGGTCTTGTTGAAGTAGGTAGTTCCGTATGCTTATGGCCATGACGGCCATGACCTCTTCAGTCTTGTAGGAAGTCGAGGGATTTCTTTTGGGCAATTAGGTGCTCCTGACTGGCTAAAACAGTCATCGGTGAGTCAATAATCCTGACCGAAATGTGTTCATGGAGAAACCATATCATCCAATTTGGAATTTTGGATGGTAAAACTGTAAAAGTCCATGGAGAAAAATTACCCGCGCTGGGTTGCCTGCAAGCCATGGAGCTGCTTCTGCTCATGTGTGTCTGAACGGCATCTATGGATCTCCCAGTGACATCAGTGATGATGTCATGCTGATTTTGATACCTGATGCTCTCAGTGACTCCGTCTCAACTTTATGCAATATACAGACATCACTGCAACTGCCAAGTGCATGGTGATGTGGCAACAGGGCATGGAGTTGCACTCACCATGCTAGCCCTTCTTTTGCTGATGCCTGAATTTTGTTTTCTTGTCCCATGTTCAGCTTATTCGACAAGGTTGAACTGATCTGAAGAAGATAATGTGCATCTACCGAGAAAATACCAAGGATTCAACCTCGGAGAAAACTGGTCAGCAATCAGCATGTTTGACTTTAAAATTCTGGTGTTTCAAATGTGTACGAATGAAATCTCTCAGAAGCTTCTCCCCAGTCCTCTAAGAAAAGAAGCTTTTTTCCGGTTATATGGCTACAAATGTATAGCCCATCCACTAGAATTAATTATATCCTTAATGATCGAATTAATCTAATTCTAATCCAACAGGCAGCCATGGCTCGTATTCGTACCATATAAATACTTTTGTCGTAGCAACTTCTTCTGCTGGTATTATGATCAACGTCAAGGACGTATACGACCCATTTAATTCTCTGACTTGAGCAAACCAAGCTTGGCCCATAGCTTTTACCGTCAGGAAACCCTGTAAGCTAGCTGTAAGTTACAATTAGTTTATACTTCTGATCTTTCTGTTTGTGCGGCCGGTAGTGTCACTGTCTCACATCCTGCATTAATTATAATTAATTAATGTCTGTGCTTGTTTGCTGCCATCGTTACTCGGCCTAACTTTTGGTTATTGTTGTGCCAGTCATCCTTTTCAGTTTTCAGTGATGCTCCTGAGCCTCCAACTTCGTGCTTCCAACGGAAAACCAGAAGCGTGGCTAATTTATCTCGGGCGTCACCAAACCCGGGCCCGGACACCGGTGTTCTTGTGGCATAAACGATCTCAAATCTTAAATATACTCCTAAGAAAACTTTTAGACCGTGTTTGTTTCTGTTGCATATGACAGTACTTTTAGGTTATTTACTTAATCGTATTATAAATCATGACAAACTAAATAATTAGTTTAATCAAGTTACACAAGTATCTATAATAGTACAAAGCCGTGTTTACATTGCTGCGCCGACACGTGGGTGACACCTTTCAGACGTTAGCCAGCATACCATCACCGTCCGATCGCGCGACGCAGGCAAATTTGGCCGTCCGTTTCATTTTTACATATAAAACATTTTTTTGCCACAAGTCCCAGGCAAGTGGGCGGTTTGCCCGGTTGGTTAGGTCAGCCGTTCGCGAGCTAGGCGTCCTGGGTTCGAATCCCGCTTGCCCCGTTTTCTCGCCTTTTTTCCCTGCGCGTGCCCGGCTAGTAATATAAATATGCAAGCAATAACACATATATCTCGTGGGAGAATAAACTGCAACAAGAAAATAACCTGCAAGGGGGAGGACAACACACGTACACCAATCTTCCTCGAAACAAAAAAAGAGACGAAACACACGTACACCAATCTTCCTCGAAACAAAAAAAGAGACGAAGACGACCCTGTTGCTGCGCTGATGTAGCTAAAACAGACTACAACGACAACATAGAGAAACCGAGGAAGTAATCGATACAGTTAAGCAGATCGTGTGGAAGCAGTGGGATGGAGCAAGCTATTTTGTGGCATGCAAAGATCTCAACGGTGATGGGTTCTAGAGACCAGCTCTCCCACTCTCCGGTGCACCATAAGTAGAGGGAGAGAACGATATATTTTGTGGCATCACAGCTACTGCGAAGAGGCAAAACTCGTTTCTACACCTCATATGAAACAAACATATTTAGAAAGAGGCCCGTCGTCCTGTGTTGGGCGACACGGGTAGCGCCCCAACCCGCATCCAAACCCACCGACGGAACCCTAGCCCGCCACCGCCGGCCCTCCCTTGCCTCCTCCTCCCTCCCTCCCCTCCTCTATTCCTCCCATTTCCTTCCTCCCGTTTTCTCGTGCGCGACTGTTTTGGTCGAGGCCGGCGGCATGAAGGCCGGTCTCAGGCGGAGCGGAGGCCGGGTCCGGTGGCGCGACGGCCGTATCCGGCGGCTGTGAGGTCCCGGTCCCTTCACTTCCTCTCATCCCCTCTCCTCTCTGTGGCACCGCTGCGAGATCTGGCCGGGGCGGCCCGTCCCAGTGGTGTGGCCGCCGGATTCGGTGGGAGCGGTCCGTTCCGGTGGTAGGGTCCCTGCCCCTGGCCCTGCCCCTGTGTCGCCCTCCATCCACCTTCGCTGCTACCGCCGCCGGCAAGTGCTATCATGGGCGCCGGCGGACCGCCCAGGGAGGTGCAGGAGAGAGAGAGACCTCGCCGCCGCGGCGGCGGCAATGGTCGTGGCCGCTTGGCATCGATTGTCGTGCACCTACCTTCACGCGTCTTGGAGGAGCTCGGTGCCGTCATCCCTTCTTCCCCCTCCTCCTAGGCCCGTCTTGGTGTAGACCGCTTGGGGTGCCGTTTCGGTACTTTGGCTGGAGCGGTCGGAGCGGGCGTGCTTCAGGGGCGTGTGTCCAGTGGCCGCTCACCGTGGCATTGGCTTTCTCTCCCTCCTTCTTTCCCCTCCCCCTGTGCCCTTCCTGGTGGGGGCCAATCGGGGGTCAGCTCCGGAGGTAGCCCGGTTCTGGTAGTGTCCGGCTGGAGTGGCTGCAGCAGGTGTGCTGCAGGGGCGTGTCTCTGATGGATGCTCGGCTCTTCCTTGGTAGTGGGGTTGGTCGTCGCCCTGTCTTCGACAACACTGGCGTGCTCGGCCTCCTAGCTTGGTCCCGTCCCCCGTCTCCATGCCCCTCCCTTCTTTTGAGGTGCTTGTTGGAGCTGGGCGGTGTCTTCCAACCTAGGAGACAGTGTTTCGGCTCGTGTGGCTTTGGACGTGCGGCGTTGGTCGGCAACACTTCCGCGCGTGGGGTCACCTAGCGTGATGGCCCCCTCTTCAGCAACTTGGCTGGCGTCCTTTCTCTGGCAGCGTCTTCGGTCCTCTGCTGCCTGACTTGGTCCCGCTTTCGCCACCTTGGACCTCCCCCTTCTTTGAGGTGCTTGGTGGCGCGGGTGGCGTCTTCCTCTTCAGGTGGTGGCGCATCGTGTGTGCTCTTCGGTCCAGGGACTACAGCCGGCGGCTCGGTTCTCCTGTTTGGTGTCTCCTACGGCTTCCGCATAGTGTGTTGGTGGGGGAAGGTGCTTCGGCGAAAGCCTTGTCCGCTCCTGGGCCTGTGGTGGCGTCACCTTGGTGTCGTTCCCTCGTTGGAGGCATCACCGTGCAGCCCTTCCCTCGTTTTGGGTGAAAGCCCCGGCGATCGCGTGACGACGGCGGGTCCTTCCCGTTGCAACCTTGTTGGAGGCGTCGTGTTTGTCGCCCTGCACTGTTTTCGGTTCTCCGCTGGGCCTGCTGCTTTGGAAGTTGTTCGTTGTTGTGTGAGTGCTGGTGGTGTGACCGGCAGTGGCCGGTGTTGTATCTCTCCCTTCTTCTATCCCTTCCAAGTGTGTGTCACCGCAAGCTATCTTGGCCTTGTGGGTGAGTGTGCGGCCTTCGAAACAGGGTGTGCAACAGCTTTGTTGCGTTGTAACTTAGTGCGTCGCACCGTTCTTCTTCTTTCATTTGAATGGACAGTAGCTCTCCTACCCTTTCTTTCAAAAAAAAAAAACTCGTTTCTACTTCTTATTCTCTCCAGAACGGACAAAAATGATTTGCTCGTTGTCCCGTTTGACAAAAATGCACCCATGGCGTGTTGTCTCGTTTGACTTAGTCCTTTCAATAGGCAATTAGCGATATGGATCTCAGGGAGTACAAGACGGTAATATATCTAGGAACCATGCCTATTTGATGCAACCATGAGCGATCTTCCATTCTTTCACCACCCTGCCGATGGGCCAAGGTGCATGCGTTGTCCGGCCGGGCTGTAAATATATCGTCCTCACAATACCAAAGATAATGTTGCTGGCAAATGACAATGGCATTTCGCCGGTGCAACGGGTAGGGTTGTCCTCGCTTCTTGTTTTCAGCTGGGGCCTGGGACTGGGAGGGACCACCCTACAGTCTCACTGTGGACCAGTACTAGCTACTGCTATGCCCTTGCATCGATCTACACATGCTCGCTATATGCTTCCTACAGTATCCTACAGTATCAACTCGATCTGGCTCCAAGAAAATGCGGATCGCTTCCTGTACTTCCCTTTGTTTTGTCATCTGTCCAACGATTAAGGTCAAGTGACAATCACTTTGCAACAGCAGTATCATTATGTATAAGCTAGCTTAATTAATAGTTTATACAACAAATATGATCAATTCTCTTTTCAATGCTCTAATATTTCTAGGGAATTGCTAATCATTCCCACTTATTCGCGCGCCGCGCGCCGTCTTCCTCCCCTCCAGCAACCTCCTGCTCTCCCGCCGCCGGGCCGCCATGGATTCGGGTTAGGATTTCGGTGGGGTTCGAGGCGCCGCCGGGCTTAGAGGGATGGCCGGGGGAGGCGACGACCCGGTGGTTGGTTGGGGATGGATGAGGAGGGCAGCGGTGGCCAAGCCGGGATGGGGAAGGTGGTTTGGGCGGCGTGGCGGGGTTAAAGCGCAGTTAGGTTAGGTTAGGCGTGGCGATGTCGGGCCGGAGGTCGGGCGTGGGCGGCTAGGAACGGCAATGGCGCCGACCAGCGCGGCAATGAGGGAGGCGGGGGAGCAGGAGGAGGAGCGCGGAGCAGTCGGGTCGGGGGGCACCGGGGCGGTGGAGGGGAGGGGAAAAGGGGAAAGAGAGAGTGGGGGAGGCGGGGGCTGATCTGAGCGTTGGATTGAGATCCAACGGCCTAGAAAATCGATTGATGGGTATAAAAAAAACAGTCAACTGTTAAATAGACAGTCTCATATTTTAATGTGTTTGTTCTAGAGTGTGGCAGAGACAAATGCGTCACAAGGCAGAGGATGTATCTTGTTGCGAGCGCTCGCGATAAAAACCTATATATGGTGTAGTAGTGTTCCTTTTAAAAAAGCTAGGAAAATTTGAGCCACGGCATGCAGGATTCAGAACAACCCCGAAATCTGGCGTTTTTCATGCGTTCGGCGTCCTCCGCCCGACGCGTCGCGTTTGATGATTTGACTTGTTCAATCATCGACGAGAAGGGGCCAATATTTTCCCAATGACCAAGACAAAGGGCATTGTCACGCACTACATATAAGCCGTTATAAAATAATAATGTAAATTAGGATAATAATAATAAAAAAAGTCTACGTCAACTAAAAAAATGTTTCATGTCGGCTACAATAAAAAATTAAAATTGCATAAATTTGAAATAGAAAGTAATATGAATAAGAGTTCTTGTTAAATCAAAGGATCGAGGTCATTCTAGCCCCACAAACATGCGGGTCACCATGCTTGTTGTATATGTAAAACAGAGTTCAACGAAGCCACCATGTTAATCTTAAAAGAGTATAAATTCTCACGTCAATCAAGAAAAAAAAAATCTATATCATCAATTAGAGTAGATCAGATCATAATAGCTTAGATCTAACAAGATTTGAGATAAAAATAGAAAATGATTTGCACCAACAAATAGTGGATCTGGTTATAATGAGACCAAATTATAACAATGCAGATGTTATGTAGCCAGAGATGGCAACTCATATTGGATCTACGTTTTAAGAATTGAGATATGAAAACCATAAGAAAATATTGAACCGTGGCATACATGAAGTCCGTATCAATTACCCATAACTAGCCATGTTTAGATGGCAAATTTTCATAGGGCACATGAAGTCCATATTGTATATATATCCAAACTCTGGAAGTTACCGAAAACTTTAATCTGAAAAAGTTGCGACCTCCTAAAAAACGTTTTAAAGAGTTCACAAAACTACGAAAAAAACTTATTTTACGAACTGAAAGAAGAACTATTTAAAATCTAACAAAATTAATATAAAGTATTACATCATTGAGCTTATACAAATATATAAAATTTTAATTTAATTTAAGCTGAAACAAACGAGTCCCAGGTCACAACAATTCGAATGAATTATCACCGTGCAAATCCCCGGAACCTTTCAAATCCTGCCCAGGACCATAGCCAGTTGCAATTTGTGGCTCAACCGCAGCTCGATCGGCAGCAAAGCTAGGGGCTGACATCGCCTGTTATTCCCATGGAACCACCAAATAAAGTCGCAGTGCGTTTGGAGGAATATAATCTATTCCTCTTCCTCTCTGCTTTTATTCCCTCTCTCGATCAACACCACGCATGCAGCTGGAACCTCCCATGGATTCTCTCCTCCATCCTCGATAGCGATAATGACGCCTCCGCGATGCTAATTAAAACGGATTTTCACATGATAGATATGAGCTTCTGGACTGAACTCTGAACACTTGTCGTCGTTGTCGAGCTGGGTTTCTTTCTTCCGGAGCTTTCGTGACGTGATGCTCGGCGACTCGGCGCCTCGCTCGCTGTCTCGGCGTTCGTGTGGTCCGGACGGCGGCGGCGGATGCTCGCCGCCGGCGAGGCGAGGCGAGCTCGAGGCGCCGTGCCGCCCGTGAGTGACAGCTTGAAGACGTCTTCGCTTCTGCATCCTCTGATTGCGATCGGGTCATCTGTCCGCTGACGTGTGTGGGTGATGACGAAGCAGCGGACAAGCTGGCAGCCGAGGTGAAATGGTACTCCTACTACTACCCGAAAAAGGACGGATTTTGGATGGTTCGTGATGCACACAAAAATCAGTTTTTCTTGCATGCTTTGGTCCACGATGAGATTTAAACAGCGAAGACAAAGTACACGTGTGAGTAGTGTTTTCTCTTGGCATTCCCCACACCCGATCGCAAATATAAAACTATAATATTCCACGTGATCATGCATAGTTTTTCTTCTTAATAATGTCCATAGCCAATCTATGACATGATTAGCATCCACCTCAGATAATTCATCGTTTCGCTATATTTCACACTTCTCTACTCCATCCATTCTTCCCTTCAATAGCCTCTCTAATTAAAATATTTTGGAGTTCCTGTCATGGATGATCTGAAACATACTTCGTCATGTTAAATGAAGGAGTAATGGAATTTAGACCCCCTAAACTTGCGTCTTACTCAGCCTCTTGAATTTGTATTATACTTTTTTGGCCCCTCGAACTTGTATTCGTTTGCACTCCAAACCCAAAACCGTTAAGGCCTCCGTCGAACGCTGGTGTGGTTGCCACATGGCCGGTAAAAGCTGGCATTATTGTTAAAACGCCATTGTAGCAACCACTTGGCCTCCATGTAATCATCTTCCTCACCATCTCTCTCTTTTTTTTTTTACCAATCCTCTCTCTTTCCACAGATCTATCAGTGAACGAAACTGCAGTGGGGCTCGTCGGATGGCGCTGGGGTGGAGAAAATGGCGATGCGAGCCGTGCCGGTGCTGAAGGTGATGGTGATGGCAGTGGCGGTAATTTGAAGCCGAAGGAGATGGCGATGCACCCTCATCTCTCTCTCCACTGTTGGAGTTCCTCCTTTCTCTCAGCCAGTGAAGACTCTAGTTACGACAACAACCCTCCTCATCTCTTTCTCTCTAGGTTGCCAGAGTGACCACCTCCTCCCTCCCTTATAGCCAATAGAGCACCCTTCTCCAAGCCGCCGTCGTCTACCCCAGGGCCGCCACCATCAGTCAAGGCCTTTGCCATCAATCCGTCTCTAGGGTTGTTGCCCGACAATTGACTTCCCCAGGGATGCTATCATCCCTTTGCCATCCATTCGTCCCCAAGGTCGCTGCCTGACAGCTGGCTTCCCTAAGGTTGCTACCGCCGATCCATCCCAAGCCTGTTGCCATGGATCTGGCTACCCTAGGATTGCCCCCATCAATTCGTTGTCCAAGTTTGTCACCGCGCGCCGCGGTGCTCGAGGGTCGTCGCCACCATTGATCTATCCTCTAAGGACATTGTCGCTGCCACGTGCTCGAGGACAACCACCTCCATTGATCTATATTCTAGGGTCGTCGTCGCCATTGTTGTTCCATCCTCCTGGGTCCCCGCCCCTGCTACATATATCTTCCCCCCTCCATGGCAACACCATGGTGGGTGGGGCTATGTGAGAGGGATGAGATGAGAGAGAGGACTAATTAAGGAGAAGATGACATGGGAGAGATATGAGAAGGAAGAAGCTTATGGCCACGCTAACATTTAACATCTACATGGACAATAAGTTCAAGGGCCGAAAATGTAAAATACAAGTTAAGGGAGTTAAGTGAGACGATGCTATAAGTTTAAGAGGCCTAAGAGCATGCTCATCAGGCTCCCGAACTCATCATTGTTACAGATGCTGGCTATGGATTCAAACCAATGACTTTCTGGGGTGGTTGCTTTTTCCTGCACGCGTATTCATCAGAGTGATGTAGGTAGCTGACGCAGGACCGGCTAGGGATGCTCTAAGCGTAATTTTATCAATCTAAAACTATAATATTCCATATGATCAAGAATATTTTTTTTCTTTAAAATGGTAGTATAGTGTCCTTGTTTCGCTAGAAAAAAAAAATTCAAATGACGGCCACCAGTCTACACGTGGTGGTGGTGGTCAATGTGTTTGGATCATGCAACATTCTCCGTCATGTTAAATGGAGTGATCACTACTAAGATCACTAGTAGTTTCACTCAGCGTAACACACTTTTTAAATACAGACTATTAGTCAAAGCTTACAGAACTGTCGCCGTTTCGATACCTGATCTGCATTACCAACAGAAAAAAAAAAAAGGATTTGAGACTTGAGAGAGTCCACCTAATCTGTTGGTTAAGACGCTAACTGTTTGTGAGGCGTTGACCACATCCGATTCCCTTTTACATTACATTACATATTTACATCACATCAATAAAATAAAATAAAATAAAATAAAATACGCGCGGGATATCAACGGTGGAGATTCGGTTTCGAGTACGTTCCCATCCTGTTCACGTTTTCGTGTCCCACATTATTCTGAAAACGAAAACTTTGTCCTTTCTATCTCAAACGGAAAAAAAAAGAAAGAAAAGAAAACGAGAGAAAAGATTGTAAACTTTATCTTCGTGTGCAATTTCTCGATGTCAGCGTTTCATCTCACGTGCGCCATTTGAAGTCGTGCAGATTTCCTGCATCCATGAACTTTATAGCTTCTCGTGCAGAGTTTCGGAATGATGTAGGCAGAGATCGTTGTACAGTTAATGGGACCATTGGTACGTCTGGGTTGAAACCAAGTTACCAACTCGTGCCGATGCTTGCTTCAGTTCTTTAACGCTTAGTTTTATGCAGCTGCTCTCATAAGTATATGGGGCTTTTGAGTCGAGAAATATTCCTTTTTTTTTTAGAAGAAACACTATGATCTTCAAAAATGGCTGAAATGTGTCAAAATATTTTGGTAGTAAAAAAAAAAACTTCACGTTGTAGATTAGTATGTACATGTTCAAAGTGGTTTATTTTTATTTGACTAAAAACTAATTTTAATTTATAATTTAACTTTTTTTAATATAAAAGCACTTGAAATTTTTTTTTGATAATAACATAAACGAAGTGGGTCAATTTAAAAAAACAATTTAAGAATCTCTTAAAGTCTAGCTTATCATTCATCTTATTCATTCATCTCAGTCACTCTGTATATGCTCTGTATGATTTTAAGTTGAGAAAAAAAAAACGAAAACTCTCTGGCTTGAGCGTACAACACGGTCCACCCGTGACTCATTAAGCCCATCTCTACCACGATGCCCTTAGACAGATGTGCACGACAGACCAATGCAACAAAACACTGGCATAGTTGTTGAGCGCATCATGACAAAATGTGAATGGGTATCTCTTTATTTTTTCAGCATATGAGAACATGATAAGGACGCAACCACCATCTCTCGTGCTCGCTCTCGGTGCTCTCTTTGTGGTCATGCTGGGTAGCCGGCGCTACCGCTTGCCAACTGTCGATGGTGCGCTCGAACCGTCCCCTCTTCGATCTCCACTGAACCTTCCTTCTCTATCTCACTCCTCTCTCTCTCAATTCTCCATCTCTTACCTCTCTACCTCTCTCTCCGTTAAGGACGATGAGCGAGTTGGCGGCTAGATTCGGCGAGCATGGTGTGTGAGGTTGCATGATTTGGAGAAGATGGCTATGAGAAAGTGCATCTCTATGTTTGTTGCAAAACCTCTGCCACATACATACGAAACTTCGGTGTCGCATGGTGAGACTTGTGATAAACAGTGAAACATGAAGTTTCATCAGGGTTTTGACATGTTTTGTCATATCTTTTTTCATGTTTCACTAGCTTTTCACGGATACTTCGCCCTTGTTTTAGTAACTTTTTCGTCAAAATTTTATCACTTTTGGCCCATGTTTCATCCGTAATTGTCGAGTTTCATTAGTAGTTTCTTCAAGTTTGAACAACAATTTTTAAAGTACATTGTCAAGTTTTATCGATAGTTTTCCCAAGATTCTGCATAAATTATTCAAGTTTTACTAGTTTTGCCGGTGTTTCATTAGTAGTTTCCCAAGTTTTAGCAGTCATGTTTCATCAGTGTACTGTCAAGTTTTATCAATACTTTCCCAGGTTTCAACAGAAACTATTCAAGTTTCATTAGTTTCATCTATGTTTGTATTTGTATATTATCAAGTTTCGTCAATAGTTTTTTAAAGTTTCAACTGTTGTTTTCTAAATTTCCATAATAATGTCAGCATGACACGAGCGTACGATGAGATGGGTTCTCATCGGATGTCGATTTTTGGTGTCCACCAACAAGATAACATGTGTTGATAAATTTACTTTATAATTCCCTCGTCTCCTTCCCCTTTAGTTTAATCTCTTAAAAAGTGTTGGCCACAACAGTGTTGCAAAATTCTTAACCTACAAATAGCAAGACAATAGTTGGCATGGTATTTTGGGGAAATTTATAATCATGTTTGTAAAATTACGGTGAGCAGTTGTCATCTTTTTTTTTTTATAACTTGTGTCACCTTTTGTGCTCATTACCATCGCTGAGCTATTGTAATTGCTTGTCACTATGTTGTTGCAATAAGTTATATTGCCAATTGAAGTTGGCAACTATGAAATGAGAAAGAAATAAAAACTATCATACAGATCATTTACCTCCATAAAAGATTATCAAACACTTTTAAGATCTTGACAATATTGCTTATTTGCTGAGTGTTGAACTAAGAAACACCCTATTTTGTCTTAAGAAAAGTATTAAGAAAAAATTATTTTGTACAATGATGCAAAAAGCAATTATGGCTCACCAGATCTCCCCCGCATTAATCTACTCCGTTAGCTCTCTCGGTGGCACGCTACCTCAACGATGGTCTCCTCCTTGTGTACCACTTGCATTGAACGACGACCTCTACCTTGTCGCCACCATGATAATTTTCTTATTGACATCTTGTTTCCACTTCTCTGTAGATAGTGGTAATCAATGTGAACACCAAATTATTAGACGCGTATCCTTTAGGGAGCTAGACGTGCAACCTGAGCAGAAGAGAGGGGTTGCATCAAGCCACCCCAATGAAGATCTATCGGTTAGGATTGATTTTTTATTTCGCAATCTGTCATGATTTTTTAGCATCACCGAGTCATGAACTCATGATTTGCAATGAATATTCCCCCTTTATCTTTTCATAGGTAACTATTACAATCATAACTTTAACATATGGTATGCACAAAAAAAAAATCTCTGCTGTTAACTTACCATCGTCCACTTCTTTCCCAAGATATGATCAACCAGAAGAACCTTTAACTACGATTCAAACATTTCTACCTAAATAAACATAACACAGACGATCTACGCCCACCAAAACAAATCGAGTGGCACATCGTCACTGCAAAATTAATCCCAAAAACACATCGTCAATCGGCAATTCGGCATAAATGGTGATTACGGTGGACAAGACGAGCCCCGTGACACGAATTGCGTCATCTAACCACAAGCGACCGTCAGCTCGAGCCACCGAACAACAAATCCAAGCCACCTTCCAGAAGCCATCAAGCCATCCATCACTCTCCTCCTCACTCGCCGCGAAACCCCAAAGCCGTTGCGAGGCGCAGCAAACCAGCGCCACTGCAGCAGCTGCTTCATTTTCGCAGCCGCGGAGAAGGGGAAAAAAAATAATTCCAAGGGGCAAAATAATAACAATAAAAAATCGGAGGACACGTGTGCCGTGCTAAATATAGCCGCAGAGGATCCGGTCCTAGCGGTATAGCGGTGGACTGTGGCGCGCATGGAGAGAGCGCCGGCGTGGGCCCCACCAGCCGGTGACGTGTCCCCCGTCGCGGTGAATCCTACTCGCCCTCTGACCGCGCCTCGCGCCTCCCGATCCTCCCTCCCCCAACTACCCTCCTCACCTCCTGATTTTGCACCCCAAAAAAATCCTTTTTTTAACAAAAAATATATTTTAAATATTGGGAAAAAAGTACTATCGGTTATTATTCTTCTCAGTCTCTGTGTTTCACTCAGCGGCGGCTGCTCTCCATGTGTGTAGTATGTTTTTTTTTAAAAAAGAAAATGATATCTCGCGGAACAGAAAGGGATTTATTTATATCGTGTGGAATAAGAAAAAAAAATGTATTTTGAGCAGCTCTTTATAAGCAACCTCCCCGAAAGCGATCGCTTATGTACGATTGATCCCCACGGGAGTGTGAGAGGAAGAGACCAAGAAGAGCAGCTCTAACGCAAACCAAACACCGGAGTCGAGAGGGGGGAGAGAGTGGAATAGTAGTTGGGGTGATCTCTCCTCCTGCTTGGGGGCGTAGAAGGAAGCATAGAGGAGGCAATAATGGTGGCCGTGGAGGCGGTGACGGCGGCGGCGGCGGTGCCGGAGAGCCCGATCGGGCAGTCGGAGGCGGAGACGGAGGTGGAGGTGGAGGTGGAGGTGGAGGCGAAGGGTGATACGGCGGCGGAGGAGGAGAGGGAGTACAAGAGCGACATGAGGAAGCTGGAGGAGCTCATGTCGAAGCTCAACCCCAGCGCGCAGGAGTTCGTGCCGTCGTCGCGCCGCGCGGCGCCGGCGCCGGCGCCGGGTGGAGGGCTGTCGGCCGACGCGCCGGTGTTCGTCTCCTCCGCCGAGTACTTCGGCAGCGCCGGCGCCGGCCAGCTGCAGCAGGGCGGCGGGAGGGACTCCAGCAGCGACGGATCCAGCAACGGCGGCGGGCAGCCGCAGAATCGCCGGGTCGGTGAACTGTGGATTGTGATGATTTTTTTTTTCTCTCTTTTGTGGGGTTGCGTTGCGGGCGCTTGGGTTTTTGTGTTGCTATTTGCTACGCGGTTTGATTCCATGGCCCGGGTTTGACCTTTCGGCGTTCATGATCGCCGGAGGATTTGGTGATGCACATCTTGCGATCGCCTGAAATGATGGGGTTTTGGGCGACGGCGATCATTTATTTTCTTTGCAAGTTTTTTTTTTGTCTTCTTGATAATCTTGTGAAATCCGAAGTCTTGAGCACGGAGGGCTTTTAATTCAGTTAAGATATTGTTGTCTTTCTGGATCATCTTATTAGGCTGTCAAATGAAAATCATTTCCCATAAATGAACATCACAAGGGCCGATCAATCTGATCGGATTAATCTAAGTTAGAAATGTGCTAATCGGAAAAGCGGTGAATGATCTGTGGTAACGGTAGTATGTCGATTGCTGAGAATTTGACTCGTGTATATATATTTGACGTGATGGGCCAACCGTGTTTGATGTTAACAATTTGTTTTTTGTGGACTCCATTTCGGTTTTAATTTGTAGAATAAATACTATGCTAGTGCTAATGAATTAATGATAATTGTGTGTACGTTGATTGAATTTGGTGGTACCAGCTTTCATTATATCAAGGTGAACTGACTATGATCTCTCCGATAACAACAGAGAAGGAATAGCTTCAACCAGGGGAGGAGGAGGATGGGAGGCCGGACGCGGCGAGCTGATCGAGAGGACAGCGTGCGGCGGACTGTCTATGTCTCTGACATTGATCAACAAGTGAGCATACTAACTAGAGTGAATGTTTGTAAATTGGTCCTATCTGTATCTTCTTGTTCATTTATCTTTCTGCTGCTGTTCTATAGGTGACTGAACAGAAGCTCGCCGAAGTGTTCTCTACTTGTGGACAAGTATGCTCTAAGATTCTTTTTGAGGAAATGTGGCAGTTATCTTTCTGATCTTAAAGAATGTGATTACTGATGGTAGTGATGGAATTCCTTCTATTGTGAAACATAATAGACAACAAGATTAGCCGGCCTTCTGGGTTTTAGATTTGTTGGAGTATACTTGTTATGATTTGGATGTTGGCATCATCTTGCAGAAAAGAATGAGTGTGCGTTGTAACTAAAATACCTCTTTTCTCTCTTTTGCCATGTGAATTTATCTCGTTCTATGGTTTTTGTTTTTTCAAATAGTAATTTTATATAACTTCTCCTATACTATATATCTACTTCCAAAGCTTGAGGTGCACATTTTGTGGTAATAATCAGATTGGCTATTTGAATAAGCAGAGGATAACTTGATGAGCAGCAGGTGTAGGAAATAACACTCTGAAGAGTGTAATCTGTAGAATTATCAAAAGAAGACAGATATTACCACTAGGAATATTATAGAACACTTTCTGTTGCATTTTTTGTTCTTTCAGAGATAACTACGACTTATTTTAGAATCAAGTTAAAAACTGAACTTAAATGATAAGTTATCTGAGATCAAAGTTGCATTTTGTCTATAGGAAATGTTCAAAAGGCAAAACTTTTTAAGTAACATTTAGGCGTCACTCTTTTCACTTTATCTTAGCTTATCTCATCTTTTTACCTACGACTTTGTATGTTGGAAGATAAGTTACGATAAGGCGAAAAGAATGACACCTTATTGGTCGCCATGAAGCTCAGTTATACCTAGTTTAATTCGGGTTGGCTGTGCTAAGACCTTACAGAACAACATTACAGCCATCTAAAACAATAAACTTAACAAAAAAATTAGATATTAAGGTTTTAGTAATGTTTTGGAGTATCTTTTACTTATGCAAAGGTGTTGATCGTTAATGATACTGTTGAATTTATTTACTAGTTTGTCTACCGGTTATACTGGATAAATATGGCTATCTTAGCTCTTAGTATCCAATATCATATTCTTACACTCTTGTTTATCTATAGGTGGTAGATTGTCGTATCTGTGGTGACCCACATTCAGTCTTGCGTTTTGCCTTCATCGAGTTTGCTGATGATGGTAGCACCTTCAAGACCTTTTCTTTTATAGTCTTGGGTATGGAAAAACAGTAATGGTGAAGTTCTGCTTTATGTGCAGCTGGTGCAAGGGCAGCACTTACACTTGGGGGAACCATGCTTGGTTTCTATCCTGTTAGAGTTTTACCTTCGAAAACAGCGATTCTACCTGTGAACCCTAAATTTCTTCCTCGAGTAAGTGAACAATTAGATTTCATGCTTCAATCTAGATTATACTGTCAGTTTTTCCTTTTCATGCCAAAGATTTGAGATTTCTACCATTGCTGGCTGTAATGTTCTTTCTTTACAGACGGAAGATGAGAAAGAAATGGTCTCAAGGACTGTATATTGTACTAACATAGATAAGAAGGTACACAAGTTTAATCTCTTGGTTGTGCTTATGATTGCAGTCATTATTCATAAACATACCTAACATCTTAGTTTTGAAATTTGAAGTTTTGCATTATGTTGCACTATGTTTGTTCAGTAGGTTTTATAATCTTACTCATTTTAGTTGAACAGAATGGAAATTTCAAAAAATGCCAGAAAGTGGTTCAAAGCCTACTTAAGCAACTTGATCTGTTTGAGAATGGCTAAAAGGGGCGTTGAGATGTTATTAGATCAAACTATACTAGTGGGTTTTTTTTGTCAATGAGAAATGACACCTAAAGATTTTTTTATGAAATATGGGTGCTAGTTTTGCCATTATTCTTTTTTTCCTGATCTGTGAACAACCTCTATTATGCATAATGCATATATTGAACATTTGTACCATTTCTAAGCCATGAACTAACAAGCATGCCCACAAAGAATGAACCCTGATTCAAATGCACAACTAAAACTCTACCATCTTAAATTAAGGGTATATTCTTATTTGCTAATACTATTCAATCCATTATGTGCATTTGAAGCATTTTAGATGGTGTTTCTCTTCACTTATCTATTTGCTATAAGTGAATAGATATATCAATTTTGCATTGCTACCAAGTGCCTACTGGATGTATATGTTTTCATGTTCTACAAAGTGCCTTCAAGGCAGATATACATTAGCGAATAGATGTCTTAAAAGAATAAGTTTGATAATGGTTTCTCCCTCTTTTGGTGGTAACTGTAAGATCATACAATAACGTTGGTTTAGAGGGGTGCACCATAACATAATTTGGGTTCTTATTGCTATTCCATCATATCTGTCATTTTTTCCCTTTTTCATATGATAGTTCTGATTCCTTGCTGTGGTAAATAATTAAATATGGTGAAAACTAAGAATGATTTGAAATATTAATGTTTATAATCTATGTGTTAATGCACTATTTTTTTTTTATGATGGTTAAGCTGTTTTTCTTAATTGTCTTTCTTTATTGTGCAGGTTACAGAAGATGATGTAAAGATTTTCTTTCAGCGCCTCTGTGGGAAGGTACGTCATAAAAGTTCTGGGACTTGTTTTTCATTCGTTTAGTCCTTTCCTATAACTGTTGGCCTCTTCCCTTTTTCAGGTTTCTCGACTGAGGCTTCTTGGTGATTATGTACACTCCACATGCATTGCATTTGTCGAGTTTGCTCAAGTAAGTAGAAGGTTTTATGAGCATCATATTTCTAAATTAATCAAATTAAATTAGTTCATGGAATCTCAAATATTTAATCGTACTCGAATCGAATAATTCTGATTTGGTCCTAAAAAAGCTTATCATTTTGTGATCAGTCCAGACTTAAATAATCAATTTAGTTTTCTTTGATCCTGTCCTTTAAACCCCCAACTTGTTCAAGCCTTTATTACTTTTGTTGCAGAAAATTAATTCACAAGGGCCTGCATAGATGTCTGGAATTTAGAAATATCATATCATTAGTGCTTTATTTGGAAATGTAACTTTGAGACTTGAGTTGGTCGAAGAATTTGGATGTCAAAATATAGCAATTTTTTTAAAAGTTTCAACTTTCTCTTAATTGACAAAATCGAAAGTATAGTTGATTCTAGTTGCTTTATGTTTTGTGAGTCTATGTAGGCACCTTCTCTTTTTTTTTTCCTTCTTCAGTTGCATTTCATTTGACACCTATTATGTTGTGGATAATGCTAGATTGTAATCATGGTTCAAGGGACAAATTTTATTAAAACCCTATCATTATGCAAAAAAGCTTTGCAAGTATACTGATCTCCTTTTTAACAATCTTATCTTATTGGCATGTACGAGATGCCATTCCAACCCATGGCTCTGTACTTAATTCAGCGTTTTTGGCTCACCATTTTTAATACATTCTTTGCAGGCAGAAAGTGCAATTCTAGCCCTGAACTATAGTGGCATGCCCCTTGGCTCCCTTCCTATCAGGTAAACACTGCACCAGTCCATGTTTAGAAATCCTGTAAGAGCATCCCCATGAATCATCACGTGCTTAATCCTATCATCCTCAATTGTGCAGGGTGAGCCCTTCCAAGACACCGGTGCGTCCGCGGTCACCTCGCGTGATGTCAAACTGAGTGCGTCTCATTCCGAGCCGGAATCCCTTTTATGTTGCCGTCAGTGGCAGGCATCCCAAGCTGGAGCTGAGCTTCTAGTCATGGCCTTAGAACCGTTGCTTCTTCCCGGATCAGTAACCGTTGTTCCCGGAGCGCTCCAGTGTCCAGTCTAATAGGAGGCCGAGTTGGTAAATGCTAATGTTCGTCCCGTCAGAGACCCATCTGTACGTTGGGGGAGGCACCATTTTCATTTCGTTTCGTTCGATATCCTTCTGTCAATCAATGGATGGATTTTATAACAGCCTTTGTAGGCAGCATCAGAAGAATAATGTCTATGGCCTTTTGTTTTAAAATCTCTGTGGCTATAAGATCTCCTCTTACCTGATGATCATAAGGTTCCATGTTGCATGCTGATTTGCTCGTAGACATCATGCGTTTTGGCGTGACACCATCTTGCTGACAGTATTGCTGATTTTAATTCAGCGAAGTGTGCATTTCCCATTTTAACTTTTTTATTAGGTTCAGTAATGTAGCGTCCGGTACAGCCGTCGTCCATCGGCGAGCGCGGTGTCGATCGCCGCATCGTTCGGCCGCCGCTCCTCTGCCTCCACGGCGGCGGCGAGCTCCTCCGCTGAAGCGCGGGTGTTTGGCATTTCGCTGAAAATTTTGAGAAAATTGGATTTTGCCCCAAAGTTCATGGATCCTGATCCTCTGACTTCGGGGGGCGAAGTCATCGTGACTTTTGTCTATGACAACGGGACTTCGGGGGGGCAAAGTCACCGTGACTTTGTCTTCGAGGATAGGTCCTGCATGAAAAACATGGTGCGAAGGCCCTTCTGTCAGTGACAAAGTCACGGGACGAAGTCACATAGTGTGAAGTCAGAGGATCTCAATCCAAAGTTCATATGCCTTGATTTTTTTGCCCAAAGTTGATGTGCCTTGGCTATTTTGCCCTGTGTGAATCATCTAGAAATTGTTTTGAGCAGAGGGGGTTTTCTAAAAAATGCAATTTCCCTCCTATCGTGTAGCGTCTGTTCGTTCTCCTCCTCCCGTTTCATCGGTGCACAGAGGCACGGCCGAGGAGGAGGCGCCACACACGCCATGGCCTTTCGCTGCCGCCATGAGTGCCGCCCTCCCTAGCCTGCCCTGGCCTCCCGCCGTTGCCGTGGGCGCCGCCTCCCTCCCTTGCGCGCCGCGCCCCGCCCCGCCATGACCCTTTTTGTGCATTAAAACGTACGGCAATTTTTTAGAAAACCCGCCGTGGGCAAAATAATCCCTCCTTTGTCTACACGGGGCAAAAATACTAAGGCACACTAACTTTGAACAAAAAAAACAAGGCACATCAACTTTAGGGCAAAAATCTAATTTTTCCGAAAATGTTGGCATGCATGTTTGGAAAGCAAAAAATGGTGGAGAAATCCCCATCTGATCCTCTTTGCTTCTCTGGGGAATGACCCCATCCTCCTCCGCACTCGTGGATTACTTCCCCATCATCTCTCGGCTCCCCCATTCTCACCGACTCCATCACGGCACTAGGAGCACGACAGTAACAGCCGGCAGGCGAGTCCAAGGGCGAGATCTAGGGAGGCGGTGGCGGATGAGCTCTCGGGCGACGGCGTGCTCCAAGGCAGCAGCCGCGGCTCTAGGGAGGCGCCGATGAGCAGGCTCCATGGCGGTGGCGGTGTGTTCCAGGGAGGCCGCGGCAAGCGAGCTTGGAGGCATGCGCGGTGTGCTCCTCCTGGGCATTGTGCGCTGGGAAGAGAATGGGCATTATACCCATAGAAATCAAATGCCCCGAAAATCCCTATATAAGCACAAATCTTTCTAGAGAAATATTCATCTTCTAGCCAAACACGTCCTTAGTGCCAACAGGATTACAGGAGAGCAGAGCTCGAATGCTGACATCTGGAGTTGGTTGCCCCTATCAGAATGGAACATGTATCTAACCAAGCACTCGCCATCAGTGTGGCGTACGTGTAACAAACTTTCTGCAATATGTTCAATTAAAGGCCACGCTTGCCGAGCGCCAAACTGCCAATGCAGTAAACAAATAAATAGCATGCAAAGGTGTATTTCAAGACTTGCTAGCCTGTTCTTCGAATTTACAATTATAAAGGAGACAAAGCTTATCTTTAAACATAGCAGAAAGCATTGTTCCATAGCTTATTATTCTGATCAGGCATTAACAGCCAAATAAGCCCCCCTTGACATTTATATCAAGTACATAACCAAAAGACTTGGATGTGAGAAAATCCTCCATAGTTTACTAGCATCGGAGAACTAGCTAAACATACCATCTGATCGAAGGAGTTATTTATAGACCAGGAAGCAACCTATGCGCTCTAACCTGTGTTTTGCATGCCAGCAGCAATGCCCTTCATGGTTAGGATCAGGGTGTCCTCCAGGCCCGGTGCGTACTCGCTCCCAGCGTTCAGCTGCACCAACTCAGCAGGCAGGCTGTCGTCGGTGAACTCCTTCGACAAGGGTGGATGCGGCTTCACCTCAAAGCTAGGGTCTCTTATCCGCTTCAGGGTGTAGGCTTGGCAAACGTTCAAGGTTGTGATGTAGGACTCACGCAACCGCAGCCTCTGCTTCAGGTAAGGGTCCCCTTCGAGAATATCCTTGTGACCGGCAACCTGCAGAGAATTGACAATGGTAATATTTTGATATGGTAAGGGATAGTCGCTTCTCCTGTCACAGGTTGTGACGGCTGTAAACCATGGGAAGATTTAGTAATAATAAGAAACAAAATTAAGCCATGTTCGATGTCCCATCTTATTCCAAACTAATAGTCAAACAGTAGTTTTTTCAATGATTCAGAAATCAGAACTGCTAATCTCAGTTCCATAATTTTTTAAGAAAATTATGAAACTAATTTTTTAAATGATTTCTTCAGGCTACATCCAAATGTGATATGAACTGAACTTGAAAGCTCGACCATCAGGAAGGAATTTCAACTAATCATGTAATTCTTAATGCCTATTTGGTGACAAAATAAAGAGCATATGAAATGCAAGCAATACTGAACATTCAAGTACAATATATTAAGATGTTTGACCATGTTACCTGAAGAAGCAGTTGTTTTGTCTCTTCAAAGTTGTTTCTCAGCAGCTCCCCAAAGGCTTGAAGATCATCAGCAACAAGCAGTTTATCATATAAAGCAGCAATTCCTGGATCTCCCTTGGCAAAAACCATCTCAAGTAAGTCAAGGGTGACCCTGAAGAATGGCCACTCATTGTACATTTCTTTAAGAGTATGAATGTTTCTGATGTCCTTCTGCATGATGTGTTTGAATGCTGCTCCAAATCCAAGCCATACAGGAAGATGAAACCTTGTCTGCGTCCATGCAAAGATCCATGGAATTGCGCGGAGTGATTCTATGCCCCCACTAGGCTTTCTCTTCGATGGCCGGCTACCAATATTCATCCTACCATATTCAGTTTCAGGGGTTGCCTGAGACAACAGATGGACAGATTAAGTGCACATCAGAAAATCCATCTCCAACATCTACCTAGCTTATAGCAAGCACTAAGAGACATACATTGTTTATAAGAGAAACAAAATGTGAATCCTGGTTCAATAAGTCAAATGATGATAATTCAATGCACGTGTCAAAACTGACAATTCAGAGAATACACGCTGCCTTAAAGAGTGTCTTGGTTAAAAAAAAAACGTCAACATAAAGCTTGAATAAACCATGACACACCCACACCTTCCTGAAGGTTCGAAACATACCGCAAGTTCACGCTTTATGGAATCAATAATTGAGTACAGCTAACTAGTAAAGAAATGTTTTGAGCCTTTTCACTTTTGGTGAACAGCCTTGAAGCAAATCACAACATCATGCATTCATGTTCACGCTTAGATGTTCATGCTTAGTGCAAAGTATTTTATGAGCAAGCATCCATGATACAGGTAACTTACCGATCGGAAGTATTCAACAAAGCGTGGTTCTTGGAAGACGATTGATCGATATTCTTTTGTTGCCACAACAGCCATCTCATCCATTAGAGCACGCCATTCAGGCTTGGGGGAGATTGGAGGATGCATTCCATGCTCAAGAGTAGCTGCAGTGAATCGTTGCAGAGTTCTAAAGCACAAATGTTCCTCTCCAAATGAGTGCTCAATAACCTCACCTTGAACTGTTACACGGAGTGATCCATGTATCGTATCCGGTGGTTGAGACAGTATGGCAAGATGAGTGGGACCACCTCCTCTGCCAACTGTTCCACCTCTTCCATGAAACATTGTCAATTTTACTCCATAATGTTTTGCCACCTTGATGAGCTCCTCTTGTGCTTTATACAGTTGCCACGCTGCAGAGAGACGCCCGGCATCCTTACCAGAGTCTGAGTATCCAATCATGACCTCTTGTTTTCCATTAATTCTATTCATGTACCAGTCTATTGAAAAGAGTCGTGCTACAGCTGCTGGAGCTGCTTCAAGATCTGCAAGTTTCTCAAAAAGTGGAACAACTCTCAATGGCTGTTTTACATGGCACTCCCGTTGTAAAAGCTCAACAGCAAGCACATCAGATGGGGCAGTAGCCATTGATATTATATATGCCCCAAAACAATCTGCTGGGAGTTCTGCAAGGACATGAAATGTGCCTAAAACATCAGCGATTTCTTCAGTCTGAGGAAGATCTGGACCAAACAATGGACGTTTGCCCCTTAGTTCAGACAACAGCCAATCCTGGCGTTTCTCCTCAGACCATTCAGAGTAGGAACCGATCCCAAGATGTGTGGTTACAGCATCAAGGACATCAGTGTGTCGATCAGATTCCTGCCTGATGTCAAGCTTCACAAGAGCAAGCCCAAAAGTTGATACTTGACGCAAGAAATCAAGAAGGCTTCCATCAGCTATGGGTTTGTCACCACAAGCACATAACGATCTGTAACACAGTTCAAGAGGCTCCAGAAACTACAAGAGAGGAGGGGTGATAATTAGGCAGCTATAAGTATGACAGTGGCATTCACAAAAGTGCTTATCTCATAAAAATGGCTAACCTGTTCAACATTATTAAAAGTTGCCTCCTCTGGAATCTCAGAAATTCCAGCTGTCAATAGATGCCGAGAGCGTTCACGTGTATAGTACAATTTATCCCTCACATCACCAAGTATGACACGATAAGGTTCGTTTGGAGGAATTTGCTTCCAGAATTCTGTAGCAATAACATTTTCTTAGTAATAGTCAAGGGAGTGAAATCAAGGAATTTACACAATAATGCATGACATTCAGTATCAAGCTGCTGAAAACGGAAATCAAGGGAAAGAACGGTGACATATAATTAGTCAGTATACTGATACTGTCAAGTGATGCATCCATGACAGGACAGAAGATTCTTGTTCACTGAAACTATAGCCCTTTCATTGATGTTTAATGAGTATTTATGACCTCTTACATGATTATCAACACTTGACCTCAACTTTCTTCATTAAATTGTATTAAATAGAAATCATCTGCTTGTACATTCAAGTTTTAGCAGATTTTGAATATTAGCAGATGCACTTTTCCAATTATTTGACAAACTATAATTCAATGGTAGTATCCACAAATCCACACCATATGCTAAATTACAATTGATAATCCGCATGTATTTTTGTAAAGCGAAAAAGTACTAGGTGAAATCTGATAAGTTCAAAGCAAAACACAGTTAACATGGTTTTATAAATATAAGCTTATAAGGTGGCTAAAATAACAAAACAGAGCTTAAAAAAATGAAATTCTCAAAAAAAACTATTCTGAAATCAATGATAAGCTAATAAACAAACATGCAGAACGATATATATTCCCTTATTAAACATGCAGAGCGATCCAGAGTCCCTTATCATCAACATTATATTCATGTTACCTATATAGTGCTTTGCCAATTTCCTGGAAGAGCGATGTAACTCATCTGCACGGAGCCGAAGTTCATCACTGCAGCGCCACATAGAGAGCTAGGAAAGTATCTCATGTTATTAACACTAGGGAACCGATATTGCACGAGTAGTTCTGAGTATGTGAAAGTACTTCTGCTATTACAATACCTCAAACATCAGATCTTCTATTTGAGAGAAGTACAAGTTAGCAGCCATCATTCTCGCCAATAAGCATACATCCCGTGTCACCTCTGGAGTAACTCTTGGATTTCCTAAAAATAAGAAACTTTAAGACAAGCTCTAGCAGTCTAGCTTTCTACACATAAGGAAGCACAAACAGAATGCAGTTCTACCTATCATACTAAGATATGTGAACAATATAGTTTATTAGAACATAAATGAAATCTTAGTTGACTTAAAAATGGAAATTAAATAGTCAGTTGTCCATGTAACTGATATTATCATGACAGAGGATCCCACAGATTGATGTTCTGTCATTGGTACCACTAAAAGTCATGAACAAGTTACAAAATCTCTTCATCAAAATATTATTATCCTTTCGACCTTTCCAAACAAATACTGATGAATAAAATGGCATAGAAGAAGATACCATCACGATCACCACCCATCCAGGAAGAGAACTGAATGAGAGGAGCATTGTATGGAAGGCGCTCATTAATGCCAATGTTTTTCAGAGCGGTATCAATACGACGCAAGAATTTTGGTACACCCTTCCATATAGTTTCATGGAAATAACTCATCCCAGCTCGCATTTCATCCTGAGGAGTTGGAGGTGTCCTACGGATTTCATCAGTTCTGAAAGCAGCTTGGATCTGCGAAATGTGTTAAACCATAATTAGAAAAAGAATGATGAGAACAGAACATTAGAAAACAACATATCATTTCCCCATACTTCGGGTATAAGGTTTGGGTGTATACCATATGGGTGTAGACAATAGCTTTGGGTACAGACAATAAGCTACCGCATTGAGATTGACATTTTCATGTCACTTTTCTTGTTTGACGGAAGATGTATTCATGATCATTTCATTCAAAACATATACCATGTTTAGTTCTTATTCCAAATGTGTATCATAAAAGCCATCACAAGCGTGGACTTCACAACAATTATGAGGGGGGTACAAGGTGCAAACTAGAGAATGGGCAGTTCTAGCCAAACACAAAAATATGGCTATTGTAATACTAAATAGCTTTGAATATATAAATATGAATATGCAGTGTAAAGTTCATTTTATGAATTTAATTCCAGCTTTTCCAGTAAGAACATATAGTAGGTCAAGAGATCAAGGCCACGTTGCCAAATACAAAAAGTCTGCACTAATAAAGTGTTCCCCAAAGTGCTAGGCGCTAGTTGAGTGTCTAACTGGTGCCTAGCGCCTAATCCCGCCTAGGCGGGAAAAAATCCCACAGAAGGCAAAAGTGGGAGGCCGAGGCCTAGCGCCTAGTCAGGCTAGTGGCTGGCTGGTCACCTTGGGGAACACAGAATACAGGGTGTGTTTGGTTGGAGGGAAGATAGACTAGGGAAGGGGAAGTTTAGATTTAGGGAAGTAGGGAGAGGGGAGGGGAATTACCACTTAAACAGAAGGAAGTTTCTTCCCACATACTTCCCACTCCTCTTCCCCTTCCCTATCCATTGCCAAACACGCTACAGAGCTATATGTGAACATCCAACACAACCTTCCAGATTTCGCAAAAGGGCTTCCCTTTGTCAATGACTCAATGGTAACATCGAAACATCCTCCATTGTGCATAGTCGATCATTTCTTTATCATTCACCTTATCTTATCCAAACATGGAAGACTCCGACAAACTAACTTTAAAAAAGTGTGTAGACAATAAAGGAACATCTCATCCAGAATATTCAGTGGAATCCTAGAGCACAACGTTGGACCCCAAGCAACTAACAGAAAAATAATATATCATGTTTCAACATTTGATGTTACATGTTTCAGAACTATTTCTGATAACAACAATCTCGAAATAAGTCTGTAACCTGTAACACAAACAATAGCGTCTGCAATTTCATACATAAAAACCTGCGTAGGCATAGCTCAAAATCTTCTGGCCTTCGGCAAATCAGCATATTGCTGGTGGTAACAATGTATCAACTAATATCCAATTACTCTATTGCTTTTTTTTCAAGGGAAAAATATGCCTCCATATATGTATTTTATTATTAGAAATGATGGAAAAAGAAACTGTCACATCTGTTCTGCGAGGATAGATATACTCACATTGCTCAAATGAAGAGAAAGATCTGTATAATTTATTTTGATTGGTGCAAATTACAAATTTATAATGGTTCATATTATCAGTTATATAAGAAATACAAACTATACTTTCCTAAACCATAATAATTATAGTTGTATACTAAATAATTCCGCTAGCTGTACATATTTGACCAGTTGTTGCATAATCACCTATTCACCTTGTGTAGTTTAAGATCTTAATGTCAAATAAACCATCATAAATGGATAGCGCACAAACCATGGAGAGAGAATTCTATTAAAATTAAGGATTTAGAGTATGTAAAAAGCACCATACGGACAAAGAGAAAAAAATTACATTTCAGCTAACTAACATCAAGAGAGAGAGTTAGGCCCAGTTCTCTACGGTTTATCTTATCTAACTTATTTACTTATTTGACTTATCTTCTAATTTCGAGAGCTTTCCAAGATGGACTCGAGAGCCGGGTCCCCATTATTTGACTTGTTTTTAGAAAGTTTTTAGACACGTTTTCAAGATAGAAAAACACTGATTGAAAAAACTAAGTTATTTATATTTTAAATAAAGATAAGTAAATAAGTATATAAATCCAATATAAGAGCCAAGAGTTAATTCTATTGAATTTTCCTTCGAAAATTTTCAGCTACGGCACAAGAGTATTTGCAGAAGACACTTTAAGCCCAGCGACTTCAAAGAGAGAGAAGTCGTCGAGATGATAATCAGTTAAATATTAAAATAACCAAAAGGTTATGGTGGACACTTGCCATGCTGAAACGACATAATTGGCTTTACAGTATTCTAATAACAAACTGACAATTATTTTTAATTTACCTCCCTCTGCAGAGCCTCATCAAGCTCCTGTTTGTCATCAGCAGTGATGTCCTTCGCATACAACTGCCTCAGGCAATTTCGGATCCTGCACAACAAGTCAACATCACAAACATTGAGCATTTCCATGAGAACGAAAGCAATGGAGGAGATATCCAACACCACACCTGGCGTGTTTCTGGAGCAGGGATCTCCGGATGGACTGCGTGGGGTGGGCGGTAAACACGAGGTCTACGGTCTGGTTCTTGAGCGCGTCGAACACCTCCTCGCGGGACTTGCCGAGCTGGGAGACGAGCCGCTTGAGCGTCTCCTCGATGTCGGACTCGGTGGGCGCGGATGCCTCATCGGCGAAGTCCCCCCGCTTGAGCTTGATCCTGCGGCGGTGCGCTATCTGGACCTCCTCGGCGAGGTTGGCAAGGTTGAGCATGTGCGAGAAGGAGCTGGAGAGGACGATGGAGTCCCCAGGCGGCAGGCTGGTGAGCTTGCTCCCGAGCTCGTCGAGCCGCGCCTCATCCCGATCGTTCTCGTACTCCGCCGAGAGCTCGTAGCACTCCTGCACCTGCAGAGGCAAAGAGGACGAGACCAACGGTGTGGGCATAGCGTCGAGCAGGTTGTGCTCAGATCTGGGTGGCCACAAAGGAAGGGAGCGGCGCGCGCGAGGGGCTTACGAATTCGCGAAGGTGGGGGCCGTGGAGGTCCTGGAGGATGTCGAGGAAGCGGTCGACGAGGAGGGCGTCGTACTCGACAAGCTTGTCGTCCTCGGAGACCTTGCCGGGGGCGAGGAGCCGCAGCTGCGCGTCGATCGACTGGTGCCGCTCGATCGCCGCCTTCCCCGCGGGCGCGGCCATCGCGAGCTGCCGCTCCTGCGCGCGAGCGGAACCGCAGAACCCGACCGAATCCCTCACCGGAGGAGGGGGAGATATTCCACTGCCGCCGGCGACGTCCTCCCGGATGCGCCCTACCGTGGCGGTGGCGGTTGCTCGTCGGCGCGCAAGAGGAGGGGAGGAGAATGAGATGGGAGGACGAAGGAGAATGTGGAGGCTGGAGTGGAGAGTGGATCCGTATATGTATATGGGCGGTGTGGATCGCTTCGGTTGGAATCGCACGGGGAGGCTGTTTTGCGCGGTGCCACCTGCCGAACTCAGAATTTGCAGGTTGCACCTCGAGGGTTCTATAGGTTCATTTCGGACTTTCTCAAATTCGAAGATCTCGTTCCTTCAAATTACTAAATTGATGTATATTTTTGTATATAGAATCATAAATCCTCGTGTGTTCAGGTCGAAATGGGATCCTCTTACTCACCGCACTCTACAGTTGTGTCACTAAAATATAGGCCCTACATGCATAGGACCGATTCACTGCCCTCCGCAGTAAGTCAGATGATCACTTGCAAGATTTGTTTGGCGACAACAAAGCCCCGTGAGGACGACCACTCATCTCCATAGTTAAACGTTTTGAAATGCTTTTTCCCCTTTTTGGCAATTATCCCCTCAATTTTGAGTATGTTCATCAAATGACTCTTTTCATACCCCGGCCGCACTGTTAAGAAATGGCAAAAAAGGTCATTTGGCTGATGGCATCGAGTAAAAGGCCACGTCACCCTCACCTATGTGCTAAAGCATGGACACAAGGGTCTTTTACCATAGTGGCGTTGAAAGGATCTACTTGGTCTAAAAGTGGTGAATAGACAAGTTTTAAAATTTTTGTTCGAATTATGATTTTTTTTATCGAATTGATGACTCAACTTAACTAGGAAAACCTATTCTAAAAAATAAAACGGAGTAGCACAAAACGGAAGTAAATTGCACGAAGTAAAAGGAGACTAGATTTCGAGCCTACTCCTGCTTCCTGTTGAGGCAAGTACTTACTCCTCACAAGAACCAAATCTTGCTTGAACCTAGCGCCTCCATCCACTAATGGCAATTTTTCACCACTCTGGCAAGGCAAACTTCAAGTCTTTTGCACCATCTTAGGAGCTTCCACACACATCAAGACAAGCTCCTCAAGATCACCACCTCCAAAGTCATCTAGAAATATAAGATTCCAAGAGTAAAAAAGCTCTACAACTTCACCACCTTGGATCAACAGTTCTCTTCACTCACTAGACTAGCTTGGAGCACAAATTCTAACTTTACAAAGCCAAGAATTTTAGAGGATATGGATTTTAAAGTGGGTTCAGAACACTTCCTAGCTATATGGTGGGTGCAATTGAAACTTGAGGAAAGGAACAACAATAAATTTATAGAAACCAGCTTATATAAGCTAATTCCAAACCTAGAAGCTATTTGAAAAGCAAAAGGATAAATTCCCAAAAAGCTACAAAGTTTTTTTTCCATTGGTGTCAGACAACCAAAAATAGAAATTTGGTCAAACAGTCAGAAATACGTTCGCGCCGAACTGGTCTGGCGTAAAAGACAACTTGCGTCGGACTGATTCGGTGTGAACGTGGTTTTGTCTGCGTTGTCCGGCATAAAAAGGAAACAAATTGGGCCATAAAGAATGTGTGTGTTGGACATGTCCGGTTCCGCTAATTAGAAAAAGGGCAAAAGGATGAGTGTAGCTAGACCGGTCCAGTGTGACTAGAGATGTTAAGGTTGTGAGGATCGGACTAGTCGGACGTAAAGGGAGTACATGTCGGACTTGTCTGACATAGACGTTAGAACCACTGGATCACACCAGACTAAGAAATGAGAAAGAAAATGTGTTCCACGTGAACTAAAAACTGACTGGTTATAAAAAAGATTTGGCTTAGAGAAGAATTTGCTCCAAACATTTTAACGAGAGAGATGGATCCTAATCCAAGACAGAGAGGAATTAAAACCCACTTTGATAGCATGAATAAAAATTAAGAAAAAGAGCCTAGCTATGACTTGAATCAACTCCTAATCCAAAGAAATTAGCAAAAAAATGTGCTTAATCTTGTCTTGAAAGCATGATGCCGCACAAAAGAAGGTGTACAAAAAGAGCCTTAGATGTTCAAAATGATGACTCAAAAAAAAAAAAGATGTTCAGAATGCTAGCTAAGACCTTGAGTGCTTTCATCAACACCAAAACTCATAATAGAATAATAACCTTTAATAAACTTGAAATTAGGGGGCATAGATGCTTACCGTTGTTTATCCCCTTTAGGAGACATTTAATGATGTTCAACATGCAACTTCATTGGTCCTAATAGACTGAGCTAACTTGGACGCGAGTTTGTGTTTGGTGCTCTTTTCATCTTTCACCTTTTGTTCCTTCTTGATATGATTTGCATCGGAACTGACGAGTGATAGTACCCTGTCGCTGGTAGATCAGTAATCAAACCGTCAACGAAAGTATAGATCAGTAATCAAACCGTCAACGAAAGTATCATCGGTGGTTCTGCTAGAAAACCACCAGTGATATTACGCTATCACAAACTTTTCTCGGTTTTATGGGTATCAATGGCAGTTCGGGGGGGGGGGGGTCTTGGCAGGGTGGGACTGGTTGTATGGCAAGCATTTGCAGTGAAGTCTTGTGTGGCATGACGAAGGCCCTTTCAGTGTTCGGTGAGGATCTTCTCTTAATTAGCGAGGTCTTCGCCTCCACAATATGGGAACATATCCTATGCAATCAAGGTTACGATACAACCACCATGTAAATGAACTATCAAAAGTTGTAAAATATTCTAAAAAATTGTAAATGTACTTCATTGTTTACTCTACCTATGTATGAAGTTTCAAAGTAAAATTCATTTTATATTAATAGTTATAAAAAAAAGAAAAATGATAGATTTGATGAGTTCAAAATTGATACAATTTTATCCTTTTTGTAACTTTTAATACGATGAATTTGAACTTAAAATTTTATACAGAGGGAAATATAGCTGAATAGAAAAAAAAAATGAGATGTGAATAGTGGCTAGACCGATAAGACACGCCTAGGTGAATAATCAATAATAATCCACGCAAACAAGACGTTTTAGATTTGTCACACGTTAAAACTTAAAACTTTTAACCTTACAAATCTTTCAAAACATTTGAATTGGACACATGTATATCATACATATATATTCATTGGAAAGGAATTATTTCCATAGTATATAAATGTTCTAAATTTTAAAATAAATGCAACGGCAATTTAAAAACCGTGTTTCGAAACGACAAGTTCTGATCAAACCGGGGGAAAGTATCATGAAAAATGTGCGCCAAACCAAACATGCCACGTGTTCAAATATAACGTAATTACAATCCAGGTACCCTTGACACAAACGCTAGATACCGCGGCAGCTTTGCGTACAGAGGGTTCGCAACAGTTGACCAGTCAGAGCCTCGGAGGAGGGAGAACGAGAAGGACGCCCACCTGTGCAGCACTGCAGCGACAGTTGATAGGCGATGGCGGCGGCCAGCGTTGGATCCGATCAAGATTCCACAAGGCAGTCAAGCCCAACTTCCATTTTTTCTCTATGAGCACCCCCAAATTTTGTAATTATTTATCATGGTCCCCCATTTCATCGCATAATTCCTGCACAGTTTTTTTAGAGAGGATCACATCTCTTTCAGAGACTTTTTGCAGCTTACAAAATAGTACTTGATGACAAATAAAATTATAAGCAAGTCCTCCAAGGACATATCTGCAAGACTCCAGCAGCTTCTTCCCCCAAATCTCTTCGCTGGCGACGAAATCCCCAGATGCCTGGTAAAACGACCCCTCCGAGCTCCTTCCCTGTAGGCTAATCCATTATGGGCGACGAAAGCAAGAGTCTAAACCAAAGGAGCCGCATGGGGCGACCATAATCATCAAAACATTGGACTATGTTGAAGCCTTAACCGAGGAAGAGAAGCCAGCTGCAGCGCCGCCACCATCCGACAATGAAGATCCTTGCATCCACAACAGAAATCCACCATACAAGAACCCCGACTCATCCCACCCTTCTTCTCCTAACGGAGAGCTTTCAAACCCACTGTCAGGGTCTAAACTCTAAAAGGCTCACCTTTATTACTTTTGAGTTGGCATATACAGGCAATGGAGCGACCAAGACGACATCGTCAACATTCTTGCTCCCATCGCAAAAGTTGCCAATGGCAAAGGTAGGGGAGCGGCGGATCCAGGTCAGGGATTGCATAGGTAGTCTAGGAGGTAGTTTTAGGTTAGGTTTTTGAGCGATTCGACCGGTGGTGCAGGCGAAAGTTGAGGAAGGTGTGCTCGTTGCCATCACTAAAATGGAGACGGAGCTTGTTAGCCGCGACTTCTAATTGTTGTAATTGCACTGTCAGTAGCTAGTGGTTTGGTTTGTAGATCTAGTGGTGGAGACAGGTCAAGTGGGCTTCAAGCGATTCTTGCATAGTTTTATGCACCTTCGTTTCACTATATTTGTCTATGTTCTCGAAAAAATGCGTTTTACAATGTTTGTCTATTCAGAATATCAATAGTGCAGTTATTGTGATGTTTCTACTCTTTATTCTAAAATTAAATGCTTAGTAAGAAAAAAGTACTTGTAACATGTTATTAAATAGGGGTACATCGTATGACTAGACTAAGGTTTTTTTTATTCCCGTTTTATAGAAGCTTATTACGTGTCATCTTATATGTGTCATCTAAACTGGCTAGCGATAGGCTCGGCGTGGCATCCGACGTCATCGGGGCTTTATGGTCCAATAGAGGCGGGGATTAGAGGCCGCGGAAAATCAATTTAAGAGGAAAAAGAACGGTCAGGATCATTGCACGTCATGGAGAGCGAACCATGCATTTGTAAATGAATTAGGTCATGGCTCCGTAATTATTTTATGCAACTAAACCACACCGTTCAATGCATCTAGGTTGATCGATCAACGAATGTCATAGCGCGCTCGCTAGCTGCGCGCATTACAAAATGTAGCCTAAGCTATTATCTGCGAACTGCAAAGCAGTTCGAATCTGTTTTTTCTTCATGATTTTGAATTACTCAAATCTTGTATTTTGAATCTTTTGGATTTTAGTTTTTTTTACCTTGTTTCCCTAGGGGGAGGGGCAATCCCCCCATCCTGTAACTTTCTCTCCTTTTGATCAATACATGGCAGTCCTCCTGCCTTTTGTTCAAAAAAAAAAAATCTTTTGGATTTGGATCGTTTTAATTTGAATAGGTTGTCTTGGGATATATCGGACCAATAGATTGACGATCAACCAATCATCATCGATAATTAAGTTGAATTTTCGCCTAGCTTCAAGGTCTCAAGGTTTCCATGTCCATGCCAATGAATGTTTTCTATGTTCCGCGAGAACTGTAATTTTTTTCCAGAAAAAATTGTGTTCCAAATAATTCCTTATATTTTTACAAGGAAATTGTATTGTAGCTCTCCCTCACTCTGAACTTGCAGCCGTATATTACTACCATGATACTCTTGGAGCTCTGTTGTGTACTTCTGTGCGTAGTAGCGGAGATGGTAACATTCGCCAACTTAATTACATCGGTGTCATCAACCATCAAGCATATATATATTGCGAGGGTATTTTTTCCGTGCATTTTATCCCACCTTGCATGCATTTTTCTCGCTCGGCTTGAGCGTGGTAGTACATGTTTTTGGTGGTTCCATGTCTGTTTGGAAGGTGCCAAACTGAGAGAGAGAGAGAGCTATTCATCTGTTTGGCTAGCTGTTTAAAAGAAGTGTACATATCAATATAAATTAGACATTGGCGGATGAAACTGGACGGTGCAAATGTCTTGTTTTTTTTTAAAAAAAAAGAATATGCATGCGAATGTCATTTCTTCTCTTGTTTCGACGTGCAACAAGCAAGGAGGAGAAAGCGGCCTCTCTTGTCTTTTCTTCTGCGTCTCATAGATAAATGAACGGAAGAAAAATAGGAAGGTCTGGAAAAAAAATAAACCAACGGAGAGAAGGAAAGAACAAGTTAGAATTCTAGTTGCAACTCGATTGTATGTTTCGCTTTCTTTCTCTTTTCATTTTCCCTAAGAAAGCTGCTCGAGTGTTGAAGAATTAATATTCCTACCCCACCATGTACAATGCGTATATAGAGGCAAGAAAGGGGAGTCCTCCAATGATCATTGACCCACTACCGTATTTATATATGCATCGTGTTAGTTATTCACTTATTCTTGTGGACAAAAAAATATACAGTCCGTAATGATAGAGTGTACCAAATGTTATGGTTGCTACAATTCATAATACAATATACTAATAAGGAATTTGAAATGTTATAAATAACTCAAAGCTAAAATGCTTTCAGGTAATAATGCACATTCTCTAGCATAATGGCGAAGATGATGTTTTATTTGTAAGGAAAGAGGGAAAGAATGAGAGGAAAGAGAGAAAGAATCTTTCTCTTTGAGATGTGCTAGGCGCACAATAGACGATTGGATGAGAGAAATGATGGGGATTCTTTGATCCTGATTCCCTGAGTAAGGTTCATGGTTGTTTATTTGAACAAACTTTTTCTCACTTTTTTCAAAATATCATTACTATTAAGCCCTATCACATTTAAATTAGAGTAAAGTACATTGTTGCCCTGAGTGTTATACGAAATCTTACTTAGCCCCTTAAACTTTAAATTACTTTATTACCACCTAGAAGTTTTTTTCATTTTCATCGTAGCCCCAAATTTGATAGGTTATCTATTAAGTGCTCCGGTGGTCGTTAGTTTCATTAATTACTTACATGGCTAAAAAGGCATACCATTTTTAATGATAACTTGAATAGTTTTCAAAACCAAGATAAGATTTAAAACTTTGGAAAAATTTTATAGAATAATTTGACACATTGATAAATTTGAATTTCAGTCTCAAATCTGAAATTAAGATTACAAAATTGATTATATTAAAGTTTAAATTTATGTTTTACAAAAATTCGAATTATGCATTAAAATTTTAAATTTTTTTGGGGGAAAACAGATTTGGAAGTTTTGGAATCTTGAATTTGAAAATTCCCAAAACAATCATGCTGCAACTTTCATATTAGAAATATAAAAACTCAAATTTGGATTCCCAATCGTCACAATTTCAATCATTTCAAACTGTTTAAATAAATACATTTTTCGAATTGCCTTGTCTGTTAAAAAAAAAAATGCTGCTCAACGGCCAAAGGCATCACATGGGGATCAGACTCAGCAGCTAAAATCTGGTTCGTTTCGGCAAAGCAACTCAGAAAGCAAAGCAGGGGGACAAAAGAACCTAGTCATGGTAGAAAGGCAGAAAAGAATGAGATGTGTGATATGCTCGAAATGGCCGTGTGTCGCCATCCACAGGTGCTCACCTGGCCAGCACTTGTTCATGAGAAAAGCAGTCCATAAAATTAGGATCATCACCATTACTGAGAGAATATGCCCTGTTCATGCTTCGGATTTAGGAGAGGTTTGGCATTTGTTCCTTTGAGCTCAAACCGGGCACTCAGATAGAGTCTAAAAAATTGTTTTAAAAAGTAGTTTGAAAATCTTTTAAGAAAAATTACTCAAATTCTTAAAAAATGGTTACAGAGTGCCACAATGTTTAGTTAAAAAATACTCCCTCCGGTTCCAAAAAGAAGTCGCCGTTGACTTTTGAACACGTCTTTGACCATTCGTTTTATTCAAAAAATTTATATAAATATTATTTATTTTGTTATGATTTGATTTATTATTAAATGTATTTTAAGTATGACTTATATTTTTACATATTTGAACTAAATTTTTTAATAAGACGAAGGGTCAAAGACGTGTCCAAAAGTCAACGGCGACTTCTTTTTGTGACTGGAGGTAGTAACAAATTTTTCGGTTGCAATTTTAAATTTTAAGTTAAGCTGTAAATAACAAAGCCATGGCGTTGATTTGAGTGTTTGCTGGGCTGCAGGGCAACCTATGAGAGTAACGGTGGTAAATGTATACCACTAATACCAGTACATGGTTGTAAATTGATGATTAAAATCATCCATGGTCAGCGGCAACGACGGAGCCAGGATTATTTGTAAGCCTCGGTAAGTTTTGAGGTAACCAATGAGATAGACAAATGTGACAAGAAATTTGGTAGTGGCCAATAGTTTTCCTACTAAAAGTAAGGCCTAGTACATTTTTTTTTAAGATAAATCAAGGCCCTGTACATACCGTTAGCATATGTATATTTCTTTACATGTCAAGCTTCTGTTTTTGCTTCCCAAGCCGCAGGCGCCCCTTGAGCTGCACGCACGCATGGCCCGACGACCTGCGTGCCTTGCCTGCCGTGGTTAGCCCCAACATATTTTCTAGGGTATTTATCTCTATAAACCATATAAAAGATATTTATATAGTCTATTCTATATACATGCCATCTATGATCAAGCAATACATCGCATGAATTTTATACGCTTTCACATACCTAAACGATTAGGGGTATAAACAAACAAAGGAAGATAAAAGCACCTCGTGGTGGTGAGTTCACAATAATTAACACTAATGTTTCGTCAGCCCGTGATGTCCAATAAAAATACAATATAAACCGAGAAATAAAAAAATACATATTGTTTAAGCGTTCATATATAACAAAAAAAATACACAGTTTAGTAATTAAAGTAGTGCACGACATGTCAATAATGTGTTAGTCATGTCTGCTACGAGAGACTCATTTCTCGAGTTTCAATTTCACATGATCAATTTTCCTGAAAACAATTCATAGGATCAATTTTTAAATTAAATATAGGAGAGCTGCTATCTTGACTAAGAAGGTAGAGGGTAAAAAAAAAATACTCCACACACTATTGCTGCACCCGCATGTTACGTTGTCGACTTCCACAAGCAAAGATCCCAAGACCTTTGGAGCATCTTTCCGTTTCACCACTGTTTTTGTGTGGAGAGAATGGACGATACATGGCCTTGTCTGTTTAAGCTAAAAGTTGTTGAAAAACTTTAATTTTAAAAAGTTATGACTTCTCAAAAGATGTGTTAAAAAATCAAAAAAATATGGAAAAAAATATTTTACGAACCGTAATAATAACTATTTAAAACCCCACAAAAATGACTACAAATTATTGCATCATTTGGTTTATATAAAAAATAACATTTTATTTAATTTAATTAAGCTGAAACAAACAAGGCCATTCTTAGGCTAGAGAGCTCCACGGCATGGTCGATAACAAGCAACATCCTCACGGTCATGGTGGGAGGACGGTGAGGATGCAGTGCGATCGCTGGCGCTAGAGAAGTGCTGGACCGTGGACGCTAGTGCTTTCCCATTGCCATGCTAGTTAACAACAATTCTGATTTCAAACATCGGTTCAAAAAATTGATGTATTTTTTTTAAAAAAGTTACTACATTATTTATATGCTCTTAGGACATGTTTAATGTGTCGTAACTTAGAGCATTCTAAGTAGTATAACAAATAAAATAATACAGAAAAATATAGATAAATAGTAAAAATAATGTGTGAGATAGCTAGAAAGCCCTAAGTTAGGGCCTCATCGGTGATGGCTTAGAGATGAGGAACGAGGCAATGTAAAATCTACGAATATTGAAATTGCATGCGCCAACCTTTTTTAAGAGTAATGCATGAATTCGGACCGACGTTATCTTTTTTCTGAGAACTGCGAGGTCTGGAGATTCGACCTAAATTTTTATTGTCTACGCGAACACTACAAAAGCACTTCTTTCGACAACCCATTAACTCTCCCAACATATAGAATAAGTGAAAGCACATCAAATTACAAGTTTCTAGATGTAAACCATGCTGCTCACAGCAATTGGCAGATTGACAACAAAACATTGGGCAAGGAAGTAGACAGACCGGCCAGACACAACTATGAAACATGCAAAGAGCCGAAGACCGTCTATGAGGCCATATGGGCCATTGATAAACATGTCAAGACTGACAATTCTGTATTGTTTGTACAAACAAACAAACAGCATGCACAAAACTAGCATTGAAACAACATATTTTGGATTAATAGCTCGGTCAGCTGGCTAACAAAAGGAGAAAACAGAAGAATCAATAGGTTACTTAATAATCGACATGATGCATCACATATTCACAGGCTATTGTTGATCATGAACGCATATAATCGTGATAATTTGGTGAGCCAGATGATACCTCTTGGAGATTAGAAGTTTTCATCAACGTTTGTTCTGAAGATAATATGAGCAACTCAACCAAGTAATTGTATAACCGCGTAACACATAAACAAACCGAGAGACATTAGATTTAATTTTTTGTTCAAAACCATAGTTTTCTACATGAGAGGTTATCTTGTAAGGTGAGAAATTTGTGGATTAAGAGAACATATAACAGTGCCTGGGCTGATAACCAGTTATTATGCATTTCAAAATTTCCAGTATAAATAATGCAAACCAAGTCATTTATGTTAAAGGACATGGTACATTAGAGTTAATACAGCACTTATGATTACTTCATTCCTGAAAAATTTAGGGTGTGGCAAGTTCAATGTCAGCAAACAATAAAGAAAATATGTCACCCAGGATGATAACAATATAAACATGAATAATGATAAAACCAATAAGAGCGTGCTAGGTACTTCAGGGTTCAGACATTTACATGCATGATGAAAGTATAAACGAAACATACAAACACATTTTAACACAGACAAGTCAGCCTTCTTTTTAGTGTTCAATCCTATTGATGATGACCGAGTCACAAAACACAATGTCCATAAGATTGTTTCTTAAAAAATGCTAAGCAACCATTACTTCATTACTTGAAAATTCAGGTAAAAATAATAATAGTCACAAAGGGAAGGAAATGTTTATTCGGAAAAATTCAAATAACAAACTCTAAGGGGTGCCAATAACAGCCCCTGTATGGACGAGTGGATACTGGGTAGGAAATCACAATTTTGCTACCCTAAATATCAATATGAAAATGCTATGGACCCTCAACAGAATTAAATCACCAACAAGCTACAAACTCCAATACATTGTTGTTGATATAAATATTACCTTTTGAGGCCAATATAAGACTACTAGAACAAAAGTATACATTGCAAAATAATTACTTAAACTCCACCTATAATCCAATATGATAACATAGCATGGAACACTAGTATAGCACCTTTAAGGTTGTTAATATAGGTCAATAAGAAGTCCCAGAGAGAAACTGTCCTAACATATAAGATGGTTTACTATGATTACTGCATCTCATTGTATGCTTGTTAATTCAACTTTCAAATTGTATAATATATCCTTGTTACCTTTATATATGAGAGAAACTGATATTATAGTTAATGCACATTTTTTACTTTTGTTGTGAAGCTTCAACAAGTTTAAAGGCAAACAACTCATGAAGTATTAACACATTGTAGTTATAGAAGAAGAAAAAATAAGCTAAGTTAATAAATAATGAACTTGCTTCTATAAATAGTAGTGGTTTATCATTTGATTGGTTTGTAAATGAGATGTGATTTGGTTCATTTTTAACTTCTAATAGGATATAGCACAATATTTGCAAATTATAATAACTAATGTGTGCACATTCTACTTGATTAGCAGCACTCCAATTACAATCCAAACATATCAGAATACAATTATCATCCCCAACCACAAATTGAACTAAACAACAAAAACACCAAAATAGAACTATATTTTCTAAAACGTGCCCAAACTATTGTAGGCAATTCATTTTACTTGATCCAATGGCCTAGTGATCTCTTACCCCCTAGGATAAGACGATAGTAAATCTTGACCACACATGTTTGATTCAATGGTTCGGTGACCTCTTACCCTTAGTGCATCGTATAATTGTTCCTACACTATAGAACAGCTTTATCCATTGCCAATATAGACCTCTAACCCAGTTATCTTAACATCAACACCTAAGCACACTAGAAATATAAGTGTCTAAGTGCACAGAAGAACTTACCTGTTTTGTGAATTGGACAACAATGAGATTATTAAACCATTTTAACTCATAAAGAGTTAATCGGTATTAGTATAGCAGAAGTAAATCCAAAAATAGTGCAAATCACATGACAATTCACATACAAATGATGTTGTGTTACATTGCTCTAGGATCACTCCCGAATGGCCACACATAAATCATCTCGTCCCACCCAGTGCTTGCGAGCAGTCCCTCAACAAGCACACTCATGTCGATACCAGCTACAAACTCAGTATGGTGACCATACCTTGCGAGCAGCGCATCCTCTTTGCGATAATCCCACATGCACACCGTCATGTCATAAGAGCAGGACAAGAGCACGCCCTGACGATGCGGCGAAAACCGGACACGCTTGACGGCGTACCCGTGCCCCGCCAGCCGCGTAAGAGGCGCCTGCGGCGCACGAACGTCCCAGATGCGGATGGATTTGTCGACGGAGGCGGTGGCGAGGATGGAGGGGTCGTACTTGTCCCAGTCGAGAGAGAGCACCTCGTGGTCGTGAGCGGGTATGACGAGGGTGGGCGCCGGCTCACGCACGTCCCACACGCGCGCGGTGCGGTCTCCGGAGGCGGAGGCAAAGACATCGGGGTGGCGAGCGGACCACGCGGCGGCGTAGACGCAGTAATCGTGGCCGCGGAAGGTGCGGACGGAGGCGGGGCGGTCGGGCGACCAGAGCTTGAGCGTGTCGTCCCAGGAGGCGGAGAGGAAAGCGTCGCGGCGGACGGGGTTCCAATCGAGGCCGTGGACCTCCCGCGCGTGCTCGCGGAGGAGGCGCACGGGGTTCTGCGCGGGCGGCAGCGCGGCGTCGAAGAGGCGGACGGAGCCGTCCCCGGAGGCGGCGGCGCAGAGGGAATCGTGGGACTCGGACCAGGCGCAGTCGAAAACGGCGTCCGAGGTGGGGAAGGAGAACAGCGGCGCGGGGGTGGCGCCGCCGGGCCCGCCGGCGGAGAGGTCGAGGACGAGGAGGTGGCCGTTGCCGACGAGGCCGAAGTACTGAGAGGCGGCGGCGAGGAGGCGGCTCTCGTGGAACGGGCTGAAGCGGACGGCGAAGCCCGGCGCCGGAGCCTTGAACGCCGGCATGGCAGCGGCGAACTGGAGGATGTTGCTGAGACCGGATCGGGGTTCGGGGACGGGGATTTGGGAGAAATGAGCTTTTCTTCCAAAAAATATCTACTTGTACGGGCTAATCACAAAATGTGCCTAAGGTTCGTTTAGGCTTCACAAAATGCTCAAAGTTTATGAATCTTTTATGTTTTCTCCTGTAAAAAGTATGTTGTGAAACAAGTCTTATAAATTAGTTCCTCCCATTTGAATGGATAATCCTAGGGGATGGCCCCGACGACGAAGCCGTCGAGAAGGTGATTGAGACGAGCCTCGATGCGCGCCACCCTGTCGGCGTCGTCGCCGGCACCCTCGCCACGGAGGAAGACGAGGCGAGGCGAGGCACCCTGGCCTTCACGACGATGCACTCTATGTCGGCGAGCATAGTGAAGACCTCACAGATGAACCCCATGTGATCCGTGCCAATGAGCTCCAGCGCGTAAGCCCATCAAGCGCCGCCGGTCCGTCCCATTTTCTCAGCGACTGTGTCAGGCCGTGGGAGGGACTAGTTTGTAAGATTAGTTTCGCAACGTGATCCTCACAAGACAAAACATAAAAGATTCACAATTTTTGGCATTTTATCAAGCGTCAACGAACTTTGGGGCTTGATCACAAGGTAGAGCTGGTGCGGTTCAACCCGGAGTACCCCAACGCCTCGGTGATGTGGACAGGGTGCGGCGATGTCGAAGGCGACAGCTTCCGCTGCATCCGCACTCTGACCGACATTCGTCTTAAGCTGGGCGCCTTCAACGGTAGCACTGTGAGGCCCTCGTGCTCGGATTCGTATCCTCGGCAGTTCGGTCTCCTACGGCCGAGGGCCGTCTCTTTTAATCCCACCGTGCAGCTCGCATCCAACGGCAGGTCACCAAATCAGAAAATCACCCCCACCCCTCCCTTCCCGTGCGTTGGCCCTCCTCCGGCCATGCCGTTCCACCGGCGGCGCCCCCCACCGCCTTCCGCCTTCCGCCTCCACCATTGCCGACGCCGCCGACACGACTCCTCCATCCCGTCGCCGACGCCGCGCCGCCGTTCACCGAGTGGAGCGCCGGTCGCGCCTTCACCACCGACCTAACCACCACCGCCTCCACTAGCACGGAGCCGCCGTCGACCGCCGCCGCCGCCGGGAGGGACACTTGGTGCTTCGGTGCTGATGCTGTGAGCTGAAGTAGATGACAGCCAAACTCAATGTACTTGTAGAAGATGGCATTTTGTATATGTTGGCAGATGTAATTTGTTCTTATGATTGTTCAGGTTGTTTGTATGTAATTGAATTAAAAATTTGGTTTAGTCTGTAATTGACTGAAAATTGTCATGTAATTATTCCAATGTAGTTTGAGTATTGACTGAAAGGTTCTCATGTAATTGTCATGTAATTGACTGAAAATTTGATTCAAATTTGACGTGATATTAACCATTTCCGTAATGAACCAATAGAATTAATTTTAAATGGACAACGCACATGTGGAAAACAGGCAACAATCAGTAATCAACTGAACAAGGCAGTGATGTTTTCACCTAACAGATTAGTAATTCCAGTGGCTTGACTTGTATGTATTCATTTTAGAATTTGTGAAGTCTCTTGTTTTTTTAGCAAATTGTTAAAGCTTAAGATTTTCCCTACACATGACATGAACAGTATCAGGAAAGTATCAGTTTTCCTTTCCATGCCATAAACTGTATCAGGTTATCAAGTAAAATTGACATTAGAATGGTTCAGCAATATGACCATAAGTCTCAATTACAGTCTAATTTCAGTATTTACAGAACCAAATGCATACATCTCATGTTTGTATCTGGTTGTGCGTTCATGTGATTTCATTGTTCCATGTTTTCAGACCTGGCCCGGTCTGAAATGACATTTATCTTGGCCATATTCGGTAGTGTCATTCTCTGAAAATAAAGCCAATGCTAAATGATGTCATGTAGAGCTCTATCCAGAATTCACTCCTTTCTCTAGTTACAATGATTCAAATCCATCTCCTGCAAACAAGAAATGAACTAAAAGAGTAGTGCCACATCCTTTAACCATTCCAACTTAAATTAAGAGTAAGTCAAGCTAATCCGCGGACTGCTGCTGCTGTTTTTGATGCTGCTCTGTTGTTGACAAGTTGACATTCATGGTACAAGCCAATCATGGATACTGAAAGAAATTAAAATGCTCATATCATATTGAAAGCGATCATGTACAAGCTCTTCATTTCTCAATTACAGAGAGGTAGAAAGTCATAGAGATACACACAGAGAGATCCTTGTTACATATTTTGAGGGAATTACTGCCGCAAGACCGTACAAATTTAGAGAATCAAAATTTTTTTAAAAACAAATCCTTGTTACATACACGATATGATAATCTAGGAACTTCTCACAAATCCAGGACGATGACGGCGCCCCCGCCCGCCCGGCACCGGCAGCCCAACTCCACGACCAGGAAGAAGACGACACAGCAGAGACCAGAGAGCCAGGGACCCCTTCTCGATCTAGGGATTCAGAGGAGCATTGAATCGGGAGGGTAGGCACAGCCGATTGGGGATCCTCTATCGGCAGAGGCGGAGGCGGTCACCGTCGTCGAGGGCGGCCCAGCGCGCGGCGCGGATGCTGTCGAGGAGGCCGTAGTAGAGCGCCTCGGCGGGGAGCTCCGGCTGGAGGTCGAGGCCCCGTGCGGAGCAGGTCGAGCACCACGGCGAAGCAGGCCGAGTCGCGCCGTCGCGGTCGAGACTCGAGAGCGCTAGATGAACAGATTCGGGGGATTGGGTGAGAGAAAGAAGAGACACGGTCAGATCTAAAATGAACGGTCAGATTTCAATTTATGGCCGTCGGCCGTAAGTGCCCAGACTGCCAAGGATACGGATCCCCTCGTGCTCGGATTCGTGCGACCATGTCAGGGCTGATAACCTGACGAAGGGCGGCAACAAGGAACCGGAGCTGTGAGGTGGCCAGTTGGGCCGATCGGGTGTTTCAAGGGATCAGCTGGGCTTTGGTTGCGTGCGTGGGCCGTGGCCGTTGTGAGCCAGCCGTGTAAGGGTGGTTAAAAAGACATCGCTGTAGCTGTCTGGCTTTTGTCGAAAAAAAAAGAAGTGAATGCTTCCTTCTTCCCCGATCCTCTCCTCTCTCCTCTCTGTTCCGCTGAAATGGCTATTGCTTGGATCGTGATGCTCGAACCCTAGGGGTCGGGCCATCACAATTGGTATTAGAGCCCTGCAGATCGGGGAAACTTCCGCATACTCGAGGTGTTGATTGGTAATTCCGAGGGGCGTGTTAGCGATTGCCTTCGGGTTCGATCGTCAGTAAAATCCCTCTGGGAGGTTCGATCCACTCGAGAGGAGTCACCACGTGCCACGCAAGAAACCTAGCGCAGCAGCGCGGCAGTAGTAGCAGCGATGGGTGATATGGAGGATCGCGTTGGGGAAGTTCTGAAAAGGGAGATCGAAGCTCTCGGAAATCGAATGGAGATCCAGATGGCGGTAATCGAAGAGAAGATGGGTATGAAGCTGGCTGAAATGGAGCATAGGCTGGAAGAACAACACAAAAAAATCGAGCAAGTGGGAGTGAAGATGGATCTGACGATGAGCTCGGTGGGGAAATTGCAAGCGGAAAATTCGATGGCTGGCCGAGGGATTAAAGGTAATCCGCCTCCTCCGATATCCATTCCTGCGCATGATATATCGGGGATTTTGGGGTCTAGATCGAGGATTGCTCCAACTGTTGTGACGGGATTGCACGGATTCGGTGAGGCGCAACGTCCGCAAGTGACATTTCCCCCACCGACCCCTGTTTCCGTGGATGTGGGAGAATCGAATGCTCGGAAATCCTGGATGCCCAAGATGGATTTTCCCAAATTCAGTGGCAGTGATGTGAGAATTTGGGTAGATAAGTGTGAAACCTTTTTTGCCATGTATCAGATTCCATCTGGATTCAAAGTAGCTGCTGCAACTATCTATTTGATAGAAGGGGCTGCTCATTGGTATCAATCGTACAAGTTAACTACACCTGACCACACCTGGGAACAATTTAAAGAAGCAGTAGTGTTGGAATTCGAAGGAAATGACTACAGAAACAAACTCTGGGAACTCTTGCACCTCAAACAGACAGGGACAGTGGATGAGTACAAGAGGAAATTTGAGTTACTGGTATATCAAATTCGTCTCTATGACACGTCTGTAGGAGGTATGATGCTGGTCACTAAGTTTATTATGGGGCTCAAGGAAGAATTGAGAGCAGCTGTTGAGATGCAACTTCCTGACTCAGTGTGGAAGGCTGCTACATTAGCTGTGGTCCAGGAACAAATTTTAGGAACAGCTAAAAGGGCTGGGTATAGAGGAACATACTCCAAGAGTAGCAATAATACAGAGCATATTGGAGATGCTAGTGTTAAAGGAACAGTGCTTCCCAAGCAAGACAAAGGGGAGTTGTGGAAAGCCCGACAGCTGAAAGACTACAGGAGATCAAAGGGTTTGTGTTTTAAATGTGGTGAGCCTTATAACCCACAGCACCAGTGCTCAGGCAATGTGATTGGTCAAGTGAGAGCAATGCAAGTGCAAGAGATTATACCAGATGAGGTCTTAGATACATTAGTGCAGGAAGAGGAAAAGGAAGAGCTGGAAGAGGCTCACTTATCTCTCAATGCATTAACTGGTGTGGATAATCCCAGCACAATCAGACTTCGAGCATTGATTGGTCAGAAGACCTTATTAATCCTCGTCGATTCAGGCAGCTCCCACAGCTTTCTGGATGCTCACTTAGTGGAAGCTTTACAATTATCAACACAAGACATACCAAGGATGCAAGTGAAGGTAGCCAATGGGACGATGATGCCATGCTCACAATGTGTTCATGCTCTTAGTTGGTGGATACAGGGACATACCTTTTGTCATGATATGAAGCTTTTACCACTGGGTGGATATGATGCCATTCTTGGCATGGATTGGCTAAGCAAGTGGGGTGTTATGCAATGCAATTGGTTAGATAAGTGGATTTCATTTTCCTATCAAGGGCTTCCAATTAAGCTACAAGGGGTCAAAGAAGAGACCACACCTTTATTATCTGAGATATCAGCAGATACATTGTACAAGTGTCAGGTTGGCAATGACATTTGGGCAACGGTGGTTCTGCAGCCGATTCCTGATCTTCCAGGAGTAATTATTCCACCGGCTATTCAAGCTGTGTTGCACACATTTGAAGATGTGTTTCAAGAGTCAATGGGGTTACCACCACACCGTCCATATGACCACACAATCCCTGTCTTACCAGGAACAGCACCAGTGAATGTGAAGCCTTATAGGTATTCCCCAACTCAAAAGGATGAAATCGAGCGACAAGTAAAAGAAATGTTAGCTAATGGCATTATTACTCCTAGTATGAGTCCTTATGCTTCTCCCGTGCTATTAGTGAAGAAAAAGGATGGATCATGGCGATTTTGTGTTGATTATAGAAAACTGAATGCTTGCACTGTTAAAAGCAAATTCCCAATGCCGATTGTTGATGAGCTATTAGATGAATTGGGAGGTGCCAAAATTTTTTCCAAGTTAGATCTCAAGTCGAGATTGTCGGTGTAATAAATACCGGGGCACAAAGAGTCCTGAGAAGATCGAGCGGGCCCCACGCGTCAGGCGGGCGATCAGCCCTGCCATGTGGGTGAGCCCCCTCGGCCTCAGGCGGGCCCACGCGTCAAAGGGCGATCAGCCCAGCCATGGCGTGGCGAGCCCCTCCAGGCCAAGGCGGGCCCCACGTCAGCGGGCGATCAGCCCCAAGCTGGCGAGCCCTCAGCCTCAAGGCTGGCCCCACGCGTCAGTGGCGATCAGGCCAGCCAGCGTGGCGAGCCCTCGAAGACCAGCGAGGGCCCCACACGTCAAAGTGCGACCGAGCCCCAAGTGCGGGCGAGCCCGTCGGCACAGGCGAGGGCCCCATATGTCGCGGGCGTGTGGGCGAGCCCCTCGGCGCGAGAGTTTCCCATCGCTGCGGGGCTCGCGTGGCGTGGAGCGCCCGAAGGAGTCTTCGGGCGAAGGCCTCGCTGCTGCGAACGACGAGCGATTTAATGCGACATCACGCGGATAGACGGTGAAGAAATGATTACCGCATGATGACCCCGCAGTCGAGCGGCCACATCGTGGCGCAGCAATGAATTGACCGCAGAGAGAAGGTTTGCTTAAGATGGCCGCCGCGTCGGGAGGAGCGGCCGGGCCCCGCCCCAGCCTCACCGGTGTGTTCATGCGGGGCGAGGCCACTTGCGGCACGCGAGGCGAGCGGCGCTCGGCGAAGCAAAGAACGTTTTGTCTCTCCTGTCGTGTCTCGTTAGTGTACTGAGGGTACTGTACTGCCTACCCCCTCGGCTCTCTCCGTCGGTTCGAGGTTTGTATAAAAGGAGTGGAGAGAGAAGGGAGGGGGTACGTTCTTTTGGAGCACAAGCATTCTGTAACCACATTCCATTCAACCACAACAAGAAAAGAGCTAAGGCTCAGCAGGAGTAGGACTATTACCCGCAGGGGGGTCCGAACCTGGGTAAATCTGAGAGTCGCTCCTTGCTGCGTCCCACGCTCAAATCGAACTGAGCTCGGCCGATAGACTAGCAGGATAGAAATCTGACTAGGGGTGTGATCCGCAGTGGTTGAGCGGTGAACACGCCGTCAGGGATACCATCAGATACGAATGTGGGAAGGGGATGAAGAAAAGACAGCGTTTAAAACGCATCATGGGCTGTTCCAATTCAAGGTAATGCAATTCGGCCTTACAAACGCCCCGGCTACATTTCAGTGTGTCATGAATAACCTGTTTGCAGATTACACTAGAAAGTGTGTTCTTGTTTTTATGGATGACATACTCATGTATAGTAGATCCATGGAAGAGCATGTCTCCCATTTAGCCACTGTGTTGTCCATTTTGAGGGAAAATTCATTATTTGCTAAGAAAAGCAAGTGTGAGTTTGCTTCTTCTCAATTGGTCTATTTGGGACATATCATCTCTGCCGAGGGCGTTGCTACTGACCCTGACAAAACGAAGGTAATGGTTGAGTGGCCGGTGCCTTCCAACATCACTGAACTCCGAGGTTTTTTAGGGCTGACGGGTTATTACCGGAAATTTGTCAAAAATTATGGATGGTTAGCCAAGCCACTTACTGTCCTTCTGCAAAAGAAGCAATTTCAGTGGTCCTCGGAGGCTCAACAAGCTTTTCAAGCCCTCAAGGAAGCCATGATCTCTACTCCTGTTCTAGCTCTCCCTAATTTTTCTAAGCCTTTTGTTATCGAAACAGATGCTTGTGACACTGGGGTAGGTGCTGTTCTCTCCCAAGAGGGTCATCCAGTGGCTTTTTATAGCAAAGCCTTATGAAGTAAAAACAGGAGTTTATCTATATATGAAAAGGAATTTCTTGCCATTATGATGGCTGTGGACAGATGGAGACAATATTTAATTAGAGGACCCTTTGTCATTTGAACTGATCACAAAAGTTTGTGCCACTTGGAAAATCAAGTCCTCTCATCTGATTTGCAAAAGAAAGCTATGGCCAAGATGGTTGGACTTCAGTTCCAATTCCAGTACAAGAAAGGTCTGGAGAACAAGGCTGCTGATGCTCTGTCTCGGGTGGGTCAATTTTTCTCCATCCAAGCTGTCTCGGGTGGCCAGCCGATTTGGGTACATGAGCTTATCAATTCGTATGCAGTGGATACTAAAGCTCAGGACTTATTGCAAAAATTAGCATTGGCTGGTGGTCAATGGGAAGATTTTTCATTGCAAAAGGGAATCATCTATATTCATGGCAGGATTTGGGTGGGAGCCAATGTTGGTTTGCAGCACAAGATCATTCAGGCTTTTCATTCCACGCCTATTGGGGGTCACTCTGGCATGGTGGCCACTTATCAGAGACTTAAAAAATTGTTTACTTGGGAAGGGTTGAAATCATCTGTCCAAGACTTTGTTAGACAGTGTGCTATATGTCAACAAGCTAAACACGAACACTGCAAGCTACCAGGACTGCTTCAGCCCTTGCAAATTCCTGAAGGAGCTTGGCAAGACATTTCAATGGATTTTATCGAAGGGCTCCCCATATCTGAAAGCTATTCAGTGATTTTGGTCATTGTTGATCGGTTCACCAAATATAGCCATTTCATTCCAGTCAAACATCCGTTTATTGCTGTTTCCATTGCCAAGTTGTTTTTCAATAACATCGTGAAGTTACATGGGATGCCTAGAACGATAGTATCTGATAGAGACAAAGTGTTCACTAGTATTTTTTGGAAAGAATTATTCAAATTGTTTGATGTCAGATTGCACATGAGTACTGCATATCATCCTCAATCGGACGGCCAAACCGAGAGGGTTAATCAGTGTGTTGTGATGTACTTGCGGTGTTCTTGCTCTCAAACCCCTAAATTTTGGGTCAAATGGCTGCCTATGGCTGAGTTTTGGTACAATACCTCTTATCACAGTGCTATTGAGATGTCTCCTTTCAAAGCTCTTTATGGGTATGAACCATCGTATGGCATTTTACCAGAGTATATTTCACCTCACAAGGATGTTTCAGATCTTGTCAAGGACAGGGAGACATTCTCTGCTTTATTGAAGGCTCAATTGGCTCGAGCTCAACAGCGTTTCAAGTCTTATGCTGATGCTCACCGATCTGATAGGTCTTTCCAAGTGGGAGAACGAGTCTTATTGAAGTTACAGCCTTATATCCAGTCCTCCATAGCAGCTAGACCTTGTCCGAAATTGGCATTTAAATTCTTTGGTCCATTTGAAATACTTGAGAAAATTGGATCGGCTGCCTACAAGCTTAAGTTACCTGCAACCAGTGCTGTGCACCCGGTTTTTCATGTGTCTCAGCTGAAAGCTTTTGTTCCTGACCATACCCCTGTCTCGAATGCACTCCCTAATACACTGATGCTCGATGTGCAAGATGTCGAGCCAGAGGAGATCTTGGATCGTCGTTTGATCAAGAAAGGTAATTCTGCATATCTTCAGATTCTGGTGAAATGGTCTGGCTTGTCTGCAGATTTTGCATCATGGGAAGATCACGAGGTGCTGAAGAGGCGATACCCGGCTGCTCGCGCTTGGGGTCAAGCGCCATCTCAAGGGGGAGGCACTGTCAGGGCTGATAACCTGACGAAGGGCGGCAACAAGGAACCGGAGCTGTGAGGTGGCCAGTTGGGCCGATCGGGTGTTTCAAGGGATCAGTTGGGCTTTGGTTGCGTGCGTGGGCCGTGGGTTGCCAGAGCCACCGTAAGGGTGGTTAAAAAGACATCGCCAGATGGTATCGGCTTTTGTCGAAAAAAAAAGAAGTGAATGCTTCCTTCTTCCCCGATCCTCTCCTCTCTCCTCTCTGTTCCGCTGAAATGGCTATCGTTTGGATCGTGATGCTCGAACCCTAGGGGTCGGGCCATCACAGACCATCACCGGAAGACCCTCCTCTGCAGCAATGTCGTCCCTGACGAGGCCGACAACGCCAAGGTGGCTTCCTGTCACCTCTTCTGCAAGGCTGCCGGTGAGGGGTGGAGCGTCGCCACCTGCAACGGCAACGTGTGTCTCGTGCCCACTGACCCCCGCCACGGCTACCAGCAGTGGATCCAGGACAGCAGGTACAGCCACACGCACACTGTTCCCGTCTAATAGCTAGGCTCCTCCCTGGAAGCACCGACTAGCGATTAACGTTTTCTTGAACCTTGCAAAGACATGATCAAGGAGACAAGGACAAGGATGGCTACCCTGCTTTCGCCCTCGTCATTCAGCGATCCCGATGTGATGGCCCTGTAAGAACCCACCCTTGTCCAATCTCGATTCGGTTTTGTAATTCACTAAAATGCATCTAATAAGGTCCAAATCCAAATAACATCAAGTACCATGCTGCTCTTTATTCTTTCGTTGCAAATCAAATTGATTCTTAGCAATCAATGACAGTGGTCATCATTGTCATCCTGGAAATTGGAACGACAAAAATTGAATTTTTGAACTAAAAGGGGAATCCATATAAGTAGAAACAACACACACACACACACACACAACGAAGATCAAATTTCACTTCGTTGGCATCCTCAAACAAGTCCAACATGTTATAGTTGCCATCCCTTAATTGTGAGAGGACCAGTTAAAATGAAAAAATAGTTAAAAGAAGGACAAAATCTACTACTATACTTCACCCCCTGTGCTATGATAGGTGGTGCACTTAACTGAATGACATCAAAAACTGTCTAACGTGTCCCTAGAAATGTGATACATGGTGAGATAACCCCTCGCACCGCAAGCGTTTTTGCAATTGTGGATGGCCCAGGTGGATGATTTTGCCACTTATGATGCACAATTAGTGTTTTCTTTTTAATTTTCCTAGGATGCCCCCACAACACGAAGCTTTCATACACATTAGCGCTCAACCAATTTTGGTGGAAAATGGCTTTGACACTGGCTAGTTATTCTCCCAGCCATACCTGGCACAAGGGTAGGCAAGATATCTCAAGAAACCTTCCAAAAGTAGGATACTTAATGCCTTCAACCACCAAGTGGAGAGGATTGTGGAGGTGAATCCATGGGAGTGCCACTTTGTGATACTGGAGCTTGCAAAGAGCTTTGAGATGCCTATGTTTTTTCTATTGACTGGTGTCGAACATTCCAGTGAGCTACATATGACTTTCTATTCACCAGTGTCTATCAATCCAATCCCCTGCGGCAAAAGAAGCGAAAAATTAAGTGTAAGGGCTTTGCTGCAAGTCAACTTAAAAGTAACTCCTAGAGCCAACCCAAGCAAATGATATCTCGATCTTGCTTTTAATTGAAATGGAATGAACAGGGACAAAAATATAAATAAATTCATCTAGCTTTGGATCTGAAGTAAAGTACAATTACTTGGGAGTCAGATGTGCCACCCCTTCAATTTTTTCATCTAATCTTCATTTCTTTCACTTTCTCCCAAGTACTGCCCAAATGGAAAGGCCACAAACACAATTCATGCTCAGTATTAAGAGCTGATGGTAAATGCAATAGTACATGTCCTTACCTGGAAGCGCCTCGTCTCCCTCCCCGGCGACTAGGGTTTCTTCCTAGCCGCCGCCGCCGCCCCATCTCCCTCCCTCCCCGTCTCCCCGTCGACCGCCTCCTTCCAGGTCGCCTTCCGTCCCCGTCTCCCTCTAGCCGCCGCCGCCGCCGCCGCCCCGTCGAACGCCCCCACCCCTTCTCCTCTCGCCTCCCCTCCCTCCCCGTCTCCCTCTCCTCGGCTTCTTCCTTGCAATGACCTCACTTCCCCCCTCCGGCGGTGCATGGGCGGCGGCGTCATCGTGTGATTTCGATCGGCTGTTCCCGTGGCTGCCGCCGGGCCTTCACGGCGCTGACCACCGGCGTCTCTCCATTGGGATGGAGCAGCAAGGCGGATCCTCTCTTTCTTCTTCCCCTTTTCCTTCCTTTCCAGATTCGCGTCGTTTTGGCGGCGATGACTTCTGTGCTATTTTTTCTCGCAACATCTTCATCTTAACCAGTGGTTGTCCTGATGGCCCGGAGATAGAGGTCTCCTTGGCATCGACTCACGGCTTCGCTTATTTGGGCGACTCATCTCGCCTTCAGATGGTTCCTGCGAACTCTAGACGTGTGCCCTTTGGCTATCTCGCGTCTCTGTTGTTGTGGGGTGATTATCTGAAGATGGTTTGCATGTCAACAAGTTTGTGGCTGTTTGTAGTTGGCCAAGACTGGGCGTTTCGACGGCGCTGGCTTGGTTTGTAGGGGGAGGCAACATTGGGGGACTTCGGTTTGGCGGTGCTTTTGGGTACCGGTTCGTTGATTCCGGGGAGAAATCTCTAGGTCTAACCTTAGCTGGTTGTACCTGGCAATGGCGGCATCGTTGTCGCTCCCTTGTTGAAGGCATTGTCTGGAGTTGATGAATTTGCTCTACAGGGTGAAAACCAATGGTCTGATCTTTGCTGCTTGGACCATGGCAACGACGGCATGCTTTTGTGTCATTCCCTTCTTGGAGGCGTTGCTTTGGAGAGCCTTCTTCGTAGTCTAAGTGTTGTTTTTGGTGGTGCTCGGTTTTGAAGATTTAGTTGTGAGTTGTAGCTTGCTGCGACAGGATGGTTTTCGTCTTGTCGTTTTTCTTTTTTAAGTCTTTGGTTGTGTGCATCCTAGCTATGCAGAGGCCGGTTGTCGTCTTGGATCGATTGTATCTCCTTGATGTAATTGTCTGAGATCAATAAAGCTTCCTTTGTCTAAAAAATTAAGAGCTGATGAGATCTATACTTAGATAGATCCTGGAACCAAGACTCAAAGAGGAGGACCAGCAGCGTACGTCTAGTTACCTTGTTAAATCGCTGGAGCCAAGACTCAAAGAGGAGGACCAGCAGCGTACGTCTTGTTACCTCGTTAAATCGCTAGAGATTGGAGCGGTCAAGCGCATGGGGGAATTACAGACATGATCTGTGTTGGTTGTCAGTATGGCAAGGCTCATCAACCACCATACAAAGAGTCTTAGGGCGTGTTTGGTTGCCCGCGCCAAGTAGCTGCTCAGGCGATGATCTGATTGATCAAGGCCACATGAAGTTTGGTTACTCGACGCACGCGTGATACCGAGCTGGCTTGCGCGATGCAACCTGAGCAAAAATGCCATCATATTGCATGCGCTGCATGCGAAACGCCGAATCGGCCATTTCCATGGGCCTAGCTCATGAGCCAGTCGGTGGGCGCAACAACCAAACACGCGCTTAATATCGGTGTAAGACACCAATGGAGCTTGTACACTCAGATGTTTTCAGTCCAATCAAGCAAATATATCTTGGAGGGATGAGGTACATTGTAACCTTTATTGATGACTTCTCCAAGTAGGTATGTGTTTACTTTATGAAAGAGAACTCTGAGACTTTCACAAAGTTTAAGGAGTTTAAGGAAAAGATAGAGGGTGAACTCAACAAGAAAATTCAATGTGTGCACTGACAATGGAAAATAGTATTTATCCAGTGAGTTCATCATCAATCTCAAGGAACACAAGATAAGCACACAATTAACTTGCCCCAAGACTCCACAGCAAAACGGAGTGGCAGAACGCAAGAATCGTCACCTTGTTGAAACTTGCTGAAGTATGCTCCATGCCAAAAATGTGACTGGAAGGTTCTGGGCCAAGTGTAGGTTGACAGTAGCCTATGTAATTAATAGGCTGCTTCAAACCAAGCTGCCATTCAAGACCGCCATGAAATGTTGTCGAAGGTTAAACTAGCAGTAAGCCATCTCAAAGTATTTGGTTGTGTCTGCTACGTATTTGTGCCTGACCATCTGAGGAGCAAATTTGAAAAGAAGGCGATTCGGTGCATCTTCATTGGCTATGATGATGCATAGAAAGGTTGGAGGTGATGTGATCCAACCACAAGCAAATGTCACACCTCAAGAAATGTGGTGTTTGATGAAGCTTCTGCATGGTGGTCACCACAGAAGGTCGAGTTACCAGAATCTCATATGATGGAGGAAATTCCAGAAGAAATTCAACAAGAGGAGGATCCAACACCAACTCCAAGTAAAGATGAAGAGAGTTTACCAAACAGAGTCAAGATCCCTTGGAAGACTGGTGTACATCATTTAACCCAAGAGGATCCTCAACATCAAGAGCTTGAAGAGCCTATTCAAGAATTACGAAGAACAAAAAGGAAAATAAAGCCTAACCTGAGGTATGCAAATACTTCCCTTATTGATGACTCTTTACCTATTGAGCCATCTTCATATGAAGAAGCTTCAAAAGGCCCTAAGTGGTTTAAAGCAATGGAGGAGATTAAGACACTAAATGAAAATCAAACATGAGATTTAGTGCTAAGGCCTCAAGATGTGATGCCCATATCTTGTAAATGGGTTTACAAGGTGAAGACTCGTCCAAATGGCTCAATTGAAAGGTATAAGGCTCGACTTGTTGCTCGGGGATTCTCTCTGCAATATTAAATGGACTATAAAGAAACATTCAGTCCAATTGCCAAGATCACAACTATTTGAGTCTGGATTGGCTGCTTGCAAGTCTTGTGAGTTGTGGCAAATGGATGTCAAGAACGCCTTGCTACATGGCGAGCTTGACAACAAAATTTATATAGATCAACCAAGAGGCTTTAAGAGCAAGATTCACCCTAAGTATGTTTACAAGTTGAAGAAGACACTCTATGGCCTAAAGCAAGCTCCACGATCATGGTTTGGGAAGATCGGTGAGTTTCTTGTACAAAGTGGATTTAAAGTCTCTCCATCAGATTCTAGCTTATTTGTGAAATCCAAAGAAGGAAGACTAGCAATAGTCCTAGTCTATGTCGATGACTTGATCATCATAGGAGATTACACTAAGGAGATACAAAGGACTAGGGAGAATCTCTGTCCGATTTCAGATGGAGGAGCTTGGAGAGTTAAAACATTTTCTTGGACTTCAAGTGGAGAGAATAAAGGAAGGGCTATTTATAGGCCAACAAAAATATGCCAAGGATCTTTTACAAAAATATGGAATTCGCGATTGCAAGCCTGTATCAACCCCAATGGATGCTAATGTAAGGCTTCAAGAAGACGAAGGAAAAGACTTGGAGGATGTGACTATGTATCGACAACTGGTTAGGAGTCTCATATATTTTACATTGACTCGACCAGATATAGCCTACTCAGTTGGCGTAGTGAGTCAATACATGAGCAACTCAAAGGAGTCTCATCTTGATGCAGTCAAGCATATCATCATCAGGTATGTCAAGGGCACCATCAATTTTGCTATTCTATATAAGAATACAAAAGATTGTCAGATGATCGGATATTGTGACGCCGACTATGCTGGAGATTGTGGGACTTGGCAATCAACCATGGGATACTCTTTTGATCGGGAGCTATATCATGGTGCAGTAAGAGACAACCAACTGTGGCACTATCCAGCATTGAAGCAAAGTATCATTCAGCGACAACAACAGCACAAGAAAGCACATGGCTTAAGCAGTTGATGGAGGATCTTCACCAATCAACAGAATATCAAGTAAGGATTTCTATGATAATCTATCTTCCATTCGACTCATAGAAAATCCAGTATTTCATGCAAGGACCAAGCGCATAGAAGTTCACTATCACTACATTAGAGAAAAGTTCTTGGAGGATAAATAGAGATGGTGACAACAAAGATGGATGAACAGATTGCCAACATCCTTACAAAAAGTCTCAATTAAACAAAATTTGAGAAGTTTAGAGAGGCACTCGGCATGATCTGCAAGACTCCACTACATAGAAGTTTGCCTTGAGGGGGAGTGTTAGAATATTCTACAAGAATCATGATATATAAAGGTTTCTTGTCATGGTAAAATTAGAATAGTCTAAAAACTTTTGTATGGTAAAGTCAAGTATTATGAAGGTTCTAGGTCTAGATATTTCTAGCAAGGCATGGCTAGGATCTTGCCAAGTGTCATCCATCCAATGGTTTTTTATGTCTATATAAGGAGGGTGCCACCCCTTGCCATGCCATTCATTCCAAGGGGCATCGTGGCAAGAGGTACTAGTGCTAGGTGAGAGTGTCAAAAAGGGTGAGTGCTAGGATAGCCACTCTTGTAATATTTTAGTGTAGTAATAAAATTTTGTTTGTGTAAGTATTAGTCTCCCGGTTACGCCGTGCTATTTCTAAGTGCTTAGTACATTGTTAAACTAGTGATTCATTAGCCGGTGGCTCGGTCGCTCGAAACCATTAAGATCTTTTGATTCATTAGCCGGTGGCTCGGCCGCCTGGAATCATTCCTATCTTTCACGTGGTCGGCTCTGCCGCCGAAAGTAGAAATAAAAAAGGCAATTAGGTGTTACATCCACCTCAGTTTCCAACAAGAATATGATGAATATAAATAAATTTGGCATGCATGGGCAAGTAATTAAGTATATGTTGGGTAAATACATGGGTAGTGTGTATGGTAGAGATTATATAAATATTGGGCCTAAAATTTTTAACAAGCATTCCTGCGCTAGAATAAAGGAAAGGTTATGATTCATTTCGTCTATATAATACACATGTATATGAAATAAATAATTCCGCTGACTATAGATTAATTTTGCAAGTAGAATAGAGAATACACACATGTCCTATTTTACTTACCTTACATACTTGCACATGATTTTGCTATGTAATGTTAATATATATGAAAGTAAAAGTATCATTTACAAATCTTATTCTTTATATGTATCTATTCTAACAGCTGTAAAGATATTATGGGTCACTCGGTTCTATAAAACACATTTGAACGTCAGATAATGTATAGAGCTGAGTGGTTCTCTTTCTAAAGATAGAAATGGAAGATATAAAAGTGAAAAAATAAGGTGAAAGATAAGTTAATACTAATTGGAATGAGGTGACAAAAGAGTATCCCATTCTTCAAATTATTCTCAAAATTAATATATTCACAAAAGATATTGCAGGGCCCTATGGTTGGGCAAAATCGCATCTTGTCACTTTACACAACACATAAAGACAATTAATCACGTAAATTTCTTACATTTTGTTAATTGTCAATTTTTCCATATTTTAATCTATATCATAATAGAGATAATATCTTATATATATGTAGAATTTTGTTTATTCTTTCAACGAGCGGAATGTGGATTTGTGAATAAAGAATAAGCTTCGTTTGTTTCTGCGTGAATGATATGCTCTGGAATGACACTGAATATATCTGTCGGACCCGGTCTAAATGACCGAACCCTATTGTGTTAAACAGTACTAGTCCCAGAAGATCATGGCTAGTACACACAAAAACAGAACCGATACATTGTCTTCGAATTACATTATTACAATATAGGGGACTACGGGTCCCAAAAGGAGTCACAATTTAGTACATCAAGCACGGTACGCAGGCCGAGATACAGAGTTACACAGACAGTCACACAGGGACCTAACATAGCGTAACTTTATTCTAGCTAGTAGGCTATTCCACAGGCAACGGCGGTAGGAAACACGCAACCCTACTCTTCGTCTTCGTAGTCTTCCTCCTCCTCATAGTCCGAGTCCTCCTCGAAACCAGAGTCGTAGGGGAGCTCTGCGGCTGTTGAAATTTTGGAAAGAGGGGAAGGGGAAAAACAGGGGTGAGTACAAAGGTACTCCGCAAGTCGGGAATATATGCGGATGGGGTTTAGTACAAATGGACGGTTTGGGTGGTTTTGTAGCAATGCATTTTTCGTTTTTCCTAATTTTATAAAAAGCAATACTCAGAAAGCTTCCAATCTCAAATCTTTGTCTTTTAGGGGCTCGTTCTCAAATTCTCTCGCCAATTGGCCACAGCCATAGCGAATTTCTTCCTCAGCCTCTTCCCGTTACGGGGAATCACTCGGCACAGGGGTTAGGTCCAACCGTGCGAGCAGTTCATGATAGGCCGAACCCAGTTCATGATGCCAGCTGGTAGTACCTATCTCAAGATCAAAACTCTTTCTCTACAACTTTTACTCAACTCAAATCCTTTTTGAAAATTCCCGGTTTTTGGAAAAGAAGAGCTACCATATTAACAGTCCCTTCGCATGCTCATAACCGCGAGGACGGCTATCATGATAGTTTTAACTCTGCAGAGTGGGTACGCCTTACCCTCGAGAGGCTACGCACCCAGTAGTGTTTCGCCACAAAGCCGCTAGACTCAAACACTAACGGCGACCGCCGGGAGTCTCCGTCGGGGTTTTCGGCTAACAACTAGGCCCGTCCCATAACAGGACTCGAGGTCGTACTGTATCGCTCAGTTCGTATGATCATAGGATGAGCAGTCCTTAAACTAGAAGAGAGACGATATTTTAGTCCCGTTTTCTTAAAGTGGTGCCCCCTCGCACCGAACCGGCAAAAGTCTCTCCCTAGTCGGAAGTATTTTAGGGGAGAGAGTAAAATCATTTTTTTTTCCAACCCATGGCATTGCCCTCAATGCGCATACTTTCTCAACCCATTTCTTGAAACCTTTCTCAAACCATTCCTTTCACAATATTTATTTTCACACATAAGAGTTATAATGGCATCAGTGATAAAAATCATTTTTAGGCATTTTTCCTAACATCAATGGAATGTAATTATATACACAAGATTTATTGTAAGTCCTTATGGTTTAAGCCTATCACTAGTCTTACCATGATTATCTAGGTTGCATAACTAATAACTAGTAAATACGACACTTTTACTTTTTAATTTAGCATGCAAGTTTTCAATATCTAATAAATCGTTTTTAAAACAAGCAACATGGCTCACAGTATGGTCAAGGGGGGGGACTTGCCTTGGTCGGACGACGGGTAGGAACAACCAGCGACGTCGGACGGGTCTACAACACCTTGGCCTCCTACTCGAGCACGATCCAAACATACAAATGAAAATAACAGTACATCAGGCACAAACTGTTTTCATGCATTTTATTTTAAAAAGAATGATGTTAACTTATTTTTGTATATGCACATGAAATAATGGTACCTAAGCATTTGAACTATTAGAAATGCAGTGGTACAAGGGTGCAGAATCAACTTAGTATTTTTATAAAATCCATCTTGCTGCAAGGTGCCTTTGAGAATTTTTACAAAATTTTGGGATGGCTTTTGATATATTCTCTAAAAATATTTTCTGCTAAAATCTTTCAAATTCGCTTTTGAAAATAAAAAGAACAAATCCGGCCAAGCCGGTCGGCCTAGAACAGGGCGAAGCCCACGGCCCGGAGCCGGATCGGGGCTTCCTCCCCATTCCCCCCCATCACCTTCAACCTCGCACCGAGGCGATCGTGGGCGAAGGGCAGGGCGACTCCGGCCACCGGCGGCCGATTCCGCGCGGGGAGAGGAAGAGGGAGCGACGGCGATGCTGATGATGGCCTCGGCGGTGGCTGAGACTCACCCCAGAGGCGGCGCGACGGTGAGACGCGGCGGCGAACAGGGGATCCTGGCGGCGGCGCGCTCCTCGGCTCGGCGGCGCTCCGGGACTCCTGAGAGAGAGGGTGACGATGAGGGAGTGGGTGGCTGGGTGACGGAGGATAAGGCAAGGAGGGCGAGCTCACCAGGGAGAAGGATCGGGCACGGCACGGCGCTAGGCAAGGAAGAAATGGGAGCACAGGGCGGATTCTTATAGGCGAGGGCGGCTCGGCGGGAACGGCTCAATCTTAATGTCGCCGGTGAGCACAACGAGCGGGGAGACACCGATAGACCTTCGCTATTGCTCTACTGGCGGATTAAACGATGGCGCGCGGCGAAGCGGCTTGGCGGCAAGGGCGATGGCGCGGCAGAGCATGGTCAAGGCACGGTCTTCGGTGCGGCGGCGCGCCGAGGGCGTGCTAGCGGCGCAGGCGAGAGCGGTTGGCGGAGTAAAGAGCACGGCGACGCCGCAGACGGAGCGAAGTTAATCGCTGGATCGACCGGCGCTTCATGGCGGCAAGGCGTGACGACGAGACAGTGTCGGTCCGGACGCAGCGGAGGCGACGGGCGCGGCGATCCTGCCGGGTGCGCAGACGGCGACGCGCGGAATGGGGAGGTAGAAAGAGCGGGAAGGAGAGCCATGGAAAGAGCGAGAGAGAGAGAGAGAGCAGAGAGCAGAGGCACCCGCGAAGAACGACGGGGAAGAGAGGTCTGACCGACGGGGCCCATCGGTCAGTGAGAGCGAGAGAGAGAGAAGGGGCGCGGGCCCGTTCGGTCAGCGAGGGAACGCAGCTGGCGCGAGCTGGGCCGGGGAGGTGGGCCGCGCGGGGAGAACAGAGGCGGGAGGAGATTGCTGGGCCAGGGAAAACTTGGCCCGAGAGGAGAAGAAGAGATTTTTATTTCCAAATATTGTTTTTCTCTTTTCTTCTTTCCAAAAAAATTGACAATACTTATTTTAAATATTTTCAATTGACTGACACCTAAGGCAAAGATTTTTACTTTAGAAATTAACAACCCAAACCAATTCAAAAGGATTATATGCGATGATGATGCCATGATGTTTTTCAACACTCAAATAGTTTAATATTTCAATTATGCATTTTAATGAAATTATTAACGTGCCAAATTTTGTTTTGAAAATTTGGGATGTTACAAACCTCCCCCCCTTAAGGAGAATCTCATCCCTGAGATTCAGATTCTTTGGGAAACAGCTCCGGAAACTCAGCGCGAAGGTCCTCTTCACGCTCCCAAGTAGCTTCTGCCTCAGAGTGGTTAGTCCTCTTAACATGGCAAATTTTCTCCGGGTTTCGCGCACAGCCACATCCAGAATCTTGACCGGATATTCCTTAAGTGTCAAATCAGGTTGCAGGTCAGCCTTATCCAATGGTAACTGCTCTTCGGGCACACGAAGGCACTTCTTTAACTGAGACACTTGGAACACACTATGCACATCAGACAGGTACTCAGGTAGCTCCAACTGGTACGCTACTTCGCCTCTACGGGCTAAGATTTGAAAAGGACCAATATATCTTGGAGCTAGTTTGCCATTCACACGGAATCGACGCATGCCTTTGAGAGGGGACACGCGTAGGTACACAAAATCTCCTTTAGCAAACTTTAAGTCACGTCGACGCTTATCGGCGTAACTTTTCTGTCTTGATTGGGCTGTCTTCAGCCTTTGCTGGATTAGCTTTACTTGCGCTTCAGCCTCTTGCAAGATATCCAAACCAAACACTTTGGTTTCACCGGTCTCCTGCCAGTACAAAGGGGTACGACACTTTCTACCATACAAGGCTTCATAGGGTGCCATTTGGATACTTGACTGATGACTGTTGTTGTAAGCAAACTCCGCAAACGGCAGCTGCTTATCCCAGCTGGTTGGGTTGGCTAGGGCACATGCTCTCAACATATCCTCGAGGATTTGATTAACTCTCTCAGTCTGACCATCGGTCTAGGGGTGAAAAGCAGTGCTGAAATTCAGACGGGTTCCAAGCGACTCATGGAGCTTGTCCCAGAATTTGGAGGTGAACTGGGTACCTCGGTCAGAGACAATCTTCTTTGGCATCCCATGCAAACAGACTATCTTGCTCATGTACAGCTCAGCCAATTTGCCTCCGGTGTAGGTGGTTCGGACAGGGATGAAGTGTGCAACTTTGGTGAGGCGATCGACGATTACCCAGATGGAGTCATGGCCGGATTGAGTTTTTGGTAACCCGACAATGAAGTCCATCCCCACTTCTTCCCACTTCCACTCAGGAATCTTGAGCGGTTGCAACAGACCAGCAGGCCTATGATGCTCGGCCTTCACTCTTTGGCAGATGTCGCAGAGAGCGACATACTCAGCGATCTCTCTTTTCATTCCAGTCCACCAATAGGCGGTTTTCAGATCAGCATGCATCTTGGTACCTCCGAGATGGATAGAGATTGGACTTTCATGAGCTTCCTTTAGGATTACTTCTTTAAGGGATTTATTGTTTGGTACGAAGATCCTCTTTTTAAACCAGAGGGTTCCCTCTACATCCATGGAAAAATCTGGTGCCTTATCCTTTTTAAGCCTCTCTTTAATTTCAATAACTTCTTCGTCACCCTTTTGAGCTTCCTTGATTTGGTTCATTAGGGTGGGTTGTAATTCCAGCATATTTATTTGACCCACCTCAACCATTTTTAAGTTGAGGTCGGATAATTCTTTATATAGTTCAGGTTGATCTTCTTTAACCATAAGATGATTGCAATAGGAACGCCGGCTTAAAGCATCAGCCACCACATTGGCTTTACCAGGGTGGTAGTGAATTCCCACATCATAGTATTTGATTAACTCCAACCACCTTCTTTGTCTTAGATTGAGATCAGGCTGAGTGAAGATGTATTTAAGACTTTTGTGATCGGTGAATATTTCAGTTCTATTGCCAATTAGATAATGCCTCCAAATTTTGAGAGCATGAACCACCGCGGCTAGCTCGAGGTCATGAGTGGGATAATTTTGCTCGTGGGGTTTGAGTTGTTTTGATGCATAAGCAACCACTCTCCTTTCTTGCATCAACACGCAACCTAGGCCTTGCCTAGATGCATCGCAGAATATTTCAAAATCCTTACGGATATCAGGCAGGATTATCACCGGAGCAGAAGTTAGCTGCCTTTTTAACTCTTGGAAACTAGCCTCACACTTTTCATTCCACTCGAATTTATTTTCCTTTTTAAGAAGATTGGTCAAGGGACGAGAGATCTTTGAAAAGTTTTGAATGAACCGGCGGTAATACCCCGCCAACCCAAGAAAACTTCTTACTTGCTTTATTGATTTAGGTTGTTTCCACTCGACAACCGCCATGACTTTTTCGGGATTGACGGCAACACCTCCGGCAGATATTACATGACCAAGGAAAGTCACTTCCTTCATCCAGAACTCGCACTTGCTCAGCTTGGCATACAACTGATTTTCTCTTAACCTCTCTAAAACCTTTCGAAGATGAATTTCGTGCTCCTCTTCAGATTTAGAGAAGATTAGAATATCATCGATGAACACCACCACAAACTTGTCCAGAAAATCCATGAACACTTTATTCATTAGATTCATGAAATACGGCGGAGCGTTGGTCAGACCAAACGACATCACCGTGAACTCATAGAGGCCATATCTTGTGGTGAAAGCTGTCTTTGGAATATCGGTATCTTTAATTTTTATTTGGTGGTATCCGGATCTCAAGTCAATTTTAGAGAAGACACAAGCTCCTTTCATTTGATCGAACAGATCATCAATTCTGGGAAGGGGATATTTATTCTTGATTGTTACTTTATTTAGAGATCGATAATCCACGCACATGCGGAGAGATCCGTCTTTCTTTTTGACGAAGATCACGGGTGCTCCCCAAGGGGAAACACTCGGTCGGATAAATCCTTTTTCTTGCAATTCTTCAATTTGTTTCTTTAATTCAGCCATTAGATTGGCAGATAGGCGATAAGGTCTTTGGGAGATAGGACCAGTGCCAGGGGCCAGGTTTATCACAAATTCAATGTCCCGGTCAGGGTGCATTCCCGGCAACTCATCCGGAAACACATCGGGGAAATCCTTCACCACAGCTGTGGTTTCAAGGGAAGACATCTCCATTTTATTGAGAGTGATAAGATCTGAGGGAAAGAGATTTGCGATGAACTGAACCTCCTGTCCAGTCTCGCTAGTCAGCTTTACAGTTTTGGTGGCACAGTCAATTTGACCTTTGTATTTGGTTAGCCAATCCATACCTAGAATCACTTCAATTCCTTTTGAGTTTATAACCACCAAGTCTGCCAAGAACTCGACGTCTTGAATTTTTAATTTAACCCCAGGACACATCAAGGTGGACCTCATGGCCTTCCCCGGAGATTTAATTAGCATTGGATTCTTTAGTGCATCAGTTTTTAACTCATGCTTTTTGACAAAAGATGTTGAGATGAATGAATGCGTTGCACCAGAATTGAAAAGAGCAGTGGCAGGAATTGCACATATAAAAAACTTACCCATCACCGTGTTGGGGTCGGCGTGGGCGTCCTCAGCAGTGACGTGGTTGACGCGGCCACGTCCAACAGCAGGAGCAGATCTGGCGGGTTGGAGATTCCCGCGACCCATCCCAGAAGGCGGGGATCTCAGGGCAACAGCTTTAACTTGGGAATCAGGAGTTTTGTTGGGACAAGAGCTGGCATAATGTCCCAACTACTGGCAAGCGAAGCATTTTATGGTGGATAAATCTTTCTTTTGTGGGGAAGAGGCTTGGGTGCGAACAAGTGGAGGTGGAGGAGGGGCAGGTCGAGACTGGACCCACTAGGTGCGGGGGCGAGGAGGAATGGCATGCCTATGAGGGCGCTTGGTCTTGAAGCGGGAACTACCAGCGGAGTGACCATCATGCTGTGCCCTTCTTTTCTTTCGGGCAACCAGGCACTGGCGGCGGTTCTCTTCTTACTTAACCGCTCGAGCGAACATTTGCTTGAAAGTTGGAAACTTAGAAGAGTCAATCAAGACACGTATCTCAGGGTCCATGCCTTTTTTGAAGAAGTATATTTTATCAGCATCACTCTTCACGTCCCTCGGGACATATCGAGCTAAAAGGGTGAATTTTGTGAGATACTCGTGCATGGTCATGCTACCTTGCACGAGGGAGTGGAATTCACTTCTTTTGGCCTCCCTAACACTCTCAGGGACATAATTTTCTTCGAAGGCCTCAACAAACTCAGCCCAGCTGATAGCATCAGGGTCATCATGGGCTTCACAGAACGTGTCCCACCAGGCGGCGGCAACCCCAACAAGCTGATGGGCTGCAAGGTGGACACTCTCAGCATCCCCACATTGAAACATGATGAGCTTCTTCTCAATCTCCTTTAACCAATCAGCTGCCTCCAAAGCATCAGTGGAACCAGCGAACTTAGGAGGATTTGCCCGAAGGAAGTCATTGATACGGGAACGGGCAGGAGGTGGAGCAGGTGCATGGGTAGGAGCGGGAGCAGGAGGGTGATTCCGCTCTCGGATCAAGTCGCGGATCATCTGCATTTGCATCTGCATCACTTCTCTAGTGGTGGGTTCTCTAGGAGGTGGTGGTGGAAGCGGGTGGTTGGACTCGACTTGACGCTCTGGGGAGTGTGGTTGGGATCTTGGTTGGGCATTTTGTGGAGGATTTGGCAGGGGAGCTGGCAGAGGAGCAGGAGCACGAGGATGTCCTCCAACGGAAAGCTGATCGTTGTGGACGGAGTGATCCTGAGAATGGTGCGAAGCACTTGCTCGGCTCGGGGCACTACCACGACCTCGGCCTTGAGAAACATCTCTTCTTCCAGCCACGCGGGAGATCACCATCACAGCAGGCCGGCACGTCAATCCATGCATTCGTTCTAGCTACGATACAGGGTACACCACTGGCACCGGAACACTAATAAGACTGGAACCACATGACCCACCAGGTAATTGCTATCCAGAGGAGGATGGCTACCATGGTGATCCAAAGCGGAAAGTGTCTCATTTCCTCGAGGAAGAGGCGGAACTCGCTCGGCTCGGGCCGACGGCTAGGGCTCGGGGAACGTCGCGGACTTGGAGGGCGACGAGGGGGACTCGGAGAACGGTGAGGGCTCGCAGAGCGGATCTCCGGCTTCCTCCTCATCGTCGGCGATGGAGAAGCAGCATGGGCACGGCGGGGAGCGAGGCGGCGCATGGACGCTGGGCAAGGCAAGAAATAGGGTGGCGAATCAAGCATGGGCGGCAATAAGAAAGTAGGCGGCCTTCTTAAAGAAGCGGGCCGATAATTGGCGCGCGGCGGCAAAGCGGCGGACAAGAAAGAAAGCAAAAGAAAAGAAAAAGAAACGGACGACAGCGACCCATGCAAAGGGTACAAGGGGTACAACACTGCGAGCCTACACCTGCTCGTAGTCGGACTCAAAGACGACCTCAGCAGGTTTCTCGTCTTCCTCGTCCTCGTCTATGGGTACAGCAAAGGTCCAGCCAGGTGGCGGGGACCGGGTAGCAAGTGGGGTGAGCTGGCGCTCAGCAAGAGTGGGAGGAGGCACAATGATACCCGACGGACCCAGGTTGAGCCTAAGGTCCCCAGGGGTAAGGCAGAAAGAGCACAGGAGTTGGTCAGCAGGATCCTCCGGCACGGGATCGGTGGAGGTACCAACGTCCATCTTGGCAACAGGAGGGTGAGTAGGGGTCTCAGAAGAAGAAGCCGTGGCAGCAACAGCAGCATCACGACGGCGCTCCTTCTCGCGCTTTAGCTGGCGGATCCTTTTGCGGAGCGCGGCCCTCTCCAAAAGGTTGCGAGAATCGCGCTTCTTGAGCTCGCGGTTCTCCTTCCGGACTTGCTCCATTTAGCGGTTGGTATCGTAGGAGGCGTACAGCTCTCGACGGGTGAGAGTGTAAGCGTCGTCTAGAGACTTGACGAGCTCAGCAAGATGGAAGATGGTCGGGTCGATCTCGCCTTCAGCGGAAGGAGCGTGACCGAACAGTTCATTTGGCAGGCGAGCAGGGAAGTAGCGGAACGGGGTACGGCGCAGGCAAGGAAGAAATGGGAGCACAGGGCGGATTCTTATAGGCAAGGGCGGCTCGGCGGGAACGGCTCGATCTTAATGTCGCCGGTGAGCACAACGAGCGGGGAGACGTCGATAGAGCCCATAATTGCTCTCTGGCGGCGATTTAAACGATGGCGCGCGTGGCGGCACCGAGGCGAGGGCGATGGCGCGGCAGAGCATGGTCAAGGCGCTGTCTTGGATCGGCGGCCGAAGCGCGCAAGCGGCGGCGCAGCGCAGCGAAGCGGTTGGCGGAGTAAAAGCACGGCGACGCTGGTACGGAGCGAAGCATCGCGTGGATCGACCGGCGCTTCATGGCGGCAAGGCGTGAAGGCGAGACAGTGCGGGTCCGGACGCAGAGTGAGGCGACGGCGCGGCGGTCTGCCGGCTTGCAGACGGCGACGCGCGAAATGGGGAGGTAGAAAGAGCGGGAAGGAGAGCCATGGAAAGAGCGAGAGAGAGAGAGAGAGAGAGAGCAGAGAGCAGAGGCACCCGCGAAGAACGACGGGGAAGAGAGGTCTGACCGACGGGGCCCATCGGTCAATGAGAGCGAGAGAGAGACGGGGCTGGGCCCGTTCGGGATCGTGAGGAACGCAATGGGCGCGAAATGGGCCAGGGGAGAACAGAGGCGGAGGAGATTCTTTCGGGTAGGGAAAAACTTGGCCCGAGAGGAGAAGAAGAGATTTTTATTTCCAAATATTGTTTTTCTCTTTTTTTCTTTCCAAAAAAATTGACAATACTTATTTTAAATATTTTTAATTGACTGACACCCAAGGCAAAGATTTTTACTTTAGAAAGTAACAACCCAAACTAATTCAAAAGGATTATATGCGATGATGATGCCATAATGTTTTTCAACACTCAAATAGTTTAATATTTCAATTATGCATTTTAATGAAATTATTAACGTGCCAAATTTTGTTTTGAAAATTTGGGATGTTACAATATCCTTGCTGGTGAAACTGAAGATCATCTTGACAACCCTGAATCTATCCATTCTGTTGAAACTAAAGATCATTTGAACGACATGATTATTGATGAATGATGATCTCAACTCTAGCGACTTTGTTCGGCATGATTCTTACGAATGATGACATCAACTCTAGCGACTTTTGTTTGTTTACATGTCATATTTTACTTTCAATTGAGTTACGGAGAAATTAGTATAACATCCAATGATCCAATCGAACCTTTAAGTGATTTTTTCCCCTCGTCTTATCTGCTGCCGTGACGTGACGATGCTGGTCGGCTCGTATGTCTCGCTGGCCGCGTGCTGCAATGCCGCCTGCTCGCATCGCATCTATTCCACGTCTTGACGTGCACCGCCCTAGGCCACGTCCCGCGGCGCACTAGAGCTGACGAGCTGCGTAGGCTGGTCGCTCTAATGAAATATTAGTATCTCTAATCACCTATTAGCTGGTGCTGTCCACCCATTTGGAAAATCCCATTTAAAAACACACTTATCGGGCTATTAACCGTAAAGCCCAAAGCTCAAATCGAACATACTCCCTCCGCCCGCACAAAAATGTCATAAATTTTTTTAATGGGATGTTTTAGATGGGTGATTAGTCCCTCCATCCACACTGATGGTTCCTCCGGCAAAAGGACCAATCGGGCCCACACTAATGGCATGGTGCAATGTGGTCGTGTCACGTGACGACGAAGACTTTTAGAGGAAGGAAGCTTCCCTCTGACAAGAGCACAATAGTACTCAAGTATGTGGCCAACTCAGTGCGGCATGTTGATAGACTAGACATATATTTTCAACTATATTTTCCCACTGACAGTTGGGACATGTTGATAGACTAGACATATATTTTCAACTATATTTTCCCACTGACAGTTGGGACATCACGCTGGTAAGGCAGCTGGGACAGACAGATTAACACTTTACTGTAGATGAATAGTATGACATTGAGTACAAAAGTAGGGCATGACGTAGCATACCCACCCGTGCGCATGCATGGTTTCGACCAGCCGATGGTATAAATATAAGAGAAAATTGTGCCATTAGTCTCCAAACTTGTCCTGCATGTGCACATAAATCTGTAAATATCGAAACCGCTTATTTAGGTACCCAAACTTGCGAAACCGTTGCAATCAGGTCCATAAGCTGGTTTTTAGGTTGTTTTGGTCATGTAGACTGCCATGTCAGCGCATATGTGGTATTTTTCCTTTCCTACTTTTAATGTTGGAGCTCCCGCGTACATGCATGCGAGGAGAGGTAGAGAGGTGAGAGGGGGAGAGATGACAAGTAGGTCACACATTAAAAGTAAGAAAAATAAAATAAAAATACCACGTAGGCACCGACATGACAGTCCACATCACCAAAACAGTCTAAAAAACCAGTTTATGGACCTGATTGCAACGGTTTCATAAGTTTAGGCACCTAAATAAGCAGTTTCAATATTTACGGATTTATGTGCATAGGCGGGACAAGTTTGAGGACCAATGGTGCAATTTTCTCTTACTCAAAATATATTAACTTGGAGTTTTGTGATAGATTGCATACATATCTTTTCTTACACATTTCATGAGCAACCTCACATATTTACAAACACAGATACCTCTGTTACAAAATGCCATGCTTTACAAAATGATATATACTTAATGCTAGAGTGGATATCTGTAACATCCCAAATTTTTAAAACCAATTTGGCACGTTAATAATTTCTTAAGTGCATGATTTAAAAATGTTAATCATTCATTTATATTGCATCATGACATCATCATTTCATGCATCATCCTGGAAATGACTGGTGCATTTAAAATCTCCAAAGTAAAAATATTTTGGAAGTTTATAGTAAACGGTTAACTTATAAGGTTTTCTTTAAAGCAAATCCCATGTGGAATTTTGGAAAGGTGTTATTAAATTTTTGGGAAATAAAGTATAATTCCCTAAGTATTGTTGTATTCAAAAAGAGTATTTGAAGTTGACAGCTCTTTGGAAATCAGAAAAAAAAAATTCAAAAGGCCTTAACCCCGTCTCGGCCCAGGCCGGCCCATCTCTCCTCTCCCCTTTCCTTCTTTTCCCCCGCTCCTCTCTTCCCTCTGGTTGGCACGAGCAGCGCACTGCCCATTCCGCACGACGCAGCCAGCCACCCAGCCCAGCCAGGCTTTTTGCGCCATGAGGCGCAGGTTCCACCGCCATGTGGGCCCCGCCTTGTCAGCCTCGCTCTCCTTCTTCCTCCCTGTTTCTCCTTCCTCTGTTCAAGGCCATTGTTTGCTTCGCCATTGTTGTTCGTCCTCCTTCCCGGCCGCCAGGCTCCTTTCCCCACGATCGCCGCCCCTACACTCTTCCACGGACCCTCTCCGTCCCCTACCCCCTTCCTTGTCTTATCGCGGATTGAACCACCTTCGCGTTCAATGCTTTCACCTACACGCAAGACCGGCGGAATCGGCGCCGGCGATCGCCTAACAGCGTCGCGTCAAGGATTGCCCCGAGCGGAGCTCGCCTTTAAATGGGGAACTGCTCCCTCCTTTTTCCCTCTGCCCTGCGCCACCGCATTGTGCCTCACCCGAGTCGGTGCGTTGTCGATCCTTATCACCCTGCCGCTGTTTCCGTTCCCTTTCGTCTCGCCTCTTTCCTCCTAACCCATGCCCTCCGTGGGTGATCCATGGTCGCCCAATAAGCTCTCGCCAAGTGGACCGACGCTGCCGTGTGATCCGCGCGTGTCCGGAGCTCGCGCCGTCGCCGCCGCCCTTGATCCCACTGCCTTGCCGTTTCCTTCGACCGGCGAGCTCAAAGGTAGCCCTTGATCTTTCCTCATTGCCATCCCCGAAGTATTGGTGGCCCGGCCGTGTGCTTCATCACCACCGCAATGCTCGCCGTCGCCACCGCCATATACCGTCGCGCCGCCCGCTCCGTCCATCATTCGAGGTGGTTAGCACGCCATTGTGCCCGCTTTGTTTTACCTCGCTCAGGCGCACCCAATCGAGCCCTGGTGGCCGGAGTAGTCGCCGCCGTTGGCCGCGTCGCCGCCGGGTTCCTCTCCCCTGTTTTCTCCTTCTTGCCCTGCGGTGCCGCCCGGCAGTGGGTCCGCCGACCCATGCCAGCTCGCCTCTGCCTCTGCCTCTGCCTCGCCTCGCCCGCGCGCGTCTCGCCGTTTGGGCCGTTGGCCGAGCCGGCCCAGTGCCGTTCGATCCTCTCTCTTTTTTTTTATTTCTATTTTAATTTCCGGTTAAATCATTTGGTTGGCATTAAAGTATTTGTTAAAAATAGATTTGCGCATGCTAAAAACCCCATAAAAATCCAGAGTAATATCTTATTGGTTTCTGGACCTAACAAAATTGTATATATGCACATCATACATATAAAATTCGTTTTTGGTTAAATAAATATCTTGAGAAGTGCATCATTTCATGAGAGCATATTTTTGTTCTACGGCATCTTCTTAAAAAGCATTTGCATCAAAAATAAGTTATGGATGATTGTTGCACTGTCCTGTTTGTATGTGCGCGTTTAGGAGGGCAAGTCCCCGAAGACCCGATCATCGACGTCCCCTTCACTTTCCCCGGAACCGATCAAGGCAAGTCCCCCTTTGATCATATTGAGAAGCCATTTTCGGTTATTTAGAAAATGTTATTAGACTTGAAATTATGCATGCTAGTTTAAAAGTTAAATGCCGTATTTCCTAGACTTAGTTATCATGACCGAATATATAGAAAGGTAAGAAATATGTTAGGATTAAACCTAAGGCTAAAATATGAATTGCTCTTATTTATATGCTTTGATTGTGGTAGGATAAATGCTTAAAATCATTTATGCGGAATGATTCAATCATTTGTGTGAAAGGTGAATGTTTTGAGAAATGGTTGGAAAAGGGTGATTTAAAGATAGCGCATCAGGGGTGATGCTGAGTAGGAAATGATTTTCCTCTTACCCCAAAATCTTTCCGACTAGGGAGATATTTTGACGGTTGGTGCAGAGGGCACCATGTTTTGAAACTGGGCTAAATATCAAATCTCCCCTAGTCTAAGGACTGCTCATCCTATGATCCTATGAACTGAGCCATTCTGAGACGACCTCGAGCCCCGGAATGGGACGGGCCCGATCGTTGGCCCTCGTGGTTGATGGTCTTGTGGCGAAACACCGTCTGGGTGCGTAGCCTCTCGAGGGTAAGGCGTACCCACTCTGTAGAGTTAAAAGCTGTCATGATAGCCGTGCTTTCATGATTATGAGCGTGAAGGGACTGATTATATGGTAGTTTCTTCATTTTAAAATAAATTTAGAAAAGGAATTTTGAAGAAAGGATTTGAGATGAGTAAGGATTTGAGAAGGATTTCGTTTGAGCTAGGTGCCACCGGTGATATTCCGAAATGGGTATCGGCCTATCGGAAGTGTCACGCGGAATGGACCTAGCGAGTTTGAGAAAAGAAAAGAAGAAAGAATTTTGTTCTTGCTATGGCACTGAGGCCAAGTGGCGAGAACCGTTTGAGAAGAGCCCAAAGAAAATGTTGAGATTTAAAGTTTCGAAATTGCTTTGTCAAAACTAGGTTAAATAACTGCGATTTCATAAATATCCTAAACCTTCCTTGTCTTGAACCGCATTTGCATAATTAGGACTTGCGAGTACAATTTGTACTCACCATCCTTTTCTCCCTCTCTTTTCAAAACTTCAACTTGGTGGTCCATCTGAGTATGGCCCGCCGTCGAGGAGGCGTTTTCCGATGAAGAGTATGAAGATTAGGGTTACGCGTTCCTACAGCCTCCGTGCCTGTGGGATGAATAAAATTCTAGATGTTGTATTAGGCTTGTATCGTTGTGTACTCTGATTTGCGGCCTGCGAGCCGTTGTATATGTTGTTTGTTTGGACTATGTTAAAATCAGTAATAATAATATCGTTGGCTTTGTTCCGTTTACGATATACGTGTGTACTAGCCATGATCCTTGGGACTAATGCGGGTTTACGCAGTGGAATCCGATCTTGTAAATCGGTGCCGACAGAATTGGTATCGAGCTGCTCTTATTGGCCCTAGGACGTAGCCCTAGAAATTAGAGACCATATAATTTTTAAAAAAGAAATAATTGTTAAATATATTCTTATTCTTCGCAATCTATCTTTGGTCGACGATCTTTTGGGAACTTGTAGATGCGGCGTTCGCTTCCGATCTTGGTGTTAGCTCTACGGAGGTTTTGTGCGCCACTTCACGATGTCTTTGGGCACGCTAGCTTTGGTGACCCCATGTACCATGGTGCCACCGCTCCACGCAAGGGACGACATCTTTGGGTGGTGTCGCCACCGTCTTTGGCCGATCCCCACCTACCCGGGTCCGTTCGCTACTCCGCCACTCGCGTCACCGCTCAGACGCCATCGGGGCGTGTCGGACTTGCTCTACACCGACTCATGATGCATTCACGCGTGGTCGCCGTCTCCTCGCCGCTATTTTCCTCTCGCTTGCCGCGACGAGCTGCTCGATCCGCCAGACGCCGAGGGTGAGAGTGACCCGACGGTGTACCACCTTCTTGAGCTCGTCCAATCCACGGACGACGCGTACACCATCGCCTGCGGAGTTCAATTCGCCACGACGCCAACCGCCGGTGGACTGATCAAGAAGGAGTCGCGACCTTAAAAAGCGCGACTCTCATCACTTGGTGGAGAAGATCCACCTTCGCAAGAAACTCCGTGAGTGGTTCGCGAGAACCGGCGTCTCCGAGAATGCCGCTTCTTCCTCGGGACTCCTACTCCTGCCGCCGTCCCGCGCCCGAAGGAGAAGGATGTCGGCTCCGGCTCAAGCTCGAGCCCAAGGATCCTGCTGATCTTCCCTGTGCTCCTCGAGCTCACCCCTCAAGAATCTTGATTGGATCTGGGTCCAAGCTGGAGTGAGGGCGCCGCCTCCTACCCTTGTCGAGCTTGAGGGCATTCCCCGATGGTTAGATTCGCCGCCCTTTGGTTGGCAGCCGCCCGTCGACATCGATGATGATGAAGAAGAAGGAGACCCGTCGAGTTGGTTTCGAGTCCGACTACTGGCGAGTTTAGCTCGTAGCTCCCCTACCCTTTGCTAGAGTCATTGTCATCCTTTCTTTTCTTTTTCTTTTGCTTTGCGTCTTGTCCGCCGCTTTGCCGCCGGTCCCCCACTTCAATAACCGGGCCGTCTCTATAAGAGGACCGCCCCGCTGCTGTGTTGCCGCCCTGCTGCTGCCGCTGCTGTGCCGCCGCCGCGTCTCCCCGCCGTGCTGCGCTGCTTCTCCAGCCGCGATGAGGAGGAGGCCGGAGATCCGCTCCGTGAGTCCCTCTCGCCGCTCCGCCAGTCCTCCTCGCCGCCGCTCCCGTTCCGCGAGTCCTCGCCGCTCGGTGAGCCCTCGCCGCTCCGCGAGTCCCCCTCGCCGTTCTCTGAGTCCTCCTCGCCATGTTCCAAGCCCTCGTCGTTCCCCGAGTCCTCGCCCTCGGCCCGAGCCGAGCGAGTTCCGGTTGTTCCTCGAGGAGATGAGGCACTTCCCGCTTTGGATCACCGTGGTAACCATCCTACTTTGGTTGGTGCTTACCTGGTGGGCCCTGTGTATCCAGTCCTACTAATCGTCCCGGTGCCAGTCCCTGTAACCCGTAGGTAGTTAGCTCGCGATTTGGGCTGACGTACCGGCTTGTGGTACCGCGCCCCTATTGTACTCTGAAAACTATTATTTTATGTATGTGAGTGTGCATCGTGCCAAGTTTGCATGTTTTAACTCATGTTTTGGAAAAATCTGGGTTTTAACTCTTTCCCCTTATTGTCTCTCGTCCTCTTGGCAAGCAGATGGTGATTTCGCGCCGTGCTGGGCGTGGTGATATTATCCGTGGTCGAGCCCGTGGTGGTGCCGCTAGCAGAGCTAGTGGGCCCCGCCGACTTGGGAGGTTAGCCAGACGACCCTGCTCGGCTCGATCTTCCGTTGGAGGGCCACCCCGTGAGCTGAACCTTTTTCCCTCTCCAGCGCCACAATTACTCCCCCAAAACCCCCAAGAGAATCCACGAGAGAACCCGCAAGAAAACCCCCAAGAGAACCAAGCCGAGTCTCCCCACCTTCCACCGCCCCCACCTAGAGATCCCACTGCAAGAGAGATCTTGGAGATGCAGTTCCAGATGTTCCGAGAGCTTATGAGAGAAAGAAATAATGCTCCTACTCCTCCACCCGTGCCACACCACCCACCTCCGTCTGCCGTGTCAATGACTTCACGAGCAAACCCTCCCAAGTTCGGTGGATCTGCGGATGCCATGGAGGCGCAGATTGGTTGATGGCGATTGAGAAATGTTTGATCATGTTCGGTGTGGAGATCGGAGAGTGTTCATTTCATGACCTATCGACTTCTTGGAGTTGCGTCAGCCTGGTGGGACACATTTTGTGAGTCTCATGATGCTCCTGAGACTATCACCTAGGATGAGTTTGTTGAGGCATTTGAGGAAAATTATGTCCCCGACTACTCAAAGGAGGCTAAGAGGCGTGAGTTTCATGCCTTGGTTCAGGGAACATGACGATGCATGAGTATCTCACTCGGTTTACTCTGTTTGGCTCGTTATGTGCCCGTGATGTGAGGAATGATCTTGACAAGATCTACTTCTTCAAGAAGGGTATGGACCACGAGATCCGAGCCTTGATCGATTCCACCGAGTTCACCACCTTCAAGCGAGCTTGTTTGCGGTCACGGTGAAGCGGAGGAGAACCGTCGTCGATGTTTGGGCGCTAGGAAGAAAGAGAGCTCAGCAGGATGGTCATCCTAGCTCTCGTCCCAAGGGACACCGCACCCGTGGTCGTCGCTTTCTTTGTTTCTCCTCGCCCACGTTCTCGATGGGTGATGCCTCGCCAGTGCGCGATCGGCTCCACGGTCCACACCGGATGTCGGCTCTCCCAAGAAGGACCTGTCGAGCATCAAGTGCTTCGCGATGTCGGCGAGATGGGACACTCGCCGATTCGTGTCCCAATAAAGGTGCCGATGCCGCACAAGGTCAAGCCAAGGTTGTGTTGCCAAGGCCGCGAATTGCATGCGGCTCGTGGGAATTTTCCATGAGCGAGAATGTTGCTACATTGGGCGTGGTCGGGTGAACCACGTCGATCTTGAGGGCGCCCACGCCGACCCCCATGCGATGATGGGTAAGTTTCGTATCAACTCAATCCCTTCTTGCATTATTTGATTACGGTGCAACGCATTCATTTATTGTTGCATCATTTGCTAAAATCATGGTCTTGAAATAAGTGCACTAAAGAAACCTATCTTGATTAAATCCTGGAAAAGTCATTAGTACCATATTGATGTGCCCTCATGTTTGCATTGAAATTGAGGTGTGGGATTTTTAGCGAGACCTAGTGGTCATTGATTCAAAAGGGATAGAAGTGATACTAGGCATGGATTGGTTAGCCAAATATAAGGGTCATATTGACTGTGCCTCTAAAACAGTCAAATTGACTAGTGATGATGGTAAGGAAGTTCAATTTGTTGCTAACTCCGGTTACGAGAATCGATTGCCCTAAATAAGTTGGAAGAATCTCGATCTGAAGAATATGCCTATCTTGCGGAATTTCTGATGTGTTTCGAAGAGTTGCCGGGCATGCCGCTGAGAGAGATGTTGAGTTTGTTATTGACTTAGCTCTGCATCTGCGCATCTCCCAAAGGCCAGACCGTCTTCCGCCAATCTAATGGTGAGTTAAAAAGCAGATCAAGAGTGCAAGATAAGAGATTTATCGCCCTAGTCGTCGCCTTGGGTGCTCAAGTAATTTTGTGAAAAGAAGGATGGATCCCTAAGGATGTGTGTGGACTATAGGTCACTTAATGAGGTGACCATTAAAACAAATACCCTCGCCTCGCATTGATGATCTATTTGATCGGTTGAAAGGACCTCCATTTTCTCAAAAATTGATCTAAGGTGCAGGTACCACCAAATCGTAATCAAGGAGTGCGATATTCCTAAGTCGACTTTCACTACTCGGTATGGTGCGTATGAGTTCAACGTCATGTCCTTTGGTCTTACCAATGCTCCTGCTTATTTCATGAACTTGATGAACAAAGTGTTCATGGATTTCCTTGATAAATTTGTGGTTGTGTTCATCGATGACATTACGATCTATTCCAAGTCGAAGAAGAGCATGAGATCCACTTGAGGATGGTTCTAGAAAGGTTAAGGGAGCATCAATTGTTCGCCAAGTCGAGTAAGTGTGAATTTTGGATGAAAGAAGTGTCTTTCCTTGGTCACTTCATTTTCTTTGAAGGTGTTCTTGTGGATCTGAGAAAGTAGCATCGTGGTTGTTGGAAGCAACCAAGTCGTGACTCAAGTCGAAGTTTCCTTGGTTTGGCGGGTATTACCGCCGATTCATCAAAGGTTCTCCAAAATAGCCCGACCGATGACCAATTTGTTGAAGAAAGAAAAGAAGTTTGAATGGATCGCCATTTGTGAAGGCAGTTTTCAAGAGTTGAAAAAGCGTCGACTTGATTTCGTGCTAATTTTGCACGATATTCATAAAGACTTTGAGATTTTTCGTGATGCATCTCGTCAAGGTCTTGGTTGTGTCCTTATGCAAGAAGGAAGAGTAGTGGCTTATGCATCTCGTCGACTTAAGCCACATGAGCAAAATTACCCTACCCATGATTTGGAATTAGCTGTTTGTTGTGCAATTGAAAATTTGGAGGCATTATCTCATGGGAAATCGCACTGAGATATTCACTGACCATAAGAGTCTTAAGTACATTTTCACCCAGCCTGACCTGAATTTAAGGCAAAGGCGTTGGTTGGAGTTAATCAAGGATTATGATGTGGGAATTCGCTATCACCACAGCAAAGCCAATGTGGTGGTGATGCTCTAGCCGCCGTCCGCTTGTAATCACCTCCGGAGTGAGGAGATGTCGCCGGGTCTGTGTGAAGAATTTCTTAAGCTGAATCTTGGAATGGTAAAAGTCGGTCATTTGAATTCGATGGAATTGCAACCCACCTTGTTGAATCAAATCAAGGAAGCCCAAAAGGATGATGAAGAAGTTCAAGAGATCAAAGGCAGAATGCTGAAAGATAAAGCACCAAATTTTTCTGTTGATAATGAAGGTGTGCTTCGGTTTAAGAAAAGGATCTTTGTGCCTGGTGTCAGCGCTCTAAGAGAGCTCATCCTTAAGGAAGCTCATGACAGCCCCATCTCCATACACCCTGGTAGCACCAAGATGTATTCGGATTTGAAAAGTTCGTATTGGTGGACAGGCATGAAAAGAGAGGTCGCAGAATTTGTGGCCCGTTGTGATATTTGCCAAAGGGTGAAGGCAGAGCACCAGCGTCCTGCAGGTCTGTTGCAGCCTTTGAAAATTCCAGAGTGGAAGTGGGAAGAAGTCGGGATGGACTTCATTGTTGGTCTTCCAAGGACCCAAGCGGGCCACGACTCTATTTGGGTCATCGTTGACAGGTTGACCAAGGTGGCCCACTTTGTTCCAGTTCGCACCACCTATACGGGAGGCAAGCTCGCTGATTTGTACATGAGCCGAATTGTGTGTCTGCATGGTGTGCCTAAAAAGATCGTGTCAGATCGGGGTACGCAATTCACTTCAAAGTTTTGGGACAAGCTCCACGAGTCGCTTGGGACTCGACTGAATTTTAGCACTGACTTTTCACCCTCGGTGATGGGCGGTGAAGAGTAAATCAGATTTTGGAAGATATGTTGAGAGCTTGTGCTCTGGCTGCGCCTACCAGTTGGGACAAGCAGTTGCCTTATGCCGAGTTTGCTTACAACAACAGTTATCAGTCCAGCATCCAGATGGCTCCTTTTGAAGCTTTGTATGGAAGGAAGTGCATGACTCCTTTGTATTGGCAAGAGACCGGTGAGTCAAAAATATTTGGGTTGGATATTTTGCAAGAGGCCGAAGAGTAGGTCAAAATGATCCAACAGAGGTTAAAGACAGCTCAGTCCCGACAGAAGAGTTATGCTGATAACCGTCGAAGGGATTTGAAATTTGCCATTGGAGATTTTGTGTATTTACGCGTATCTCCGCTCAAGGGCATGCGTAGATTCCGCGTAAGTGGCAAGTTAGCTCCGAGGTTTATTGGTCCTTTCAAAATTCTTGCTCGAAGGGGTGAAGTGGCATATCAGTTGGAACTCCCTGAGTATCTGGCAGGTGTGCATAGTGTGTTTCATGTTTCTCAGTTGAAGAAATGCCTGCGAGTTCCTGAAGAGCAGTTGATTCCTGAGGTGTTGGATTTGCAGCCTGATCTATCTTTTAAAGAATACCCAGTCAGAATTTTGGATGTGGCAGTTCGCAAAACCCGTAGTAAGGCTACGCGTTTTTGCCGAGTTCAGTGGAGTAACCACTCTGAAGCTGAGGCCACTTGGGAGCGTGAGTCAGACCTTCAGGCTGAGTTCCCAGAGTTGTTTTCAGAAGAATCGGAATCTCGAGGACGAGATTCACCCTAAGGGGGGGAGGTTTGTAACATCCCAAATTTTTAAAACCAATTTGGCACGTTAATAATTTCTTAAGTGCATGATTTAAAAATGTTAATCATTCATTTATATTGCATCATGACATCATCATTTCATGCATCATCCTGGAAATGACTGGTGCATTTAAAATCTCCAAAGTAAAAATATTTTGGAAGTTTATAGTAAACGGTTAACTTATAAGGTTTTCTTTAAAGCAAATCCATGTGGAATTTTGGAAAGGTGTTATTAAATTTTGGGAAATAAAGTATAATTCCTAAGTATTGTTGTATTCAAAAAGAGTATTTGAATTTGTGACTCTTTGGAAATCGAAAAAAAAAAAATTCAAAAGGCCTTAACCCGTCTCGCCCAGCCGCCCATCTCTCCTCTCCCTTTCCTTCTTTTCCCCGCTCCTCTCTTCCCTCTGGTTGGGCACGAGGCAGCCGCCCATTCATTCACGACGCAGCGCCAGCCAGGCCCAGCCTTGACCCAGCGCCTTGCGCCATGAGGCGCTGTTCCACCGCCATGTGGGCCCCCCTTGTCAGCCTCGCTCTCCTTCTTCCTCCCTGTTTCTCCTTCCTCTGTTCATGCCATTGTTTGCCGCCGCCGCTGTTAAATCCTCCTTCCGGGCCGCCAGCTCCTTTCCCCACCTCGCCGCCCCTACACTCTTCCGGGACCCTCTCCGTCCCCTACCCCCTTCCTTGTCTTATCGCGGATTGAACCACCTTCGCGTTCAATGCTTTCACCTACAAGACCGGCGGAATCGGCGCCGGCGATCGCTTCAACAGTTGTCGCGTCAAGGATTGCCCGAGCGGAGCTCGCCTTTAAATGGGAGGCGCTCCTCCTTTTCCCTCGCCTGCGCCACCGCATTGTGCCTCACCCGAGTCGGTGCGTTGTCGATCCTTATCACCCTGCCGCTGTTTCCGTTCCCTTTCGTCTCGCCTCTTTCCTCCTAACCCATGCCCTCCGTGGGTGATCCGCAGGTCGCCCCAGCGAAGCTCTCGCCAAGTGGACCGACGCCGTGTGATCCGCGCGCGTGTCCCGGAGCTCGCGCCGTCGCCGCCGCCGCAGTCCCACTGCCTTGCCGTTTCCTTCGACCCGGCGAGCTCAAAGGTAGCCCTTGATCTTTCCTCATTGCCATCCCCGAAGTATTGGTGGCCCGGCCGTGTGCTTCATCACCACCGCAATGCTCGCCGTCGCCACCGCCATATACCGTCGCGCCGCCCGCTCCGTCCATCATTCGAGGTGGTTAGCACGCCATTGTGCCCGCCTTGCTCTTACCTCGCTCTGTGCGCACCCAATCGAGCCCTGGTGGCCGGAGTAGTCGCCGCCGTTGGCCGCGTCGCCGCCGGGTTCCTCTCCCCTGTTTTCTCCTTCTTGCCCTGCGGTGCCGCCGACAGGTGGGGTCCGCCAGCCAGCAGCGCCTCTGCCTCTGCCTCTGCCTCGCCTCGCCTGTTGCGTCTGCCGTTGGGCCGTTGGCGAGAGGCCAAAGATCCTGTTCGATCCTCTCTCTTTTTTATTTCTATTTTAATTTCGGTTAAATCATTTGGTTGGCATTAAAGTATTTGTTAAAAATAGATTTATGCATGCTAAAACCCCATAAAAATCGAGTAATATCTTATTGGTTTGGACCTAACAAAATTGTATATATGCACATCATACATATAAAATTCGTTTTGGTTAAATAAATATCTTGAGAAGTGCATCATTTCATGAGAGCATATTTTTGTTCTCTGACATCTTCTTAAAAAGCATTTGCATCAAAAATAAGTTATGGATGATTGTTGCCTTTATCTGTTTGTATGTGCTTGGCGTTTAGAGGGCAAGTCCTCAAGACCCGATCATCGGCGCCCCTTCACTTTCCGGAACCGATCAAGGCAAGTCCCTTTGATCATATTGAGAAGCCATTTTAGGTTATTTAGAAAATGTTATTAGACTTGAAATTATGCATGCTAGTTTAAAAGTTAAATGCCGTATTTCCTAGACTTAGTTATCATGACCGAATATATAGAAAGGTAAGAAATATGTTAGGATTAAACCTAAGGCTAAAATATGAATTGCTCTTATTTATATGCTTTGATTGTGGTAGGATAAATGCTTAAAATCATTTATCGGAATGATTCAATCATTTGTGTGAAAGGTGAATGTTTTGAGAAATGGTTGGAAAAGGGTGATTTAAAGATAGCGCATCGGGGTGATCTTTGAGTAGGAAATGATTTTCCTCTTACCCCAAAATCTTTCCGACTAGGGAGATATTTTGACGGTTGGTGCGAGAGGGCACCATGTTTTGGCGGGCTAAAATATCAAATCTCCCTAGTCTAAGGATTTGCTCATCCTATGATCCTATGGTCGAGCCATTCTGACGACCTCGAGCCCGGAATGGGGCCGGGCCCGATCGTTGGCCCTCGTGGTTGATGGTCTTGTGGCGAAACACCGTCTGGGCGCGTAGCCTCTCGAGGGTAAGGCGTACCCACTCTGCGAGTTAAAAGCTGTCATGATAGCCGTGCTTTCATGTGGTTATGGCGTGAAGGACTGATTATATGGTAGTTTCTTCATTTTAAAATAAATTTAGAAAAGGGATTTTGAAGAAAGGATTTGAGATGAGTAAGGATTTGAGAAGGATTTCGTTTGAGCTAGGTGCCACGGTGATATTCGAAATGGGTATCGGCCTATCGGAAGTGTCACGTGGAATGGACCTAGCGAGTTTGAGAAAAGAAAAGAAGAAAGAATTTTGTTCTTGCTATGTACTGAGGCCAAGTGGCGAGAACCGTTTGAGAAGAGCCCAAAGAAAATGTTGAGATTTAAAGTTTGAAATTGCTTTGTCAAAACTAGGTTAAATAAGCTGCGATTTCCGCAAATATCCTAAACCTTCCTTGTCTTGAACCGCATTTGCATAATTAGGACTTGCGAGTACAATTTGTACTCACCATCCTTTTCTCCCTCTCTTTTCAAAACTTCAACAAATTTGGTCCATCCGAGTATGGCCCGCCGTCCGAGGAGGAGGACCGGATTACGTCGAGGCGTTCTCCGATGAAGAGTATGAAGATTAGGGTTACGCGTTCCTCTGACCTCCGTGCACGTGGGATGAATAAAATTCTAGATGTTGTATTAGGCTTGTATCGTTGTGTACTACGATTTGCGGCTGCGAGCCGTTGTATATATTGTTTGTCTTGGACTATGTTCCGTCTGTAATAATAATATCGTTAGCCTTTGTTCGTTTAGATATATCGTGTGTACTAGCCATGATCCTTGGGACTAGTACGGGTTTACGCAGGTGGAATCGGGTGCCGACACTATCATGCTCACTTCAATGAGAGTCCATCCACTAATGCCTGCCTTGTCTTTAAATCTATCACAAATGGCAATCCTCTTCTTGTAATGCATCACATGTTCATCCCCTAATTCCTGCTGAGAGTTCATCCCCTAATTCCTGTTGAGATCGTTGGCCTTGGTCATCTGCTCAAATTATAAGTGTTAGTTGTACTCGGTTAACGATGCGATCATCTTATAAGAAAAATTGTAAAAGGTGCGAGGATTTGTCAATGTTTTTTGTGTTATTGTCTTGTTCACTGAATAAAGACAAAGATGTAATATGGAACAATTCCTTTATGTTTGGTGTGCTGCTGTTAGAGAATATTGGTTACCATACATATATTTTCCAGGACTTCAGAATATATTGGTATGCTGCTGTCCAAAGAATATTCCTTTACTTCTTTCATTCCTTAGTAAGAAACACTAAATATGAGATTGTGTTCCATTTCTGTGTACAACATCAAGAACCCTAAACCTAAATCAAGAAAACTTCTGCTCCTTTGGCCTAATTTGAGGTAGGCTCAATTTCAGATGCAACTCAGTTGAAGATGATAGGGCATTGATGGCCTCTTCTGTAGGTAAACACCACGTTGAGAAGTACATGGCTATTCCTTTGGGCATTTTGGAATTCATTGAAAAAAAAGAAACATGGTTAGTGCAACTGCTAGGTAAACTATGCATTAATCCAAGTCAGAATACAATGCCTATGGCCTTGTTTTTTTCAGATTAATGTAGCGTTGCGTTTTACTGTAGCATATTTGTGATCCCCTCAAAATACGTCTTAACGAGTTCAAAAAATTATAAAAAAATATTTTACAAACTTTAAGAAGTATTATTTAAAACCCCATAAGAATGACTACAAAACATTACATCATTTGACTTATACAAAAGTAACAAATTTTCATTTAATTTAATTTAATTTAATCTGAAACAAATAACACCTATAGTGTGCCTTGCGAGGAGTTTAGCTTGAACTTGTGAAGAACCCCTTTTTTGAGGGAAATTGTTAAGAATCCCTTTCTTGACCTCTAGACAAATAATTCAATCTGAATACTCTGCAGGAAAGACTCAGTACATAGCTACAAGTATACTTGAGACATGAGAGTATTTCATCATTAGCCAAGTGCTGATCTTACATAGCTACAAGTTGTCAAATAGAGCTGATAAGTTTTGTTATTATCGCAGTAATAGGTGGCAGAAGTTCTTCCGATCGAATCAGCCATTTATACAGGAAAATTTATACAAAAGCAAAAAACAAATCCGTACGTTTATACCTGTATTTGCTCAATGGTTATTCACCCACTGCTTGAACCAGGCCCCTAGAAACCTGGGCCGCGGCCCGGCTAAGAGTAGTATCCCCACGTATTTTTGGAAGAAGTCCATTTTACCCCCTTGAACTATCGCGCGTATTGGTTTTCCCCTCAACTTCAAAACGGACAAAACACCCCTCAACTATCAAAACGGTACAAAATACCCCTACTTTAAAACCATGGTGGTTTTGGATGACATAACATCTAGTCATCATTTTTTCTAGAAAATAAATTCAAAAAATCTAGAAAATTATAGGAAGCTCAAAAATATAATAAAAATAAGCACAACAATAGAAAAAATACATAGAATCCAAATATGCAATAAAAGCGTAAAGTTTATGTGCATACTTATTTACAAAAATTATTATTTTTATATAAGGTGTTTTATTTATTAAAAAGTATTCAAGAAAATTTTGTTTGTTCTCTATAAAATGGTGAAAAATATTTTAGTTTTGAGAATGATGTAGAAATTAATAAAAACATAAAGATGCTATTTTGACTGTTGAATTTGATTTTTTTAAAAATGCAATTGAAAGGTCAAAATAAATTAGAATTAGAATTTGAAAATATAAATTGAAAGGCAAAGTTAGCATCCCTCTATTTACATCGGTTTCTCTCATTTTTCCTACAAGCCAAATTAAGTTTTCTTAAATACTTGATTTATTTATTCAATGATATACATTATGTACTATTTTTACGTATAAGTATATACATAGAAAAGTATTTTCAATGAATATTTGGATTCGACCTATTTTGTATTTTTGGTATTTTTATTTTATTTTTTGAGCTTGCTATGATTTTCTAGAAATTTTTGAATTTATTTTCGGAAAAATGCTGATTAGGATGTTATGTCATCCAAAACCACCATGGTTTTTATGTATTTTGTACGGTTTTGATAATGAGTGTTTTATTTGAGTGAAACCGAACTCATATGATATCATGAAAATGGACTTCTTCCCCTATTTTTTACTGTATGGCGCAAGGTTGGCCTGCCCAAAGCCCATGAAGTTAACCTAACCACCTAACCAGCTTCGCACATACACAGCGCTCAGCTCCTCACCTTCCTGGCTCTCCCGATTCCTACCTATGCACATAAATCCGCCGCCCGCCGCCTCTCGCCGCCTCCCTCACCCTCCCGCCCCCGAACCACCTTGCGCTGTGAAGTCGGCAGCCTGCAGCCTCCCCAGGCGCGAGGCGCCTCCTGGGCACGGCGCGCCGCCGCGCGTCCTGCACCGGTGCGGCGGTGCCCGACGCCGCCTTCCTTTGGCCAGCGTCGTGGCTGTATGCCTGCCGTTTGCCTCCTAGTGCGGCTGCGGCGCCGCGCATCCCACACCGGCGCCCGACGCCGCCCTCCTCCGGCCAACGTCGTGGTTGTATGCCCGTCGCCGCCCTTCTCCGGCCAGAAATCTATGAGGAAATGAACCACTGACTTTATAGCTCAAACCTCAAGGTATGTACATATCTTCCTCGTCTCAGCAATTCTAGCCACTGATTCCTCTTGTCACCGTTTAATAGTTGCTTGTAAAATGGAATTAATGTACTTGTGTTACTTTGTAGTAAATTATCGATTGAATAGTGGGGCATGTTCAGATTTCTTACTAGGAGATTGGAAGTGATGCCCTTGTTTAGTGAATTATCAATTGAATAGTGGGTATCTTCAGATTTCTTGGAAAAAACAAATACTTGCTCAATCAGCCACTAATTTAATCATGTTAGTATGCTCAGAGGTGCACGATATAGTGCACAATTCTAGCTTGTTAATTTCTCAAAAATGTGCATGTATTGTTCTGCCTTTAGTTAGTAGTATGTTCGGACTAGCATGTAGCATAGTAGTATGTTCAGATATAGTTCATTTGCCTTTAGTTAGTAGTATTTTCAAATTAGCAGGTAGCATGGAAGTATTTTTGTATGTTATCCTTCAATCGGACTAATTAAGCTCGCTAATTGGACTAAGGTCTAGTTCTTTTCAGCTAAACGGCTTAACTACGTTTTAAAAAGCCATGTGTTTTGAGTTGTTAGGGTCCGTTTTTCGCTGTTTTGAAGGTGGGTCCTAACGCTTTAAAAAACAAGTCAAATAAAATGGATCTAAATCTCGAGACTATCTCGAGAAGCACTTGAAATTCAGTCATTTCAGTCGTTCAGCTGTTCAACCGTTAAAATCAGCTCAAAAGAATAGGGCCTAAGTTTTTATCGAACATTATTATGAACATCATTTGTCGTCGTTTAGTCTAGCAAATATACTTGGCGGTAGTTGGCCCGGGTCTTACGAAAATCCTGGTTCCACCACTACCATTTAGTCTAGCAAATATACTTGGCGGTAGTTGGCCCGGGTCTTACGAAAATCCTGGTTCCGCCACTACCATTGCAAAGATGAGAAATGCCCTCAACCATGATCATGTCAGTATTATGTTTTGCCAACAAAACATGGTAAATGATTTATGGTTTGGCTACTGCTGCTATCTTGTGTAGCCGGTAAGTAGCCCTTCCGATTGATCACTGCCATTGCGAATCCAACGGCTAAGCCCGTTGGTCGGGAATAGTGATCATCGCCTCCCGTATGGCCGTATCTACGCTTATTCAATACACAAATACAACTTTTTACAGTGTCTGGCCGCATTTACAGCTGCTGTAGCAACCAGTCTTATACCTAAGTAAGCACAGTCAGTGAAGCTTCAGCTTCGAGTTAGGAAGCAAGAAGAGAATTAGGGAGCAAAAAGATCATCAGCTATAAAACATCTATTATCATCAGCTGGTTAGTCCCTTCCACCACCAAATGGTTATTTTGTTTGTTATGTATAGCTCTTAATATTAGAGTGTCAGTTTCTTAACTTCTTTTCTTGATTACAATAAAAAACTAACTCAAAAAACCGACTGTTTGTCTGCCATGATAGGTATATTGCTGGTTTCGAAAAATATATATACATAAAATTTCTTTAAAAAAACATATATGTAACCTTGTATTGCTAGACTAACTAGTTAACCACGTTGTCATTCAACTCAACTGATTTTTGTGTTTATCATTTCAACATACAATATGAATTAATTTTATACACTTTTTTCTAAATTTTTTCCTTGTTTAGTTTCTACTTCATCGGCAAGAACTTCTTGAACCTCACGAGCCAATCCTAAGAAAACAAAGAAAAAAAAAGGAGAAACGGTAGCAAAACGAAAGAAATGAATTAAACAAGAAAACAAGTCATTAATTCATATCGTATGGTGAAAAGATACACGCAAAAGATTTTTTTTGTATATATGTTTTTTAAACAGCAACATATGTAGCACAACAGACAAACACTCTTTGAGGTAGCTTTTGATCGTAAAAAAGTGTATCCTCTCCTGAGATCAAATCAAAAGGAGATAAGAAAATATCTCAAATCAAAAAGAGATAAGAAAATAACTCTCTATTATTAAGAGCTGTACGTAACACAAAATAGCGGACTAGACAGCTGATGATTGTAGATGTTATCTATCTGATGTCTTCTTGCTTACTCCCTCGAAACTGATGCTCCACTGGCTGGGCTTGCTTGAGTATGAGACTGGTTGTGTCGGTGTATGCAGGAATCGTGACTCTGAAGAAGCGGCGGGTCCACGGACCGCAGACGAGTTTGTAGTTGGTGACGCCTGGCGACAACTCTTCTCGGCGGCGGGTGGCGGCATGCTGGCTGCGGAAGGCTAGGTCGCGCGGTCTTCCGGACAAGGGCACGTGCGACTAGGTGATCCGCATGCAGATCCTTCGTCTTGTGGGAAGGCAGAGAGAGCGATGCAAACCGTGGAGACACAAGTGATTTACCTGGTTCGAGTCCCCGCTGCGGGTAATAGCTCTACTCGATCTTGTTGACTATATGGTGGAAATAAGATGAGAGGTGCGGGATCGGACTGAGGCGCCGATCCCGAGCTTCTGATGGTGACGGCTAAAGGCTAAGGCTACTCGTGGAGGAAGCTTGGATGCCAATGTTGCTTGTGCTCGGGCAGTGGAATCGGATCGAGGATTTGGTGTTGATTTGGCACCGCAACGCGTCGAGAATCCTCCTTTATATAGCGCGTGGACCGCCCGAGGTCGTCTGGCGGGCCCTGCTTTAGTCTTTGCTTTAGTGGCGAGGTTCTTGTTTCGTTCTAGGGTCTGTCGGTGCATCGAGCTGCGAGAAACGGTCGGGTTAATCTTGGACACGTGTTTGTCTTAGCATTCCCGTTCAAGGGAGAACTTCTTTAAAGGAAAGCACTTTCCTTTACCCCAATATAGCCTTGATGGACCGAGCGACTCTGCGCCACCCGTTGAGGCGTCGCGTGGCGTAACAACCATCTCGCCGCTCGCCAAAAGGGCAAGCGACAAGACGGATCGTCGCGTACTTTCATTTGGGGTCCACAGGAGATATGGTTTTCCTCGGTCAAGGCCGAGAAAGCCTGATGAGCCATAGCGGTTATCGCCGCTGCCAGCGAAGCGGATCACTCGAGGACCTTCTCCGAACTCTGGATAGCCGGGAGGACATGGTGCCGCACGGTTTGACCTAGTCAAGCAGGGGCGCCGCAAACGAGTTAAGCGGCTTCCTTAGTACGGTCGAACGGCTGCTGGTCCTCTGTTGGCGTGGTGGGCGATGCGGATCGGCCCAAGGCATGCTACAAGGTGGGCGTTTATCAATCACCAACAACAACCGACCCAAGCCTCGGCGGGTCGCGTCCTGGCCGGTCGAGGTTTAAAGAAGAGGAAAAATCCCACGCCACCGCGAAGATTTAGTCCGGGCGAGTCTAGGCATTGAATTTGATCGGCGAAGCGGGCGGTTACCTTCCTTTTGGACCACGACTCACGGCCTCGCCTTCTTCTTAAAAGCGGCGCTTTCGAGAACTCCTCACCGCAGAATCATCACTTGTTTTCTTTTCTTCGTCTTCTCAACTCTCTCGCATTTCTCTTACTTCTCGCCTCCCGCCGCCATGGTTCTCATTGGAGACAAAGACTCGACGAGGAGAGGATGAAAGAGCTGGGCGAAGGCTTTGTGAATTTGGGTTCGTGGAGGCTCAGCGCGGAGCAAGAGCCAAGGCCGAACCCGACGAGTTGGTATGCTTGAGCTCGGCCATCTATGGGTTTAGCGTGCGAGAATCTCGATTCATCGCGACTTCTTTGCCTTCACGGGCCGAGGCGAAAACTGTCCCCGATCCTATGCTCATCATCAATCTTCGCATTCTGTGCGAGGCGCTGCGGGTTCGCCGACGGTGAGCCTCTCCAAAGCTTTTTTTTCGAATCGGTCGGCCGCCGAGTGGGCAACGGCGGGTTTTCTACCGACCGTGCAGAGCAGGAGCGGTCGTACCTCGAGTACGAGGTGAGGCGAAGGTCGATGGTTGGGCCGCGGTGGTTCTACTCGAACCGCGGGGCTCGACCTGGAATACTCGGTGACGCGCGGATCGCCAATCTTCCGGTGAGTGAGCCCCCGGAGGATCAAGCCACCGAGGTCGACATCAAAGAGCTCGTTAAGGGCGGCTTGGCGGGACTCTACGAGGTCATCGTTAGCTTTGTCCAAGACCGGATCGGCCCGTTGGGGCCTTGCAGCGATCGTCGGCGACATGGATGGTTGGGAGGATTCCGACCGGGACTTCCATGAAGGTAGGCGTAAGCTGCTTTCTTTGCGTCTGATCTCGAGTTGGGATATGTCGTAACCGTCAGCGAGGCCACGCAGGTGTCTCAAACCGCGAGGTCGCGCGGGTCGCATGGATGTTGCTATCCCTGGACAAGGCTCTTCGCGCATCACGGTTTGTGAAGGATAAAGCGTCGAGGTAAGTGTCGGCGGTGTTCGATTGAATTCTTAGCCGTCTGCATCCTTGAGGTTTTGACGAGGCGCCTTTTGTTCTGCGGCGGACGTGGAAGATGGTTAGGCGAACCGCTCGGCCGTGGGCTCGAGCGAGGGCCTCGCCGAAACGCCCGGTAGCATCCGTGGGCGCCGGTCCGTTACCGGCGGCGAGTAAGGGAAAAACAGACCTCGGCGGCCACGGCGGGCTCGGCCTGGCGAGTTGAGACGCACACGAAACGCAGCGGCGCGCGCGCAGTGAGCTTCCATTCTCAATATGGGTTGAGTGTTAGGCACCGCCGCCCTTAAGTCTTCATGCCGTGTGTGTTCAGAGCGCGGCGCCACGAAGAAGAGGAGGGCGTACCGGCCAATCCCGCATAAATGACGATGAGGAGGTTGTCTTTGGTGTCGAGTCCATCGGCGCGACGGTCCCTGGCGAGACCCACGAGGAAGGTTTCTGCGGCGCAAGGGGCGGCCTTGCTACACCTCGAGCAGCGTTGGATGGGTGGAGAGCGAGCTCTTTCTTCGTCCCACGCCCGGTGTACGAAGACATCGAGCTCGAACCGGTAGCGTAAGTTTCTGCGCTACATGCTACCACCCGCTTTCTCGTGTCGACCGCGTGCGTTTTTGTTGCGGTCGTAAGCGCAAAAGTAGCCACCGAGTCTTTGCCTCCTTCCGCCGAGGCGCGGCGGTGAAAACGAGCCGGTCGAACCTCTGGTGGAGTGCCTTAGGCTGCGGCGATTGGAAGCAATTGGGCTTACTAAGGGCAAGCGGCGGGCCGGAGGAGCTGCGCTCGAGATAAGCGCGACTAGAGGTCGCCGGATGGCGGAATCGAAGGCAAGGAAGCGGTGACTGCGGAGGACCAAGCTCGCTTACGGTGGCGGTCTTTGGGCGCTTCTGCGGAGATTGCGGAGGCGGTGCAAATCGTCATCGATGATGATCTGTGTAGATTATGCCCTTGCGGCGTGGAAGGCGCGCCTGTAGCGGATGGTGTGTCGACCGCGGGGGTTGCCGATCATTTTAAGACCCGATGGGAAAGGCGCTCAACGCCCGATCGGCGGATGCTATTAGTCAATTGGACTGGCGGTCCGCGTACTAACGCCGGACGGATGGACAAGGTAGTGATGCCTAAGCGTGGCCCGCTTAGCGTCTGCGAGCTGGATTTCCGTCACCCCAGAATGGGTGGAGGAACAGGATGCTGCCAGGTCGGCGGAGGCTGGTCGAACAGGACTGCCACGTCCAAAACCAAGGGCTAATCGCTACGTGGGCCTCGTCGCCTTTCAGTTACCCCACAAGGCCAACAAGACCGCACGAGACAGAAAGATAGAGCTAGGCCCATAGGCTCAATACATATATGCTAAAAGCACACGCCCTGTGCTAAAGCTCGGCCTAACATGGGCCGAAATCCATCCTCAGGCAGTACATGATAAATGCGCGTAACTCTTCCGTGTATTTCTTTACATGATTAATCATATTTCTTATGTATTGGATGATTTTTTTAAATAAATAATTGCGACTTAATCAGCCTGTTCTTTCATTTTTTGTAAGACTGGGTCATTTGGGAAAAGGAAATTTTCAATTTTTAAATCACGGAATGTTTTTCTTTTCATGTACAGAATGTTTGCAGATCTCTCTTCTTTGTGATCCCCTGGTATAAACCTTCACATTTTAATAAGTAACAAGCTTGTCAGAATAGTTTAGAAGAAAATGATGTCTAATATATCATTACATTAATTTTTGCATGCATTACATATTGAAAAATGGTATGAGAATTTAACAGTCGATAAGTTAATATTGAAACCTAATAAGATATTAGCTGCCATCTTTCTCGATTTCATGAGGTGCTTAAAACCTTATCAATCGGTGCATGTGTTTGCTCGAGGTAATTTATTACGCCTTATAAATTATCATATCTTTAAATCATCCTAGTTTTTTTTTGATTAATGAGACCTCGCTACATTAATTAACTTAATTATATTGTCACAAATAATATATCTACTGTTAAAATGAAGACAAGCATGCACAACGCCCTTGATTCTTGAAACAGAGAGAAACTAAACGAATAATTATAAAATAAATTTAAGTTAATGATATGCAAAATAAATTTGAAAAATTACATAAAAACAAAACATAATCTTTTCTCCCGACGCATCTCATTTTCTCTTAAAAAAATCTAGACACGTTTAACCGATCATTATCTTAAAAAAACTTTCAAGGTCTCAAATTTCTCATAAACCACAATCCAACAATAAGTGATAATATAGGTGTAATACAAATCACAAAGCTTTTTAATACTACTGATAATTCTTTTACTTGTCATTGCAACATCGATTTCGTCATTTATAAGAATAAGCATATCCGCCTTACATTCATATGAATTGTTGTTATTAAAGTGAACAGACATAATTTTCAGATACTGTCATGCCATTATTGTAAGGGAACTTATATGACCTAATAAAGCCTCCAACAATATAAGCGGCCCATCCTGAGATGGGCCTCGGGCCGATTCCGTACCAGTCCACCACGCGTACAGGAGGTGCAAAAGGCCGCCCCTGGGTTGTACCGAAGGAAACGTCTAGCCCGCCAGGGTCTCCCCGGGCTTGACTAGGTCAAAACCACGCCCTAGCAGGCGTTGCGCACCTATCCTTAGCCCGGAAGAGGGTCCCGCGGGTAGTCCGTCTGTCCGTGGGCAGGTGGCGAAAACTGTTATGTCTCACCGCACTTTCCCCGGCCTTGACCGGGAGGAACTATGTCTCCCTGGGAACCTGCAGCCCGGGGAGAGGCACGCGCGCAATCCGGTTTGTCGTTTGCCTCCTTTGGTAGGCGGCGACGATGGTTCACCTTCTGTGGCGCCCCAACGGGTGGCGCGAGGCTGGTTCGGTCCAGTCAATGCTATATTGGGGATAAAGGAAAAAAGTGCTTTCTCCCTAAAGCACGATTCTTCCTCGTATCGGCATTTTGAGACAAACACGTGTCCAGTACGAACCTGACCAGTTTCTCCCTACAGGCTCCAGATCAGACAGAGCCTCGGAACGAGACAAGAACACCGCCGCTAAAGTAAAGATGGGCGCGGGACCTGCCGCATCAGCTCCGGGCGACCCGCCGCGCCTATAAAAGGAAAGCCTCCGGATCCGTTCGGGGCACGCAAGTGATCCAGGCAAGACAAGCAACACTCGCATCCGAAGCTTCCTCAACAGTAGTTCTAGTCTTTAGCCACTTCAGTGTCTAGAATCCCTGTAAGCTCAGGATCGGTGCCTTCAAGCCTGGTCTCGGCACCTCTGTACTGTTTTCCACCCTATAATCAACAAGTGCTGGAGTAGGGCTATTACCCGGCAGTGGGGGCTCGAAACAGGGTAAATCGTTTGTCTTCACGGTTTGTATTCCTTCCTTCCGTCTTCTCCCCCTCTTTCTTTCACCGTACGAAGGACTTGTACCCAGATTGCTAAGTCACACCAGGCTGTATTCCTTCCTTCCGTCTTCTCCCCCTCTTTCTTTCACCGTACGAAGGACTTGTACCCAGATTGCCAAGTCACACCAGGCTTAGTCCGGGAAGACCGTGCGGCCTGAGCCCCCGTAGGCTTGGCCGCCGCCCTGGGCTGCTGAGAAGGGTGGTCGTTGGGCCGCACACCAACTACAAATTCGTCTGCCGGTCCGTGGACTCGCTGCCCTTCAGGGGCACATTTGCTAGACACCTACAAATACCTTCACATAATTAAATGAAAAAAGTTAGTGAACCTATTCTAGCTAATGGTAAAATCTTGCTTATAAGTATGTCAATAATTATTACATATATTATATTGTTTAGAAATTCTTAATATATAGCTAACAACTTAACTAATTACGTATTACTGTATGCTTAAAAGATAAGATTCTGCATGCATGTTGTATGAATTTTTCAACCGACCGCAATGATGAGATCAGCATGATCTCACTTGGTGATAAATTTTATTAGCTCTGCCATGGCCATGGACAACTCGCGGCAATAGAGTAGAGGGTGAAAGCTAGTTAGCGCCATGTGCGTGCAGTGAAGAGACTCGAAACAAACTAACTTCGGATGAGCTAGGTAGCGAGCGAGGATACCGATCGATCTAGATGGAGCTAGCAACTCACACGAGAAAAACACACGTTAAGCCGTGGCCGGGCAGGGTTTGTAGGCTTTGTGCTGGGCTCGGGCCCGAAACATAGGCCCGAAGCGTCTGGCTGGGCCGGGCTGGGGCTTGGTCCCACGGGATCGGGCTTTTCCAAGCTCAGCCCGGCCGATGATCAGGCCTACACGAAAGTTATGGGACCAATTTGAAGCGGTTTTGTATCCTATGGATAATTTGGTCAAACGCGGAAGTTTAGAGACCAAGTTGGTACTTTTTCCTAATAATAATGGTGACGATATGAGGAATCTCAGAGCTTGAGGCACCGCTTCAGCAATGATGGCCGCCAACGCGTCGCGAGCGAGGCCACCATCTTCATCGCCATAGCCTCCTCACAGTTGTCCTCCTGGAACCGTTGGTCCCCACACCCATCTTCGTCCTCTTCACCGTCCTTCGTTGCCCCTACCGTCGTAGACCTTGCCTCTCCGGTCCTAGGGCTCATTAACCTCAGTCTATGCCGCAGTGGTCAGCACCCCCTTAAGTCCTTCCACTTCAAGGACCCCCATCCTCCCATCGCAGAGTGCCTTCAATTTCTCCTCTCCCTGAAGCAACTCTGAAGCTCCATAACTTGGCTGCATGTGCCTTGTCCCTACGGCGTAGCTACATTTAGTGGTCGTCACCTCGTCTCAAGCACCACCTTCCCCAAAAATGGCATCACGTGCTCTCGCGGAGCCATCGCCGCACCCAGCGCCTGCCTGTTCTGGCGGCCGAAGTAAAAGTGCTCCACTCCCAGAGCTTCTTCCACAGCAATGGTGTGACCTTTAAAGGGCGTTGCCTAAGGTGCTTCGCCTAAGACCACGTCACCACCCAGTGCAAGGACCCCGTGTGCTGCTTCGCCTGTCGCCGCTCCGTCCACACGGCCAATGTGTGCCGTCACCGGCTCGCTCCTCTGCCTACTCACAAAGCTCTTGTCCATAGGTGACAGGCTCACCCTGCTCAACGCTATGCTTTCGGCCATGTCCTCCTACATCCTATCCTTCATCAAACCCCCTTCCTCGATTGTTAAGAAGATTGACAAGGTGGGACGACTAGAGTGGAATTGTCGGGTCAGCTGAAGCATCATCTGCTCCCCAATCTCTCTTGGGGGCCTCGTGGTCCTTGACCTCGCTCACTTCACAAGGGCCCTCCGCCTCCACTGGCTCTAGAACCGTAGAACCACCCTAGCACCCTTGGGCTAGATCCTTGGACCTCTCTTGCGGACTCGACCACGAACTACTTAGTGGGGATTGCTCTTTCACCGGGAAATGGTGTCTCCCTCTCCTTCTGGGAGCCTATCTCCCAGTCACCGACAGCATGGTTAAATCCTGGTTGGTTCAGTTATTATACGAACTGAGCCAATAGGCCACGGTTTTGAGCCAGGTTCCGTTCACACAATGAACCGAACCAAACTGGCCTGACCCGGTTTTATTTGGGCTGGTTAATTTTAATTTAAAATATATTTTTAAAATATAGAAAATGAATATACATTTCACAAATATATACTATAAACTAAACAAATACATTATATATCATAAAAAATGTATATAGAAATCAATATGTTTAGTTAAATAAATAGACTGTAATAGTGAACTGAACCAGGCTAAAAACAAACCGGGCCGGTCCGTCACTATACGAATCAAGCCGGGTTGGCCTGACGGGCCAAGGCCTTTGGCCAGCTCTGTCACCACCACCCTAAGGCTAAAAAAAAAAGAGAAAAAGTAGAGTACCCCCTTGAACTATTGCCTTGGTATAGAAAACCCACCACCCTAAAACCTGAAATTTTACACCCCCTAAGTAATGATACCAGATAGATTACCCCCTATAATTTGTAGAAGGTATAAAATACCCCCTTGATCTAGGTTTCAATTGTTTTGGACCTAGTTAAAGTTGGTTTAGAGCTAGTTAAAATTGATTGAGCTTTATATGGCAGCAGATCACTTAAGCATAAAATTGCAATAATTTAGACTGTAGCCACAACTGTATGCATGGTTGTTAAGGTGTCACTTAATCGTCGCTTTATCGGTAAAGAGGTTTTGCCTGGACGCCTCGTCGAACGCCTTACAAATTAAATCTACGGCGTCCTTAAGGCGTTCAAGGCGTCGGTATGGCGTCTAGGGCGTCCTCTTAGACGCCATGCGAGGTGAAGCGGGCGCCATACAGCGGGGTGAGGTAGGGAAGGTACCGCTTCCCCAAAGCCAAACCCTAGAAGCAGAGCTAGAAGCAGTACCGTTAGCTAGAAGCAGTGCCACACCATCTGTCGCCCGCCGTCCGCCGCCCGCCTCCGGCACGGCCAGGTTCGTCATCTCCCTTCCTCCTCTTCTTCCTTCCCATCTTCGACCGATCTGCGCCCACTGCCGCCCGCTGCCGGCCACGCCGCGCCGCTGCCTAGTGCGTCCACCTGAGCGGTATGCGTGTGTGAGTTGCTGCTGCTGCCCGATCTGTGTGCGGTGTGCGTGTGAGCTAGTATGCTACTGCTGCCTTGTAGTGCTACTGCTAACTGCTGCTGCCTTGTAGTGCTACTGCCTACTGCTAATTGCTGCTGCCTTGTAGTGCTACTGCTAACTGTTGCTGCCTTGTATGCTAGTATAGTTGTGTCATCTACCATTTGGTTGCAATTTGGTTTCTTTTATTCGCCTTATATGTGTCTATAAAGTCGTCTCGCCTTACGCCTTAAGCGCTTAAAAGGTAAAAAGGTTCTAGCACGCCGCGGGTCGCTTTACCGCCTTGACAACCTTGACTGTATGTCTCCAATTTATACAGCAACATTAAGCAAAATGATAGACATTGACTATAATTACATTCACAGAAGAAGAACATCCATCAGAGAAGAATCAGTGTATCACCTAGCATAGGAGAAACTCTTCACCGCCCTGTGTGCTTGGCTGGATGTAGTTGGGGCTGTTGGGGCATTACCGGATGGCACCCCCTTGTTGTTGATCACCTCTGCACTTTCAAGAGCAATGAGGGCTACCAATCCCTCACGCATCTGGGCAACCGGGACATGTGCTACTGCTACGTCTGGGTACGCCCAGACCTGGGCTTCTGCAATCGTGATGATACCTTACACGTGCTAATCACCACCTTTAGGATTAAGGGCTCTATTAACCGCAGCAACCACAAAGGCGTGGGGTCCAGATTTTGCATTCCACATGCCGCCAGCTACACAAATCACAGAGCTACCCCAGTAATTTCTTCTACTTGCGACAGTAAGTGATGCATTAGTTTCCTTAGTTTCTCACTTGTCTGTCATTTTTTGCATGACAAGCGACTAATTCTTAGTGCGAAAAAATGTTCCTTCTGCTTGACCGCTAGGGAGCACAGGGAGTTCAATCATGAGACTACAATGCCCCCGGCAAAAAAAAAAAAAAAGAGGGAGAGTGAAATGGCACCTTCGATGCTCACGGAAGTTCCAGGCAGCTCCAATGTGGTACAATCTGCCAAGATCCTTCCTTGTTGCAGGTCAGAAGATGTCTGCCTCCCAACTTCATTTCTAAGGTTTACTGCTAGTTTGATGCATACTTGAATTCCACCTTGTGTATTGCAATTCTCACAGGGAGTTCTTGAATGAAATGCCATACCTAGGCGCTATCATGCTTGAGGGCTCTGCTATCAAGATCAAGAGAACTCTATATATTATCTGCCAAGTTTCTTCTCTTTCAACTGTGTATGAGATTTGTATCTTGAATGGAAGGCTTCCTTGCAATGGCAAGACTCTCAAATCGCATTACTTCTTGGAAATATCTGCATGTGATGATGCAAATGATCTGACGGAACGTCTCTCTCATTGCAGTTTTTCTGCGACGGTGCATTCATATATGGTGTCCCAAACAAAAGAAATGAAAAATATAAGTATTGCTTGGATCTGGGAATCCCCTATGTCCATTATGTAAGAAGGCCTAGTGGTAATGATTTTTCAATAAAACTTGTTCTTCGAGTTGGCTACAAGATTATTGCTATCTGTGATACTCTTGGAGCTGTCTATTATTGGTGTTATGGGGCAGACAACTGGGAACGTCGCAATATTGTGTTATTTATGGAATATGTTGGCATGGACAAAACATCTGGTGCCATTATGTTTTGCGTCACGGTGAACACTATATCTCACTTACTCCTATTGTATTAAGAGTTTTGAGTTCGTAATTGTGTTGTGATTATTGCATTTTTTGTTTTTTTTGCTAGGTTATAATGGTTGTCTTCGCTGGGGTGCACAGTACAACCATCATTCTGTGTTGATCACCACTATCCAGGTTCGTACTGCAAGACGCCTAATGGCAAATTGAAACCTGTGGCAACCCACCCTGTGGATGTTGGCACCTGCTTCGTTGAGCAGGATGGAGGTTCAATCTGGACCACCACTTGTTTTGCAGTTGAAGCTGATGTATAGGTTTATGATAATTAAGATGGATCGATGATGAAACTCATTATCCGTTGCGATGTAATATGATATATTTATGACTTTGCATCATGATGATGTAGTTGATGTTTTTGCGCATGTGGATCATGATCATGTGTGTTCGAAGCTGACCGACCTTGATATATGGTAGCTTGATTGATTTTGAGTAAATTGCACTTTTGCCCCCTGAAATTGGACGAAAATCTCACTTGGTCTCCTGAACTTTGTTTTGTCTCACTTGGCCCCTTGAAGTTGCAACGCAGGCTAATTTTTTCGAAACCGGAGCCAACTTCCAGGGGCTGTGTTGCAACGGGATCCAACTTCTAGGGGCTTTTGTGGCACCCAAACACAACTTCAAGGGGTCAAGTGAGACAAAACAAAGTTTAGGGGGCCAAGTGAGATTTTCGTCCAACTTTCGGGGGCAAAAGTGCAATTTACTCATTGATATTTTCCTTATGATGTTTATGTTCCTTCTATGTCTGGTCGGACAACCTGCAGTGTTTGGTATCTTTCATAGTATAGCCAATTTAATTGCATGAGGTTGTATTATGCATAAGGTATATAGGTTTCTCGAATACTTTTTTCTTCTCTGTACTGGAAAGATTAATTCTGTTTTGCCATTTAGATGGAATGGCTTAATTTGTATACGCTTCATGAAGATTGCAACAGACTGGGCCCCTTCGCTCACTTTCAAAAAGGGTTTATGTATTCCTATAAAAAAACCCTTCGACATCATACAAACGGGAGCTTCAGGGGTGCTGTTAATACTATCTTCTACCATTTTCTCCTCTCTTCGTCGTTTTATTCTCATATCTTTCCTCTTTTCCTTATTTTTATTTCCTTCATACTATTTTTGAGAAAACCATAACCTCTATAAGAATGGTGAAGAGAAATTGTTGGAACTATAATGAAATCAATAATCTCTTCATGAAGACAAAATAGGCTATAGGATTCTTTAAATTGAGCCAATGCATACACGTGCATTACAAGAGATATGATAATGATTATCTTTGGAGTATTTTGAGCATAAAGGATCCATAAGGATCACCTTCAAGATAGGATGAGGATCATGCTCGGATAGAAATCCCCATCCTCTGATGGGATAGGGATCGTCCTCGAAACAGGATGAGGATTATCCTAGTCGGTTGTCACAGAGCCCTTTCAGCAACCTGATCTGGTCTTATGCCAAGATCTGGCGTGATGTTCTCTGACGATAGTGTGAGGCTCCCAGTCCCAGTGATCATCGTCCCTAAGACTAGTTCGCGGTGAGGCCTTCGTATCCCCTCTCCATCGTCTGATCACACGTGCTGATCCGCGTTGCCTCGTGGTGGCAGCCGGCAGGCAACGCTAATAGCCTAGCAGTGGACAAAGAACAACAGACGTATATAGAGAACATACGAGAAGGGATCATCATCAATTACAATGAAAGGTCCTCTCTTTATATAGTGTCTACCAAATTCAATCATGCACACGAAACTCTAGGGAAATCCTAACGAGCTTATGCTTTCCGCCAGAAACCACAACACTCCTCTTGGGCAAACCACGCTATGACTTGTTAAAAACTCCATTCAAAATACACAGCGGAGAGAACTCATATAATAGAAAAGAGTACATGACACACACATGTATTACAATATTACCTCATTAAAAATCTTACTATGAGAAATCGCGTCGGGAGAACTTATATAATAAAAAAGGAGTGCACTATATGATCTACCAGATCATCATGGGCTACCCCTTAGGTGCTTGCTTCCCCTGAGCCATGGAGGTTGTCAACGTGCTTCGCGTGCTCATCGGAATTTGTGTCCTTGTTGCGCACTGCACCTTCAAACCGACGCCCCGACCACCATACAAGATCTGTTTTGGATGTTCTACCACTTCACGAAAAGCTAACGAAATAAGCTTTCCAACTCATCCAGCCCTGCCTCCAAATTCCTTCAAAATCAATGGGAATTGACGAAAAAAATATTCAAACAAAAGCTGGTCGCGAACATCACGCTATCGGCTATTTATAGGCTGTTTGGTTGCCTTCTCTCACGAGCCTGGCTCGTCCGACTCAGCCAGGCTGGTAAGATACGGGATGTGCAGATGCAGTGACAGTGTTTGGTTGAGTGTTTAGTAGGCGAATATTTTGAAATTTAATTATTTTGAAATTTATATAGCGAGTGTGGTCTAGTTTTGTTTGAAAAAAATGTTAGAAATCCATTTTTGAAATCGGTTCGGTAATCGGATATGATAATAAAAAGATACAAACAAAAAGAAAAAAAATAAAAATTTACCTGCCACGTTAGCAGTTCATGCATGGCTTGATATGGTGACTGACTGTGGCCTATGCGTAGAACACAAGGCCGCCATGCATTGCATCCAGAGAAACGCTTATTTTCTATGTTTTTCTAGAGCCAAACTGCATGGAGAATCTTGCATCTGTTAGAACTAATCTTGAAATTTCTTTATATGCATGCGTACGGGAGTGTGCAAGTGTGTCATGCACATGTTTGCATGGTTGTTAGTGCGTGGGTTAGTGGCATCATTAGTGTTTGCATTTAGCCGAGTCATGTACTGCATGGTGGAGCGAGTAGCTTGCAAGCAGTTGAGCCGGGACACGGGGGCCGTCCGACGCCCGTCCGACGCGCCTCCCGTCCAAAGCCCAGCGCTGGCCGTTGGATCTTGCGTTAGATCTTGAGATATACTTTGTTATTTTTGTTTCGTCATGTAAAAAAATTAAAAAAAATCAATAAAAATTATAAATATTCTCTAATCAATGTCAGGTCCCACAAATATTTTTTTTCAAATCGATATGACCAATATTCATCTTTATAAACGTTTTTGTGACGCACACAAATTCCGCATCGCAGGACGCGTTCGTGGGCGTGCCAGTGTATTTGTCAAAAATACACAAAAGAAAAGGGGACAAGGTCGTTTATATTTCATCATCATAATGAAGTACGACTCATTGTTGGTATTGCGCTCCGTAGCCAGGTCGGCTAGACATCTGTAGCCTAGTAGGCTAGACTTCTTGCTCAGGTGATCGTTAGATTCTAGATCCCGGGACCTCGGAAGGACACCCAGTTAATTACATCCGCAAGCTAGCTCGCGGAACACATCCGATTAAGCTGCTGGGGCTGTCTTCTTCTTCTTATTGCTTTGTGGTTCACAATGCAGTTGGTGGATGGTGGATTGATTGGCGATGGCAGAATACATGGAGTAACCAGAGCCTATGTAATGCCTAGCACATCTGTTGACATTTAGCTATGCCCGCCCGTGTCGCTTGAACTTGTTCTCGTCAAGCTTCACGTTGGAGTAGTTGAACTTGGGAGAATGCACGGTTAGCACTCGGCTTGGAGTTGAAGTTGACAGCTTCACTGCGTCATCGGGGATGTTCCCGCTTGTTGATTTTTGGACTTGTCGTTGACGAGTCTTGATCACCGGAGTTGATGTAGTTGGAACTGAGATTCTCCTTAACGGTATATTCTCGTCAGAATCCTTCGTCAGTACTGCGGAACTGGGATCTCCACAGTACCCTTGATGGGATATTCTTCATCAGGAGAGTTGGTCAGCACCGTGGAACTCTGGGATCTCCACGATACCGTTGATGGAATGTTCGTCATCGGGAGTGTTGGTGATATCGTGGAACTGGGATCTCCACAATATTCTTGATGGGATGTTCGTCATCGGAGGAAGATTTCGTTGAAGATCTCCTTAACGAAATGTTCGTCGTCGGAGAGTTGGTTGACACCGTGGAACTGGGATCTCCTCGGTACCCTTGATGGGATGTTCGTCATCGAAGAGTGTTGGTGATACTGTGGAACTAAGATCTCCACAATATCCTTGATGGAATGTTCATCATCGAAAGTGTTGGTGCGTATCATGCAATTGGGATCTCCATGATATCGTTGTCCTTCGAGGTCTTGTTCGCCTTCGGGGCCAAGCTTGCCGGAACGGTGTTCCGTTTAAGTTGATCGATGTGACGGCAGGTTCCGTCGATGCTGGCAGAGTCGTTGGAGAAGATCACCGAATGGCTTCCACGATTGTTGGAGTCATCGTCTCCATGGTGCCGTTGATGGGATGTTCGTCATCAGGAGAATATCGGTGATATCGCGGAATTAGGATCTCCGCGATACACTTGATGGAATGTTCATCATCGAAGGAAGGTGTTGTTGAAGATCTCCTTAACGGGATGTTCGTCGTCAGGAGAGTTGACCGACACCGTGGAACTGGGATCTCCACGATACCGTTGATGGAATGTTCACCATCGTTTTGATATTTGTTGGAGCTTCTTCCTCCTAACGGGAAGTTCGTCGATAGGAGGTATGTCGATACCGTGGAATTGGGATCTCCACGATACCGTTGGCCTTCAGGTCTTGTTCGCCTTCGGAGCCGGGTTCAACGGAACGGAACGGTTATCCGTCATAGTCGACGTGATGATCAATCCCGCCAATGTTGACGGAGTTGCTGGAGAATGTCGTCGGACGTCGCCCGTTATCGATAACGGAGTCCTTGAGCGCCATCGGGCCAATGTTAGGAACTGGCCGCGTTTCTTCGCTTGATGAGGATGACGGTGCGCAGTGCCGCATAGGGCACCGGCCATCGTGTTAAGCTCACCGAACTTGGCGATGCAGGGCTGTGTGGCGGTGTGGCCATGGTGACCATGCCGTCGCGTGGATATAGAGGAGAGGGCCACATCGGGCCTCAAGATGCCGAAGTGGAGGCGGCCAAGACGTTACCGACCGCTTGTTGGGAAGACGAGGAACATGTCTCTGCCTTCATCGGGCCGGAGACGATGCTGTTGTTGCGCGGACCGAGGAAAGAATCCGGGCGCCACGTCGGAGAGATGGACATCGCTGCCGCACGCCGGGCCAAGGAAGATAGCCACCGCCACCATATGTCGAGCATTGAATCAGAGGAAGGGGCGGAGCCATGCGCCTTCGTGTGGACTCAGGGTTTGGGGAAGAGATAGTCACCGCGTGCCAGGCCGAGGTCAGGGGCACACCGGCCACCTCGAACGCCGCTTGCGCCACACCGTGGGGAGATCAGGACATTGCCATGGATGGAGAAGGGCAGACCGCCGCCAAGATCTGGAGATGGGGAACGGGTCGTCGCCGGCGTCGCCAGGCTACGCCACCGAGAGTCTGGCGCCGAGGATGTGGTGGCGCGGGAAGGTCGTCCGGCGGCGCAACGGAGAAGGTCAGGGGCGGCGTCGGGAAGGTCGTCCGGCAGCGCAACGGAGAAGGTCGGCCTGGGGTAGCGTAGAGGCAGCGGATCCGACATCGCCGGGCTAGGATCTGAGGTGGCACAGGGCGCCGAGGATGTGGACGCGCCGATAGTAGATCTGGCCGGGTGGCGTGTGGAGAAGTTCGCGGGCGGCGCCGACGACGAGGTGGCGGGCGACGCCGCCGTGGAGCGAGAGAGGCGCATGGGCGGTGTTAGCGATGGAGAAGGCCGGGCGACGCCGGATCGTGGCGGGCGGCGCGGGCGCGCCGGCGCGCTTAGGGCGGCTGAGCTAGGGCAGCGTCGTGGTCGAGGTCGGGGCGACGTCGTGCGTTGGAGGCCGGGGCAGCGTGTATCCGGAGGCTGGGGCGGACGGGGAGGCGCGCCAGCGAGGCTACATACATTTATTCAGTGTATTGCTGCCGTCGACATTGGTTTACCTCTATGTCGGTGGCTCAAAGATGGCCGCCGACACTGCTATATTTGCAGCAGCACATATTGTTGCCAATTTATAAAAAACATTAACTTCAACCTAAAAAAAACCCAATTCCTAGCGTATATTCAATTCCCAGTTTCCACATTCACATCAACACATATTTAGAAGCTCGCCACCACGATTTCGAGCGCAAATACAACCACATCATCGCAAAACCCTAAATAATCGATAAATACAACCACATCAACGCAATACACTGCATCATCGATAAATACAACCACTTCATCGCCTGACTGACGCGTGGGACCGCTTAAACGTCCTCCTGTTCAACCCGTTAATATTCCGTCTGGGGGAGTGTTCAATGTTGGCGGTTCTAGTGTAGCCGCCGACGTATCTTAATTGGTGGCCTCCAAATTTGAATTTTCATTTGGCGGGCGGGAGGGGACTAAGCTGTGTCGGCGGTGAAGTTTTACCCGCCGAGACTGTTTTCATCTGTGTCGGCGGCTGGCTTTGGGCCGGCGACATTAGTCTATCGGCGGCTCCTGGCTGCCGACACTAACTTCTCTAGCCGCCCACATATAATTCGTTTCCTGTAGTGTATTAATAAAAGAGAGATTAATATCATAACAACAATGGAGAGCATGTTCCAAATTAAAGCTAATCCACTGCACTCAACACTGCGCCGTGTAAAGTTGCCAAACAAGATTTGACTAATAAGTATCGCAACACCCCCACCCTCCCCCCCCACCCCCACACCAGGTCTCTTCTGATTGTTAATTTTGTCTAATTTTTTGTTCAAAAAAAATATATTTGAACCCGTTCCAGTCATTCTCCCTTGACATATCACCGTTTCGAGTAGACGAATCGAGGAAGCAGACGAGCAAGAAAAGAGCTGCAAGGCTGGAGATGGCAAGAGAGTAAGATTTGGGTTTCTAGCTGCCTGTAAACTTATGCTTCTAAATTCTGGATTACTTGGTCGCATCTAAATGCCATGACGACTTTAAACGCAATTTGGTCGTCTCGTCGGTGTCCCACAGAGCGTGAGCCCACGACTAGCAAAAGGATTGCGCCGCGAAGGATGAAAAATACGAAGGGTGTGGAAGAAAGTTTTCGTACGCAGGAAAGCACCACGTGGGACACCGACGGAAATTGACGACCACGTCCACAGAAATGTAATTTTACATCAATAATAGATACAAGTCCGACCACTCCCCCCTCCACCTCGTCACGTGGCAGGGTTTTTGCTCCGCTGCGGCCACGTCACCCGAAATACTTCAGCCGTCCGATTTCATCCAGCGGTCTCAACGAGGCGGCGGCTCCCGTGGCCTTTGTTTGCCCACGTCGGTCTTCCTCGATCCCCCCTCTTCTCATCAGTTTGCCCGCCTCCCCACCCGTGCCTCCTCCCGCCCCTCTCGCCGCCAGCCGCCGCTATAGATGGTCAGATGGGCCGGGCCAAATGGGCCGGCACGAAAGCCCGCATTTTTGGCCCGGCACGAGCACAGCACGGCACGAAAATAAACGGGCCATGCTGGCCCGACACGACGTGGCGTGCCGTGTCTGGGCCGAAGGCCAGGCCCGTGGGCCGGACCGAGCACGGCACGATTAGGTTTTAAATTTTTTTGACTCATACATATGTATATTAATAAGTACTTGGGATATATTATCACAAAGGCAAGAACGTCCTGGTGGCTAGCAGCGTGCGCGCTCGCTCTGGTCAAGAGGTCGCCGGTTCGATTCCTGGCAGGCGCACCTATTTTTGCCATTTTCCAGACTACAACGAGCGCGCACATGGATCCGTGCCAGCCGCCGGCCTCCCGTTCCAGCGCCGCCTCTCCTCCTCCTTGGCCCGGCTCCGCCGCTGCTTCTCCTCATCAGCAGCGCCGGACAACCCGCTCCCTCTCTTCGTCTCCAGCCGGCTCACGCTGCCACCCTATGCGGTCGGCAGATCCAGTCTCGGTGGGGCCTGGGCGGGCCGGCTCCGGCAAAGCCGCCGTCAGGCGGACCGGATATGTACACGCCAGCCTCCCATTCCAGCACCGCCTCTCCTCCTCCTCGGGCTGGCTCCGCCGCCGATTCTCGTTATCAGCGGCGCCGGCCAAGCCGCCCTTCTCTCTTGGTTGACAGCGCCTGTATTTATCGCCCCCCTACTTTCCTCCTCCTCCCCTCCTCCCGCCATCTCATCTACCAACAATTGCAGAGAGGCCCAACGCAGTCGTTGAGGCGGGCCCTGGCTCAGTCCAACATATAGTACTGCCACTAAGTTTTGTATGTAGCTTTCATCCTTGCTCTACATAAATTGCAAGTATTTCAGATATACATTGCAAAGAGAGTAATGGTTGCACATTTGCATGCATGTTTCCTTCATTGTTGCATTTTTCATAAAAGTTTATCTGAAAACATCTACAAAAATCTGTATATTGTTTATATGTGAAAACACTCTGCTGTTTTAGATTGCAAAAGTAAGCTCGATGTTTCAAAGATTCAAAGCTAAGGTAATCCTTTTTTGCAGGTATGAATATTATTGTTTAGGATGGCCACGATTTATGGATTGTGTTTATGAATGCCATCTCTGCAAAATGATCATACAAATTCATGAATCAAATCTCCTACCTATTTGGTTTTCTTTTTGGCTTTATGTCCATTTGGTTTTCATTTCCCGATAGCTGCTTCGTCAGTTGAAAGATACTTGGTTGTCAATAATCTTCTCATTGAATTTCATCAGGTGTTATCTTTTATATACACTATAATAATTGATGTATGTCCCAATTTTATTTTAGTTTGTTATTCATTATTGCAATGGAGGCTGTCTGTCCAATCTTATGCTTATGGATATCATCGCTGGTTCTCTAGTATCATGGACATAATACTTAATACTTATGACGACTTTTTAAAGAAACATTTCACAAATCAATTAGCGAATAGGACATTCATGGGGTTTTCAAATGTTTATGCCATTTTATTAGCGTCAATCATATATGATATAAAAAATATTGAGGTATATTATAGTTGTATAATTATTATTCTTCCTTTTCGTTTATCTGATCTGTATATATGTTTATGTGTTCTTCCTCATAAATGGAATGGAAAAGGAACAAACTGTTTTCCTTAAAACCACCCTTTCCATTATGCCTTTTTTTTGCTTTAAAAATATTATATGCAGCCTATTTCTAATGTTTGTTCCTAGAAAACAGATGCATATGCAGCCATGTCCATGGTCTATTCCTCCAATAAGGCAAAATATGTTTTCCCTGTCCAGAAGTGCCTGCTCAATGGAGTGCCTATTGTGTTTGGTTATCTATGAAGTTCAGCCTGAAGCTATTCTGTTTGTGGCTGCCATGAGGAAGTTCAATGTTCAATCATTGGCTCCATTCGTGGTAATTCACTATTCTATGATGTTTATTGTTTAATGCTTTGCAATTTGCATTTATATGTTCAGTATACGATGTAATTTTTGCCTGAAAAAAGTAGGGTGCAATTATGTTCATGTTATGCTCATGTTTGCTATTTTGGTTACCATTGCTCAATATCACTTATCATCTGCTGCTGCAAATATGGACATACATATTACCTTGATGTAAAATTACTAGTTTTTTTCTCTTATCTTAGAGGTAAGCTGGACTAGGTTTTCATGTTAATTATTTAAATGACCTTTCCTTTTAGCGAACTGCATATGATGAATCTATTCTTTATGTTGTGATGATGTATGGGTTGGTTTTATGTTATAATTTTGCTTGATTTCGTCTCCCTGTAGACTATTAAAATTTTGAGTTTGCCTAACTATTCCTTCATGATGACATTCACTGTTTTTCAAATGATTGTGGGGATTGTGTTTTGCAGACGTATTGCTCAATCACTTCCAAGGGCTCAGTGAGAAGTGCTTTTTACAAGTCATCTGTTTTTCAGAAGTGCCCAATCGATGACCCTTTTGCTGTAAACCATGTATCGCCGCTTCCTGGATGCTACCTACCATGCGAAGCTCCTTTTGCTGTCTCCATGTTGCCTAACTCACTTACCCTAGCTTCCCTTTTGCTCTGGTCATACCTATAACTGGCTGTTTACTGCCCTGATCTATATGCCAACGTGGTCTACTATGCTAGCCACAAAGGCAGGTGTCTAATGAACGGACCTGCTCATTTTGTTAATGCAAAACTAACCACTGTATAATACTTGCCAGTGTATTACTACTCGGCTCACTGTATAATATTTGCCACTGCGTTTGTACCCAGCTGTCGATGTTTATTTCCACATACCAGTAATCACGATGTTAAGAGTCAAATAACCCCATTTCTCAGTACGTTCGCTCAGTCCGTTTTTTGGCCAACAAACCGGACCCGTCTTCCTTGCAATGCCATACATGCCAACTACATAACCCACCTCTCCGAACATTACTTCAATCGGCGCACCACAGGCGCGCCATCTTAACTAGTATCTTTAAATACTATCAGCTTTAAAATTAACTCATTTTTTATATCATCTACACACCCAGTAGATTCTCTCAATACGGATCTCTATAATATCCCTTTTGTCGGGGATAAAATCACGGCCCATTGCCATGGCCCACTCCCTGACGGCTTAATCGAACAGCCTCCTAGGGCCTTGCTCCCTAGCGGGCTCTTTCAGGCCCATATGCATCCTGCCGAACAGCTTCCTGGTTGGCACTGTGCGTAACGGCCTAGGATTCCTGTTTGAGTCCGACTCGAACAAGAGTTATGCACGGCTACGTGAAGACCCGGACGTAGTTTCCCGGATTGGAGCAGACGTCGTGATCCCCAAGAATTGGACTATACCTTATCTACCTCGGGATGTATTTGGCATGTATACGAGTTCGTTACGATCTCGTGATCAGCCCGGTCCGATTATCCCTTGGTAGGTCGGTTGTTCGTCACTATATAAACAAGGCCCCTACGCCGTGTAGAGGGGCGAGTTCACCACAAGAAGCTTAGCAAGACTTGAAGCCAAAACCGCATATTACTTTCTTGTACACCCATAATCTCGCCGAGACTTTTTCGTCTCGTCGAGTTCCACCTTGTAATCCTTCTACATATAAAGAAGAGCTGGACGTAGGGCTATTATCTCCTTGGAGAGGCCTGAACCAGGATAAAACCTTGTGTGTGTTCCCTGCTCGTTGATTGTTGTTTGCCCTGCTCGGCAGGTCTTCTATCTCCCCTTTCTCAAGAACCTTAGTTGACTTGGGACCAATATCCCAACCGTCGACAGTTGGCACCGTCCGTGGGGAACAGTAGATCAAGTTTGTTCGAGCATGTCGAACTCTATCAGCGACCAGAAAACTCTTCCTGAGGGCTATGACTCAGAAGGGTAGGATGTCACATCCCCTGTCACATTGGATCGATCCCTTCGGTCTCGATCGCGCGGCGGCCGACGAGATCGAGCAGGACATTTCTGCTCGGCCGTCTCAACCAGGCCGTTCAGTAAGCTCGCGACTTCGAAATTCGCGACCTCCCTAACCAGTCCGCACTAAAACGTGCGCTCCGGCCACAAACGACCTTTGTTTCGGACGTTCTACCACTTCACGGAAAGCAGACGCGATCAGCTTTCCAACGGATCTGGTCCCACCTCAAAATTCCATTCGGATCAGCGGGAATCTGCGAAACAAGTTGACGTCAAGTACATACACGCGAATTTCGGCAACTCCGATACATTTCCAGTTTTTCAATTCCTTTCCTTAGCGTTAGTTTTCCAAAACTTCGTTGCCCGGTTCCGCATTTAGCTCTTTATGAACCCAGGGTCGTTTCTGTGCCCCTGTCTGGTTAATAAAGGGACAAATCAGCTCGGTCTTTCGCTCCCGTAGCGCTCCCCGCGTGTGAGCATGTCCTTTTATCTGACAACGACATGTACAGCTCCGGTTAACCGAAGCGGTGTACCACCGAGGGAGTTCTGCCCACCGTAAGCTGATTCTCATCGCAACGGACATGCCCACCGTAAGCCGATTCTCATCGCAACGGGCACTCCCGGCGTTGGTTCCGCACCCGCCAAGGCAACACCAACGCTACACGGGTCCATGCCCGGATAAGATTTCACCTCGCACGTCTTGCCTGCGGCTAAGGTCCCGATCGTCTTCCCTGGTTAGCAGTCTTAGCCACAGCGGGGCTGCACTTATCCGCACACATCTTTTTTATCCATGCTACATCCCTCCTGGCACGGTAATCCGGAGCAATGCACCACCAATGGAGTCCTGTCCACCTTAAGCCGATTCTCATCGCAACGGACACTCCTAGCGTCGGTCCCGCATTCGCCGAGGTGACACTAACGCTATCGGGGGACATACCCGGGAAAAATTATGTCTTGTGCGGGTAGGTCGTTTTTAACGTGTTTTCCAAAACTCACTTTGCTCTTCTTATAGCCTGTACTTGCTCTCTTTTTTTCCTTGCTGGCTCGTTTCTTATTTGTCTTTTGCAGAAAATACAGAAACGCGGAATGTCAGACGCCGGTGATGGTCGCGGCGCGGTTCTAGGCTTCCCCACCAAAACCAATGTCTGCATCCCTTTCTTCCCGTGCACGCTCCGCGCATGCCCAAGGACTGATTCACTTCACCCGCATATGATTTCTTGCCTTTACCCGGCACTAACCTTCACAGTTCGGCTAAGTCAAGGTAGTGCGCCACCAACGGAGTTCTGCACATCGTAAGCCGATTCTCATCGCAACGGGCACTCCAAGTGTCGGTTCTGCACTTGCCAAGACAACGCTTACACTGTCGCAAGGAATACGTCATGGGTAAAGCGTTGATTTCACACATTCTCTTGCGGCTCTGACTACATCGGGTTGTGATTCACCTCGCACCGGGCAGCTCTTCGCCCGGAGCGCGCGTCTGGTCCCGCGACGAGCTCCATGCTCGGGGGTTGGATCACCTCGCACCGGACAGCTCTTCGCCCGGAGCACGCGTCTGGTCCCCGCGACGAGCTCCGTACTCAGGGACTGGATCACCTCGCACCAGGTAGCTCTTCGCCCGGAGCGCGCGTCTGGTCCCCGTGACGAGCTCCGCGTTCGGGGGCTAGATCACCTCGTGTAAGATCAAGCCTCCCCATGGGCAAAATGATTTTGGTAATTGATGGCAACTTGGAACGCCAAGGATAAGGACTTTTATTTTATAGTTCTTCTGATTTCCTTGTGTGCGTCTTTGGTTCGATTACATCTCTCCGGCTGCAGGGTCCCACTGAGCACAGGTGATGGGGTTCCGAGAGTGCCAGGTGTTAGCCTTTAGCGAACCATCTAGAGCGAGTCCATCTGTCTAGGTTCTCTAGGTTCGAGAGAGTTCGGGGGAGTACAGCTGTCCAGGGTTTTCGTAGCCGCCAAGTTCAAAGCCAGATATTTTCTTTAGGCGCGAAACCTCCCGCCGATTCCACAATTCGACAAGATAGGCCAACAACCCTAGGTATGACGTCGGGTGAAGTCGGTATAGCCAAAACTCGAGTGGGGGAAAAATTTCTGCCCCACCGAACGGCGTCCGATCGCCATCGGACGGAGTCCGGTGAGCACAAGCCAAATTCTGGCTAAGTCCCAAAATCACACCCACTGTCGGACGGCGTCCGACGGTCTTCGGACAGCGTCCGACAGCAGCGGTTCCCAACGACCCAACTCAAAATACGGCTAAGTCCTGTGTTCATACCAGCGCCGGACGGCGTCCGACAAGCGGCCGGACGGCGTCCGATTAAGTTCATTGTTGATCACCCAGCAGCGTCCGACGGCACCGGACGGCGTCTCGTCAACGGGTGCGGCAGTAATCATCGCTGTCGGACGGCGTCGTCGGGACGGACGGCGTCCGACGACGGTGAAGCGAACGATCAACACTTGGCGGGCAGCCCGTTCGCGTGCACAGCTTCGCCGGACGCGTCCGGTAATCCACCGGACGGCGTCCGACGAAGCACAAATTTTGGCAAAACCCACTGTCGGACGGCGTCCGACGGGAACCGGACGGCGTCCGACCGAGTGATCTGAAACTCGCGATTTAATCTGAACCGTCCATTTCTAGGGTTTCGCTTTGGGCCTATAAATAGAGGCTTGGTGTACGGGAGAAAATTGAGAGAGCCACCATTAGCAGCCACCCCTTGCCTTAGCCACCCATGAGAGCTCCTCCCATGGCACCCACCTCCACCTAGGGTTCCATGTGCTTGAGAGATTGAGAGGGAGAAGAAGAGAGGAAGGGGAAGAAGAAGGTGATCCCTACCTCCTCCCATCATCTCAAGGTTTGCCCTCATCTCCCATGGTGTTCTTGCCCTAGTTTTCATGGGGGGAGATAAGGGGTAGTGGTGAGAGACGATCTCGATCTTGTGCTCCTGGAACTTCGCCGCCGGAGAGATCGTCGTCACGCCACGAGCTTCATCAACCGTACGACTACATCCGCTCCATCCGTTGGAGACGCAAGTCCGCCGTGTGTCGGCGGCCATCTCCATGTGTTGGGGGTGCCTCATGTGTTGAGGCGAAATCCACCGTGTGTCGGTGGTCGGTGCCGTGTGTCGGTGCCGGTGGGTGTGAGGGCTCTCGCTTGTGGGAGAACTCGCTTCCGTGTGAAGGTTTGGAGCTCGCCTACCATGTGTTGGTAAAGAGCTACCACGAGTGGATTGAGGGCTAGGGACGAGAGAGTCCCGACTTCTCTGTGTGAGAAGTTTCCTTAACGGAGACGTAGGTGCTCATGTGTTGAGCACCGAACTTCGGTAAACACCTCGGTTTGCGTCTTCTCTTTTCACTCTGTTAATTACGCATATTGACTTGATCGCTTGCATGTGAGTGCCATCGAGCCTCCTAGTAGTTGCTTGAGTTCCATTGTGATCGCTACCGCATCTAGACACTAGGGATTAATCGATAGCTTGGGTAACTACCGGACTAAACAATCACTCAAACAAGTTTAAAATTTAAATTAGGAGTCCGATTCACCCCCCCTCTCGGCCTAGGATCCTTACAAGTGGTATCAGAGCACGGGTCTCTAGTTGCTTAACCGCATAGAGATGGCTGACGGGGGTAGTGTAGCCGTCAATAGAATTCCTCTGTTTAGTGGCACTAATTTTAGCTTTTGGAAGTTGCGAATGAAAGTATTCCTTCAGGCTATGGGAATGGATGTTTGGAGGGTTGTAGAGTCTCCTCATGGGGTCACACTCACCAACAATATACCTGCCACACCCACTCAAAACAAACTCCTAGAGACCGATGCTAAGGCCATGAACGCTTTGTTTTGTGGTTTAAGCATGGAGGTCTTTGATAGGGTTAGCAATCTCACTAGTGCACACGACATATGGATCACACTTATTGAGATTCACGAGGGCACTTCAGCTGTTAAGAAGGGCAGACTAGTGGTTGTCAAGAAGCGTTATGATCAGTTCAGAATGCTTCCAAATGAAAATGTCAATGCTATGTTTACTCGGCTTAACCCCATCCTTAACGAGCTTAAGGGCTCGGTCTGCTTGCTATGCGAATGATGAAGTGTGCGGGAAGATGTCATGGATCCTCCCAAAGAAGGACCACGGGACATCATCACTTATCTCACCTTGGCGGTGATGTGGAGAAGCGGCACCAGCAGACTTTGCTCAAGAAGATCACCGCGACGAGATGATGCTCCTCAATGATCGTGAGGACTCTCCCGCTCCCGCAAAGAATCAGCGATCGCCTCAAGGCGATGGATCCAATCGAGTGGCTCGAAGTCAAGTCAAGCCGAGGATGGTGGAGAGATGACTTGGAATGAGCTCGAGGAGGGCTTCCAACACTTCGCCTGTTCATGAAGCAAGTGGCGAGTTCATGAGCGAAATGGCTATGGAGGCAAGAAGAGGATGAGCCAAACACTCATGCGTCATATCGATGCTATGAGTGTCGGGAGAAGGGCACATCGCTTCAATGTGTCCCCGTAAGGAAACACCAAGTACAAGGACAAAGGAAAGGAGAAGGGTGATGGGAGAGGCCGAGGCACAATGACAACAAGAAGAAGAATCCCGTAAGTCGGGGTTCAAGGGTCGCTCTCGCAAGGCAAGAGGCTAGCTTTTGTGGGAGAATGGGTGACCGATGATGACTCCAATGATACATCGACGAGGAGATGAGGAATCACCGATCAGAGTCGGTCACCATGGCGATAGATGAGTCCGTGCCGCCTCATCCTGTTTTCTCTCCAAGATGCCTCACGGTGGTTGCTGAGCCTCGAGAGTGGTATTCTGATGATGATGGATCTTCTTCCACTACTTCCTCTACATCGGCAAAGGCTTCACCGACTCCTGCTGGCACCTCCAAGTGCCTGATGGCTCGACCTAGTGGCAAGATGAGCGACTCTGGTTCTGACTCTGATGAGGATGTTGAAGGCATGCGTGATTGTCTTAGGGAAGCTTGTGAGCGCTATAAGCATGAGACACTAAAGAACCTAGAGCGTGGTAAAACTTTGATTGCTTTGCAAACTAAGTGCAAAAGTCTTGCCACTAGATGTGATAGCTTAGAATCGAGCATGACACTGCTAGGCTCTAACAAAAATCATTGTCTAAGTGCAATGTGCTAGAACAAGAGCGCGATGCTTTGAATGAATCCTAGATGATCTCATGACTACTTATCATGCACTTAGGAGAACCATGAGACACTTTCGGCTAAGAATGATGAGTTGGTTGCTTTGCCTCTTGCTCAATTAGTTGATACACTGTTGATGCTTTGGATGTTGCTTGTGCCATGCACTGCTACTTACATTGCTATTGCACCTGTTATTGATTTGACTCTTGCTTGCCCTGAGGTTGTCCATGATTACACTGTATTGGCTTCCACTTCTAGCGGTTCCTCTAGCAATGCACTAGTGTGTACACCTGATAATTGTAAATTTGCACTAGCTGCTAGGGAGCTTGCTATTGAAAATGCTGAGTTGAACTCTAAACTTGAGAAATTTGATAAGGGGCTTGGGAAGTGCTATGAGGGTAGCCTAGCCTTTGATAAGATGCTCAAGGAATAAAGAAAACCTTCCCAAAAGGGTGGCTTGGGTTTTACCCCTGAGAAGCCAAAGGGGAGGAAGAAATCAAGTGTTCCTCGAGCATCTACCCATAGGCAAGGTTACTATCAGGCTCATCCCAAGAAGAGGCATGGTAACAACTTGCACACTAGAAACAATGTTTCTAGGATGCACAATGGGCACAACACTTGGCAAGGACCTCCTAGGCACTATAACTCCACATGGCAGTAAAGAAACAATAGTGCTTGGCAATATGGTCCTAGATCCTATAACAACTGGCAAGGTCCTAGGTATCACAACACTTGGCAATCACCTAGGCAAAACTTCTGGAATGGACCTCCTAGGCACAACATTGGTAGGACACATCCACCTAGGAACCAAAACCGCAACACTCCCATTCACACACAACCAAGATTCCCTAGAGCACATACCGAGTTGTATGATCAATACTTGCTCAAGAAAAATGATCAGGGTAGGATGACTGCTAGATTTGTTGGGCTCAAGTTTGAGAATGAGCACAAGGCACATGTTTGGGTGCCTAAGTCATTAATTGATCGCTTTGCTCGTGTTGCTTCTGGTTTGAAGGCTAACCTCGGGGACCTCTGTGTGGGTCCCCGAGTCACATAAGTGATCTTCTTCATGACGGGTGAACTACGGAGTGGAGGGTGCCATTGGATCATTGACAGTGGGTGCACCCAACACATGACCGGCAACCCCCGGTTGTTCACCTCAATAGGGGAGGAAGGCAAGATTCTCCCCAAGGTCACTTTTGGAGATGGAAGCAAGAGCAAGGTTCTTGGAGCTGGGAAGGTAGCAATTTCTTCAGATCTTTCAATTGATAATGTGCTACTTGTGAAAACTTTGAGCTATAACTCCTCTCTGTTGCCCAAATATGTGATTTGGGGTTCCATTGCAATTTCTCATCTGAGGGTTTGTTGGTTTTGGACAAAAATGAAAAACTTGTGTTCAAAGGCTTTCGTTTTGAAAACTTGTTTCTTGTGAACTTTAATGAGCCTGCCGCATCCGTCTCGACTTGTCTTGTCGCCAAAGTCTCTCTTGGTTGGCTTTGGCATAGGCGTCTTGGGCATGTCGGCATGGCAAATTTGAAGAAACTTTTCAAGAACGAGCTGATTCTTGGGGTGCAAGATGTGACATTCGAGAAAGACAAGCTATGCAAAGGTTCTGTCGGTAGGCAAGCAAGTGACAAGCTCACATCCTGCCAAGAATGTCATGTCTACATCTCGACCTCTCGAGCTTTTACACATGGATCTTTTTGGACCAACTACCTATGTGAGTATCGGGGGAAATCTCTATTGCTTGGTCATTGTTGATGACTTCTCCCGATACACCTGGGTTTTCTTTCTATCTGACAAAATTCCAACTGGAGATGTTTTCAAAAAGTTTGTAAAGAAAGCCCAAAATGCTTTTGATTGTACCTCAAGAAGGTGAGAAGTGACAATGGGACGGAGTTCACTAACACTTCATTGAGTTGTTCGTGATGAGTTAGGGATTGATCACCGCCTCACCACCTACACTCCTCAAAGAAATGGGGTGGTTGAGAGGAAGAACAGGACGCTCATTGAGATGGCAAGGACAATGTTAGATGAATACAAGACTTCACATGCATTCGGGGGTCAAGCGATCAACCTGACACATCCTTTGCATCAGTCAGTGTATCTTCACAAGCTCTCAAGAAGACGTCCTACGAGCTGTTAGTAGGAAGACGACCCAATGTCTCCTACTTCAGGGTCTTTGGCTGCAAGGTCTACATCAAGAAGAAGCGGAAGCACTTGGGCAAATTCCAGAGCAGAGTGGACACAGGAGTCTTTCTTGGGTACTCAACCAGAGGGTCCTCCTTCAGGGTGTACAATGAGAGCAAATGGTCGATTGAGGAGACTGTGATGTGAAGTTCATTTAATCAAATGGGAGTCAAGGAGAGCATGAGAATCTGGATGATGTGGATGGTGAGCAGTTGGCAAGAGCGGTGGAGGAGATGCCGGTGGTGATGTGAGGCGATGAGAGGTTCAGAGGGAGACCGAGACGGTTCCATCACCTCTCACCCCGAACCAATGCTGACTCGGGGAGCATTGCCTCAAGGCAGCTCAAGTGTGGAGCCAGCCCAGAGGCGGATCTGACCAGAGCGGATCAGAGTCACCGAGCTACCACCTCAGCTTGATCAAGACCCATCACACCATAGCTCGTGATCATCCGGTGATCAAGTGATTGGGGACTTGACTCAAGGTGTGCAAACAAGGTCAAGGACAGCCAGTGTCAGTGAGGTCAGTGCTTTAGCCACCACGTGAGCACACGGCGTTTGTGTCTGAGCTTGAGCCAAAGAAAGTGGAAGAGGCTTTGAGTGACCCAGACTGGATCAATGCGATGCATGAGGAGATGAATAATTTTGAGAGGAACCAAGTCTGGACACTGGTTGAGAGACCAAGGGATCACAATGTAATAGGCACTAAGTGGGTTTTCAAGAACAAGCAAGATGAGCTTGGAGTGGTGGTGCGCAACAAGGCTAGATTGGTCGCCCAGGGGTTCACACAGATCGAGGGAGTTGACTGTGGTGATACCTATGCTCCTGTGGCCCGTCTGGAGGCTATCAGATTGCTTGTGACATTCTATACATGTCACAACATAATCCTCAAACAGATGGATGTGAAGAGTGCTTTTCTCAACGGGTACATTGGAGAGCTAGTATATGTGGAGCAGCCTCCGGGGTTTGAAGATCCTCAGTACCCTGATCATGTGTTCAAACTGTCGAAGGCTTTATATGGTCTCAAGCAAGCTCCCAGGGCATGGTACGAGAGGCTAAGGGACTTTCTGATTGGCAAGGGATTCACGGTCGGAAGGGTCGACACGACTCTATTCACTAAGGTGGTGGATGGAGATCTGTTCCTGTGCCAGGTCTACGTGGATGATATCATCTTCGGTAGCTCAAATGAGTCCTTGGTCAATGAGTTCAGCAACATGATGAGTAAGGAGTTCGAGATGTCGATGATGGGAGAATTGAACTTCTTCTTGGGATTTCAAATCAAGCAACTCAAAACCAGGACCTTCATGTGCCAAGAGAAGTACATCCACGACCTACTCAAGCGCTTCAACATGGATGACTGCAAGCCAATCCGGACACCAATGGGGACGAACTGCCACCTCGACCTCAATCAAGAAGGTAAACATGTCGACCAAAAGCTTTATCGTTCCATGATTGGTGCTTTGCTCTACTTGACTGCATCTAGACCGGATATCATGTTTAGTGTGTGCATGTGCGCTAGATTTCAAGCCTCCCCTAGAGAAATGCATATGACTGCTGTGAAACGAATTCTTCGATATCTGAAACACACACCTAGCATAGGTCTTTGGTTCCCGAAGGGTGCACGGTTTGAGCTCCTAGGCTATTCTGACTCAGATTATGCCGGGTGCAAGATCGATCGTAAAAGCACTTCCGGGGCGTGTCACTTTCTGGGTAGGTGTCTTGTGTCATGATCGTCAAAGAAATAGAACTCCGTGGCGCTATCTCTCGCCGAAATTTGAGTATATAGCGGCGGGGAGTTGTCAGGCACAATTTCTTTACTTGACACGACCCTCGCTTGATTTTGGGCTTAAACTTGACCATGTGCCTCTCCTATGCGACAATGAGAGCGCGGTGAAGATAGCGTGCAACCCGGTCCAACACTCACGGACCAAGCACATTGATGTCCGTCACCATTTCCTTCGGGATCATGTGGCAAAGGGCGACATTGTGCTTGAGCATGTGCGGACAGAGGACCAGCTTGCCGACATATTCACCAAGCCACTTGATGATGCGCGATTTTGCAAATTGAGAAATGAATTAAACGTTTTAGACAAGTCAAACATTGCCTGAGTCGGTCGTGTGGCTATGTTAATTCATTGCAGATCTTGTGTAGTTAGTTTGAATATTTAGGTGCTTTGCATGCTATACTGGATGTTATTCACTGCCTATATGCTCAACACATGAAATTGATAGCTATAGCATATGTCTACTTTGTCACTAGCTCAACCTGTGCTTAACTCAATATATAATTGGAAGCCACGAGCATGTGTTAGGAGGGCTATAGCTTCTAGTTCCATTTGATTGCTCTAAATTTTTGGTTGACCATGTGCTTCTAAGCCTAGATTATGTTCTTCCTTTTTGCATATGTCTATACTTCGCTGAATTGAGCAGTTTTGAGAAAATGTTGCGCCAAATTTACAAAATGTGCTAAAAGTGAATAAGGCCACAAGTGGTCATACATGTCTCACCAATGTTTCCTCGATGAGATAGCTTGCCATTGCACTAGGCATGAACTTAGGGGGAGTTTTGGATGACCGAGACGTCCATCTTCAGTGTCATGCTGGGTGGCGTCGCCTATGGTCTGAGACATGGAAAATTTGAGAATATTCGAAATACAAAAATGTGAAATATTTCAAAATGAGTTCAACCAAACTGTGTTTAGTCTCAAATTGGCATGGTGATAGCATGTGTAGTTTGGATTGCATTTTCTAGTGCTATGGTGCATCATGTGTCTCTGAATTTTAGAGAAACTCTTGATACTTCTAGCTATTGTTCATCTTATATTTGCTCTAGGTCATAATAACTTGAATTACACATCTACCAATTTGGCTCTAGTTGATCGTGTGACATTGTGACCTTGAGATGGCTAGATTTTGAGTGTGGTGGACTTATCGGCGTGTTTGCACTAGTATAACTTCCAAAGCGCTTAATTAGTTCTCACTCCCATGTTTTGCTACTTTATGGTCATTGATGACAAAGGGGGAGAAATAATAGCAAATCCATGTCCATGATTTGGATACACATTGGGCATTGGGCACTGTCATTTTTTTTTTTTGGATGATTGGCATTGGGCATTGTCATTTTTTTTGGATGATTGGGGAGTTGAATTGTTTTTGGTTACAAGTGGTAGGCTTAGGAGATGCTTTGCTCCTAGGATAGAGATTTGGATGGAGATGCTTTGCTCCCATGAAATGTGATGAATTTTCAAGTGGTATGCATTAATTTAGGGGGAGTTCTAGTCTCATATTCATTGCACTTTATTAATTGGCCTAGTCTCTTGCAATGTTTCTGAACTAACCCATTGCACAAGAGATTGTGTTTTGTTTGTCTGGTCATGTTGGATTTGCAGGTGTTGTCATCAATTACCAAAAAGGGGGAGATTGTAAGATCAAGCCTCCCCATGGGCAAAATGATTTTGGTAATTGATAGCAACTTGGAACGCCAAGGATAAGGACTTTTATTTTATAGTTCTTCTGATTTCCTTGTGTGCGTCTTTGGTTCGATTACATCTCTCCGGCTGCAGGGTCCCACTGAGCACAGGTGATGGGGTTCCGAGAGTGCCAGGTGTTAGCCTTTAGCGAACCATCTAGAGCGAGTCCATCTGTCTAGGTTCTCTAGGTTCGAGAGAGTTCGGGGGAGTACAGCTGTCCAGGGTTTTCGTAGCCGCCAAGTTCAAAGCCAGATATTTTCTTTAGGCGCGAAACCTCCCGCCGATTCCACAATTCGACAAGATAGGCCAACAACCCTAGGTGTGACGTCGGGTGAAGTCGGTATAGCCAAAACTCGAGTGGGGCAAAAATTTCTGCCCCACCGGACGGCGTCCGATCGCCATCGGACGGAGTCCGGTGAGCACAAGCCAAATTCTGGCTAAGTCCCAAAATCACACCCACTGTCGGACGGCGTCCGACGGTCTTCGGACAGCGTCCAAGCAGCGGTTCCCAACGACCCAACTCAAAATACGGCTAAGTCCCAGGTTCACAGCCACTGTCGGACGGCGTCCGACAGCGACCGGACGGCGTCCGATTAAGTTCATTGTTGATCACCCAGCAGCGTCCGACGGGCACCGGACGGCGTCTGGTCAACGGGGGTGCGACAGTAATCACTGTCGGACGGCGTCCGATCGGGACCGGACAGCGTCCGACGACGGCTGGGCGAACGACCGAACACTTGGCGGGCAGCCCGTTCGCGTGCACCAGCGCCCTGTCGGACGCGTCCGGTAATCCACCGGACGGCGTCCGACGAAGCACAAATTTTGGCAAAACCCACTGTCGGACGGCGTCCGACGGGAACCGGACGGCGTCCGACCGAGTGATCTGAAACTCGCGATTTAATCTGAGCCGTCCATTTCTAGGGTTTTGCTTTGGGCCTATAAATAGAGGCTTGGTGTATGGGAGAAAATTGAGAGAGCCACCATTAGCAGCCACCCCTTGCCTTAGCCACCCATGAGAGCTCCTCCCATGGCACCCACCTCCACCTAGGGTTCCATGTGCTTGAGAGATTGAGAGGGAGAAGAAGAGAGGAAGGGGAAGAAGAAGGTGATCCCTACCTCCTCCCATTATCTCAAGGTTTGCCCCCATCTCCCATGGTGTTCTTGCCCTAGTTTTCATGGGGGAGAGAAGGGGTAGTGGTGAGAGACGATCTCGATCTTGTGCTCTTGGGACTTCGCCGCCGGAGAGATCGTCGTCACGCCACGAGCTTCATCAACCGTACGACTACATCCGCTCCATCCGTTGGAGACGCAAGTCCGCAGTGTGTCGGCGGCCATCTCCATGTGTTGGGAGTGCCTCATGTGTTGAGGCGAAATCCACCGTGTGTCGGTGGTCGGTGCCGTGTGTCGGTGCCGGTGGGTGTGAGGCTCTCGCCAGGGAGAACTCGCCTGCGTGTGAAGGTTTGGAGCTCGCCTACCATGTGTTGGTAAAGAGCTACCACGAGTGGATTGAGGGCTAGGGACGAGAGAGTCCCGACTTCTCTGTGTGAGAAGTTTCCTCAACGGAGACGTAGGTGCTCATGTGTTGAGCACCGAACTTCGGTAAACACCTCGGTTTGCGTCTTCTCTTTTCACTCTATTAATTACGCATATTGACTTGATCGCTTGCATGTGAGTGCCATCGAGCCTCCTAGTAGTCGCTTGAGTTCCATTGTGATCGCTACCGCATCTAGACACTAGGGATTAATCGATAGCTTGGGTAACTACCGGACTAAACAATCACTCAAACAAGTTTAAAATTTAAATTAGGAGTCCGATTCACCCCCCCCCTCTCGGCCTAGGATCCTTACACCTCGCACTGGGCAGCTCTTCGCCCGGAGTGCGCGTCTGGTCCCTCTAACGAGCTCCGTGCTCGGGGACTGGATCTCTTTACCTGGTTCCTTTGACGAGCTCTACGCTCGGGGACTGGGTCACCTTCCCCCTCGTATGCATTGTCTGCTCCTAGCGCACGATCTACGTCTGGGGGCACATCATCTTCGCTCCTGAGCACGACATTCGCTCGAGAGCGCAATCTCTATTTCCTCGGGCAAACTCTAGCCCGAGAGGTGGTTCCCTGTTCGACGCAGCAGAGTTGCTCGGCGCCGGGCGGGTTCGTTCGGTCCCGAACGAGTCTTGTTCGGAGGAACCATAACCTATTTGGTCGCCTGCTGCACGTCTTTGTAGCAGGAAAATTACCCTCTTTGTGACTTAGAGTCTCAAGAGGAAGACCCCACTCTAGTGAGATATTCCACTTAAATGTCGGGGGCTAGCTGTCGGGGATAAAATCACGGGCTAGCTGTCGGGGATAAAATCACGGCCCATTGCCATGGCCCACTCCCTGACGGCTTAATCGAACAGCCTCCTAGGGCCTTGCTCCCTAGAGGGCTCTTTCAGGCCCACGTGCATCCTGCCGAACAGCTTTCTGATTGGCACGGTGCGTAACGGCCTAGGATTCCTATTTGAGTCCGACTCAAACAAGAGTTCTGCACGGCTACGTGAAGACCCGGACGTAGTTTCCCGGATTGGAGCAGACGTCGTGATCCCAAGAATTGGAGTATACCTTATCTACCTCGGGATGTATTTGACATGTATACGAGTTCGTTACGATCTCATGATCAGCCCGGTCCGATTATCCCTTGGTAGGTCGGTTGTTCGTCACTATATAAACAAGGCCCCTACGGCGTGTAGAGGGGCGAGTTCACCACAAGAAGCTTAGCACGACTTGAAGCCAAGATCGCATATTACTTCCTTGTACACCCATAATCTCACCGATACTTGTTCGTCTCGTCGAGTTCCACCTTGTAATCCTTCTACATATAAAGAAGAGCTGGACGTAGGGCTATTATCTCCCCGGAGAGGCCTGAACCAGGATAAAACCTTGTGTGTGTTCCCTGCTCGTTGATTGATGTTTGCCCTGCTCGGCAGGTCTTCTATCTCCCCTTTCTCAAAAACCTTAGTTGACTTGGGACCGATATCCCAACCGTCGACACCTTTTATATTTTAATCCCACATCTCAACTAACTTTAACTACTGTATATTATATATGTATAATGCGAGTGTACTACATTTTTTGTAGGATTTTTTTTCATACGTGCCATTGCAAAGTTCGCTTATTTCGGATATGCCATCGCAAACTCAATATTATTATAGATGCCACTAGTTTTGCAAAAATCTATTAAGATTGCCATTCTCGGAGATTTTCCACCATTTTCGACGTACAACAAATCAAAATACGAACAAAAATACACCTGACATGTGGGCCCCACATGTCATACACACACTTCTTCTTCCTCCTCCCTCCACCCTCTCCATTCCTCTCTATTCCTCTCTCGCCGGAGCTCGCTGCAGCCAAGCTCGCTTCGCCGTCGTGCCGCCATGATAGTCTACATCACTAAAATAGTCTAAAAAACCAGCCTATGGATCTGATTGCAACGGTTTCGCAAGTTTGGGTACCTAAATAAACGGTTTCGATACTTACAGATTTATGTGCACAGGAGGGACAAGTTTCGGGACTAATGGTGCAATTTTCTCTTACTCAAAATATGTTATAATTTGGAGTTTTGTGACAGGCTTAGAGAGCTTTTCTTACACATTTCATGAGCAACCTTACATATTTACAATCACAAATACCCCTGTTACAAAATGACATGCTTTACAAAATGATACACACTTAATGCTAGAGTGGCTATCATGCTCACTTCAATGAGAGTCCATCCACTAATGCCTGCCTTGTCTCTAAATCTATCACAAATGGGCAATCCTCTTCTTGTAATGCATCACATGTTCATCCCCTAATTCCTGCTGAGAGTTCATCCCCTAATTCCTGATGAGATTGTTGGCCTTGGTCATCTGCTCAAATTATCAGCGTTAGTTGTACTCGGTTAACAATGCGATCATCTTATAAAAAAATTTGTAAAGGGTGCAAGGATTTGTCAATGTTTTTTGTGTACTGTCATTGTCACTGAATAAAGACAAAGATGTAATATGGAACAATTCCTTAATGTTTGGTGTGCTGCTGTTACAGAATGTTGGTTACCATACATATATTTTCCAGGACTTTAGAATATATTGGTATGCTGCTGTCCAAAGAATATTCCTTTACTTCTTGCATTCCTTAGTAAGAAACACTAAATATGAGATTGTGTTCCATTTCTATGTGTTGTAAATATTAGGAATTTCCTCAAGTTCTTAATCCACAAAATTAGGTAAATCATAATTAACTAATTGAATATTTCAAGTTCATAACCAAAGGTACTAGATAATAACGAATTATCTATCTCATACACAAAGGCTAATGAACAAGAAACAAGCCAAATAAAGGCACAGTATAAACAATATACCCTTGAGCGAGAGTCGCAGCCCACTACAAAGCGAGCGCAAGGTAAGTGAGGAATGACTTGCACATTCTCAGCCGCCATGACGGTTGATGTAGTCGATCACAAGTTGGTGCAGAGATGCCGTTGATGCAGTGGAGAGGTCGGTGCAGTCGAACGTCGATGCTGTGTAGATGAAGCTGAACCAGCAGGGAAACTTGAGCAGTCGCGTGGTCGCTCCCCAAAAACCTTATCGGCCTTCTATCCCGAGCAGGATCTCAAGAAGGACGAGGCTCCGGAGGCCTGCTCCCTCCGCTCCTTGTGCGCGCAAGGAAACAGAGGCGGGAATGCAAAACAGCAGCGCTACAGATGGAAGTATGGAATGTGCGGGAGAGAGAGAGCTCTTGAGGGCGAGAGATTCACAGGGCGAGGAGCTCATGCTTTTATAGGCGCCAGGAAGAGAAGGTTCGTCGAACCTGGACGCCATCAAGCACTAGTAACGGACGTCATTACACCTGGCCATTAAGTCGCCTCATTACGTGAATCGGACGTCATTACACCAGCCATTAAGTCGTCGGTTACGGGGAGAGGTCGCCCGTGCTCAGGGTGAGGTCGCCCGTGCCCGGGGAGAGCTCGCCCATGCTCAGGGTGAGGTCGCCCGTGCCCGGGGAGAGCTCGCCCATGCTCAGGGTGAGATCGCCCACGCCTTTCTCTTTTCTCTCTTTTCTTAATTGGGAGAACCACAATCCAACTATTTAAGTTGAGATATTCTCCTCCCAATTTCCCGAACGGTTTAGTATTAAATGGGCCTCTTGGAATTTCTATTAAAATAATTAAATGGGCCAACCCCATAATTATTCTAACAATCCCCACCAAATTCATAGGCACATTTGAAATACTCTCGCCCCTTTGTAGTTTGATATACCGGTGTTTCGATGGAGCTGTTAAGTTGAACTTCCACCTAGAACAAAGGTTATACTCATCCACAATCGAACAATGGACTAAGCCTTGAATTGACGGTCTTGTGCGAACGAAGTTTCACCAAAGTCCTTTATCGATACTAGGTCGCTAAATGCATCCCCTCGGTTTGGGCGTATAAGTCATACTCCTTTGCCTTTCATGAGCCTCTAGAGATCACCCAATCTCATAGATCGTGACTAGCAATGAGCTCATATAGGTGTATTCCTCATAAGATGTTTTGTAGGATAACATCTCTGCTTTATGAAAAGCCACTCGGAACACATTAAGATATAACCAACCTGCCATACAGAATAGGAGAGTAGTGCATCTCAAACGGAGTGGGTTAAGTACAAAAGTACTCTCCTCTCGGCCACCACTAGCTTGTCTCAACATCCTAATTCACGGGATCTCCGATCAAATAGGATGAGTTACCACTAAGACATGACTTTCATGTGGGTCTCAAGCCCATCTCCTTGATGCTTCATCTATCACATTTCGTGATAGTCCCTTTGTAAAGGATCTCGCCAGTTTTTAGCCGTCGGACATAGTCCAATGCTATAACTCGAAGTTTCTCATCTTCCGATGACTTCAATCGCCTCTTAACGTGCCTTGATGACTTCATGTTATCCTTTGAACTGTTCACCTTGGCAATCACCGTCGATTGTCACAGTTCACAAGGATAGCGAGCACCGTTTTTCAACCACCAGTAAGTCCATCACAAGCTCACGCACCAATCGGCTTCCATAGTGGCAGTGTCTAATGCTGTGAGTTCTGCTTCCATTGTAGACCTCGTTAAGATGGTCTGCTTGCAAGACTTCCAGGAAACAGCTCCACCACCCAATGTGAATACAAATCCACTTGTGGCTTTTATCTCATCAGCATCGGATATCCAGTTTGAATCACTATAACCCTCTAGTACCCTTGGGTACCCGGTGTAGTGAATACCATAACTTGATGTCTCCTTTAGATAGCGCATCACTCTCTCAAGAGCATGCCAATGATCATCTCCCGGATTTGAAACAAACCGGCTAAGTTTGCTCACAGCAAACGAGATATCAGGTCTTGTTGCACTAGCTAAATACATCAGTGAACCAATGATTTGGGAATATCTCAATTGATCCTTTGCTATACGTTGGTTCTTTCGTAATAGCACACTTGGATCATATGGCGTTGGAGCAGGTTTACAATCGCTAAAGCCAAAGCGACTCAACACCTTTTCCACATAATGGGACTGCTCAAGAGTTATCCCACCATCATCTTCTGCTCAAGAGTTATCCCACCATCATATTCTCTTAACAACTTAATGTTTAAGATGACATCCGCTACTCCCAAATCTTTCATTTCAAAATTCGTGGACAGAAAGTCCTTGACTTCCTTAATCACATTAAGGTTCGTCCCGAAGATCAATATGTCATCAACATACAAACACAGAATCACTCCTTCACCCCCACCATAGCGGTAATACACACATTTGTCAGCTTCATTCACAACAAAACCGGCAGATGTTAAAGTTCTCATCGAACTTCTCGTACATCGCTAGGTGCTTGCTTAAGGCCATACAAAGACTTCAACAACCTACACACTTTTCCTTCATGACCCTTTACTACAAATCCATCTGGCTGATCCATATAGATTTCCTCTTCCAACTCTCCATTAAGGAAAGCCGTCTTCACGTCCATCCGATGAACGATCGACCGTAGGAGGCGGCCATGGATAGTAGTACTCTAATAGTGATCAATCTGGCAACAGGTGAGTAAGTGTCAAAGAAGTCCTCGCCTTCTTTCTGGGTATAACCCTTGGCTACAAGCCTTGCCTTGTAGTTTTCAATTGTACCATCAGGCCTCAGCTTCTTCTTGAACACCCACTTACATCCTACAGGTTTACACCCATATGGACGATCAATAACTTCCCAAGTTCCATTGCTCAGGATGGAATCCATCTCACTCTGGACCGCTTCCTTCCAATAGTCAGCGTCCTGAGATGAATAAGCCTCCACAATGGTTCTTGGAGTATCATCCATTAGATATACAATGAAATCATCACCAAAAGACTTTGCGGTCTTTTGTCTCTTACTCTTTCGAGTTACTTCATTGTCTTCATCTATTGGATTTTCCTCAAAAGTGGGTTCAATTTGTATAGGAGTGGAAGGTTTAGGAGAGAAGATAGATTCTTGGCCAGATGAGCTAAGTGTCTCTTTCATAGGGAATATGTCCTCAAAGAATGTGGCATCATTGGACTCTAAGATTGTACCTTCATACATATCGGTACTCCAGATTTCACTATTAAGAACCTATATCCAACACCGTGAAAAGCATAACCAATGAAGACACAATCAACGGTTTTTGGTCCAAGTTTACGCTTCTTTGGGACAGCACATTAACCTTAGCCAAACAGCCCCAAGTCCGTAAATAAGTGAGATTTAATCTTTTCTCTCCCATTCCTCGAATGGTGTGATTTCTTTATTTTTGTAGGAACCCTATTTAGGACATGACAAGCGGTCAATATAGCCTCACCCCACCATTCCTTGAAAGTCCCGATGTTTCTAACATGGCGTTAACCATATCGTTAGAGTACGGTTCTTTCTTTCGGCAACCCCGCTTGATGGGGAGAATAGGAGGCGTCCTCTCATGGATTATTCCAAGTTCCTCGCAGAATTTATTAAAATCACTAGAAAAATATTCTCCACCACGATCCGACCTAACCCGCTTGATTTTCCTATCAAGTTGGTTCTCGACTTCACTTTATAGATCTTAAAATAGTGAAAAGCCTCATCTTTAGACTTTAATAAATACACGTAGCAAAATCTAGTAGAATCATCAATCAAAGTCATGAAATACCTCTTACCACCCTTAGTCAACTCCCGCTCATCTCGCACAAATCGGTATGAACTAGTTCTAATGGTGACAAGTTTCTCGCCTCATTGCCTTGTGAGGCTTGCGAGTTTGCTTAGATTGCACACACACTTGACACTTAGAACTTTTGACTTGGGTAAATTTTGGGATTAAATCCATACCGGCCATCCGCATCATACAACCAAGATTAACATGACAAAGTCGTGAATGCCAAACATTAGTCTCATGATCACAAACATGATTAATCTCATTATTCATGTCCATCAAAGATAAACGGAACAAGCCTCCGCTCTCATAGCCTTTTCCAATAAAATTTTCAAACTTGGAAATAACACATTTATTGGATTCAAAAACTAGCTTAAAACCATCTCTACATAATAGAGATCCGCTGACAAGGTTCTTATTTATCGCGGGCACATGTTGTACGTTCCTCAGTCGCACGACCTTGCCTGAAGTAAACTTCAAGTCAACAGAGCCGACTCCACGTACAAATGCCTGCGACCCATTCCCCATCAACACGGAGGCAGCCCCTGCGACCTGGTAAGAAGAAAATAGGGATCTATCAGCACAAACATGTATATTGGCCCCTGTGTCAATCCACCAATCAGGTGAACGACATACTGAAAGAACAGTAGGTAATGTTACATACCCAGATGTTCCTTCCTCAGTATTGCCAATAACAACGTTGGTGGATTTTTTCTGCTTGTCTTTACGATCAGGGCAATCCTTAGCCCGATGATCGTACCATTACTGCATAAAGCGCTTCCCTTCCTTTATTCTTCTTCCTCTTGAAGCTAGTAGTTTGATTGGCTTTGTTCTTGTTGTGTCGCTTTTCAGACTTGTTTTTATTCTTGTTGAATTGAAAGGTTTTCTTTTGTACCACATTGGCACTAGAACTTCCTTTCCCACGTGTATCTTTTGCCCTCGCCTTCTCCTCAACATCTAGAGACCCAATGAGACCAAAGAACGCTGAACTCTTGTCTCTTGTGTTTTAGAGTAGTGGCAAAATCCTCCAAGAAGGTGGCAGCTTTGCAATAATGCACCCGCCACAAACTTGTCGGGCAATGCACATTTAAAATTCTCAAGTTCTTTTTAAAGCTTGCACCTCATGAGCTTGTTCTACTACAGATCGGTCATCGACCATCTTGTAGTCATGAAACCTGCTCCATGACATAGAGCTCGCTACCGCATCGAAACTCCAAATTTTGCCTCAAGTGCATCCCACATTTCTTTACCACTAGGCAAAATCATATACACATCAACAAGATTTTCTCCCAAAACGCTAATCACGGCGCCTCTAAACAAGTTATCCGCAGCCGCGAAGGCACTCTCCTGCTCAGGAGAGAGCCCTCCTTCCGGCTGTGGCTTGCCTTGCGCAACGTGATACACGTTCATGGCAGTCAACCATAAAATCATCTTGGCGCGCCAACGCTTGTAATTTGCACCGTCAAATACCGTTGGCTTAAGTGCGGCAGCGAAACCAGTAGTTGTAAAATTCCTACGATAAGGTTTTTGGATTGTTGTAAATATTAGGAATTTCCTCAAGTTCTTAATCCACAAAATTAGGTAAATCATAATTAACCAATTGAATATTTCAAGTTCATAACCAAAGGTACTAGATAATAACGAATTATCTATCTCATACACAAAGGCTAATGAACAAGAAACAAGCCAAATAAAGGCACGGTATAAACAAATATACCCTTGAGCCGGAGCCGCAGCCCACTACAGAGCACGTGCACAAAGTATTGGCGGAGGAATGACTTGCACATTCTCACCGCCATGACGGTTGATGTAGTCGATCACAAGTTGGTGCGAGATGCCGTTGATGCGATGGAGAGGTCGGTGCGATCGAACGTCGATCTTTGTGTAGATGAAGTGAACCAAGAGGAAACTTGAGCGATCGCGTGGTTGCTCCCCAAAAACCTTATCGGCCTTCTATCCCGCGGGATCTCAAGAAGGACGAGGCTCGAGGCCTGCTCCCTCCGCTCCTTGTCAGCGCAAGGAAACAGAGGCGGGAATGCAAAAGCAATGGCCTTCTGAGATGGAAGTATGGAATGTGCGGGAGAGAGAGCTCTTGAGGCGAGAGATTCACAGGCGAGGAGCTCATGCTTTTATAGGCGTCGGGAGAGAAGGTTAAATCGAACACGGACGCCATCAAACACTAGTAACGGATGTCATTACACTGGCCATTAAGTAAATGCATTACGAATCTGGACGTCATTACACCACCATTAAGTAAATCGATTACGGGAGAGGTCGCCGTGCTCGTGGTGAGGTCGCCTGCGTTCGGGAGAGCTCGCCCATGCTCGTGGTGAGGTCGCCTGTGCCGGGAGAGCTCGCCCATGCTCAGGTGAGATCGCCACGCCTTTCTCTTTCTCTCTTTTCTTAATTGGGAGAACCACAATCCAACTATTTAAGTTGAGATATTCTCCTCCCAATTTCCCGAGCAGTTTAGTATTAAATGGGCCTCTTGGAATTTCTATTAAAATAATTAAATGGGCCAACCCCATAATTATTCTAACAATCCCCACCAAATTCATAGGCACATTTGAAATACTCTCGCCCAATTGTAGTTTGATATACCGGTGTTTCGATGGAGACTGTTAAGTTGAACTTCCACCTAGAACAAAGGTTACACTCATCCACAACTGAACAATGGACTAAGCCTTGAATTGCGGTCTTGTGCGAACGAGTTTCACCAAAGTCCTTATCGATACTAGGTCGCTAAATGCATCCCCTCGGTTTGGGCGTATAAGTCATACTCCTTTGCCTTTCATGAGCCTCTAGAGATCACCCAATCTCATAGGCTGTGACTAGCAATGAGCTCATATAGGTGTATTCCTCATAAGATGTTTTGTAGGATAACATCTACGCTTTATGAAAAGCCACTCGAACACATTAAGATATAACCAACCCGCCATACGAGAATAGGAGAGTAGTGCATCTCAAACGGAGTGGGTTAAGTACAAAAGTACTCTCCTCTCGGCCGATCACTAGCTTGTCTCAACATCCTAATTCACGGGATCTCCGATCAAATAGGATGAGTTACCACTAAGACATGACTTTCATGTGGGTCTCAAGCCCATCTCCTTGATGCTTCATCTATCACATTTCGTGATAGTCCCTTTGTAAAGGATCGCCAGTTTTTAGCCGTCGGACATAGTCCAATGCTATAACTCGGAGTTTCTCATCTTCTGATGACTTCAATCGCCTCTTAACGTGCATTGATGACTTCATGTTATCCTTTGAACTGTTCACCTTGGCAATCACCGTCGATTGTCATAGTTCACAAGGATAGCGAGCACCGATTTTAACCACCGGTAAGTCCATCACAAGCTCACGCAGACCAATCGGCTTCCATAGTGGCGGTGTCTAATCTTTGTGAGTTACGCTTCCATTGTAGACCTCGTTAAGATGGTGCGCTTGCAAGACTTCCAGAAAGCAGCTCCACCACCCAATGTGAATACAAATCCACTTGTGGCTTTTATCTCATCAAGATCGGATATCCAGTTTGAATCACTATAATCCTCTAGTACCCTTGGGTACCGGTGTAGTGAATACCATAACTTGATGTTCCTTTAGATAGCGCATCACTCTCTCAAGAGCATGCCAATGATCATCTCCGGATTTGAAACAAACCGCTAAGTTTGCTCACAAACAAGCGAGATATCGTGTCTTGTTGCACTAGCTAAATACATCGTGAACCAATGATTTGGGAATATCTCAATTGATCCTTTGCTATCGTTGGTTCTTTCGTAATAGCACACTTGGATCATATGGCGTTGGAGCAGGTTTACAATCGCTAAAGCCAAAGCGACTCAACACCTTTTCCACATAATGGGACTGCTCAAGAGTTATCCCACCATCATCTTCTGCTCAAGAGTTATCCCACCATCATCTTCTCTTAACAACTTAATGTTTAAGATGACATCCGCTACTCCCAAATCTTTCATTTCAAAATTCGTGGACAGAAAGTCCTTGACTTCCTTAATCACATTAAGGTTCGTCCCGAAGATCAATATGTCATCAACATACAAACACAGAATCACTCCTTCACCCCCACCATAGCGGTAATACACACATTTGTCAGCTTCATTCATAACAAAACCGGCAGATGTTAAAGTTCTGTCGAACTTCTCATGCCACTGCTTAGGTGCTTGCTTAAGGCCATACAAAGACTTCAACAACCTACACACTTTTCCTTCATGACCCTTTACTACAAATCCATCTGGCTGATCCATATAGATTTCCTCTTCCAACTCTCCATTAAGGAAAGCCGTCTTCACGTCCATCTGATGAACGATCAGACCGTAGGAGGCAGCCATGGATAGTAGTACTCTAATAGTGATCAATCTGGCAACAGGTGAGTAAGTGTCAAAGAAGTCCTCGCCTTCTTTCTGGGTATAACCCTTGGCTACAAGCCTTGCCTTGTACTTTTCAATTGTACCATCAGGCCTCAGCTTCTTCTTGAACACCCACTTACATCCTACATGTTTACACCCATATGGACGATCAATAACTTCCCAAGTTCCATTGCTCAGGATGGAATCCATCTCACTCTGGACCGCTTCCTTCCAATAGTCAGCGTCCTGAGATGAATAAGCCTTCTCAATGGTTCTTGGAGTATCATCCATTAGATATACAATGAAATCATCACCAAAAGACTTTGCGGTCTTTTGTCTCTTACTCTTTCGAGTTACTTCATTGTCTTCATCTATTGGATTTTCCTCAAAAGTGGGTTCAATTTGTATAGGAGTGGAAGGTTTAGGAGAGAAGATAGATTCTTGGCCAGATGAGCTAAGTGTCTCTTTCATAGGGAATATGTCCTCAAAGAATGTGGCATCATTGGACTCTAAGATTGTACCTTCATACATATCAGGTACTCCAGATTTCACTATTAAGAACCTATATCCAACACTGTGAAAAGCATAACCAATGAAGACACAATCAATGGTTTTTGGTCCAAGTTTACGCTTCTTTGGGACAGGCACATTAACCTTAGCCAAACAGCCCCAAGTCCGTAAATAAGTGAGATTTAATCTTTTTCTCTCCCATTCCTCGAATGGTGTTATTTCTTTATTCTTTGTAGGAACCCTATTTAGGACATGACAAGCAGTCAATATAGCCTCACCCCACCATTCCTTGGAAAGTCCCGATGTTTCTAACATGGCGTTAACCATATCAGTTAGAGTACGGTTCTTTCTTTCGGCAACCCCGTTTGACTGGGGAGAATAGGGAGGCGTCCTCTCATGGATTATTCCAAGTTCCTCGCAGAATTTATTAAAATCACTAGAAAAATATTCTCCACCACGATCTGACCTAACCCGTTTGATTTTCCTATCAAGTTGGTTCTCAGCTTCAGCTTTATAGATCTTAAAATAGTGAAAAGCCTCATCTTTAGACTTTAATAAATACACGTAGCAAAATCTAGTAGAATCATCAATCAAAGTCATGAAATACCTCTTACCACCCTTAGTCAACTCCCCGTTCATCTCGCACAAATCGGTATGAACTAGTTCTAATGGTGACAAGTTTCTCGCCTCTGCTGCCTTGTGAGGCTTGCGAGTTTGCTTAGATTGCACACACACTTGACACTTAGAACTTTTGACTTGGGTAAATTTTGGGATTAAATCCATACCGGCCATCCGCATCATACAACCAAGATTAACATGACAAAGTCGTGAATGCCAAACATTAGTCTCATGATCACAAACATGATTAATCTCATTATTCATGTCCATCAAAGATAAACGGAACAAGCCTCCGCTCTCATAGCCTTTTTCAATAAAATTTCCAAACTTGAAAATAACACATTTATTGGATTCAAAAACTAGCTTAAAACCATCTCTACATAATAAAGATCCGCTGACAAGGTTCTTATTTATCGCGGGCACATGTTGTACGTTCCTCAGTTGCACGACCTTGCCTGAAGTAAACTTCAAGTCAACAGAGCAGACTCCACGTACAAATGCCTGCGACCCATTCCCCATCAACACGGAGGCAGCCCCTGCGACCTGGTAAGAAGAAAATAGGGATCTATCAGCACAAACATGTATATTGGCCCCTGTGTCAATCCACCAATCAGGTGAACGACATACTGAAAGAACAGTAGGTAATGTTACATACCCAGATGTTCCTTCCTCAGTATTGTCAATAACAACGTTGGCGGATTTTTTCTGCTTGTCTTTACGATCAGGGCAATCCTTAGCCCAGTGATCAGTACCATTACTGCATAAAGCGTTTCCTTCCTTTATTCTTCTTCCTCTTGAAGCTAGTAGTTTGATTGGCTTTGTTCTTGTTGTCAGGCTTTTCAGACTTGTTTTTATTCTTGTTGAATTGAAAGGTTTTCTTTTGTACCACATTGGCACTAGAACTTCCTTTCCCACGTGTATCTTTTGCCTCGCCTTCTCCTCAACATCTAGAGACCCAATGAGACCAAAGAACGCTGAACTCTTGTCTCTTGTGTTTTAGAGTAGTGGCAAAATCCTCCAAGAAGGTGGCGACTTTGCAATAATGCACCCCGCCACAAACTTGTCGGGCAATGCACATTTAAAATTCTCAAGTTCTTTTGTAAAGCTTGCACCTCATGAGCTTGTTCTACTACTGATGGTCATCGACCATCTTGTAGTCATGAAACTGCTCCATGACATAGAGCTCGCTACCGCATCGAAACTCCAAATTTTGCCTCAAGTGCATCCCACATTTCTTTACCACTAGGCAAAATCATATACACATCAACAAGATTTTCTCCCAAAACGCTAATCACGGCGCCTCTAAACAAGTTATCCATGACCATGAAGGCACTCTCCTCGCTCAGAGAGAGCCCTCCTTCCATTGTGGCTTGCCTTGCTAACGTGATACACGTTCATGGCGATCAACCATAAAATCATCTTGGCGGCTAACGCTTGTAATTTGCACCGTCAAATACCGTTGGCTTAAGTCGGCAAATAAACCAGAGTTGTAAAATTCCTACGATAAGGTTTTTGGATTGTTGTAAATATTAGGAATTTTCTCAAGTTCTTAATCCACAAAATTAGGTAAATCATAATTAACCAATTGAATATTTCAAGTTCATAACCAAAGGTACTAGATAATAACGAATTATCTATCTCATACACAAAGGCTAATGAACAAGAAACAAGCCAAATAAAGGCACGGTATAAACAAATATACCCTTGAGCCGAGCCGCACCACTACTGTAGCGAGTACACGGTATTGGCAAGGAGGAATGACTTGCACATTCTCGGCCGCCATGACGATTGATGTAGTCGATCACAAGTTGGTGCAGAGATGCCGTTGATGCGATGGAGAGGTCGGTGCGATCGAGCGTCGATGTTTGTATAGATGAAGTGAACCGGCGAGAAAACTTGAGCGATCGCGTGGTTGCTCCCCAAAACCTTATCGGCCTTCTATCCCGGCGGGATCTCAAGAAGGACGAGGCTCGAGGCCTGCTCCCTCCGCTCCTTGTGCGCGCAAGGAAAGCAGAGGCGGAATGCAAAACAGCGGCCTTCTGAGATGGAAGTATGGAATGTGCGAGAGAGAGAGCTCTTGAGGCGAGAGATTCACAGGCGAGGAGCTCATGCTTTTATAGGCGCCAGAAGAGAAGGTTAAATCGAACACGGACGCCATCAAGCACTAGTAACGGACGTCATTACACTGGCCATTAAGTAAATGCATTACGTAGCAGACGTCATTACACCAGCCATTAAGTCGTCGGTTACGGGGAGAGGTCGCCCGTGCTCAGGGTGAGGTCGCCCGTGCCCGGGGAGAGCTCGCCCATGCTCAGGGTGAGGTCGCCCGTGCCCGGGGAGAGCTCGCCCATGCTCAGGGTGAGGTCGCCCGTGCCCGGGGAGAGCTCGCCCATGCTCAGGGTGAGATCGCCCACGCCTTTCTCTTTTCTCTCTTTTCTTAATTGGGAGAACCACAATCCAACTATTTAAGTTGAGATATTCTCCTCCCAATTTTCCGAACGGTTTAGTATTAAATGGGCCTCTTGGAATTTCTATTAAAATAATTAAATGGGCCAACCCCATAATTATTCTAACACTATGTACAACATCAAGAACCCTAAACCTAAATCAAGAAAACTTCTACTCCTTTGGCCTAATTTGAGGCAGACTCAATTTCAGATGCAACTCAGTTGAAGATGATAGGGCATTGATGGCCTCTTCTGTGGGTAAACACCACGTTGAGAAGTACATGGCTATTCCTTTGGTCATTTTGGAATTCATTGAAAAAAAAAAGAAACATGGTTAGTGCAACTGCTAGGTAAACTATGCATTAATCCAAGTCAAAATACAATGGCATATAGTGTGCCTTGCGAGGAGTTTAGCTTGAACTTGTGAAGAACCCCCTTTTTTGAGGGAAATTGTTAAGAATCCCTTTCTTGACCTCTAGACAAATGATTCAATCTGAATATTCTGCAGGAAAGACTCGGTACATAGCTACAAGTATACTTGAGACATGAGAGTATTTCATCATTAGCCAAGTGCGGATCTTACATAGCTACAATTTGTCAAACAGAGCTGATAAGTTTTGTTATTATTGCAGTAATAGGTGGCAGAAGTTCTTCCAATCGAATCAGCCATTTATTATACATGAAAATTCATAAAATACAAAAAACAGATCCGTACGTTTATGCCTGTATTTGCTCAATGGTTATGCACCCACTCCTTGAACTGGGCCCTTGGAAACCTGGGCCGCGGCTCAGGGCGTGGCCCAGCTAAGAATAGTATCCCCACATATTTTTTATTGTATGGCACATGATTGGCCTGCCCAAAGCCAATAGCCCATGAAGTTAACCTAAACCACCTAACCAGCTTCGCTCTTCATCCCGCACCACACAACGCTCAGCTCCTCACCTTCCTGGCTCTCCCGAGTCCCGCCGCCTCTCGCCGCCTCCCTCACCCTCCCGCCCCCGAACCACCTTGCGCTGTGAAGTCGGCAGCCCATATCCGCCCAGCGCGAGGCGCCTCTTGAGCACTGACACCCCCGCCGCGTCTGTCTTGGTCTTGGCGGTGCCCGACGCCACCTTCCTCTGGCCAGCGTCGTCGCTCTTGTCCATAGGTGACAGGCTCACCCTGCTCAACGCTATGCTTTCGACCATGTCCTCCTACATCATGTCCTTCATTAAACCCCTTCCTCGATTGTTAAGAAGATTGACGGGGGGACAAGTAGGGTGGAATTGTCGGGTCAATTGGAGCATCGTCTGCTCCCCAATCTCACTTGGGGGCCTCGAGGTCCTTGACCTCACCCGCTTCACAAGGGCCCTCCGCCTCCACTCTAGAACCGTAGAACCACCATAGCCTCCTTGGACTGGATCCTTGGACCTCACTTCTGGACCCTACCACGAACTACTCAGGGTGGGGATTGCTCTTTCACTAGGAAATAGCGTCTCCCTCTCCTTCTGGGCCTGTCTCCCGGTCACAGATAGCATGGTTAAAGCCCGGTTGGTTCTGTTATTATACGAACCGGGCCAATGGGGCACGGTCTTTACAATATTTGCCCCTTTTTACAATATTGTATTTGCATCTCTTTACATTACCTCCTCATTTATATGACGCTCTTTAAATTTTTTGAACAAATTGCTACAAAACACATACGCGAAAAGACCATAATTAGGAATGAAAACGGAGCGGATAATATCTGAACCGTATCCGTATCCGATATCTGTATTTTGGGAAATGGCATGAAATTCTAGTATCCGACGGATACGGATACGGATAATTATTCGTATAGATCTAAGCTGATACGGAGCGGATATGGTATCGGTGATATCCGATGGAAACGGAGCGGATACGGATATCCGGATAAAATTGCAATTCGAATATCCGAATAAAATTGCAACATGGATATCTAACCGGATAATGGCCTAAAACTATATTGAGGCCCAACAGCTTGTAAACCAATAACAGGCCCATGACTAAGCAAGCATAACACCTCACATCCAACCTCATCAGGCCGTCAGCCATCAGGCACCAGCTACTTGCCAAGTTTCCATATGTGATCAATGTTTCATCCGTCGTCATGTATGATCAATGTGTAAACTATATGTGTACTTTTGTTATCTTAAGTTGTTATGTTATGGGCAACATTACTTTTGTTATCCGTTTTATTAATATCTGTTTCTGATTTAATATCCGATCCGTTTTAATGCTATCCGTATCCGATTAAAGAAAGCGGATACGGATAATGGTAAAGCCATTATCCGTTCGTATCCACTTCGTTTTCACCCCTAACCATAATGCCCCTGCCTCACACACACATCAGGCCAGATCGGCTCACATACATTCAGGAATGTAAGGAGTGGTGTATTAGAGCATCCCCATCACACCTCCCAAAATGGCCTCTATTTCAAAATTTTTCAAATGCATTAGGAGGGAATTTGGTCCATGTGAGTAGCAATTTGCACAGTATAGCGATCGTTGTAGCGATTCAGTAGCGACATCTTTGTGCGATGCGAGGAAAATTTGAAAAGCCGTCTTTGAGGATGCTCTTAGATTGTAAAGAGTGACAAATAGCGTATTCTCCCTTTTAGTACTTTGACCGGTCTAAGTAAGGGATACTTCATGCTTTCTTGTAAGGATAGTTTAGGTTGCTTTTTATCTGGTTTTAGAGTTTAATAGGTTTTTTATAAAGGCAATAGTTCAAGGGCAATCTATACTACCTTTTCAAAATAATAATAAAAAAATTGCCCTTGATCTGAAGATGTTGTGCGAGGTCGGCGGCGGCGGCGGCGGCGTGGTGCAGCCTAAGGCCTTCAAGATCTTGTGCAAGAACGAGGGATACTGCCTTGGCGTCCGCCATGGCAACCTTGTCCTCGCCCCCGCCGACTCCAGCGATGAGCACCAGCTCTGGTTCAAAGACATGCGGTTCAGCACGCTCGCGCAGGACGAGGAGGGCAACCCCGCCTTCTCCCTCCTCAACAAGGCCACCGGCCTCGCCGTCGGTCACCCCCGAGGCCCTTACCACCCGGTAATTCTTCGTCTCCATCTCCATCTTTGCTTCCTTCCTTCTTTCTCTTTATTCGATTCGAAGGCTGATCTGATCTAATCTGATCTGAACATTCATTCGTTGGGGGCAGGTAGAGCTGGTGCGGTTCAACCCGGAGTACCCCGACGCCTCGGTGATGTGGACGGGGTGCGGCGACGTCGACGGTGACAGCTTCAGCTGCATCCGCACTCTGACCGACATCCGTCTTAAGCTGGGCGCCTTCAACGGCGGCATTGTGAGGCTCTCGTGCTCAGATTCGTGCGACCATCACTGGAAGATCCTCCTCTGCAGCGACGCCGTCCTCGACGAGGCCGACGGCGCCAACGTGGCCTCCTGCCACCTGTTCTGCAAGGCTGCCGGCGAGGGGTGGAGCGTCGCCGCCCGCAACGGCAGCGTGTGCCTCGTGCCCACCGACCCCCGCGACGGCTACCAGCACTGGATCCAAGACACCAGGTACAGTCACACGCCCACTGTTCCCGTTAATAGCTAGGCTCCTTCGTAGAAGCACCGACTAGCGATTAACGTTTTCTTGAACCTTGCAGAGACATGATCAAGGACAAGGATGGCTGCCCTGCTTTCGCCCTCGTCAACAGAGTCACTGGCGACGCCATTCAGCGATCCCGATGTGATGGCCCTGTAAGAACCCAACCTTGTCCAATCTCTAAGATTTGGTTTCGTAATTCACTAAAATGCATCTAGTAAACATTGTCATTCTAGCCCAGTTTGTCATCTCACTCGCCGGTTCAGACCCTACGTTGCACTAATGCAAACCTTTTTTATTTTGTTTGAGCTATCTAGACATATAAAAAAAACCTCAAAAATTCACAATACGTTCATATAAGCAATACTTTCAATCTATAATTTTTTAGTATTTTTACAAAAATATTTCATGTTAAATTTATGTATAAAACGTTTTAAAGATAAAAGGTTCATCTAAAACATACCAAAAAATTATAAATTGAAAGTATTGCTTATATGCCCACATTGCAAATTTTTGATAATTTTTTGATATGTTTGGATAGCTCAAACAAAATAAAAGACATTTGCTTAGTGCCTTAGTGGCACACAGCGAGTGAGACGACACACTAAGCTAGAATGACAATGTAGTGGCACGAAAGGAATAAGAAAACTTATCAGTGGCATACAGGCATTTAATCCTAGTTTTTGACAGGTAAAGCCCTTGTGACAATTACCAAGATCTTTTTTTTCGTTATTTTTTACTTTCGGTGTCCCTGAAACATGCTTTTTAATGCAACCCGGAGCTGCGTCGGTGCAAACAATATTTCCTTTTTAAAAAACCAATCAGCATAGCCATACTTATTAACCATGGTACTGTGTTAAGATTTGTGCACATTAATAGTAGACATTCTTATGCATGGAAGGTGTTCAAAATGAAACCGTAATTTCTAATCATGAGGCAAATGCACAGGCACCATGGACCCCACCATATATTACATATCTCTTGGTTTCTTATTTAATTGTTTCGTTTCGTTTCCTTTCCATATCCTTGGTGTGTACTCTTTTTCTTTAAATGAATCCAGAGCCATGCCCGCACTGGCGCACCGATAATATTTCACTTATCAGGACACTTTTTTGCTTGGTTTCTTGTTTAATTGTACAGGTAAAGCTTGTTCAATACAACCCAAACTTCGTTAACACGTCAGTGTTGTGGTCGACAAGCGGTGACGTGAGGCATGGCTTCGATTGCATCAATGCGGTTGGTAGTGTCGGGCTCACTTTGGGTGTCAAGGACATGCAGGATGGCGCTGAGGTTGTGCTGTCTAAATGGCGCGAGGGAGACAACCAACTGTGGATGATGGTCCGTCCCATGGTGTAACTGTGCAAGTCTCCCTGCATAGCACACTTCACAAGCTCCTACTTGTTACTGTACTGCCTTTTCTTGAAGTCGCGGGTGTCTTTTTACTTATTATGGACATGGATACCATCTTGGTGCTCATCTTTGGCCATTAATTTTTTGTAATGCCTTTGTCACAAAATTATTGAAAATAATCATATGAAATTATTTACCATGGCAAATCTTCTAATACAGTTTTAATTTGACAAATAAGAATACATTAATACTTCCGTGTATATTAGTAGACAAAGTTTGTATTTGAGGAGGGAGGGAGAGTTAACTTATTTAGGGGCGGACCTAAGATTGGGTGCAGTGGGGCTCTATTCCACCCACTGTGTGTATACAAATGATGAGCCTCACCTGCAGACTCACCTATAGATTTTAGTATAAAATAGAAGAGAAGAAGAGGCTAAACTTTAGATTTGACCCTTGAGCTAAACTTTAGCCCCTCCTATTTTCTTTGGCTACGTCCACCCCTGAACTTATTTGAAGTAGTCTTTCACTTGTTAGTTGTCTTTATTGTTAAAGAAAGATCAACAAGTTAGTGCTTGTGTTTGCAGAGATGTGACCGTGACCAGTGGAGAGAGGATTGATCAGTCTGAGGTCTCGTGATCTTGCTGGAATGGAGTTGTTTGTGATCTTTGGTGTATGATTTGCACGTGTGTTTAGTTTCTGTTAGAGAAGCCTCGACTGGAAAGTCGAGGAGCCTCTTCTCTCTCAACACTCAATCCAAGTGGGTTTTATCATCCGTATCATAACTATGCCGTTTCCTTTTCAATCCATGGTCTCGTTATTGATCTGTTTGAGTAGCTAAATGTTTGAAATGACTGAACTTTGAGAGTTACTCGAGATAGGTTCGAAATTTGGATCCATCTCGTTTGACTTGCTGTTTAAAGTGTTGAAATAACTTCAAGGCAGGGCTTTGATGTGTGCTCTTTTTTCATGAAATGTATGCTCTTTTTTTCACAAAGATAAGCCATTAAGCTGTTAAGCAGTTAAACTGTTAAGCCTTGAAAAACTGTCCCTTTGTTTTTTGCGTCCTATCAAAACAAACACAAGGCTTTGATATTTTTAAGCTGCCAAAATTGCTAAAGAAACATTTTTAAGCTTAGGCCTTGTTCTTTTCGGTATGCATGTGTTTTGCTGTAGCAAATTTTATTATTTTTATATAGCCAATATCTTAAAAATGTTTTGTAACGATTTTTCATGACTTTTAGTAGGAGATATCCTAAAACTATTTTTTATTTTTAAAAATCTTTAGACCTCTTTTTTAGGCTCTAAAATTTGCTACAGTAAAATGCCACGGTACGATATGCTAAAAAGAACAAGGTCTTAAGGCATGCTCAATGCTACCTCTATTACACCCCCCCCCAATTTTGTCCTAAATTCATTGTATTAGTAGTAGGTAGGTAATAAAATATAAGAGAGAAAAATGTAGTAAGAGTGGAAATTTATAGATAGCATTGGACATGCCCTTAGAGAAGAAAAACTAAGGCTCAGTTTTTTCAGCTTAACGGATTAATAGCTTAACGACTTATCTATGTTTTAAAAAGACATATGTTTTGAGTTTTTTGAGTTCATTTTTTCATTGTTTCGAAGATGGGTTCTAACGCTTTAAAAAGCAAGTCAGACGAAATGGATCCGAATATCGAGATTACCTTGAGAAGCGCTTGAAATTCAGTTATTTCATCCGTTCAGCCGTTAATATCAGCGGAAAAGAACGGGGCCAAAGATCTTAAAAAACACTAAGATAATACTCCATGGATATGTGCAAACCTGTATCCAAAAGGCAATAGCGACTTTTTTTAAACAGAGGGAGTAAAATGATAAAGCATTTAGCTGGTCCGTCCTCCCTTCGCCACATGTCTATGCTAGCCTCACCTGCCCTAACCAGAGGTTGGGGTGAAAACAGGTCGGATTCGGATAATGGCTAAACCATATTCTACCCTTATGGTTATTCTCGGAACTGGATACGAATACAGCTAGGTCGGTTACAGATACGGATGCAAGAAATGTTGACACGGATACTAGCGGATTCGAGTCAAATCTAATATAGTCACGAAAGTTTGTCAGAACATACAAACCCCACAAATTGTACGTCCAGAATTGATTAAAGCGGTTATGCAATTAAATTTATTATAGCATTTATAATATTTATAGAAAATGTATCGTAAACTTTCACATTTGCATGCATAAATAACTAACGACCAATAGTGTTGCGCCAACACTACAGTACACTATACAATGACAAAAGCATATATACTGATATACATACTTGAAAAATGACATATGATACGGTAACCACACATATATAGAATATATAATAGGAACCCAACAATATGATAATATGACAAAGCAACATGGTTCAAGGTTCACATTAAGACAGTTACACATACACTTTAAACAACATACTGCTGCTTCGATTGGATTCCATATCAGATCTAGCACGAACAATGAATAAAACTACATAAAAATATTGCACTTATAGCATAACAGAGCAGAGGTATGAGCATTAGAACATGGGCATGAACATATATTAGGGAGTAGCGGTAGCTAGCAGAAGCAGAGCAAGCATAGACACGCCGGCGCGCGCCGGTAGGCGGTAGCAGCGTACCTGCAGGGGAAGAGGAGAGACTGGAGGCGGCGGCCAGTGGGTCGGCGACGGGCGGTACGACGGCCTGTGAGCGGTGCGGGCAGCCTGTGGGAACGCCGGCGGCGGCGGCGGCGCGGCACCCTTTGGCTGTGGGCGTGCGGACTGATGAGGTAGGTTACATGCCTCTGAGCAGGGCTCGACAAAAAACTCGGGCTTGACGAGCCACCCGAAATCGGATCAAGCTCGCTTGAGCTTTATTCAAGCCGATCTGGAGCCAGGTATCAAGCACGATTATATATCGAGCCGAGCTCGAGCTGACGGTTTCGGCTCGAATGCCCAAATAGTTATTCACTAATTGACAATTCTAACCTTTAAACCGCCTAGTTGTTAGTACTATAGGCTCATTGGTCATTGTTTAGCACTATACTTTTATGCATTTATGGCTATAATTAAGGAACATTATTCGATTTTAACCGTATCATGTTATTAGTTTAGTATTTATTTTTGAGACAGTTGCATTGTCAATCTAAAATTATAAAAAATAGATATTTAATGATTTTTGAGTCAAACCGAGCCGATCTCAAGCTTAACCAAGCCAAACCGATCTTGAGGTCGAGCCTTACACCGGGCTCGATATACATTCGAGCCGAGCCAGCTCGATATACATTCGAGCTGAACCCGAGCCGAGCTCGAGCCAAACCGAGCTTGAGCCTTAGCATGCTCAGCTCGCTCAACATCGGCTCAAGATCGGCTCGAATCCACCTCTACTTACGAGCTGGGGGCGGATCGAATCAGAGTTTCCTTAGGTAGCCACAGACCTACAGTTCTCCTTGAACTTGTGTGCTTCGTGGAAAAGAAGCAAACAAAGGTACACTCGATTGCTGTCATGTTCTCTGCCACAGACTGGCATCGTCGCCAGTTAGGCCCTCTAGAAAAAAAAAAAGGTGGAGCTATATTGTATGAGAACATAATTACCCATCTTCGGGGGTAAGGGTGGAACAACCTCTCAATCTACTTACTTACTGCAGCTTAGGATGGGCGTCGCCGTCTATGCATGACTTCTTGTTTTAATTTCCCCTACGCCGAGGACGTTGTCTTGGCCAAGAGACATAGTTAGTTGTTGTTTCCATTTGGATCTTATTTCTTATTGTTGATACTCGGCAAGACCCAACCAGATGATGATGTATGCTGGTTGGTAGTGAGAGGAATCTTAGTATCCATAAAAAAGGTGTGATGGAAAAACAATCATTTGATTTAGTATTTTGCTCTCCCTTAGCAGCAGCAAAGGAGTCTATCCGCCTGCCTAGCTTTGGATCCCCCGATGCAATGCCAAAAAGGAAACTCGACGATTCCCTGAGGTTGATAAGTCTGATGACTTAGCAGCAGTGCGGAATTGAGTTTCTAGTATGGTGGATTTGATCTATAGGTCGGGGGAAAATAAATACATACCAAAATGTTCAATGAAGGAAGGCACAAGGTATAGGACCAACCCACCCATACTGAGAGAGAGAAATGCTTTTCTTTCCATTCCCTATGAGTCATCGAGATAAAAAAAAAAGGATACCATTACTGATAATTGGTCCCCCAAAGACGATTTCGCCGGCGGGACGGGCAGTTTGTCAAGATCGTAGGGGCCGTTGTTGACGGGGGAATGCCGTGGATGACCACCATGGATGAGCTCGTCGGCGGTGTGGGTAGCTCGCCAGAGTCACGGGGTTCACCATACGAAGTGTTGCATCGATCGTGAAGGACCTCGCCTGGGTCATCGTGGAGGGGGTCAATGGGGCCACCATAGAGGAGCTCACCGACAGCGTTAGTAGATCGCTAGCGGTAAGTGTGGAGGCAGTTGCGCTGTCGAGGAACTCGCCAAGGTTGTCATCGACAGGGACTGCCGTGGAGGATGTTAGAAGTTGATATCGAATATGTGTACGAGTAGGTTATAAGGAGTCTGTATTGTAATAGACAGGGTTGGTTTAGAGTTAGAGTCGGCTCTAGCTAGACCTCCACTATATAAAGGGAGACACCCCTGGTGTAACCAACGTACGACTATGTAGCAGTTTAGGCTCGCAGGAGGTCGTGGCCGGCTTGTGGCCGCGACCCACGGTGGTGAGCTGTGTTGTTGGGAAGAAGCGTCTATAATCATTGTCCCGCAGATATAGCATGAAAGGTGAACTGCGTTATCAAATATCGTGCCTCCGGTGTCGTTTCTAGATCACGTCACGTCCGGTTTTCTAACAGAGGATCTTGCTAGGATCCCGGGAGCCACGCCACGGAGGAGCTCATCGGAAGGGGTGCCATACTGGTATTTGATACCAATTCGGATATCTGAAAAAACTCGATGTGATACAAATGGTTCATAGATCTTTTCACAATTTTACTTGAATTCGGGTTCTTATTTTTGCTAAGGAGTATGTTAATATGCATATAAAATATATGCCATATTCATTCTCTATCAATTTAGATATCTGATGATTTGGCAAAATTTGGATATTCAGATATCTACCCACCGAGGTCGTCGTGGAGGGGGCCAGGGCCACCATGGAGGAGCACATCGACGGTGCGGGCAGCTTACAAGGATCATGGGCGCCGAGGAGGGGGATCGATGTATATCTGGTGGAAAAATTCAATTGGATGTATACATGTTGGAACAATCCAATTGTTTTACCGGAACATTTTAGTTTGACTATTAAAGCATGCTCCTATGCCTACTAGAACATGGTCATAAGGAACATGCATGCTCATAAGCATTTCTTGGTGCAATATATTTTTACAACATGTGAAACAAAGATAATGTGCTACTGAAACATTTTTCAGCAACACGTGAAACAATAACAAATACTTGTGCATTTTTTTTATAACATGCAAAAAATGTTCTACCAAAACGCTTTAATCTGCCTATCGACGGCTAGAACAATTCAATTGACCTACTAAAACATAGTAATAGACGGATCGGAACATGCTCATAGGTATTTTTTGTGCAACGTTTTTTTTATAACATGTGAAACAAAAAGTACGGTTACTGAAACATTTTCTAAAAAGATGTAAAACAAAAATACTCGGTGTGACATTTTTCGACAACATGCAAAACAAAATTAATGCGTTAGTACAACATTATTCAACAACGTATGAAATAAAACTAGAATTTGGAGAGCACTAGACGCGAAGAGACGCTGAGATCATTGGCTGATACACAACACACTTTTGTAGACCGGGCACCGTGCATAGGTAGCGGTAGATGGGGCGCGATAATGTGTCCTTGTCCCGCAGGGTCCTATGTCACTATTGCGAACAGTTTTAACCTTTATAAACGATTCAATATAGTCACTATGCCAGTATCTAAATTTAGAGACTCTCTCGACCCCGTCCGGTCTTTATATTTAAAGACACTATTCGATCTCTATATCTTTTTGATCTTTATATATTTCGAGGATAGAGATTGCTTGAGAGGATGAAAATATGGAGAGGGAATAAGGTTAGAAAAGGAATATAGAGAATGAAATTTAGAGACACTAGTGGACGGTGGTGATGCTCATATCCCCTGAAACAATCAATTTCATTATGTTACTATTGTTTTATATATTTTCTAATTTTAACATTTTTTATATATTGATAGTCTGCATGCTCCTCTGTCGCTGCCACTCTACCGTGAGCTCACCGCTGACCGCCGCTGCGAGGTTGCCGCCACGCAATCGTCGTCCATTGCCGCTCGAAGGAGGAGGAGCTTGCCGCGCCGCCACCGGAGGAGAACTCGCCTCGTCAGAGCTCATCGAAGTTGAGCGAGATTGGATTGGAGAGGAAGGAGGAGGAGGAAGAAGGAGATGAGAGGATGACATGTGGGACCCAGCTGCCAGGTGAGTATTTTCCAGCGTATAGTGCCTATAATGGCATACATAAAACTAAGCAGCAGTTTATCGAGACATATATAATAACGCTTTTACTCAGTCATAGGCGCCTGCGTTTGGACTGGCGTGCAAGCGATTTTTCGCTCGTAGCAGGTGATTTTCCAATGCATGCGCATGTGCGGTTTGCTAGTGTTAATACCGGATCGATGAGGCATGCATGGCGCGCAGTTAGTGTGTTAATCGCGCAGCTCATGAGATGCCCTGTTTGTTTTTCCATTTTTTTGAGTTTATATTTATGTGAAAAATGTTTTTAATAATGCAATGTCTATTTTTATTTGATTAAATCGATGTAAATGAGACGCAAATACATCAATAACAAATCATATTTAGTTGCTATGCCTATTTTGCTTTGTTTAAATTTTTTTCACATCTTTTATACTATTTTTTCAATTGTGTTTGTCGCTGAAATTTCTATGGTTTTATACTAAAAATTCAATCGCCTGTGCTAAATGTTAAAACGCAGACGCCTGCGTTGTGACTGGTCCACTATTAATAAAATAATACTCCCTCCATCCTAAAATAGTTGTCGTTTTAGATATGTCCTAAGTCAATATTTTAAAATTTTATCTATAAAATACTTCCAAACCATTTAGATTCGAAACATAAAATTTATATAGATGAATTCGTTTCGAATAGAACTTTCATAAAAGTATAATTTTAATGCATGTTAAAATTAAAGTACAATAGTTTTTAGTGGTCAAAGTTGCATTTTGGAGACCGTGTCAATATCCAAAACGACAACTATTTCATAACGGAGGGAGTAGTGTTTTAATAGTGGCAGTTGTGACACCCTTAACTTCCCAATGGCATACATGATAAAATCCTTAAACCCTAACCCTATGGGACAAGGCACTCATCCAATTCCAATCCACGACAGAGCCGCCGCAGCCACCCTTGCCCTCATCCACGATGGAGATGGAGGTGGAGATGGAGACGGATCCGCCGCCGTCGCCGCCGCCCTTGCCCTCATCGACGATGGAGATGGAGACGGAGACGGAGCCGGAGGTCACGGAGCCGGTGGCGGACGACGAGCTTGACTGCATCTTCCGGCACTGCTTCTGCCGGTGGTGTCGCTCCAGCCCATGGCGGATCCCTCGCGTCGCCCCCGGCAGGGACTACGAGGGCGTTGCGGCGGAAGATAGCGCCGCCGCCGCGTGGTCGCTGTTCATCGGCTTCACCTCCCCCAGCGACAGCCTGCTACGCCTGCGCCGGTTCCGCGTCGCGCGTTCCGGCCGCGTCCTCGGCCGGAGCGACGACTCCCTCGACAACGTCCTGGACGACGTCGACTACGGAGCCAAGGGCATATCGTCACTCGTTTGCGTTTCCGCCGCCAAGCCATCCCCCGACGCCCGCTCGCTCTCCTTCTCCCTCCTCAGCAAGGAATTCGATGACCCCCGATTCCACGCCGTCCAGCTGGATCTGGACTTCGGCGCCGGCGCCGGTAGGAGGATGACCCTGCCTGACGTACCTCCAGTCCCCTTCTTCCCGACCAGCGCCATCTCGGCCGCCGGCGCCCTCTGGGTGCCCTGTTTCACCACCTTCCGTGGTCCATCCCACCTCGTGATGCGGCGACGCAGCCACGGCGACCAATCCGATCCGTGGGAGACAGTCGCCACCATGGAGGCGACTAGCTCGCCGGAGTCACGCTGGAACCTCATCTCTGGGTATGCTGTGGTCGGCGACATCATCCTGCTGTCACTGCCGCCGCCTCACCTCTTCGTCGCCTTCAGTTGCTCCACCTGCACCTTCACGCCAGTCGCCACTACCGCCGGCAGCGGCGCCAAGAAATCCGACTACTTCCCTCTCTGCGGGCGCAGTGTGCACGTTAAAGAAGACGACACCATCTACTTCCTCCATTACCGGGCCGTCTATGCCTACAAGCTGGAGGAGCAGCAGGACGGGCATTACCAGATCGCACCCCCTACACTTGCTGTTGATCGCCTCTGCCCTTTCGAGAGCAATGAGGGCTATGAATTCCTCACGCATCTGGGCGACCGGGACATGTGCTACTGCTACGTCTGGTCACGCCCAGACCTGGGCTGCTGCAATCGTGATGATACCTTACACATGTTAATCACCACCTTTAGGGTTAAGGGCTCCATTAACCGCAGCAACCACAATGGCGCGGGGTTCCAGATTTTGCATTCCACATGCCGCCAGCTACACAAATCGCAGATCAAACCCAATAATTTCTTCTACTTGCGACAGTAAGTGATGCTTTAGTTTCCTTAGTTTCTCACTTGTCAGTCATTTTTTGCGTAATTCTTACTTAGTGCGAAAAATGTTCCTTCTGCTTGACCACTAGGGAGCACAGGGAGTTCAATCATGAGACTACAATGCCCCCGGCAAAAAAGAAGAAGGACAGTGCAATGGCACCTTCGATGCTCACGGAATTTCCAGGCAGCTCCAATGTGGTACAATCTGCCAAGATCCTTCCTTGTTGCAGGTCAGAAGATGTCTGCCTCCCAACTTCATTTCTATGGTTTACTGCTAGTTTGATGCATACTTGAATGCCACCTTGTGTATTGCAATTCTCACAGGGAGTTCTTGAATAAAATGCTGTGCCTAGGCGCTATCATGCTTGAGGGCTCTGCTATCAAGATCAAGCGAACTCTATATATTATCTGCCAAGTTTCTTCTCGTTCAACTGTGTATGAGATTAGTATCTTGAATGGAAGGCTGCCTTGCAATGGCAAAACTCACAAATCGCATTACTTCTTGGAAACATCTGCATGTGATGATGCAAATGATCTGATGGAACGTCCTCCCTCATGGGAGGGACGTCCTCTCTCATTGCAGTTTGTCTGCGACGGTACATTCATATATGGTGTCCCAAACAAAAGAAATGAAATATATAAGTATTGTTTGGATCTGGGAATCCCCTATGACCATTATGTAAGAAGGCCTAGGGGTGATGATTTTTCGATAAAACTTGTTCTTCGAGTTGGCTACAAGATTATTGCTATATGTGATACTCTTGGAGCTGTCTATTATTGGTGTTATGGGGCAGACAACTGGGAACGTCGCAATATTTGTGGTATTTATGGACCTGCTGATCTAGAAACGAAGGTTAACTTGATTGGATATGTGGTCTTGAGTGATGAATTGTTCATGGTTTATGATACTGAAACGAGTAGCTGTTTTTTGTTTGACCTGGTGAAGGATACCTGGAGTGTTGTCATGCCATATCCTGATCCATCAAGTGTGGTGCCTGGATGGGGGCGATTTTTATGTGGGAGATCTGTATTTGCTGCAGGTTTTATTTACACATGTGCATATGGAGGGCTTGCTGCCTATGAGAAGATCGAACTAGAAGATGACACTCATTCCCTCGGCAGTCAGATTTTGTTGATAATTCCATGGCGCAAGAATTGGGAGGCAAGTACAATGTGTTTGGAATATGTTGGCATGGACAAAACATCTGGTGCCATTATGTTTTGCGCAGTGCAGGGTCAAGGTGAACACTATATCTCACTTGCACCTTCTATTGTATTAGAGTTTTGAGTTCGTAATTGTGTTGTGATTATTGCATTTTTTGTTTTTTTTTTTGCTAGGTTATAATGGTTGTCGTCGCTGGGGTGCACGGTACAACCATCATTCTGTGTTTATCACCACTATCCAGGTTCATACTGCAAGGATGCCTAACGGCAAATTGGAACCTGTGGCAATCCACCCTGTGGATGTTGGCACCTACTTCGTTGAGCAGGATGGAGGTCCAATCTGGACCACCACTTGTTTTGCAGTTGAAGCTGATGTATGTATAGGTTTATGATAATTAAGATGGATCGATGATGGAACTCATTATCCGTTGCGATGTAATATGATATATTTATGACTTTGCATCATGATGATGTAGTTGATGTTTTGCGCACGTGGATCATGATCATGTGTGTTTGAAGCTGACCGACCTTGATATATGGCAGCTTGATTGATATTTTCCTTATGATGTTTATGTTCCTTTTTTGTCTGGTCTGGCAACCTGCAGTGTTTGGTATCTGTCATAGTATAGCGAATTTAATTGCATGAGGCAGCATTATGCATAAGGTATATAGGTTTCTCGAATATTTTTTCTTCTGTTTTCTGGTAAGATTAATTCTGTTTTGCCATTTAGATGGAATGGCTTAATTTGTATACGCTTCATGAAGATTGCAACAGATTGACCGGACCACATCGCTCACTTTCAAAAAGGGTTTATGTATTCCTATAAAAAACCCTTCGACATCATACAAACGGGAGTTCTCAGGGGTGCTGTTCTACCATTTTCTTCTCTCTTTGTTGTTTTTGAAACACATATGCTTTGAGTTTTTTGAGTCCTTTTTTCGCTGTTTGGAAGATGGGTCCTACCTAACACTTTTAAAAGCAAGTCAAACGAAATGTATCTAAATCTTGAGACTATATCGAGAAACTCTCGAAATTCAGTCATTTCAGCCGTTCAGCTGTTCAGATCAGCTCAAAAGAACAGGGCCATCTTCTACCTACAATCCTTCTCTGCTTGTCCGCTGCGTCCTAGCCATGGGGTCACCGGACTCGGTATCCAGGCTCTCCTTGGGTTGGTGTGGTTCTCCAGACACTTCGCCGGCCCTCTCGCCAAAAGGGGGAGGCCCTATCATCCCAGATCTGGGAGTTTCTTCACCAGTCTCCGTCCTGGGCTCACTGGTTGCAAGCCGGGCGACCTCCAGCGCTGCTATTGGTGATGCGTCCGGTGCTCTTGTGCCAGTTTCCCTGCGAGAGGGACCTCCGCCGCGCTTCAATGGTCGCCTAGTGTTCCCTGAAAAGGAGGTCGTCAGGAGCATTCAAGATCGCTTGGGTCCGGCAGGTGGCTTTCACCCCGTGCGGCAGGAGGTCTCCACCCACGGGGCCAGCCAAGCATCAATTGTGCCGACCTACCACTCTGGCGAAGGTTGGCAGGAAGTTAAGGCCAAGCATTGGTGGCGCAAAGGTGCTCAAAGGCAGCAGCGTTCCCCCAAGAGGGCTCCTCCCCAGAAATTTCTTCTCAACGCTGTGAGACGCTGCTTCAGATGTCTTGCCTCAGATCACCAGGTTGCTCATTGCCGTGATCCCCCTCGTTGCCTGCGTTGCCTTGCCTCCGGGCATCTTGCCCGGAACTGCAAGGGGGGTCGCAAGATTTGGCGGCTTGTTGCTGAACAGAAAAAGTTTCAAGAGCTCAAGATGTGGCCTGCAAGGGGCTCGTTGCCTCCGTCTCCTCCGTCGGGGCCTGCCTGAGATGTGGCTTCCCTGCCGCCGGGGGACCCTGCCGTGCGTCCAGGCTTCATGGTTAGGTACGTCCAGCACTCCCGTGCAACCGCTCAGGAAGATCGCACTTTATCCAAGCTAGCTTTGCTCATCTTCGACCAGAGTGATCTACAACCTTCCACCCCGCAGCAGATCCTTAGTCACATTTACAATTGCTCTAACCTAAACCCGGGTGATGTCTCTGTTGCGGCTTTTGGTCACCGCTCTTTCATAGCTAGATGTGCCTCTGAGCAAATCCGAGACTCAATTCTTTCCTTGAGTCCTATCCATGAGCTTACTGTCAACTTAGTCCTATCGAAGTGGTCTCGTCGTGCTCTAGGAGATTTATCCACGGCAAGGTTTAAGATCAGGGTCTGTGTGGAGGGTCTCCCTCCGCACGCCTGGAACCTGGAAACTGCTCAAGCTTTGTTCAGCCACACTGGAACAGTCCTTGAGATTGTTGAGCCAAAATCAGATAAAGAAATGGGATGTCTGTGCCTGTGGCTTTGGACGTCGGACAGCTATGGCCTTGCAAAAACATCTGTTGTCCACATCCAAGAACCACCGTTTCAACAGCACCTATTGTCCAGAGAGGTTGGCATTCAAACCCGAAGAGATGACTTCGCGAGATCCCAGTGGATGGCTTTCAACGTCCTGATCCATGTCGATGAGATCCTTGATTTCGAGCCGCGCCACATCACTAGAGGGCCAATGGGCGAACAGGTCATACCCGGAGAGTGGGCACCAAGGGGATATACTTTTAACTGGAATCTCGGAGAGAGGGATGATGTGATTCGCAGGAACTCTGTCCCCATACGCGATCGTCTGCAATTTGGTTCAGACAATCGATCTCCATCACCACCTTCGCAGGGGGGTAGAGGGCGTGGCCACTTTCAAGGAAGCAACCTGCAGGGACACGAAAATGCTGGAGATGACAGCTCTAGGGGGGAGCATGACAACTCAAATTCCTCAAACAAATCTTCAAGGAGTCGCCATAATAACAGAAGCAGAAATCGCTCCCACAACCTCCAGCTACCCAACAACAACAACTTGCAGATCTTGAAGAGGGTTGCTGTGTTCCCAAGTGAGACTGCGCAAGTGGAGGATCCACTGATTGATCAAGGGCTGATAATTCAGCCTTCTTCTCAGCCGGACCTTCTGGCTGGCTCAGTTCAGAATTTCATTGAACCGGATTTGTCCCCCCACCGTGAGATTGCTCCAATATGGTCAGCTGATCCAATGGTTGCTGAAGCCTTGTGCGAGCCTGCTCCAAACCAATCAACTCGAAACAATCTTTCTCTGTCTCAGCAGGGCACTGGCATTCAAGCTAACACCTCTGCCAACATAAGAAGAATTTTTTCAGGACATATGCCGACGGCGCTGCTCGATGCCCCGGCACGCTCCGTGCCGGATGAATTGCAGACTGCTGACCAGGGCATTTGCAAAAGAAGGAGCGTCAGACTAGCCAACAAACCGGCTGCAAATCTGCCGGTTGCGGTGCGCGCACAACGTAAACTCGCCAAAGAGCTTGGGACTCTTCACGCCACCAAGCCATGGGATGATGAAGCAACACGCAGCTTCGTCAATTTCTTCAACATTCCACTTTCGCCTGATGCCATCAAGATCATTGCCCATGTGGCACACTTGGGCGGCCACGATCTTTTCAAGCTGGTGGGTGCTTCCTCCTGGGCGGCACAGGAGCGACCATGACCAACCAGTTGTTTTGGCCCGGCTGGCCATGGCGACGCCAGACTCTTCATTCAATGGGCCGCCAACTAAAAACTTACCTTGTAGCGAAGTCTATTTCCACTTTGATGTTGTTCGTTTCGGTGGACCGGTGGTTGACCACCCCTGTAATAGGGCTAGACAAACTCTGGCATCTATGTTTCCTGGCGGGGACCCTTCCCTGCCGTCTGCATCTGCATGCCGTCCATGGGATCTCCTTCCACCGGTTGGTTGCTATTGTACTGTTTCTTAATGTCAGTACACAAATGTAATACCCTATCGTGGAATGTTAGGGGTCTAAACACTCCTGCTAAAAGAGCTGCTATCAAATGCATGGTTCAACAATCTGCAGCCAACATTGTTGCCGTTCAGGAAACGAAGATCCAAGACCTCAATCCATTTCTGGTGAGTGAGTTTTTGGGCAGAAATTTCTCAGACAGCTTTCTCTTTCTGCCGGCCCAGGGCACCCGAGGAGGTATCGTGCTGGCTTGCGACTCCAATGTTTTTACGATGGATTGCAAACACATAGGCCAATTCTCCATCACAGCTGAAATAACAATGCTCCATAATGGTGACTGCTGGGATGTTACTACGGTGTATGGCCCACAATCAGAACCTGATAAGAGAAGATTTATGCAGGAGCTGTTGTCGTTAAGGCAGGTGGTTGGCATCAGATGGCTTATGTGTGGAGACTTCAACATGATCACCTGTGTCAGAGACAAGAACTCGACAGACAACATTAACTTTCGGCTGATAAATGATTTTAATTCCACGATGCGTGCTTGTGGGCTCAAATTAATCTCCATGACGGGCAAGCGGTTCACATGGTCAAATCACCGGAGGGTGCCAATCCAAACGAAGATTGATCACTTCTTTTCTTCCGGGGATTGGGACATTCAATTCCCATCGGCCCTTCTACATCCATTGGCGGCATCAGTTTCAGACCACAACCCTCTGCTTCTTGTCGGCAACAACAATTCTGCCACCAATAGAGGCTTCCGTTTTGAAAATTTCTAGACCAAGCTTCCTCGTTTCATTCAAGCCGTGCAAGAAGCCTGGACTCAGCCGGTTATTTCTGCTGACGCAATCTGGATCATCCACACCAAATTAAGAAGGGTAGCAAAGAAACTCAAATCGTGGAGTCGGACGATACTAGGAAAAATTGACTTTAACCTAGCTTTGGTCAATGAGGTGATTCTCCGGCTTGACTGCGCCAACGAAATAAGGGATTTGTCGGACCTAGAGACGGAGCTGCTCCAATCCTTGCGTTGTAGAGCATTGGGGCTGGCTGCTATCATCAGACTCCGTTACAAGCAAAGAGCCCGAGCCATCAAAATAAGAGCAGGAGATGCCAACACAAAATTTTTCCACAGAAAGGTATCCGCCAGAAGGAGGAAAAACCATATTCAATCTTTAAGATCATCGGACACCAACCAGCTGATCTTCGACCAAAACAGCAAGGCCGCCGAAATCCTACAATTCTTTAAAAAGGGACTCGGCACCTACGATCAAAGACAAGCGAGCCTAAGATGGCCGGACTTGCAACTTCCGCAGGTAAATTTAAATGATTTGGACGAACCCTTTACAGAAGAAGAGATCAAAAGAGCGATCTGGAACTCCTCTGATGACAGGGCTCCAGGACCGGATGGTTTTGGTCCCCTCTTTTACAAAGCTGCTTGGATTATAATCAAGGACGACCTTCTCAACCTCTTCCAACAACTTTATCTTCTCAGGACTCGTCGTCTCCACTTGATCAACACTGCTCACATTGTTCTGCTCCCAAAGAAGTTGGAATGTGAGAGTGTAAAAGATTTTCGGCCTATATCTTTAATGCACAATATAGGCAAAGTGTTCTCAAAGGTGCTTGCCGGCCGGCTATCCAGGGTCATAGATCAACTGATCTCAGAAGAGCAGAGTGCTTTTATTAGAGGACGTTCCATCCAGGACAATTTCATGGCGGTACAACGCAGCGTACAGCAGATGCACAAAAGCAAGAAGTCAGGCCTTTTCATCAAGCTAGATTTCCACAAGGCTTTTGACAGTGTCAATTGGGCGTACCTCCTAGAAGCATTAAGGGCTTTTGGCTTCAGTTACAGGTGGTGCAATTGGATCTCTAGTATTCTGGCAACATCTAGCTCTAGGGTCCTGCTGAATGGTATCCCAGGGGAGACGTTCATGCATGCAAAAGGCGTCCGGCAAGGTGATCCGCTATCGCCGCTCCTTTTCATTCTTGCCATTGAGCCGCTGAGAGCCATCATCATGACGTGTCAACAGCTTGGTTTTCTCAGACCAATGCCAATAAGACAAAATCCCCTTTGCATATCCCTATATGCAGATGATGTGGCTCTCATGGCCAATCCTGATGATCAGGAGTTAAGATACATATGGGCATCGTTACAACTATTTGGGGAGGCCACTGGACTAAAGGTCAATATGGAAAAAAGTGAGGTGTACCCAATCCATGTTTCACAGGCGGTTTTACAAACTCTAATGCAATCCTTCTCAGCTTCAACCAAGTCCTTTCCTTGCAACTACTTGGGGCTACCTCTGCGGCCACAAAGCTAAAAAGAAGTGATTTCCAGGCGGTGGTGCAGAAAGTCAAGGCAAAACTTCCAGCTTGGGCAGGTAAATGGATATCCAGGGCTGGCAGGCTGGTCCTAGTTAACTCAATTCTCACCTCTACACTCATCTACTTCCTCACCTGTTTTGAACCACCAACCTAGGCGATAAAAAAAATCGATAGAATTCGTCGGGATTCCTCTGGAAAGGACAAGAAGACTGCAAAGGTGGTCATTGCAGGATAAATTGGGTCAAGGTTTGCCGCCCAAAAGAGATGGGCGGACTAGGAATAAAAGACTTAGGAAAATTGGCAAGAGCCCTGCGTCTGAGATGGTGGTGGCGCTCATGGCAGTCACCCAACCTTGGTAATGTGGCACACGACAACAACATAGATGAGGCACTGTTCAACGCTTCAACCATTTTGCGCCTTGGAGATGGTGAAAAGGCAAACTTCTGGACTAGCGCCTGGCTTCATGGCTTATCCCCGAAAGCCATTGCCCCTGAGTGCTATCTTTTGGTCCCAAAAAACTGTAAGAGCTTGGTTAGAAGAGAATTAACGGATCATCGGTGGACGGCAATAGCTCATAAAATTGACAACGAAGAGCAGTTAGAGCAATTCTTTTGGCTCATTGCCCAAACTCTAAATGTTGTTTTGCAGCCGGGAACACAGGACTCTATATCCTGGAAATGGACTACACATCGTCAGTACTCAGCAGCTTGGGCTTACAAGATACAGTTCACAGGAGCGATAGCCGACGGGAACACCTTTATCCGGATATGGCGGGCACACGCATAACACAGATGCTGTTTTTTTGTTTGGATGACAATGCACAATGCAATCCTAACAGCCGATAGTGTAACATCTCAAATTTTCAAAACCAAATTTGGCACGTTAATAATTTCATTAAAATGCATAATTGAAATATTAAAACTAATTAAGCATTGAAAATCATCATGGCATCATCATTGCAAACAATCTTCTGGAATTGGTTCGGGTCATTAATTTTAAAGTAAAAAATCATTGTCGTGGGTATCAGTTATTTAAAAGTATTTTAAATAATTTTGTCAAGCTTTTGAAAGAAGAAAAGAGAAAAACAATAATTGAAAATAAAAATCTCCCCTTCTCTCGGGCCGAGTTTCCCCTGCCCAGCCTTCTCCTCGCACCCCTGCTCTTCCCCGCGCGGCCCAGCTCCTCGGCCCAGCTTGCGCCAGCTGCGTCCCTCACTGACCGACGGGCCCGCGCTTTGTCTCCCCCTCACCCTCGCTGACCAACAGGCCCCACCGGTCAGGCCCTTCCCCGTCGTTTTCCCCTTCCCTCGCGAGTGTCTCTCTCTCTCTCTCTCTCTCTCTCTCTCTCTCTCTCTCTCCCTCTCGCTCTCCTTGCAGTTCCCTTCCCCGCTCCCTTCTCTCTCCCCATGCAGCAGCGTCTGCCTGCCCGCCCGGCAGTCCATGGCGCCTTGTCGCCTCCAGGCCTGGCCCATGTTGCCTCGCCGACCGCCTCTGCTCGCGCAATCCGGTCTTTGCCCGCCATAACTCCCTCGTCGCGCCGTCGCCTAGCTTTTTAATCCGCCGCCTACCCTCCGCCCGCGTCGCCCGTACACTTGGCGCCACCTATTCCCCCGGAGACCGTGCCCTTGACCTCTGCGGCGCAATCCCCTCCGTCTCCAGTGCATCTCTGCGGCGTCGTCGCCTCGCCGCCGCTATTGCTCAACAGCGGACGTCTTTCGCTGCCTGGGCTTTCATGGCGGTGGGTGAGCGAAGCCGTGTCCTCTCGTCGCCTATAAAACCGGCCCTGTGCCCTCCGATGTTACCTCGCCTAGCGCCGTGCCGTGCCCGATCCTTCCCTTTGGTGAGCCCGCCTCCTTGCCCTCTCCTCCATCACCCAGCTGCCCTCTCCCTCACCGTCTTCCTCCTTTGCTGGTGTCATCAGGAAGCCGCGCCACCGCCGGAGTTGGGAGACGCCGCCGCCGCCGAAGGCTCCCCTGTTAGCCGCCGCATCTCGGCGTCGCGCCGCCTCTGGGGTGAGCCTCATTCGCCGCCGAGACCCTCTTTAGCATCGCCGTCGCTCCCTCTTCCTCTCCCCGCGCGGAATCGGCCGCCGGTGGCCGGTCTCGCCTTGCCCTTCGATCGCCGCCGCCTCGGTCCGGGGTGGAAGGCGATGGGGAGTGAAGGGGGGAAGGCTCCGTCTCGGTTCCGGCCCGTGGGCCTCGCCCCGATTCCGGGCCGACCGGCTTAGCCGGGTTGTCCCCTTTTTATTTTTCAAAAACGAACTTAAAAAGGCCCTAGCACAAAAGATTTTGCAGATTATAGCAGATGCCATCCCAAAATTCTGTAAAAACTCTCAAAAATACCCTGCAGCAAGATGGGTTTTATAAAAATGCTAAATCAATTCTGCACCCATGTAACCACTGCATTTCTATTAGTTCAAGTGCTTAGGTTCCATTAGTTCATGTGCATATACAAAATAAGTTAACATCATTCTTTTAAAATAAAATGCATGGAAATATTTTGTGCCTGATGTACTGTTATTTTCATTTGTATGTTTGGATCGTGCTCGAGTAGGAGGCCAAGGTGTTGTAGACCCGTCCGACGTCGCTGGTTGTTCCTATCCGTCGTCCGACCAAGGCAAGTCCCCTTGACCATACTGTGAGCCATTTTACTTTGTTTTAAAAACAATTTATTAGGGATTGAAAACTTGCATGCTAAATTAAAAAGTAAAAGTATCGTATTTACTAGTTATTAGTTATGCAACCTAGATAATCATGGTAAGAATAGTGATAGGCTTAAACCATAAGGCATCCATGCCACTGTAGAGTTGGCTTTGGATAGAAATGCCATCGCAGAGATCGAAATAGCTCAGATGCCATTATAAAGTCTGGATTCGTGCATATATGCCATTTTGGACGATTTACGGGAATTTCGGGAGAAATACTGGAACAAATAAGGTGAGAAATATGGGCTGACATGTGGGCCCCACATGTCAGCCTCTCCATCCCTCTTCTTCCTCCTCCCCTCTCTCTCCCCTCTTCTCTCTCCTTCCCCAATCTCTCTCCCCGAGCTCTCAGGAGCCGGCCGAGGTCGCCGCCGTCTCCCTCGCCTCATGAGCGCCGCCGCCTCCTTGGCCTTGCCTGTCGCTGCATCCTCCTCGCCTCGACACCGGAGCGCCGCCGCATCCCCTTCGACGAGCACGCGCCGCCAACGGTGTACGCTTCGATGAGCATCCAACGGTGTACTCTTCGCGGCCAGCAGTGAACTATTGCGGCGGCATGGCATGGCGGCGGCGGCAAGCTTCGGTCCACGGTGAAGATGGTGCTACGGCTTGTACTAGCTGCAATCAACGTGTCTAAAAGCACTGGAGTGGGTCGTGGAGGCTTACCAGAGCGGCGGCGAGGTCCGGGGTGGCTCGGGTCGAGCTCGCGGCGTAGCCCGGCGGCGGCGAAGGCAGAGCACTCGGCGGCGAGCTAGGTCGGGTACTCCTCGGGCTCAATTGTAGCTAGAGGGAGGTGGAAGAGATCGAGGCGGAGCCCTTGGACAAGGTTGGTGACGCCGGGGAGCTTTGGCGAGGGGGAAGTTGAGAAGGGCGAGAACGGTGGAGGAGGCGTGCTCGTCGAAGGGACGCGGCAAGGAGGCGGCGGCGCGTGGCGGCTTCAGGCGAGTGAGGGAGGCGGGCCTCGCCGGCGGCTCGGAGAGCTCGGGGAGAGAGATTGGGGAAGGAGAGAGAAGAGGGGAGAGAGAGATCGGAGAGAGACGGAGAGAGACGGAGAGAGAGGGGAGGAGGAAGAAGAGGGAGTGGAGAGACTGACATGTGGGCCCCACATGTCAGTGTGTATTTTAAACCGTATTTCGATCCGTATTTCTCCCGAAATTCCCGTAAATCGTCCAAAATGGCATATATGCACGAATCCAGACTTTATAATGGCGTCTGAGCTATTTCGATCTCTGCGATGGCATTTCTGTCCAAAGCCAACTCTACAGTGGCATGTATGCTTTTTACCCTAGGAAAAATACCTAAAAATGATTTTTATTGCGATGACATTATAACTCTTGTGTGTGAAAATAAATGCTGTGTTAAGGAATGGTTTGAGAAAGTATGTGCATTGAGGGCAATGCCATGGGCGGGAAAATGATTTTACTCTCTCCCCTAAAATACTTCTGACTAGGGAGAGACTTTCGCCGGTTCGGTGCGAGAAAGCACCATTTTGAGAAATCGGGGCTAAAAATATCGTCTCTCTTCTAGTTTAAGGGCTGCTCATCCTATGATCCTATGAACTGAGCCACACAGTACGACCTCGAGTCCTGTTATGGGACGGGCCTAGTTGTTAGCCGAAAAACCCTGACGGCGACTCCCGGCGGTCGCCGTTAGTGTTTGAATCTAACGGCTTTGTGGCGAAACACTTCTGGGTGCGTAGCCTCTCGAGGGTAAAGCGTACCCACTCTGCAGAGTTAAAACTATCATGGTAGCCATGCTCGCGGTTATGAGCATACGAAGGGACTGTTCATACGGTAGCTCTTCTTTTCTAAAAACCGGGAATTTTCAAAAAGGATTTGAGTTGAGTAAAAGTTGTTGAGAAAGAGTTTTGATCTTGAGATAGGTACTACCGGCTTGCCTCATGAATTGGGTTCGGCCTATCATGACATGCTTGCGCGGTTTCGACCTACCCTTCATTCCGAGTTATTCCCCGTAACGGGAAGAGACTGAGGAAGAAATTCGCTATGGCCGTGGCCAATTGGCGAGAGATTTTGAGAATGAGCCCCTAAAAGATAAAGATTTGAGATTGGAAGCTTTCTGATTTTTTTTTTATATATAAAATTAGGAAAAATGAAAAATGCATTTATGCAAAACTACCCAAACCGTCCATTTGTACTAAACCCCATCCGCATATATTCCCGACTTGCGGAGTACCTTTGTACTCACCCCTGTTTTTCCCCTTCCCCTCTTTCCAAAATTTCAACAGCCGCAGAGCCCCCCTACGACTCTGGTTTCGAGGAGGACTCGGACTACGAGGAGGAGGAAGACTACGAAGACGAAGAGTAGGGTTGCGTGTTTCCTACCGCCGTTGCCTGTGGAATAGCCTGCTAGCTAGAATAAAGTTGTGTTATGTTAGGTCCCTGTGTGACTGTCTGTGTAACTCTGTATCTCGGTCTGCGTGCCGTGCTTGATGTATTAAATTGTGACTCCTTTTGGGACCCGTGGTCCCCTATGTTGTAATAATGTAATTCGAAGACAATGTATCAGTTCTGTTTATGTGTGTACTAGCCATGATCTTCTGGGACTAGTACTGTATAACACATTAGGATTCTGTCTTTTAGACCGGGTTAGACAGATAGACTGCAAGCTAGGGGTTGGCCAAATAACCAGCTCTGCATGATGTGTGGCCTACAGGATGAATCCCAGATCCACCTGTTATACACCTGCCTTTTTGCTAAACAAATGTCGCAAAGGCTAGCTAATCTCTTCAACATCATCTGCCAGAGCGATCAAGCTACTGACTTTGTTGTCGTATCCAACCACTACAGAATTTTTTTGCCAAAGGATAGATTCAAGGAGGCTGATGGGGCCCTAATCTATGTGATCTGGAATATCTGGCTGGAGAGAAATTCTCGTATTTTCACAAACAAAGCTTCCTCCTCGCAGGAAGTTTGGGACAATATCCAGAGAGACATTTCGGCTAGAAGATTAGCGTACCATGACCCCCCTTGAGTGTTGGCTGTTGTTTTCAGAGTTTTGGAGTTGTAAATATTCAGAACCTTGTTTTTCTTTCCTCTATGAATATAAGCTTTCAGCGGTATTCAAAAAAAAAAAAGAACAGGGCCTAAAACAGGGCCTATATCTTTCCTCTTTTCCTTATTTTTATTTCCTTCATACTATTTTTGAGAAAACCATAACCTCTATAAGAATGATGAAGAGAAATTGAGAAATTGTTGGAGCTATAATGAAATCAATAATCTCTTCGTGAAGACAAAATAGGCTATAGGATTCTTTAAATTGAACCAATGCATACACGTGCATTACAGGATACTAGCAAGCGTGCACATGCAAAGCACGTTAGAATAATATATATACAACTTAATAAACCTATACAACTTAATAGAAAGCTCAAGATTTTGCTTCTTCTCTTTAATCTAAAATAAACCGATGCAACTTGATGGAGAACCGAGATTCAAAACATCTTCATGGAGGTTACAGTTGTAGAGAAAAAAACACCAGACAGTAAACAAAAAACGAAAAGCCTTAATGTCTTATAGGAGTGACGGTGGTTCACGGTGGCCGCGGAGTGGGCGCTAGGACGACGGGGGCGAGGCGCATGAGCGACGGTTGGTCACGTGCGGCGACAACGCACTTGGAGCAGCAGTCGGTCAAGCGACAGCGAGGATGCATACGGCGAGGAAGCGTGCACGTGCATGTACAGGTTCAGGCCGCCGGCGTCCCCCGCATGAGCGCGATGCATGCACGCGTCGTAGGACGGTAGGAGTTTGTACGTGTATACTGTATACGTGCAACTTACGGACAGCTTTTGCTTGATCCAAATTCGAATCGAGATTAGAATACATTAGATAATCGCAGCCGTGGAAGGCGGCGGCGAGAGAGTCCACGTCGGTGAGATCGCCGTAGACCAGCTCGACGGACTGCCGTTGACCCCTTATATAGAATACAATGGATAAAGGAGTAGTTACAGTTGTTTGTGTCTTGATTGTGTGGTAAACTATCTCGCAATTACGATGGTCAGTGAGACAATGATCAATAACTGTACATCAGCCCTTGTCACTGATACATCTATTAATTTGCCTATTTATATTAATAAAAGAGAGATTAATATCATAACAACAATGGAGAACATGTTCCAAATTAAAGCTAATCCACTGCACTCAACACTGCGCCGTGTAAAGTTGCCAAACAAGATCTGACTAATAAGTATCCCAACACCCCCCACCAGGTCTCTTCTGATTGTTAATTTTGTCTAATTTTTTGTTCAAAAAAAAATTTGAACCCGTTCCTTTCATTCTCCCTTGACATATCACCGTTTGGAGTAGACGAATCGAGGAAGCAGACGAGCAAGAAAAGAGCTGCAAGGCTGGAGATGGCAAGAGAGTAAGATTTGGGTTTCTAGCTGCCTGTAAACTTATGCTTCTAAATTGTCTGGATTACTTGGTCGCATCTAAATGCCATGACGACTTTAAACGCAATTTGGTCGTCTCGTCGGTGTCACACAAAGCGTGAGTCCACAACTCCAGCAGCCGGCTGGTTAGGCGTCCTGTTATATAGAATTGATTGATTGACTTTGTGGCTTTGCTCGCTCCACCATACCTGCTTTTGCCGTGTTCAGTTTGACACGGAACGTCAACTACGAGGTGGGACTGTGCAGGCGTAGCACTCGTTCGTTCATGGCGGCGGCGACCACCGGTGCAACCGGCGCATCAACCTTCGAGCGGCAGGCTCCGGTGGGCGCGGGGGAGCTGCCTCCGCGCGTCGTCCTGCTGGTGAGCCCCGGAGCCAGCCACCTCATCCCTCTGGTGGAGCTGGCGAGGCGGCTCGTCGCCGACTACGGCCTGGAGGTCACGCTCGCCACCGTCACCGGCATCGCCGATTGGGCCACCGACGCCGCCGTTCTCTCCTCCCTGCCCGCGCAGGTCGAGACCACCGTGCTCCCGGCCGTGGCCGTCGACGACATCCAGGCGGACGTCAACTTCGGCGTGCTCATGTTCGAGCTCGGCCGCCGCTCCCTCCCGCACGTCCGCGCGCTCATGGCCTCCGCCTCCGCCGCAGCCCTCGTGTGCGACTTCTTCGGCACGGCGGCGCTAGCCGTCGCCGCCGAGCTCGGCGTCCCAGGATTCGTTTTCTTCCCCAACAGCTTCCAGATGATCTCCGTCATGCGCCTCATCGCCGATCTCCACGACAGCGCCGCTCCCGCCGAGTACCGTGACCTCCCGGACCTGCTCGCCCTCCCCGGGTGCGCACCGCTGCACCGTGCCGACATCCCCGACGGGTTCCAGGACAGGACCAACCCCGTCTACGCCTACCTCGTCGAGGAGGCGGCGCGGTACGGCGGCGCCGGCGGCTTCTTGGTGAACAGCTTCGAGGCGCTGGAGCCGGCGATCGCCGAGGCGTTCCGGCGGGACGCGGAGGACGGTGCATTCCCGCCGGTGTACCCAGTGGGGCCGTTCGTCCGGTCGAGCTGCGGCGGCGAAGGCAACGAGCTGGGCTGCCTGGAGTGGCTCGATCGCCGGCCGGTGAGGTCGGTGGTGTACGTCTCCTTCGGGAGCGGCGGCGCGCTGTCCGTCGAGCAGACGGCGGAGCTCGCCGCCGGGCTGGAGATGAGCGGCCATGGGTTTCTCTGGGTCGTGCGCATGCCCAGCATGGACGGCAACCCTTTCGCCATGGGGGCACCCCATGGAGGTGGCAACCCATTGGACTTCCTCCCTGAAGGGTTCTTGGAGCGGACGAGCGGCCGGGGCCTCGCCGTGGCTGCGTGGGCGCCGCAGGTGGGCGTGCTGTCTCACCCGGCGACGGCGGGGTTCATGTCGCACTGCGGGTGGAACTCGACGCTGGAGAGCGTGGCCGCCGGCGTGCCGATGATCGCGTGGCCACTCTACGCCGAGCAGAAGATGAACGCGGCGACCCTGACGGAGGTGGCGGGGGTGGCGCTGCGGCCGGCGGCACGGGAGGCCGGCTTCGTGGCGCGCGAGGAGGTCGCGGCCGCCGTCAGGGAGCTCGTGGACGGGGAGAAGGGGAGCGCAGTGCGCCGCCGGGCGAAGGAGCTGCAGGAGGCGGCGGCGCGGGCGTGGTCGCCGGAGGGGTCGTCGCGGCGGGCGCTGGAGAAAGTCGCCGGCAGGTGGAAGGCCGCGCTGTCGGAACCTGAACGCACGACGGCACGAGCACCTGAATTTTAATTATATCACATCTCTCAGGCTCGCAGCCATTGTATTTGAATCCAACATTCTTCACTAATCCGCTCAAGTGCTCAACCCATGTAAAAATGCCTGGTAATTACTACATTCTTCACTAATCCGCAAGTCCTGCTCTTTTGAGCTCATCTCGACGGCTGAAATGACTAAACTTCGAAAACTCCTCGAGTTAATCTTAAGATTTGGATCCATTTTGTTTTACTTGCTTTTTAAAATGTTAGTATTTATCTTCAAAACAGCGAAAAAACGAACTCAAAAAACTCAAATCATATGTCTTTTCAAAACGTAGATAAATCGTTAATTTGTTTCTGGCTTAACAGTTTAACAGCTTAACAACTTATTTATCTTTTGAAAAGACATGGTTTAGGTTTTTTTGTCATCTTTTTTGCTCTTTTTTTAGAGGGTAAAAAGAAGGCGCGCGCTACTCACTCCCTAACTCATAACCTCTAAACTAACACGCACGCACATGCGTGCGCCCTAACACACGCTAGAAACAACGATTGGCCCAAGGGACAACAATTAGGCAACAAGGCACATGCGTATGCGTACCCCTACAGTGTGTGTGCGCCCTAACACATGCTAGAAACAACGATTGGCCCAAGGGACAGCAATTAGGCAACAAGGCACATGCGTATGCGTACCCCTACGACTGAAAATACTAAAAATATGCGACACACAGAGCCAAACATGGGGTTTGAACTCTGGTCGGTAGCGCAACCACTGCAGCCTCTACCACTAGACCAAAGCCTCGTCCACGTTTTTTTGTTATCTTGAAGGTGAGTCATAACGCTTTAAAAAACAAGTCAAACAAAATGGATCTGAATCTCGAGAATATCTCTAAAAGCTCTCGCGATTTACTCATTTCAGTCGTTTAGTTGTTCAGTCGTTCAAATCAGCACAAAAGAACAGAGCCAATTTTCGACAGATGGACTATTACTTCTTCCGAATTGCGATTCAACATGTGACTGAATTTACACAATTTTAGTCAACGAGGATGGTCGTATGATGCTCATACACCTCTCATTTCTTCCCATTCCCTCTGCTTCTCTATCAGTCGCCACCTCAACTGCCGGAAGGCTATGGTTTGGGGTGCATCGAGTTAGTGTTGAGTTCACCGTGACTCTGCGCTTGAAGAAAGAGACGGCAACCAAAGTTAAGGAATGTAAGGCTGACATGGTGGTGGTAGAGGCACGTGAAGCAATGCCCTCCATCAAAGACAAGGGAGAGAGGAAAGAGACAGCTACATATGAAGGAGGTGAGGCCTAACTCATAGAAGTTCCCTTATATTGTATTTTAGGGTATATATCAATGGGTTAATAGACCAAACATATAGTTTGATATATTCATGGGTGGTAACTGGTAAGCCTAGAAGGATTAGAGATAACTTAGTCATTAGGTTTTTATCCTAATAAAAAGAGCATAATGGTGAGTGTTGAGTGTGAATTGTCATGTTCACAAAAAAAATCATATATTATCAGTCGCAACAAGCACATTTTATTTGATTGACACCCTCAAAGTTCTAACTCAACAAATTTGACTTATCTAATCTCCCCTGCCTCCGGTTGTCCACAATGAAGGCAAAGGTACACTATTGGATGATTGGACCATGATAAAAACAAATGCATATGACCCGTTCCTTTGTGCCTCAATGGTAAGGTGTGTAGCATTGATGCCTGCAACAGAATTGAAGGTATACGCTCCCCTTGCTCTATAGCTTTAACAATGCGATTGGTTGTAAGGAATTGGGAGGAGTAAATGGAAATTAAAAGGTAGGGGTCATAAAGTTTGATTGGTGGGAGGAAATTAAGAAAGGAAATGAAGATATGTTATTTATAAAGGGCATTTACTTCCTTAGGACAAGGCAAGGGATTTTCTTCCTGCCCATTTCTTATTCCCTTCTCTTGTCAAATAGACCCTAATGGTAGAATTTGCGAGTAACATTACTTATGTGGACCACACCCCTGCTACGCTCAGGTGGGGGACTCAGGGGTGATGCACCTCCCTACTATCTCCCTTTCCTCAAACCCTAGCCACCCGCTATCCCGAGTGGTGACGGCGGCCCCCTACCCCCTCCCTTCCTTCCTCCTTCCCTTACCTCTCCCCGTCATCTTCCCCCTCAAGGAGAAGAGATGGTGACAACTGCTCCATGGGGACTCCCCTTAGTTGATGTGTGGCGAGCGAGTCAGCAGCAGTGGACGCTGCTGCTTGGGGTGCTCTAGACGGGCAGTGGTGTAGCGCGGCCTCCCTCGGCATCCGATCTTACCAAGCCTAATCTAGCGTGACAGATGCATCGGTGGCGGCAGAGGCTGCGGCTGTGGCTACTGCTCGGGGTGCTCTTAAGTGGTAGTGACGGTGCAGTGCAGCCTCCCTCGGTGTCTAGACTTCTCGCGCTAGGTCCGGTGAGGTGGCCGACGAGCTTGGTTGTGTGCCGCAGCTCGAGCGACGTTTTCATTGTTGTTAGTGTGATGGAAGCCACGACGGCGAGGCCCTTCTCCTATGCGGTAGTGTACCGACGGTATGATGTCGGTGATGATATGTAATTAATCCTTTTAGAAAATTAAAAGGTTAACACACTATATAACCCACAAAATGTTACATGGAGTAAGAGTTCAATAAGATAGGAAAAAATGAACATAAAGATGGCAGATCACTCATCCACTATATTACAAAATCTTCATGACCACAAGTTTATTGATGTAAAGAAGCATCCAAGTTACAAAGTATAGAAACTTTATGACAACAAAGTTACAATATCATTGTTGTAAAGAGACATCTATCTTATCCACTGTAGTGACTTTATGACATCAAAACCAAATAAAGTCGTAAAGAAGAAACCTCTCATTTGTGTGGATATGCATTTTTTAACAAACACCATTTGTATTTTGTTAAAAGCACAATGCAGATCAAGCATGACTATACACATGTATAGCTTAATCTTGTGAGCCTAGTTTATATGTACATACCATTTGGGGGAACATGTATAACACACCATAGGTTTTCTATTGTCTTTATGCCAACAAACTCTACCATTGCTTTAGATGGGATGATACTTTTGTTGGCTATAAAAGCCCTCTTGTATGTCTTTCAAAACTCACCATCAGCTAAGTTTCCATTAGCCTCTCCAAATAGCTATGGCAACTACAATCTTGTCTCAGTTTTCTATCTATTTTTTGTGTTTTTATACTATGCCATGGGTCTATGGCCCAACTGCTAAGTCCGGGTGTAAACCCATGGCAAAACCCTCGACAAGGAGGACTCAGGGGATGTAGATTTGATAGACTGCTGGCCTTTGAGACACTTAGGAAGGTGAGGTCAGAAGCCGGGACTACTGAGTACTTTGATGAGAAGAATGAACAGTTCCAATGCACCGGACTTCATGTCATCCGACGTGTTATTGAGCCTCAAGGTCTTCTTGTACCTCGATATGCTAACGCTCCTGGACTAGTCTACATCATCCAAGGTGCGTGTAGTATTGAGTTTAGCGAAAATTCTATTCATTTAGCTAATTATAAGTAGCATGTTTTGTTAGGTACACCAAAACAATCTCTAAATAAATTTTGTAAATCAAACACACATTCTCATTTGCAGGAAGAGGTTTTTTGGGATTGACTTTTCCTGGTTGCCCAGCAACCTACCAACAACAATTCCAACAGTTCGAGATTGAAAGCCAAAGCCAAAGCACAAAGTTTAGAGATGAGCACCAAAAGATCCACCAATTCAGGCAAGGAGACATTGTGGCACTCCCTGCTGGTGTTGCACACTGGTTCTACAATGATGGTGATGCACCTGTTGTCGCTGTGTACGTTTTTGATGTAAACAACAATGCTAATCAGCTCGAACCAAGACAAAAGGTAGGTATTTCTTAACAAATGTTCTATCTAGTAACAATCATGCATTTATCACACTTCTATGTGGCTTGTAATTCATAGGGTGATACATTGTTACTTCCCTTTGGTATCATTATGTAGGAGTTTTTATTAGCTGGTAACAACAAGAGGGAGCAGCAAGTGATTGAAACTTCAGTCGAGCAACACTCTTGGGACAATATATTCAATGGTTTCAATGTTGAGCTTCTAAGTGAGGCCTTAAGCACCAACACTGAGGTGGCAAGAAGGCTCCAAAGCCAAAATGATCAAAGGGGAGAGATCGTTCGAGTAAAGAATGGCCTTAAATTGCTAAAACCCACAATGACACAACAACAGGAACAAACGCAAGAGAGGTATCAGCAACTACAGTATCCTGAGCAACAACAGACAGTAGGTGGATACAATGGTTTGGAGGAGAACTTCTGTGCAATTAAGGCAAGGCTAAACATTGAAAATCCTAATCGTGCTGACACCTACAACCCACGCACTGGAAGGATCACACGTTTGAATAGCCAGAAGTTCCCCATCTTGAACCTTGTTCAAATGAGTGCTACAAGAGTAAACTTATATCAGGTGCCTACAAGAGCTTTACTTTTATAAGCATGTATTAATTTTCATTTCAAAATCATTGATTCATAACTCACAGTGCTACGAATGTGTTCTTTAATTCACCATGCAGAATGCTATCCTCTCACCGTTCTGGAACATTAACGCTCACAGTGTAGTGTATATGATTCAAGGGCGTGCACGAGTTCAGGTTGTTAGCAACCATGGAAAGACAGTGTTCAATGGCATTCTTCGCCCGGGACAACTATTAATCATACCACAGAACTATGCTGTTTTGAAGAAAGCACAACGTGAAGGATGCCAGTACATTGCTTTCAAGACAAATTCAAACTCCATGGTGAGTCACATTGCGGGAAAGAACTCCATCCTTCGTGCAATGCCAATCGATGTGATCGCCAACGCATATCGCATCTCGAGAGTGGAAGCCAGAAGTCTTAAGAATAATAGGGGAGAAGAGTTTGGTGCCTTTACTCCTAGATATCAGCAACAAGGTCATGCAAGATACCTAGACATCGAGTAAGAGTTACTATCAACTAGTGAGGCCTCGACATAAAAAATTCCCATAGGGCCAAATAAATAAAAATAAATCACTATGAGCATGTTGCTTTGTGGTGGCTCTTTTTCTTTCTTTGAGGACTATCAATAAAAATTTAGATTTGCTATATCTATCCCTTCTTATTGCATTTGTGTCCAATACATCAAAAAAAACTTGATGGGAAGGACAACTATGCATTAACTTTCATAAGTTGTGTTTCATCCAGATATGCGTCCCATGACATTGTTGCGAACGTTACTAAAAGGTTATGCACGTGCGATGTCAACATTGTCGTGATGTACATTCCCTTCTCCAAGCCTTCGTTGTGGCTCCATCCATCCATTGTTGAGCGTTGCTTTTATGCATGTCCTTTGCATTGCCCACTCATTACTATGTTGTCCAGATCATTTTGTATGAATCGTTTGATGCGGAGAGTGACTCCATGGCATGGAGGGTGGTAATTAGGTTATTACACAAATGAATAATATAACAGAGAAAATAAAATGAAAACCTTGATTTATAATGTTAGAGCTATCTTATGGATCGATGTTTTCTTAAGCAGATTGTATAGGCGCTAGGCCTCGACTCCCACATTGGAATCCTAAGGTTTTTTCCTGTTTTATGGCCTCGCAAAGACAATTTTAGGGCAAGGAGATAATCACTCGCTCAATTGGCACCAAACACATGAGGTAAAACTGATATAGAGACAACCAAACATATCCATTAATAGACAACCAAACATGGGACCCTTCTTCTGCGTGGCAGTGTACCAACGCTACGACGTCAGCGGAGAAGACATTGAGCAGGAAGCTTATTGAACCTTTTAACTTTTGGCTTTGGCTCTAGCTTCCGTGGTGAGGTTCCTTACTCCAGTAGCGGGGCGATCAGATTCGCTACTCTAGGTCAAGCCCCTCTCGCCCCAAACCTCCCCGCCCCTGCCCCACACATCCACACCTTTGCTCAGGTGACTTGGTCACTATGCCTCAGGCCCTACCGGTTCCCACTAATGCTGCCGTTTCGTGTTGTCATCCTAGTCGGATCCCCCTCTAGTAGGAGCCGTGTGGTGTTAGGGCAGTCGCATGAGCAACAGTGTCAGCAAGCTTTCGACTACCAAGGTTTGTCAACGATTATGTTCTTAGGGAAGAGGCTGGGTCCCAAGGGTGATGATGCCTCCGATGCCCCTTCCCTCCTAGGTGGCATTATCGTAGGTTCTCCTTCATCCTTTAGAGAAAACTCAGTTATGGATGGATGACGGTGGTGACTTCATCATTGTTTCCTTGTTAAAGGCATCATGGTGGTCCTCCCGTGTTGTTGTGCTCCTCTAGAGTTTGTCTTTTAAGTAGCCGCATCGTTACCGCTTGTGTCGTGATTCGGCTTGCCTTGTGTGCTTGCCCGACATCATTCGGTGTACGCTAGTGTTGTTGTCCCCTTCGAGTCGTTGCCGCTTGTGTAGTGGTTCAGCTTGCCTTGTGTGCTTGCCCGGCATCATTCGGTGTACGCTAGTGTTGTTGTCCCCTTCGAACATGGTGGTTGGCGTAGGCCAAGGAGGCATGCGAGTTGCTCGGCTTTAGGCTAAGGTAGCATGTGCAGATGTACAATGACAGTGTTAGTGATGTGATGGGTCTTGATGCTTTCACCAAGTCTTGTATTGATTTTCTCCTTTCATGAAATTGGCAAAGCTCTTTGTTCCCATTCGAGGTTGCTCGAAAAAAAAAATGGTACAAATTAAATTCTTCATAGCAAATCACTTGTGCTTCGGTAGTCAAACAAAGTAAACGGCACATAATAGTTTTGATGCATCTTCCAAAAAGAACCCAGTAATTACAGTCACATGTAATCATCGTAATCCTATAAAAGCATCACGGATAGCAAATGACCATGACCATAATTGGTCGGGAAAGAAGGCAGAAATGGGGCCATGCCGTGGGGGAGGAAGAGAGGTAAATTTGCGCCTGTAGCTAGATCATAGCCATGTCCCTCATTGGTAAAACAATCTCTAAACTACTCTAGGTGGTGGTTTGCACAATTTCGCATTAAGAGGGTGGAATACCTAATTTTAAAATTCAAGGGCCGAATAAACAATCTCACTACTTAGGGGGTGCATAGAATTTTTTCCTTATAATTAATGCACACACTAACCTACATGCGTACCTTGCAACATTTGCAACGAGCCCAGGTAAAATTAACAAAATTTAAGATCGAACTCAATCACAATTGAAAGGTGTAAGGGAATCACCTACTTCTACATCGACCATTTTTCGGGAGATCTGGCACTGATGAGCCGATGGCAGCCAACTATGGAAGCTGACGACAAGTGGGTATATGGGAGAGGCAACACAGGAAAGCTAAAAAACTGACCAAGTTTCAGTCCCAAAGTTGACTGGATGTTCATAAGCCCAAAAGTTGATGGGTTCACTATAAATCAGTGGCCTGTAAATTTCCCATATGCTACAATATTTTCCACCGGAAAGAAACCTTTAAAACAGAGAACTAAATCCATGTAAATTAACCAAAAAATTAAAATCATGGAATTAGTAATACACAAATCAACGCTGAACATTGAAGGATGGTATGATAAGCTGGTTTATTATAGTGTACTTCGCTAATTTACACCTCAAAGATATCAAAATGATGAGGAATGGGAGAACAAATGACGTATAAGCCAGGCCAATTTGCTGCCTTTAAAACCGCTATACAGACTAAAGGCAAATTAGCTCAATCAACATAACGTGTATTCGCAATCAAGCAAACGGGTCAGGATCTCCTGGCAGCCTGGACGCTTCTCCGGTTCTGCCCAGCAATCTATCAAGCAAAATTTTGGCAGCGTGCTTTAGATGACATCATGTGTTCTCATAAATATATATATATATATATAAAGTGAGAGATTTAGAAATAGATGTGGGGTTAGGGTGTTAATTTACAGTATTTGACATTTTCCATCCATTTTCTTCTACATTTTCTAAATAAATGGTTTCTCTTTACCAATAGACAAAGAAAAAGAAACTGTCATATCAAACAGCTAGTAAATTTGGTAAATATGGACTAATTTGTCCATTCAGTGTTCATGAACTAATTTGTCATCATTGAGCTCTAGGCAACTAACTTGTCATCACTGAGCTCTAGGCAACCAGAAACAGTAACCCAAATTGATGCAACAGTATAGCAATTTAGCAACCAATTGCTCTTTCACAAAAGAAATAACACAGATCATACCCGCTATCAAGCTTCCCAGAGGTCCATCGGGTATTTCCAGTCTTGCTCCTTCGTTCGCAACAGAGTAAACAACCTTACATCATATACACACAGTATTTCACTTTAGTTGTTCGCTTCAGATTATGACACTCAACAGATGAACAAGTATAGGGGTTACCTGAACTGATGGTATTCCTTCCCAAGGCCTACTCAGAGTGCAAAGCTCCCACATAATAACTCCAAGACTGAAAATATCACACTTTTCTGTAAATGGCTCGTTGCGAATAAGCTCAGGAGCCATCCACTCTGGAGTTCCTGCAGAGGAGTTGTCACTCATTGCAGCATTTGACATTACTCGGGACAACCCAAAATCACATATCTTGACTGTCCAGTGCTTGTTAACAAGGCAATTTGCACTCTTTAGATCACGGTGAACTATCTTTAAACGGTGCATGCACATAAGTCCCCTAATACAAACAGATGTTCCGATCAATGTGTTAGACATGACAACAAAAACTAAGGAGACATGTGGCACTAGACAATCTTAAAACTACAATCACAAAAAAGTGTCATCTGCTCACCTACAGATGTCACGAAGCATTTTTAGCCTCCTTCGCCAGCTGAGCTTACCTTTCTGCCCACTCGTGTGAATTAAATAGTATAATGAACCCATTTCCATATATTCAGTAACTAGGGACAAGTGAGGTGGTTTCATACATGCACCTAGGAATAATATGACTGCATTATAAAAGCAAAATAAACATTGTCAGCAAGATTATTAGAAGCCCTTTGCATGCAGCAATAGGAAATAATATTTTCAAACTGTACAGCAAAAAATTGAATGTGGAGGTATACCATTAGGATGTCGAAGACGGCTGAAAACAAAAAAGAGGGAAATAATAAGAGAACAGAACTTGTAATTGATTTCATTCAAAAAATGTTATACTATATGCAGAACCTAAGTATGGAGATCTCATTGCAGAAATCTTGCATGTTCTCAGTTGTCAAATCTTGCTCCAAGAATACTTTGATAGCTACATCTGTTCCATTCCAGATGCCACGAAAAACCTCTCCAAAGAACCCTGCAAAAAATATATATATGAGCTATTTGGCTCAACACGATGTTCTTTAATGCAAAATTCAGTTAAGTTTCAAAACTCTTAAAAGATTCTTAAAAGGTCAACATATGTCTAACTTTAGACGTATTCTGATTTTCTGAAAATTTCAAAGCATGATAAAAAAAGGAAAAGTGTTGATTTGGTCCCTCAACTGTACCCGTCATACCACTTTGGTCCCTAAACAACAATACCGGACTTGTCAGGTCCTTGAACTCTCAAAACCAGACTTGTCAGATCCTTTGACTGGTCAAAACGGTGGTTTTAGGCGGAGTGACGGCTTACGTGGTAGATCTGGCATACTTTTGCTAATGTAGCAGCCATGTGATAATGATGTGGCAGCCCCAAATGGCGTCCACGCAGAAGAAATCTGTCACATCAGCGTCAGTGAGAACCTTAAAACCACCGTTTTGACTGATCAAAGGACTAGACAAGTCCGGTTTTGAGAGTTCAAGGACCAGACAAGTCCGGTTTTGAGAGTTCAAGGACCTAACAAATCCGGTATTGTGTTCAGTGATCAAAATGGTCCGACGGGTATAGTTGGAAGACCAAATTGACACTTTTTCCTAAAAAAAGGAAGTGTAACTTTCTGCGGGCAACAGAGGCATAACTTCAGACGCACAAAGCTTCCAGAATAGCATGAAATATATCACGTAAATTGTACTTGCCTATTCCAACACGAGTGCCAACAGTAATCTCTGAGAACTCAATATGCCACTCCTCAAAAGGCAGTAAAGGCTTGTTCAGAAATGGTGAAGATTGCAACACCTTATTCCAAGTGCACATCAGATCTGCTGCTGTAAGAAAGTCGGCTGGCCCTCTGAGATCAGAACCATGGTTTACTAACCGATGGGGTGATGATGGTAATGATATTGCCTTCTGAGTATTAATTTGCCTTCTTGAACCATCCAGCACATTTTGTCCTCTTGCAGATACTTTATTACTGTCGAAATCACCTATTGATTCCTATATATTATGTGACATCAATCGCAATATGTAAACCATCAGAAGAAAGTAATCTGAAACCCTTCATATACAAACATTTAGGTGTATTGGATGATGAATAGAGAAAATGTTCTTCATAAGGTCATGCAGGGATTTCTGAAAATTTTACAATGAAATGTGCCAACACATAAAAAGGCAGTAGCATACATTTTTTTCTGAATCATTTGAGTGTCCTGTATTGACATCATTATGTCCCCTTGAATGGCGGTTTTGTCTCATGCTTTCACTCATTGCTTTAACTGCCCTGAAGACAAGCAAAAGATATCCAATTTCAGCCCGGATAGGTATTTCCAAGTGAATTTGTGATTTAAAGCCATACTGGGCTTAAGGTTTAAAGTACTACGATTTAAATTTCACATCACAAACATAAATTATTAGCTCAATCATTCCATGCAGAAGTGCAGGATGCTAAAAAAACATCTAACCAGCATGGCATAATCAATTCGAAAGAAAAATGGGATACATGACTGGAATTTGAATCTCAAGGATAAAAATTACGAAAATCATAGTCATGTTGCTCAGAAGCACAGGCACAGAGCAAAATGGTTTTGCAGATTTAAATTAGTGAAATAGAAAATTAATGATCGGGATGAAACATAAGATTTAATATAGCCTTTAGATGTTGATAAATATGTCAATTCTCATGGTTTTCATTATCCTTTTGTATTTTTTTCAACGATTCCAGTACTTTTCGATGACCTCGGTGTTTGTTTCAATGATCAAGTGATTTTGGTACTTGTAATATATGTTCAGTACCGATGCTTGATTAATGAAATTGTGTATTCAACTGCTTAAATCATTTAAGCAAGTACAACAAATAATGCAAACAAAGTGAAAATTTTGACTATAAGACATAACTGACTTTATTTTGAGAAGTCCTGTTCAGAGAGTAAACAGTCATGTTTACCAACCTCACAAAATCGTCACTAATTTCAGGGGTAATACTTGTACTCCTTCGTGGTGCTCTACGTGCATTTGATGTTGATGCACCATCCGACCTATCAATAAGCAAGTTGTACAGGGTTTAGCATTAGCAACATCATTGACTAAAATATTGTCAAATGACTTCAATCTTTAATCCTTATCCATTATAGCTTCCAAAGGTAAGCTGGCTCACATAGCTAAGCACAATGATAAGTGTACTGGTCAGTTTGGTATAGATTGTATATCCCAAACAAAATGAGAGGATTCCAGTGTAAAAAGATTTTTCATACCCTGAAGGGCTCCTCCATTCAGATGGCTTCAACTTGATTCCTCGGAGGTTATTACATGTGTTTATGTTAATTTTAAGAAAATATAATAAACAACTGATTGCATCTTCTTCTTTTTTCAAGTTTTGACAATACTTGACATATTTTACACATTATAGATAGTGATACAGGGCCTTGTTTGGACAATTCTTTCAGTTTCAGGTCATGGGAATAAGAACTCAAGAGTTTGTGTTTTTGCTAATTCAGATTTCAAACAACTAAACATAAGAGAAACTTACTGAGGTACCTTGATACAGCTACACCGTCGCCATACTGCCTATCACCCAGCATAGAGCGCCCACGAGCTCTGGACAATGGATGCTCTGGACTACAGGAACAAAGAAATGCAATTTAAACTATACCAATCTGAATCTTCAAAAAGATAGAAAATTCTAGACTACATAAGACATATGGAAAAAGAAGGATTGATGCATAAATTAACAATGTAAAATAGAAAGGTTAAGCAGGCATCAAAATGAAAGAACGAGATATCTAAATAGGGACAGACAAACTTAACTTAAGGTCCCTTTACTTCTATCTAACTTATTATAGTGGCCTACACCAGTAATTCTGAATCAACCTTACTGTCAGGGCCATGTGGAGCTCACCATCAAAGAGAGCCAGAGGATGATGGTGTAAATAGTCACTAAGTTTAATTTAGGGTTAAAATGTGTATTGCACTCCATGCCATATGCTAGTATTTCAATTGAAAAGCGTACTGAGGACTGAGGAGAGATCAAAGGAAGCCCAATTTGAAAGTAGAGGAACTGATTTCACTAATCCTAAAGCAGGAATAACTGCCCAGTAGCAAAGGACTGAAAGTTAGCTGGACCTTAGTTCTCTCCCATATGTCATGAGCATCCAGGTATAAGGATGTAATGGTAACCCAGTTTCTTTGCTTCAAACCAAGTTCCAACAATCCAAATGTTGTCATATACCCATCATTTTAAGTAGAAAATTTAGCACAAACTCCAACATAGCTAAATACTAATTACAGAGCGCAGGTATTTGCAAAAGTAAAAATTTCCGCAAAGCTGCAAACTCCAACATAACTAAATGCCAATTGCAGAGCCCAGGTATTTACAGAAGTCAAGCCACAAAAAGCCATGCTATGTATTATGAACTCCAGTTGTCAAAGTTGCAGGAGCTGGACTGCCTTAATACCTTGAACTAGCAGTCCTTTGATGTTCATTCACAACTTTCGTCCGACTGCGACCACAGAAGGCATTGGCCACATTTGGTTCACTATGTGATAAACTGGAGAGCATTAAATACAAAAAAAAAAAAAACAAGATGAGTAGGTCTGAAGTGAACATAAAGAGAGAGCAAAAATGAAAAAAAGAAGATGAAATTGTTGAGCAAACTCCATTGAATCATATATGGCTTACCTTCTGAATTTACCCTCCATGGAGTTTGTCGATTTAAGCATGATGTTTCTTAGAGATGGGACTCTGAAGGATTTATTGTTTTCATCTTGCTCTAGCCTGAAAAAGACACAAATTGCACATGGTCATTATCACAGACATGATCATACTTGAATTACATATTTTATTTAATTCCACCCACCTAAAAATGAATAAATAATATGCATTCCCAGGCTCCCAGCTATAAGATGGCAAGCAAACCATCCAGCTATAAGATGGCAAGCAAACCATCGGTTTTAAATTTCCACCAGTGTTTGAAGAATAAAAATGACCCAAGGCTGACATCAACAAATAAGTGGACAAGTGCTGACTAACTTTTAACAAGATAAGGTGAAGGCATCAGAAAGTTCTCACAGTTTGTCTACATTTAATAGCAATGGCACTGAATTCTATAAAGCGGACATAGTTGACAAACTCAAATTTGCATAAGCTGTGAATCCGTAAGCCAACAGCTTCAACTTTTAAAATAGTAGATGTTCAAAATGCTATTACACAGCCAAAAAAAAAGAAAAGAAAAAAATACTGTACTGGAGCCTGTAGGTAGGCCTAAGTAAAAGATGAACACCCAACAAAAACATTAAAATTGTCTTCAAGTGATGAATGGAGCATTTGGGATAGTATTCCAGAAGCTTGGATTCTATATAGCAGATGTTACAGTGGAAATTATTGGGTGCCTGAACCTTGGTACTAATTCGAAATTTGCAGTTTGATGCACATTGTTCAAAATTAGATAGCATCTTGAAGTTAATTGAAGTCATATTATATGTTTATATTAATACAGTAACAATGGATACATAAAAAAACTGAATCATCAACAAAAACAAATATGATGTAACAGAATTCAAGCCTACCGCTGAGAACACAGAGGACTGTTAGGTTCAAGAGGAGAATCACAAGAATCATAGTCAACTGAGTCACTCTCTCCAGCTGCAGATATATGGGATGTGATGATAGCCTTGGATGACAATGGAACTAGTTGTCCCGGATAACGCATTAGATCGACTAGAAACTCCATAGACTTCAGCATAACGGCCACAGACATATGTTTTGATGAGTCATCATATTCATGAGATTCTTCACTAGGAATGCCCTGCACATGTTAAACATACTATTTTAAGGTCAGGAATTTCACATGCGGACAATAATCTCATGATGAGAATGTAAGAAAACGTACCACCAAAAGCTTACAATCTATACCGACAGAGTCAGCAAGAACTTTAAACAATATTGCTCTGGGCCTACAAGATCCATGTCTTATGTGCCCCAGCAATTGAACTCCTCGGTTCTCCATGAAATGAGAAATTTCTTCAGAGGATGTTCTTGCAGGACTAAGCTGTGGGTTTGGTCGCTTATAGAAGTCAGAAACCTACAATGGTCATTCAAGGCATTAAGTTCACAAGGAAATATGTGTGATAGTCTAATAGATGTACAAGCTGGAAGAGAACTAAAAAAAAAAATCAATGCTTTGGAAAAGCAATATATACTTCGAGCTGCAAGTATATCAACTAAGCACTTGACAGAACCAAAGGGTGAACTGCATAATAACAAATAGAACAGTTCCAAGAAGGAAAAGTTTCTGTAAACCATTTACAAATGAATTGATCATTGAGAGATTGCAGCAAGATGTTACCACCATCCATTGCACAAGGAATCTCAGAGAGAACTTACCAAACCTGCAACCTTTTTTATCATTGCAGCAGGGTTAGAATTCAATCCTTTAACCAGAGCTGCACATAGCTGTTTTATTGCTGACAGCTTTTTATCCTTTTCTAAGTCCACAAGAATGATCTCAGCCTTGAATCCCTCTATTCCTAGGGTAAAAAGGTCATCTGGAGAAGGAATGACGTCAAAAGATTCCTTGAGTTTCTTATCCTGCAATGTTAAAAGTGAGATGAAATAAAATTTACAAATAAGTTACTTGTATTTTTTATAATTTTATGCCTCAAATAAGATCAACTTACTGGAATAATTGAATAGAAACCATTTGGTATTGGACTTGATAGAGATCCAGTAGACCATAATGTCTGAGCAGCACTTAATGAATGGTCAGCTTCCGTACAAGCAAGGGGCGAATCAGCAGAATCAAAACTCTTTCCCTGTTGAGTCAGAGAAATGGATTGAAATTTGTGTTCCATGCGTGTGGGCCACCAATTTGGATCTGATGGGTGAGTTTCAGATTGCCCTTTATCATCTGGCAGGTCATCCATCTCCAATATGACTTCAAATATAGAATCATCTTATGTCTTTCATCCTACAAGTATATGGTCAATCTATGCGTAATGAAGGAGCAAAACAAAAGGTCTAAGTTAAATATGTGATCTTGCAATTCTCCATAAGCTCCAACATACTTGTATTTTAAGGTAAATATATTTTATCAAGCATCTCTTTTCCTAGAACTAGAGCGAGTAGTGGAGCACAACAACACTTCTCTGATCTTGTGATCATGCCAAAAGTGCAGTAGACATTCAACAGCAAAAATCAAAATAGACATCACTCAAATGTAAATCTGCATTACGTCCTAATACATTAGCTGCATCCAAGGGCCATTGCTAATATAAATATAAGGATCATGAGTCGTCCACCACATGAATATAACGCTGCTCTCATTGACCAGGAGTCCAGGACAAAATTCGATATTCATGTTGAGTTTTTCCTGGATTCCTAAGGGCAAATTATCAGACCAACAGTGAAAACTGCAAAGATAATAAGATATATCTCTCCAAGTGAACCTTTCTTTCTGTAGCTTCCCAACACTTTGTATGTGTATAAACATGTTATAGAGGTAGTTGTTTCTGTAATATTATGTATGTACCATCTAAACCTAAAACAAACGTAGCATTAGTTCTGTGTTTCTACTATACTCGTAATTGAGATTATGAATTCACAACTTCGGATCACATTATCGTAAAAATTGCGGACGTAATGGTTTACAAATTTCAATTTAATGTAGCTATCAGAAGTGCAGATCCAATAAATGGTTTACAGTTAAGAAATCTGATTACACGTCATACCTTATACATAACAGGGTCAACATCAAATATATAGTATAGGATTAGTTACATATTTGCTACTACAAAGTTGTGAAATCAGATATGTGCCACTCCATGTGTCATTGACATCGGTTATATCCATTTCTGTGCCCTTAGATAACATAACATCCTCATTCAAATTTATGTAAAAATTGTATTAATTGAAATTAAATAGCTACAGAATGCTGGAGTTTTAAGCTTCTGGGTACTCGAGTGCACATAGATTACAATCCTATCCAAGGAACAGTGAATACAGTAAGCATAGTATGCACTATGTAACACCATTTCAGCAACTTTATTTCTCACTTAAATCAGATGTTCAAACAAAACTTACAAAAGTGTAAAATTTTGTTGAAATTTTCAAAATTCCCATTAACTCAACAGTCAACACACAAAACATGAACGCATATAACAGCACTACAGCAGTTTCACACCCACGATCAAACTCCAAACTCCAGGTTACTGTCAAACTCCACTGCTAACTTCGATTATAAAATAAAAAGGGAGAGAGAAAGACAAAAGGTGAAGTCACCGCCGCAGGTAGCCAGATGTGAATGTGTGATCACATCAACCCAATGGCCCCATGTTTGACAAACATGTACGCTCACCCAGGGTATAGAAAACTAGTACATGGCCTGCTTAGTGCCAAAAGTCCAAACCTAAATCCTAGTTAGTAATTGCAGTAGCCACTCTATAACTGAATGAGGCACTATAACATACCATACGTCAAGGGCATGCGCTAAAGGCCAGCGCGGCACAGCTGTTTTACTAGAGGCTAAAAACCCACTAATATTCATGGAAGTATGGAAAAATTGGGCCAGCAACATTCACTACCCATAATACAACATCCGACCATACCAAGGAAACCCCTAATTCAGATCCTTGAAGCAGTGGACTAAAACCATAACTCGATCAAACAGCCACGTCGGTTGACCATGACCGATGAGCATTCGTAACTTCTGACGTTGCATCGCGGCCCTCGCCTGACCTAATCATGACCTAATCAAGCAACCAACCAGCGCAGCCGACCACCCTCTCACCATCCAGCACCACCACCGCCCGAGTCACGCAAGGTCAAACCCTCCGCCGCGTTGACCAGCTTAGCAAGCGCCCCACCACATCGCCACCATTACACTGACCACCGCACCCCCCACCGCCAGCGGCGGCCGCCTCGCCCCGATGGGAACTCCGAATCACGCGCCCCCTCATCCGCCGCCAATCCTCCACGCATTCAATAGGACGAGAGTGGAAGCGGGGTGCTGACCTGTGGGGCGGCGCGGCGCGGAGCGGAGAGGGGAGCCTGGGCGGACGCGGGGATTCCGGCGGCCGCGCGAGCGCAGTATCGCGCAGGAGTGGCGCGCGCGGCGGCGGGGGGGGCGGGCTGGGTGGTGGTCGGTGGAGACTGGAGGGGGAGGAGGGTTGAGGAGGTGGGGGAAGTGGGAGGCCGGAGAAGGGGATCTCGTGATGTGATTAATTAGCGCAGGTGGGAGAGAGAAACGAAGGAACAGTGCCTTTGGTCTCGTTCACGAGGCGCGCGAGATGCGAGAGCGACCGGCTGGAGATTGATCAAACGGATTACGGGCGAAGGCCTGGTCTGCGGGCTACGTTGGGCGGGCCGAGACGGGCCAGGCCGGGCCTGCGAGGCAAGGATGGGGCGGGCCTCATTTCCATGTTGGGACGTGAGGAAATGGGTAGGCGTTGGGGCAAATGCTTGGTCGGCCCAGTTGGGCATTCTTCGTACCGGCATCGTGTGGATACTTTAAAGACAAGTGCAGTGCATCCGTATGTTCTACCATAGTGCGGAGTTTTTGTTTCATGCTATGCCACATCTATCTATCTATAATAAATAGTATAAAGCCGGGTTCTCCCGTCCACCTCGCCAGGTGGAGCCTCCCAGCCGCACCAAGCCCACGTCGCCCCGTCGCTGGAGCCATCCGATCGCGTGTGCAATGAGATTCAGCCATCCGTTCTTTAGTTTATGTATAAAATGATTTATTTTACTCTTTCCTCGACGGCGCGGGCTTGGCCGGCTGGCTAGCTGAGCCAGCTCTCAGCCAGCCGCCCGCGGATGGGATCCCGGCCGCGCTGAGCGTTTGCTCACGCCCGTGCTGCTCGCCGCCCGCACGCACGCGCGCTCGCTGCTCGCCGCCCGCCCGCCAGCTGGGTCCTCCCGTCCACCTTGCCCGCCGATTTGCGTGCGCCGGATTCGTCGCGTGCACGTGCGCGCTGTACGCTCACGAAGAAAACACATGCAGTAATTAACATGGAATATTAATTCAACGACGTTGATCAGCTTGGAGGTCAACCAAAGTAACACTTCAATCTACGTTCCTCCTTTTCCAGATCAGCATCTACCCTGTTCATTTGCTTAATTGCTGGATAATTAACAAGAAGTGGGGACGTAGATTGATCGAATAAATGAATTTCAATCTGTTACTTTGGCTGGCGCTCACAATTTGTTATATTCACTTTTAGTTTTTTTAAATTTCACAAAAAAAATTCTAAGCCTAAAAATTCAAAATTAAAAGAATTTGGGAAATAGCAAACCTTTATAGATATTTTTTATTATAGAATTTGCTATATTCTCTTTTAGTTTTTTTGAATTTCAGTAAAAAAAATTCTAAATTTAATTTTCATGTTTTTTAAATTAAATGAATTTGGGAAATAGCAAACCTTTATACATATTTTTTTATTTTAGAATTTGTTATAATCGCTTTTAGTTTTTTGCTTTCAAAAAAAATTATAAATTTGGTTTCCATGGTTTTTTGTGTTGTACAATTTGCTTAGTTCTTTTTTGTGAATCTTACAGTTTTCCAAATTCCTTTTTAAAATTTTCAAACTCCCAACTCAAATTCAAACGGGAATTTTGATATCTTCCAAAATCCCTTAAATTTATTTCCAAATTTTAAGTTCCTTGACATTCAATTTTAACTTTAAACCCCAAAAACATGAATTTTAGAAAGAATTGAGAGAGAGGGGATCAATGTGAGGAAATTTAGTCTAGCAACGTAAACAAATCCAAAATTTTACATGTTTTCAAAATGCAATCAAAATTTTATAGTAAGGGTTCATAAATGTATTTAAGCATTGCAGATGTTTAATTTTCTAATATTGATTAGTAAAAAATAGAAATAAAAAACCTTCAAAATATAGAACTATAGTTAAGGAGCACGTATTGATGAAGATGCCCGCCAAAAAATGGTTATTTTCGAAACATTTAGGATTTAAAAATGATTGTATTACGAGATAACTATTTTGAAAACATTTATGATTTAAAGATGGTTGTATTACAAAATAATTCATTCTTTTTTAATTTCAACTTTCATGGGCACTGTAAAAAATCTTGGAGAAAAAACCTTCGCAAAAGGCACCGTAATATCATGATAGTAACGACGAAAAAATTTCGGTAGCAACAACTATTCTCAAAAAATGAAATAAAAAAATGGAAACAACAAACAAAAGATGTAATTTTTTTTATTTTTTTTATCATACATCTTTATTTACTCAGATATAAAAGGGACAGAGGAAAGCTGCTCGGTCACTTCTGATCATTTTGATGTGACCCCTTGCCCTGCGCATCAATCAATCTTCTGTATATATATAAATAAATAGTACAAAGCCGAGCTATGCTATTTTTTGGCTGGACACGTTGATGGCCTGCCTGATGTGTACTGTTTTTGGCTGGACATGTGCATAGTTTGCCTGCTCTGCAAACACAATCGTTTTGCGTCACCACGTAGGCCGTTTTGGCCCGTCACTTCACTCGGCACGCCACTTCGCTCGGCGTGCCAGGGGCGCGCTGTCTCAACTAGTAGGATACAAAGATAACGATAGAAAAGGCCGTTTGAAATTGATAGTGATATGCATATCTATAGTGTTAGCACGTGGCTTAGGAGGGTTCAAATATATATTGGTTGTGCTTGAAAGGCAGTTATGAATCGGTTGACTAATCCAATTCCAATGCCGTAATCACTCTCTGGGAGACCTTGGACAACAACTGTGATGCCCCGCTTGGGCCAAGACCAGCCCGGCCCACTTGGGCTTTTATTAGTGACGTGAGGGGAGGAGAAACCCTAGCCACCTACTGTTTTTCTCCCCTAGCCATCCCTCACCTTCCAGCCACCACCTCCTCCTACCTATCAGTTTGTGGCACCTTGGGAGACCACCGCTGTTGCCGGTAATTGCCGTGGTTGGTCATCTTCTTCAACCGTCGCGTTTTCCCCTCACCATTGATGTGCTGCCCAAAGAAGAGGAAGGAGGAGAAGAGCGCTGGACGAGATAGAACCAATGGAGGAGGTGTAAGTGTTAAGAGAAGAGAAGGAAGGAAGAAGACATGAAAGAAAGAATGGAGACATAGATTAAGGTTAGGGTTTCCACTTATACCCAAATTCCTTGGAAATCGATGTTGTAGTTGAAAGAGGATCCTAAGGCCTAGAGGGGGGGTGAATAGGCAATTTTAATTTCTTTTATTAAATTATTCTTAATTAAGCAACAAGTTAAGAATGACCCAATCCTAGTTGCAAGTCAAGTAAGCGGAAGCTATAAGTAAATCACAAAGCAACTATGACATGGCATTCAAATGAACACAAGCAATGCGAGAGAGTAAATGCGAAATTAAATGAGAGAGTGACACGGTGTTTGTTTGACCAAGTTCGAGCCGCAACTCCTACTCTCCGCTGAGGCTACCCCTTGCGCTGACAAGGACCGGCTCGCTCTCGAGCCTCACCGCCTCACTCACTCCCGGTAGTCGTTCCGCCACTCCGCGAGGTGGACTCACACCCGACACCGACTCGAGAGTAGCCACACGCCAAGGCCTACTCCCAAGCCCTCGCCCCACGAAGGATATTTTTTAGTAACAAGTTCAAACGCCCGATCATGCCGGATCGAAGGACTTCCATGAAGCTCGGTATTGGGGTTTGATGGATTGTGGCTTTCGATGATTTGTGGGTGGAGGAATGGCTCTAGATCACCTAATTGATGAGCTATGAATGTGGTAGGTGAAGTGGAGCAACAAACCTCAAAATAGCCACCACTAGATAGGTATTTATAGCCCCTAGAGCAAAACTAGCCGCTGCCCCTGAAAAGGACAAAAGACTAGCCGTTACACTCTACGGACGCCGTCCGACGGACTCCGGACGCCGTCCGACAGAGCGCATCGCTTTCAGCAAAAACAGCTTATCGGACGCCGTCCGGTCCTCACGGACGCCGTCCGACAAGACGGATCGCGAAGCGCTAGAAGCACGGACGCCCCAGACGCCGCCCCGCAGCCGCAAATCGCCAAAATTAGTACTTTATCGGACGCCGTCCGTAACGACGACGACGCCGTCACAAGTGAGTGTAAAATTGAGTTTGAGCTGGTCGGACGCCGTCTCGATTTTCAGACGCCGTCCGACAGAGAGGAATTTCGCTAAAATGTTAGGGGAAAAATAGGTGGGTTTCTCTCTCTCTCTAGAAATCTCTCAAAGGGATATTTGGGTATTTAGATGTGGTGGACTACGGATACCGAGTTTTCAAGAATTCGCAAAGATCCGGCATAGTCCGAGATATTCGAACCCCTTTTGAAATCCGACGAAAAACAGGAAATAAACCTAACTACTCCTAATCTATACGTGACCTCTTCTCTCGCCCGGTCACGCACTGAAATCTCGGAGCAGCTCACAAATTGTCGTCGCTTCAGATAAGGGTTTTGCAAAAACGCCGAGTCTTCGCTAGGGTTCCGAGAAGTCCAAAAACCCCCTAGCACTTTATATTAATTAATTTGACATCAATGCCACTAATAAAAATTAGGGCTCAATGATGCTCACAGTAGTGAAGGAATTAGATTTGTTCTTGTGGGTTTTCCCATAATTATATGGTGGATTTCATGGACTACTGTAGTTTAATTGTTAGGGTTGCAGTTTTAATGATTATTTACCTATGCAGTAGCTTGTGAGTTAAGTTCGAGGTATTTACGTCGAGAACTGGGTCTCAATGATGTGAGAAAAAGTTAGCCTATGTTCTTAGCTTTCCAACGCATCCAAGAACGTGTGATTTGGCCTAGCGGTTTGGGAGATATGACCGTTTCCGTGCTGCTGTCCAGTGTAGGCCGTGACGGGATTTCTTATTAAGTTTTGGGTTTTTTACATCCATGCCATTATAAAGTTACCTATATTCGGAACTGCCATTATTTAGTGCCTATTCTTTAAAATGCCATTATTTCTGCAATCTAACCTCAGCACTGCCATTGTGAACGATTTTGAGGGATTTCTGGAATATACGAAATCAAAATACGGTTGGAAATACGTCTTACAAGTAGGGCCCGCGTGTCATACACACATCTCCTTCTACCTCATCTTCTTTCCCAACTCCAGCTTCTCCTCCTCCCTTCTTCTTCCTCCCTCATCTCCCCTAACTCCGGTGAAATCTCCACGACGAGGATAGCTCCGGCCACGAGCCTCCCAAGCAATGAAGCTCCAAAGAAGCGGCGGCTTAGCGGCGCATATGGGCGATGCTGGCGGCGGCGGCGAGCGAGGCGGCGGGCGCTGAGGAGCAGATCCAATGGACGAGCGGCGGTGGCGCGAACTCCTAAGGCGGAAATTCCACTTCCTCGAGGTCCGCCGCACTCACTGACCTCGCTGAGCCATCACCATCGCTGTAAAGCCACCCGTGAGCTCCATCTCTTGTTTTTCCCCATTTCGGCCGCCCTAGCCAAAACCACAAATTGAGCTTGCACGGTTTGAATTGGTTCAAAAGTTTGGGTATTCAAGTTACCTTGAGGTCAACCGCATCTCCCCATGCGTTGCTATGCGGTCAAAACTGTCTCGGTATTGCCGCCATTAGCGCCGCCGTCTTCCGCCTCGCGCCGCCATGAAAGCTCACCTGGCGTCCTCCCTCTCGGCCAAGCCTTCCCCGAGCTCCCTCTTGGCTCCCTCTCCCTTTTTTCCCACCTAGCCTCGCCAGAACGCCGCCGCCCGAGCTCACCGTCGCACGCGTCGGAGGAGGACGCGGGGAGCTCGCCGCCGCCTGTGCCGGCGTCGGAGGAGGATGCGACGCCCACCCACGAAGCTCGCCAGCCTCAGCAGCTCATGGGCCCCCCCCGCTGTTTTGCCGACCATGGAGAAGAAAGAGAAGAGAATGAGGAGATGGAGATGGGAGCTCAGGAGGCGACGAGCTGGGCGGTGGAGGAGCTCGGGGGCGCGGTGGAGGAGCTCGGGCTGGAGGCCGGCGAGCTTTGGTGGAGGCTGGCGAGCTGGAGCTCGGGCTAGAGGGAAGAGAGAGGAGTGAAGGAGGAAGAAGGAAGAAGGTGGGAGGAAGAAGAAGGTGGGGAGAGGATGACAGGTGGGGCCCGGTTGTCAGATACGTGTTTCTCTATATTTTGGTTCGTATTCGGTCGGTGTATGCGTCAAAAATACAAATAATGGCTCGAGAATGGCAGCGCTGAGATTAGATTGCTGAGAAAATGGCGTTTTAGACAATAGACACTTGATAATGGCAGAACCGAATATATGCAACTTAATAATGGCATGGATGAAAAAAACCCTTAAGTTTTTGGCTTCTTGGACTAGATAATGAAATTTCATATGGATAATGATAGATGGATTGGAAGGTAGACTTTTTCTGGTATAGAGAATTAAAAGCTAAGCTAGTTGTATTAGTTTTCTCATGATGTTGGATATCGGTGCTAGTTTGGTTGAATAGTATGTCTTATGCAGGCGGCTTTCTTTCGGGGTCGGCGTCGGCGTTCCGTCCCTCCGTCTTGTTTTGTAAAAGAGGCAAGTATATAATGTGATGCGTGTGAGCATGACTGGTTGAAGGCTATGATATGTGAGTTACTATATGTTTAATTCATTGTCAAATTACAATGAACTGATGAGATGAATAGTAAAGTGGGCCTCCTCTTTACTTATATGCATATACACCCTAGGCATTAGGATTGCATGAAAAAGGATGATGACATGAAACCCTACCTCGGTAGGCACCCCCCACGAGATGGCGGGGTAGACTGCTTCAGCGGTCAACCTCCACGGGATGGAGTGTAGGGTGTGACACCGACGGGCGTACACTCAGCGGTACCGGTACACACTTATGAGATATGAGCATAATGCATTGCATTGATGAGCATGGTTATGATTGGAAAGTTGTTCTGTTGTCGTAGATTTCATTTAAACATGTTATATGCCATCACCATTATGTACCTGTTGAGTCTTCAACTCACGCTTGTTTCTTGATGTTTTTTTAGGTGATTTCTGGAGCCACGTGCATGGGAGGGATAGACCACACTATTGCTCACACATAGAACCTATAACCACTTCATAACAATATAATGACTTAGTTAACTCTACGTAACCAGAATCTGAAGTTACATGTATGTGAGGTTTGCGTTGTACTTGTATGTGGAGCATTTTATTGGTGGACTTGGGTTGAATAAAAGTTATACTGTTGTGCTTCTTTTATAGGTTTTCTGTTGTGGCGTTATATAGGTGAAATGCTGGCCGAATGTAGAAAATATGATAAAGTTGGTAGCACTTAGGGTTCTTAACAGACCGGGGTGTTACAACAACCATATTCAGTGCAAGCATTGTGCATAATTTTGATAGCCTATAAATTTAAAATAATTTTGTTGTAGTGGAGAGCCCTGCCACCAAACGGCAAAACTCATCGCAAGACTGTTTCAGATGCCCTCGTGCAACCTGGAGCCAACTCCAGGGTGATACCCCGCACAAGCTTCTTCCCAGACCACACTCTCGTCGTCCCAAGCCAACTCCCCGCTAACACTCTGTATGGGGTTCCTCCCAGACTCCCGCACGTCCCAGATAGGGATGGTAATAGGGTCAATCCCCGACGGGGAGTGCTCTCCCTTACCCGGCCCCGACACAACAAAAGACCCCCGCTACCCGTCCTCGTCCCCGTCCCCAATCGGGTATACGGGGACCAGACGGGTATGTATGATTCCCCGACGAGGCGAGTGCTAGATTCGACGGCATCGTGCACAGAAGCAGCGGCGGCTCTGAGGCGGGCGGCGCCAAGAACGGCAACGAGTCCGCGAGGGGCAAGCAGAAGCAGCCGGGAGGATGCCCTTGTAGGCGGCGACGGCTTCGGGAGGCCGGCCACGTGCGGGACGAGGAGCGCCGGGAGCCCGGCGGTCTGAAGGTTGGCGCCTGAGGAGGCAGCGGCGGCGCGCGGGCGAACGGGCGGGAGGCTGGGCGGTGTCAGAGGAGCGCCGGCGGTCCGGCGGCGGTGGCTTGAAGACCACATGGGGGCACGCATGGGTAGAGCAGAGCCTCCCTAGAGGACGGCAGCGGCTTGAAGTGAAGGCCACAGGGAAGAGACGGCTTGGAGGAAATATAATGAGAGCTAGGGTTTTTGAGATCCAGAGAAATCAGAACCGTTAGATCGAGGATCCAACGACAACAGATATTTTAATTTCAGGTATAGACCGGGTCCCCGCGGGGAGGAAATTTACCTGTCCCCGTCCCCACGATACCCGACGGGATAATGATTTTCCCCATTTCCATCCCCGCAGGAGATCAATTCTCCCCATACCCGTCCCCCAATAGGGGAATTCCCGTCGGGGATCAAGGAATAGGGCCCCATTGCCACCCCTAGTCCCAGAGTCAATTCTAGCCTAACACGTCGCAAGGGGTCCTTCTAAGACTCCTGCACGTTCTGGAAGCCATCTTCGACTTGACACTCTGCGCTAGGCCCTCCAAGGCCCTGCATGCACATTATGGCCATGGATGAGAGATTCAAGATTCGTACATAAGGCCAACAGTTAAAGGAAGACTCAGGATTGAAAGATGCTTCGTGCCTGGCAAAAGGTGACCCACTGCCATTACAAGCCAAAAGGGGGTGTTGCAGGCCGCAGGTAGCCAAAAGTTAAGAGCATCACTAGTAGGTTCCCTAAATTTTGATATCTATATCCCATCTCTAAAATACTACTCCTCCAGCTCCTTAATATATACTTGTCGTTTTGGACATTGACACGGTCTTCAAAATGCAACTTCGACCGTCAATTATGAATGAACTTTATTTACAAAATTCACGAAAATATGGTATTGTGAGAGTATTTTTTTAAGACAAATTTATATATATGGTTCCTATGTACACAATTCAAATAGTTTTTAAAAAATTTATAGATAAAGTTTTAAAACTTTGCCTTAGGACAAACCTAAAACGATAAGTATTATGAAACTGAAGGGAGTAGTTAGTCTCTATATTTCCACTCTCTCCGGCAGATCCTCTATATCCACATGAATAATGTTTTAGAAGGAGGTATAGAAAGATTGTTGGGATGCTCTAAGACGGTTAAAACTGTATTGGTTGCCTGTTAATAACTAATAAGTGATGCTTGAATTATGGCGGCGGCGGAACACGCTCCTCTTCCAAGAAAGATCTAAAAGTATAGAGGGGTTGGCTCATAAAGTAAAGCATGCCTATTTGGAAATTTTGAAATGGCAGGAAACAAAAATGACTAAAGAAAACCACTCTCCGAAGCAACAAGATTATCCAGAGGAACCTATTTGCCTTGTTGATGCTACTTTTGATGCTCAATCGAAAGAAGCTTTTGGTGCAACAGTGATTCGATTACCAAGTCTTCAAATAACAGCAATCCGAATAAAAAATTTGGGTAAGCAGAGGGATGCTGAAGCGGCGGAGGCTATGGCGTTGGCGGAGGCGATCAATCTTGCTGTGAATTCCACGGGAATGGTGAGATTTATCTACTCAGATTGTGCAAATCTTGTCCAAAAGATTACCTCTAATGAGTTGGATCGTTCCCCCATTGCTGCTCTGATTGAGGAGATTCGGAGCAAGATGAACGAGCTTCCTTCGCTGGTTGCTCGATACCATCGGCGTGCAGCAAATGAACTAGCTCATGTGGTTGCTCAATGGGGGCGAGAGAGCAAGATAGAAGGGGAATGGCATGCTGATGTCGATGAAAGTTTACCTGTTGAACTCATCAGAAGAATGGGGAAAGTGTCTCAGGCGTGTTGCTGGGCTGGGCCTCTAGGTGCTCACTATTACACAAATAGACCTTTTAATTCTCATGTAACTTCCTCTTGTAACGCTGGTATCACTTGATTAATAAAGCCCATGCTTCACACTCAAAAAAAAAAACTAATAAGTGATCATTAGAGTAACGCTTCGACATGCTTTAAGCCAAATTAATAAACATTTTCTCGGGGTGTAAACACCCTGACCATGATAGTATATTGTTACATGGCAATACCAGACTTTTAGTACATGGAAAGACGGGTGTCCTAATTATGGCACTATACGTGAATTTGGATAAATAAAAGTTTCAGACTCTAGCTCGGGATCATAGGGGAATGTGTGGTCGTAGATAGAGTTTGCTGTGAGTTTTAATAACTGTATGTCAGTGTATATATGCTTTTATAACCGTATGTCCGTATGTCTCACTTTAAGCTACAGCTAGTAATTTTACTCGTACATTGTTACGCAAAAGATCGAGGGGGTGAAACAATGAAACAGGGAGCAACATGCGAAATCACCAAACTCAAAAGGGAGCGGAACGCACAAAACATGGGACGTGCACTACAGGAAACGCGCGAAATCTCGACGGCCAAAAATATTCTCGACGGCCAAATATAAGCCGTCGACACAGAGATCATAATATCGACGGCCAATAACATACCGTCGACACAGTGAAACTAATCTCGACGGCCACACAAAAGCCGCCGAGATAAGGTCCTGAGGCCCAGCGCTGCTTTTTTCGTCTTTTTCGAAGGCGGAAGATTTATCTCGACGGCTCAAACTCACCGTCGTGAATAGTTTATGGGCCGCCCATCATAATGATTAATCTCGACGGCCAAAATCTAGCCGCCGAGAACAGTTCTAGCTCCAATGGTGGGTCGCCCATTGAATTTTTCATTTCAGTAAATATTTTTCATAATTTGCAGATTTGTTTATTTAGCAATTTAAATAAAAATAACTTAAATAAAAACTAAAATTTTATGCAGTCCCAAATTTTGGGAAAAATATATAATGGTACAAGGTGTTATTTTTTTGCATACTAATTCTTAAAATAAATTTTATTTATAATTAATGTTAGGTATAAGATATGTATATATATTTAAAACTAACAAATTGTACTTAAATGTTTTTGAAATGCAGATTTTATTACATTCCAAATGAATGATCTATGTACAATGTTTTTCCAACTCAATGGTGCATTATTTGAAAATTTTGATATGTCTGTGACCCATAATTCATAAAACTCTATAGAACGCTCACTTATACTCTGATCGATATAGCCCCTTACATAGGCAACTCCGTTTGCAAATTTAATTTGAGCATACGAATTTTCTTCATAGTACATTATCATGTCATAAACAATATTAGCCATTAAGAAGTACCAAATATTTTTTAAATTTTTTTTAAAAAATTAACTAAGCTATGTTGACCATCGAAGGGGGGCGCTGCACTAGCCGTCGAGATAGAATACATTCTCGACGGCAAAATAAAAAGCCGTCGAGAAAGAGCGTAATTGACGACGGTAGTCAACGCGAGCCGTCGAAAAATACTTTTATCGACGGCTATACATAACAAGCCGTCGAAATAGATTCAAGCCAAGAGCCGACAGACACATATCTATCTCGACGGCTTGTGGCCGTCGATATAGAAAGAAACAAACGGGCCACGTCACCCTTTGGTCTTTCTCGACGCCTATTGCCGTCGATATATCGTGGCTCGTGAAAATGCGACACGTGGCTAACTTGACGCTGACCGACATATATATCGACGGCTAATAGCCGCCGAGAAAAAGCGACCAACCGTCACACGTGGCGTCTTTGTAATCTCGACGGCTCATAGCCGTCGAGATATATTTGTTCGACACGTGTCATGGTTTGGTTCGGTATTTGGTCGGTACGCGATCTTTATCGACGGCTTAGGGCCGCCGAGATTGGTCTTTATAAAGAAACTCGCGTGGGACTTAGGCAATTTCGCCTCGCCCCGCGCTTCGCAACATCCGCTCGTCTCGCCGCCGCCGCCGCCGCCGCTGCGTCGTCGCGCCGCCAGCGCCAGGCCGCCACGCCGCTGCTCAGATCCTCGCGCCGCCGCGCCGCTTCCGCGCCATCGCCAGCGCATGTCATCGCCCTCCTGCCGTCGCCCTGCCGCCTCGCCGTCGCCGTCGCCAGCCTTGGGCCAGCGCCACCGCCACGCGCCACACGCCATGCCCCTCGCCCAGGCCGTGGAGCCGCCACACAGATCGCCAAGGCCGTCGAGCCGCGTCTTTCAGCGCCGCCATTGTCGCGTTTAGCCGTCCGCCGCCGTCATCGGAGGTATGTGTTGTTTCTTCGCGCTTTTTTTAAAATTTACATTGTGTAGTCTCGACGGTCTTAAACCGTTGAAAATTTAATTAGTCTTGTAGTTAGTAATAATTTAAAATTAATAAAATTTAGAAAATTAAAAATAGATAATGCTATTGTTTTGTTTTACCATTTAATTTTAGGTGCAAGTTATATATAGATTTTAATATAATATTGAGTTATTAGTTTTGTAAGTAGTGATAATTAAAAATTAGAAAATTTGTAAAATAGCTAAATTAGATAATGCAATTGTAATGCTTTGTCATATGATCCTATATGTATTTTTGATTTACCATGTGCTTTGCCTAATTTACGATATTTAATTTATGTTACATCGAACCAATTAGTAACCTAGCTGACGTCACCCGTTCGGGTAAAACACAACGCGTAAAGAAATTGACGGTGATTCGCTCATTTCTATTACGCTGTGCAAAATGACCCGAATTGTCCAAAGGATGACCAATGTGTGGCCCCGGTGGGCGACTCACGGATGATAGCTTAGCGTGTCCTTGTGGCATCGATAGAACGAGATAAAATTTGAAGATAACCCTATAGTTCTCTTAGTGCATAACATAAGTGTCGTTGTCGGCTTTCAAACTTTTTAGCCATCGTTGCACTAAGAGAACTATAGGGTTATGTCTTCAAATTTTGTCTCGTTTTATCGATGCCACAATGAACACGCCCGAGCGGCTACTCGTGGGTGGGTTTAGAAGCCTTCCTAAGCCTTTTTCAAACCCTAACGTAGCTTCCGTATCAAGACCGATGGATGAAGAGAGAGGTGGATGTACGATGGATGGAGATCGAACGGACAACATTCAGATGAATGGTATGAGAAGGCCAATGCATTTGTTGATAATGCTTTCAAGGCGACCCCAAACCCTGACACGGCGTACATTCATTGCCCTTATGCGAGTGTGGAAGCAGAGAAAGAGGGCACGGTATGATATGGGAATGCATTTATGTAAAAGTGGGTTTAAGGCGGTTATCGTCGTTGGGTTTATCACGGTGAGAGTGGTTGTGCTCGTGTCGTCCCTACTCCTCCCGACGAAGGATTTGATGAAGTTGATGAATGCAAGATATGATGGATGATTTTGGCTATGATTTTGATGATGAGTAGGCAACTACCACTATGATGAATTCTTAACCTGTTAGAGTCTTCCAAATGACCTTTGCATGATCAAACCACCGTGACCTCGCTCTCTATGGTAACACGGATGATGGCTCAAATGCAAGTATAACTTCTCTATCAATTGTTTTGATGAGTTGTTAGGATGTTTAAGCGACGCTTCTGAAGGACACAAGATGCCCCCAAGTTGGTACGAGTGTAGAAAAGCGCTTCTTTGGCACGGGAATGCCTTACGAGAAAATAGACTATTGTCCGAACCATTGCATGTTGTATTACAAAATGAGGTCGCCAAAATGTGTGTGATCATTGTGGGAGTCCAGATATATTGAGATCGTCGACGGTTGTGGAGAAAAGAAATGCACCAAAGTGGCGAGAAAAGTATCATGCGGTATTTTCCGTTAAAGAAACAACTCCAAAGATGTTTCATTACGGAGGAGACCGCGCAGCAGATGAGGTGGCATAAGGAGGGTAAACGTGTAAGACCCGGTATGATGGTTCATCCGGCTGATGGAGAAGCGTGGCAACACTTTGATAGGGTGTATCCGGAGTTCGCAGCGGATCCAAGGAACGTGCGGCTAGCACTTGCCACTGATGGCTTTACGCCTTTCAATATGATGGCTGCATCATACTCATGTTGGCTGGTATTCGAAGGCAGTAAAGAGCTCTCAATAGTTCTATTTCGTTGTCTGTGGTTTGATCCATATGATGGCGTTCGGCGTAAACATGATATGGGCTTAGTTGAGGTAAATCACACTTCCAGACTTAAAGGGTACGATCCATTCATTCTCGCAAACCAGGCAGAACAGGTGTATTATCTCCCCTATCCATGCCAAAAACCTATAAAAGGCAGTGTTAAGGAAGATTTGAAGTCGTGGTGGGTTGTGTTTAAGGTTCGTCGGCCAAGCAGATTGTTAGACCCAACAACCGATGATTACGAAGGTCCAACACAGGATCACCGACTGAACACCACAATGGTAGTCGATATTGGGTCGGGACTTGACGAATTACAAGCAATTAAAGACCCGGATGTCGAAGAAGAAGACGAACATGAGGTTCAAGAAGACCCGGATGTCGTGGGATCGTTAAACGAAGATATTATGGATGTCGATTTATAATTCATGCTAGATATTATAAATATCCGAGGTTACATGTGCGCATTTAAAATATCTTAATTTTAATTATTTATCAAGATTTAAATTATTTATTTGACTAACTATTCTTTAATTTTCATATGCAGGATATGCCGCCGCGCAGGTTCGTCAACCCTCCGCGGCATGCGGAGGAGGAGGAGGAGGAGGAGGCCTCTGAGCCCGGGCAGGAGCTCGCTCGACTCGGGAGAGTGGAGCGAAAAGGTCCCGGCCGGAGATAGCAGGAGGGTCGTCCTCTCGGGAGGTAGGAGGAAGAGGGGCCCGAGCAGGTGAGGGCAGACTCTCGCTAGATCTGGACGACCGGCGATCCAGATTGACGGTGACAGGTACATATTTTTGTAGCCAATTACTTCTGTACCATTTTCGAATTTAATTATATAAACCTGTCACATTTTTTGTTTAATATGCAGCAACATGTCTACGGTGGATGTCAACGAGAGGCATCACCGGGACAGCTTAGCACTCTGGGCTGGAAGATTATCTCGGCTAATAACCCAGATGGGATGCAAGACCAACAGACAAATGATGACTACGAGCTAGCCCCGCATGGGATAGCACCGCCATGGATCGAGTTATCCGCGAGTTTTGGGTAAGATACAAAAATAACTCACTTCATTTATTGATTTTATCTTCTAACTATATCTCTTTGTTATATCCTACTTCACTCAGGTTCGCTCGCAGAGGGACTTCAACAGACGGACTTCGCCTCACATTATCGATGTGATGGCGAAGCAGAGGTCTGAGACATGATGTCCAATGCCCGTGTCTCGGCCGCTCAGAGTATCACGGTGAGTAACCTAACCTCACAATACAATTAAGTTTTATGTGTTCGCTTCTAATTTCCACATTTTTCTGCTTTTGTAGGAGACAGAGCAAAGAAACCTCACCGCCAAAGCTCGCCAGCTTGTACTTGATCGCCAACAAGACAACCGTGTCCGTCCCTGAGTGGTGTCGGAGGACGCTGGGAGGCTATAGGTAGGAAGTGGGACAAATTTTAGTGGAAGGGAAGTCCGAGAAGGCAAAGAAGAACAGGGGCGTGAAGGATTACAAAACAAACACTGGGAGGTGGTCGATCGCACAGTTGGGGAAGAAACTGGTAATAAAAAGTTTTTTACTTGTCTTCACTTTAGATTTTCGAACTAACACATATCGGTCATATTACAATTTAGTTGGCGAAGACGGGGGTTATGCCTAGCCCGATGGACGGTGGAAGCAGCCCACACGAAAAAAGGCGCCACCGGTGGACAACCGACCTTAGATCCCCATGCTTATCTCCGTTTGGTAAGTGTCGATAGGATTAGTGAATACAACTATATCTGCTTGGTTATTTGTTTGATTTTGACTATCACAACGACATGTAGGAGCGTTATAAGGACGCTTATAGAGAGGAGCACGGGGAGGAGAGCAATCCAGAGGAGGCTCCCCTCGATCCTCATGTGATTCATAAACACATGGGGGGCAAGGCTCACGGGCGCCTGGCGATCGGTGGCGACCACCTACGGTAAGATCTCTTTCGTACACTTGTATATTATGATTGCAAACCGATCGCAGATTATGCATGTTGCAGGTCTCAGAGTATATGCCCGATGTACGGGCTAGCCAGAGCGGGCGGTGAGACCTGTCGCCCGCCTCGAGGATCGCCTGCAGAGGAGAGAGAGCAGCAGCAGAAGAGACACGAGGAGGAGCGGGCCCATGAGAGAAATGTTAAGGGCGATGCAAGAGAGTCCGAGAGTGCTGCAGAGGACTATGACAGAAGGCTTGACACTGAGGCGTTCGTCGCCGGGGTAACACACCGTAATTCAATTCTTTTTATAGTGCATATCTTATCATCTCTACTAACGAAATCAAATATATGTGCAGGCCGGTCCAAGTGGTCACGCTGGGCTAGCGGCAGCTCCTCGAGTCAGTGGGATGCAGAGTCCCTACACCGGTGCCCCGCCGTGTCGGTAGCCATCCAGCCCTCCAGCACCTATGTTGGGCGGGCGGCTACCCAAGACTGACGGCACCACCGGCACCTACGGGACCCAACCGCCTACGCCCCACACCCAACTACCCGAACGCCGGCGCCCCCGGTTTCGTGATCCAGCGGTAAGTCTCCTATGCCAAATCAATATACTATCGCATTGTACATATATCAACTTACTAATTGAAAAATCTCAAGGGTTCGGGTTCGCGATGTCTACTCCTCCGTCCTTCGTGCCACCTACTCAGGACGACCCGCAGCAGGGCGACGACGGCTCAGGGAACATGGCCGCCAACCTCGCGGAGCAGCTCTTCGGGACGCCACCACGACAACCATGATCGATGTTTACTTTATTGTGTTCATGATGTTGATACTGTCGTTACGATGTTTGTGAATGTTAATTAGATGTTCGTGAATGTGGATTTTATGTTTGTGATCTTTGTGATGCGATATTTGTGATATATCGAAATTGTCGGAGGTATGTGTATTTGTGAAATCGTGGGAAAATTAAATGCGGGACTGTTTTGGGTTTAGAAGTTGCATTAAGCATCTTTGAGCCGCGATAGAGTACCGCAAAATTATTGTGATTTTTACAAATTTTTTTTAAAAAAATTTTCTGTTTTTTAAGTATTCTCGACGGCTACACCATGGCCGTCGAGACAGCTTCCATGGCCCACGTGCGGTCGCCCACCGTCGCGACCCAGAAGAGTCTATCACGACGGCCATAAGCCGTCGTGAATAACCTCCATGGCCCACCCGAGGAGCCGTGTTCGCCGATCAAATCTCGACGGCTATTGGCCGTCGTGACTAACTTGTGGGATGGGCCTCGGAACTGAACGGCCTGCTTAAGAATAATCTCGACGGTGTTAGGCCGTCGAGAAAGCACCCAAAGTCACGTCGTGCCTGCCCGGTTCATGTATCTCGACTACCGGTTTTAGTCGTCGGAAAGTGAAATAACGACGGCCGAGCCGCCGAGAAAGATTGTCTGTCTCGACCGTGCTATCTCGACGGCCAAATCTCGACGGCCGCCGCCGAGATATTTCTGTCTCGACGGTTTTCCTCTCTTTATCGACGGCTCTAGCCGTCGAGAATTCCAGCGATTCGCGTGGTGTGAGCCGTCGAGAAAGATTGTCTGTCTCGACCGTGCTATCTCGACGGCTAGCCGTCGAGATTTGGCCGTCGAGATATTTCTGTCTCGACGGTTTCCCTCTCTTTATCGACGGCTCTAGCCGTCGAGAATTCCAGCGATTCGCGTGGTGGTGCCTTGAAGAAATAATCGGTACATGGGTGCAAAATTGAGATGATACCATAAGGAGGCAAAAGTCGTAAAATTCATCGAGATCTACTAAATTGATAGTGATAGTAGCTTCCACTGCCGGTTTGAGCCAACAACTGGCAATAATGTTGCGCCGCCGGTCTAGCCTCCAACCGACGGTGATAGGTTCTGATCACTTTCAATTCTCACTCTTTCCCTGCGGCCCAATAATTGAGGAGGATGAACTGTCAGTGATATTGGATACATCACTCTTGGTTTGTGTCCCAATCAGTGATACATCCCTACGTACTTATTCGTATCTTGAATCGGTAGTGACATGTGAACACTATAAAAGTCTCGTCATCTTCTTCGCCGTGTTCTAGCCACCTCTTCATTTTTCCATTTCCCTTTTTTCCATTTTTAGCGAGGTGTGATTAATGGATGTAGCAGAGCCTTTTTTAGACATATATGCCAACTCCGTTGGTTGCCTCCCTCTCATCCAACCCAAATATTGATCCCCACCTCCGTCATCTCCCTCTTCCCTAACCCTAACCTAGCTAGATCTTTCTACAGTCTTTCCACTGTGCCGTCCCACCTACCTCTCACCTTTGTCCCCTTAGGGCAGTGAAATGTGCCACCCGCGGCGCATTCGTGAGTGTCATGTTGCTGAGTAAGCTGCTGCCCAAGCTGGCTCCTCATTTGTCACGAGACCCTGCCACGTCATCCCCTCCATGTAATCAGCTATGTCATGTTGTTGAGTAAGCTGCCGCCCAAGCTGGCTTCTCATTTGTTATGAGACCCTACCATGTCATCCTCTCATTTGTTACGAGACCCCCACCCTCTGTCCTACAAATGCTCTCCTCCGTCGACGTCTCGACGTCATCGTGAGCTGCTTCGTGCCTTGTCTACCTGTGTGTGCTTTGGCTCCTCCATGTCTACCTCCTCCACCAACTCCGTGTTGTTGCTGCCAGCATCGAACTTTGGTTCCGTGCTGTCCCAAGCACCTCCCTGATAGTATCCCTCTTTGGTTTCATCGGCGAAAAGGTTACATGCTAGCTCTTGTTGAGAACAACCCCGAACGCGAATCGACAAAGGAGGAGGACTGCCACCTTCAATGCTCTTGCTACTAATCTGCTATGGTAGTATTTTTTCAAATGCTTATTGTTGAAATGCTTTGGTAGTATTTTGTGAAATGTTGATATGCTATGGTTAGAGTACTGCAATGGTTAATGCTGACTGATCTTCTATGATTATGCTTGGTTATGCTCCTAAATTCTTTAGTTGTAATTTGTGAAGTGCTGATATATATGCTGTGGTTAGAGCACTATTATGGTTAATGGTGAATAATATGCTATTATTATGCTTGGTTATGCACGATTTTGCCCAAAATTAGTGTCAATTTTGCCAATTTTAATATTATTATTGTGTTATTATGATATAATTAAAAGGGGGTGATTCTGCTAATTTTTCCAAGGATATGCATTAAATGAGTTTATACATAGAATATGAATGAATACCATCTTTGATGATAATTAAAGAACCCGTCAATTCTAGATCTGCTTGTGCTTGTGAATTTAACGTGGCATGGCTAGCAATGTAAGGAAACAACTACCCACTTTACATATAACCAGCTAACTGAATGTGAAATAGTATGGTTGCTATCTAGATGTTATGTTTGCTATATGAAATGCTATTGTTACTATATGAATGCACTGTCAATTTGTAGTGATAGTTTTAGTGCCATGTCAATTTTTATGGTTACTTTTGTCGGTACTTGACCTTACATATGTCAACTATATATGCTTGTGAAGTGCTACGTACATTGGTTCATAGCGTGAATCGGTAGTGATATGGAGATTATTACTGTTGGTTCATGCCATGGAGCGGCAATGATATAGGGACTTAAATTATATGCCATGAACTAGAACTTGGTTTTTAGAGAAATTTCCCTCAATTTTTTTAAAATGGAGCTGAATCTACTGTGTAATGTGGCCCATATCATGAACGTGCAAAAAAATAACAATGCAACAATATACTGATTAGAACTGCATACCGCGGATACTCAATTGTATATCTAGACGGTTTAGTTTCCCAAAGATGCTGTCAGAAAAAGAACGATGCATCTCATGACACATGCATGTAAGCCATATATAGAGAAGCAGGAAATTAACAATAACCAATGCAAGGGCATGCATGACATATATCTATGTACTGTCGGAGACAAGGTTAAAATTAACAATCTTATTGGGCTCATGGTGCAGTGTGCAAGTTTTGGACGGCCTTGAGCCAAAGTACTTGAAAGATCTCACTCCAATGCCCTGATCGACATGGTCAGATCCAAAGTACTCTGTCCCAGAGCGGCCTCCTCGTTGCTGCTGCTGCTGCAGCTGCTGCTTCCGGTTGTCTTTTCTTGCCGCTGCATGCGGATGTCATCGTAGGCTGTGGATGGCGAGAGCGAGAGCGAGATAGAGAGCTTGTTGCAACAGTCTATCTCTTGATGCTCACTTGCTGCAATGGTGATCATCTTCTTCCTCCTCTTGGTCCCATCTGTAGCAGTGGCGCCCACCGTGGTCGGGGACAAGCTGAGCTTCAAATCCGGCGTACTACGGTGATCATTCTCCTGTGGCGGCGGCGGAGACCTCTTGCGGGCCGGCGCCTCCTCCGCCGGCGTGGTCGGAGCTCTTGGTTCGAGATGCCTCTGCGACCGAACCACACAATGTTGTCAACAATCAACATCCAATGTTAGCCAGTAGCTAGTGCATGCATGTGTAGTGTCAACTGTCAAGTATGTGTAGGTGTGTACCAAGTAGAGTGTGGAATGTATGTATGTATGTATGTATGTATGTATGTATGTATGTATGGAGTGCTGGATATGGACCTCGACCCGGGAATCTAGGGCTGCATCGATCACCACAGGATCTAACGATCTAGCCTTGGGGCTGGCACCGCCGCCGGCCGGGAAGCAGCCATTGCCTCCGGCGTCACCGGCGCGCCATCTGAACGGAAATCGATGATCGCCTCCTGGCGCGGCCACCATCGTCGCCGGCGCCGCCATGGCCCTCGAGAGCGGCCGAGAGACGACACTCCCGGCACTATAGCTTCCCTCTAGCCTTTGCTCAAGGGCACTGCCGGCGCCGGCCGACGAGGCAGAAGGCCAAGTGCTCCTCAACGCCGATGATGCTGCGAGTAAGTGCGACGTGGCCGCTGCCGGCGGCGTCTTATTCACACCATTACGGCAGGCGATATTGTGCTGGTTGGACGCCCATTCTTGATTTCTGCAATGGACAGAAGGAATTAGGGTTTCATCTGGGTGCTCGTGTTGCTATATACATATGTGTATGCTATCTTGTTCTCTAGGTTTTAATCAGCAAGGAAATTTTAATTACCTGAAATTCCAGTTCTTGAAGTCGAATGTTTTCATCGGAGATGGCCGGTGTTGGAGAAGCCCATAAAGCCGGCTGGCCTGATCTGGGCTGCCGCCGCCGTTTCTCGACGGGAAGAAACCGCCATGTCCAGGCCTGGAGGGGAGCCCGGCGGCTCTTTGGAGGAACATGTCATGGAAGCGTCTATCGCCTCTCATGAAATGGAAATCCATTGGAGAAAATACTGCGGCACATTTAAAAAAATTTACTCTGATGAACACATTCTTTTTTTTTTTTTTGAAGCAATGATGAACACAAATTCTAATTTCTAAGAGGAGATCATCAGATCGCGCGCGAGCGCACATACAGAGAAAAGGGAGAAGATTGTGTGCGATGAAAATTAACCTGAGGACATGGCTCCCCTGATCTGGCGTCCTTCGTGGTCAATCTTCTTGCTTCTGTACATCTGAAAAGAAACATTGGATATTAGAAAGAGAGAGAGATAATTTCATCACCTTTGATCGATCGATGTGAAAGAAATTAAGCAATCACTTGTACTGTGAGGCCACAAAATACTAGGTCATGCAGAGGCATCCAAATTAACTAATTCTACTCATTTATTATTCACCTGCAAATGGCTTTTTACATGAGCAATGCTGAGCCCCCTAACATTCATCATCTGAAGGACCAGCTTAGGTGTTGCTCCTACATACATCCATAAGCAACAACAAATCTCCAAATCAAATCGCAAAATTGGAAAGATGTGGAGAAAAAAGAACGCATAATCGATCACAAGATATGATCCATGGCAGCTTTGTGTAGCTGTATGCCTGTATGTGTGTCATATACTCATATGATCAAGTTCTACTTACTCTCCTGGCCACCGAGCCGCTCGACGGCGTGGACGAAGGCCAAGTGGAGATCAGGCGTCCACCGGAGCCGAGGCAGCTTCGACCGATTGTACTGCCGCACCCTCTGCTCGCCGCTCACCTCGGACTTGCTGCCATCGTTGTTGATCTTGTCGCCCTCTTTGCTCTCGGAGTTATTGTTGTTGGTGCTGCTGTTGTTGCTGCTCGAGCTCCTGCTTCTGGCAACATCCGTGGTGCTGCCTCCATCGTCTTCCTCATAATTGTCATCCTCTTCATCGTCTTCCTCGCTCTCCACATCGGCGCCCTCGTTGAGGTCCAGCAGCTTGCCATCCATGAACCCCTTCTCGTCATCCTCAAGATTCCCAACTAGCTGATCCGCCTTCTCTTTGACCTCTCTCATCTCTTCCTCCTCTCTAGTCACCATCGATCTTGGCCTTCTTCTGCTCTCTGTCTCTGATCTCTACACTGCCATGACTGGATCGGAATCGTAGGTGCAGGTAGGAGCTGACAGCTGAGTAGCTAGGAAAGGGGGAGGAATAAGCTAGACTGCTGGAGGGGATGAGGGCAAACAATGATATGTACTGGGGAGGAGAGGTAGAACAAACAAGGCTAGTGATGTGGGAATAAAATAAGAGGGAATTGGACAGGCATTCTCCTCCTACGTACATTGACTGGTTTGAAACAGTGTTGCAACAAATGATGTGTGCAATTCTGGACCCTTTCCTTGCGTCTGGTTGGTAGCTTGGCAAAGGTCAGGCAGGCATATATATACGCACATAATGAAGAAGCTAAAGAAGATTACAACAGCAAAAGCAAGAAACTTAGTAGCTAAAGACAAGAGCTTTTGGTGAAGTTCATGGGCTAAATGGCGCAAACATACTTTACACAGTAGCAGTGAGATCTCTTTTGAAGTTTTTTCCCTTTTCTTTCCTCTTGGGCTAGCTGCATGCACGAGCGAGGTAGATAGGTAGCTCATGTGACCCAATCTGCCAATCTGGCTCGATTCCAAAAGCATTTCTTGCCCTAATATTTTTGGTTGGGGACACTGACCCCCTTGTCGTGTGGATCTGAGCTGCCACTCCGTGACATAAAATTAAACTAAGCTTTAGTGGTTGACCTCTGCCTGCCCCTTTGACAGCCTTGTTTAAACCGCTAGGCGTTAGCTAATACAAGGGACAAATATACGTGCAGTGTGTTGGTCTTGGTCACCTCACGACATGCATGGCCATGTATTTATTACGTTCCCAATGCAGATATCTACGTACATGCTCAGCCTATAGCTCAGCTCTCTTCTAGCTGTGTACTAGCCAATTGTTTGGTTATATGCATAGGCATCACTCTAACATAAATAGGTTATTACGTAATTACATTAATTGTACGAATGTGCAGTGCCGTATGAAAACCTAACGGCATAACCGTCGTCCATGCGTTCGCATTAGCACATACGCATAAGCATAAAGCCCTTCATTTCAATCACCCAAAATTGCAAAATAAAATTAAAGCTTAGAGTACGTCTCACTCCGGACCAAAGTGCAATTTTATACAATTGTAATGCAACTTCTAGGGTATAATGTTTTTTATTTTCTATATTTTATAGGGGTTCACATCAAAATTAAATATTTTATTAGGTCTACAATGTCTTTTTTATTTTTATACTTTTAATGGCATGCTTGCTGCAATCACTCGTTGCGACTTGCGGCAATGATAGGCCAATGTAACACCCTGACCCAAATTAATTCGTTTAGAGCCTAGCCTACCAATAGAGCTGGCCCACGTACGCATAGCACCTACATGGACTTTTGGTCTCGCTTCTTTCAAAAGGGTTAGCCCGAGGTGCTATAATTGAACCTAACAGACTTTATATACTGGTACAACTATCTCAAAATTAGCAAGGTGGTACAATTCTACCAGTACCAATCCACATGGGCTAAACGGGCCTCTCATCACAATGGGTCAGGTATTACAAAGAATTTGTAACTTTTCATTAGCAGGCAAGCTGCGATACAAAATGATATGAAAGAAGATAATGACAGTCGGTGAAAAGCGCCCTCGTTGCAACAGCACCGTAGCTATTGGGAGTTGGGTTTGTGGATTCGCCTAATACTAACGGAGTTTAATTTTCAGCCGACTGATCAATAGTTGGTCCCATGTACATAAGAATTAATAATCATTCATAACTATAGACTATCCCATTTTGGAGGCTATAGATTGGATCGAGCTCTTTTAAATATACACCGGCAGATATACCATGCTTGTCTCACAACTCAAATCTAACCGTTTATTTAAGGGGGCGACTGGGGGACGGGATCCCGTCCCACCCGTCCCGACGGGATAGCTCCCCCCTCCGCCACGTGTCCCCCGCCTCCCCCTCCTCACTCGCGCCCCTCGCTCACTTGCCTCCCCCTCGCTCCGCCGCCTCCTCGCGCCTCTCCGCCTTGCTCACCACCCGCCGCCTCGCCGCCTCCTTCCTCTCGCCGGCGGCGTCCTCACCGCCGCCTCCGTCGCCCCAACCTTCGCCGCCGCTCGCCGCCCACCCTAACCCGGGGGTGGGCGGTCCCTCCACCGCCGCCGACCGCCGCCTCTCCCTTGCTCCGTGGCGCCACCGCTGCCTCCACCGCCGCCCCCGACGAGCCCCACCCACCGCCGGTCCGCCGCCTCCCCGTCCTCCCTCTAAACCCCGAGGAACCCAAATGTTCCCTAACCCTAACCCGAAACGGCGGCGGCGAGCTCGACGGCGACGACGGCGAGGTCGACTCCTCCTTCCTCCTCCTCCTCCTTCCTTCTTCTTCCTCCCTTCTTCCTCCTCGAGCGCGCGCTGGGCGCTGGGCGCGGGGACGGATCCCGTCCGGATCCCGCCCGGACGGGATACCGTAGAAAAGAATTCCTGTTATTTAAAGAGTTTTCCCACAAAATATATATACTATTCTCGTAGTATAACACCATCATGGTAATATAAAAAAAATATCAAAATCAATCCAAGTCATTTAGATCGTGAGAAATGAATGGTCTGTGTTCATTTCTGTGGAAGTAATATCTCTCTATAGATTTGCTCTTTTGGTTGGTTGTTCATGGATTGGCCGGTTCGGGGATGCAAAATGTTATACTACGCGCGTAGGCATCAAGCGCTCATGCGTGCCTCCGAAAAGGGAGACGATCACACGTACGAGCGGGCGGAATGTGGTTGCGTGGTCACGGCATTCATGGGGCACGATCACACCATTCACACGACCCGTCTAGCCGCTGGCCCCTGCCCAGCTCCTATATATCTATGCACAGGTGGAAAGCCAAGAGGAGAGGCATGCAAAGGCATGAGCGAGCTAGCGAAAAAGGAATGAAACCCACCCGTTTGTGTGACAATATATGACGAGATTACCAACCGATATCCATGCATGCATGCGCCTGCCCGGTGTGCATGCCACACATGTGATATAACGTGCAAAGTTTTAATGGCGTCCCCTTTCCTACGATTGGCATGCATGCAGCTTGTTCTGTGTCTCCTCTGCTTTTCATGACACGGAGAAACGTACGACCGTTGGGCAGTACGTGGACAATATCGGGCAAGTAAAAAAAAATACATTCACTACAGGAATCATTCTCTGTGTGGTCGGCCTCTGTGTGGTCGGCAAAAGCCGCCGACATAGCCCATAATGCCGCCCACATAGGTCTATCTCGGCGGCTAGCCGCCGACATAGTCTCGTCGAGGCCCCGTCGTCGACATAGCCAGATTTTGTCGACGGACCTGTCGACAAAGCCGCAGCCTGGGCAAGCCCACCTGGATGCCATCAGTGTCGACGGCGAAACAAGCCGTCGACGTAGCCCTGCCCTCACGGCTCTTCCCATTTAAAGACGCCCTGACCGGTGGGGTCTGCCGAACAACGTCAACATGACGCGTGTCAACACCTATGTCGGCGGCATACTATATGCCGCCGACATAGGTCAAGCTCCATGCGTGCCGTGGCATTCCCTGTAGGCATCAGTGTCGGTGGCTTTTCCGATGCCGCCGACACATCCTGCAACCTATGTCGGCGGCCTTTCTGACGCCGTCCACACTGATTCCTACAGGGAATTCCACGGCACGCCTGGAGCTTGACCTATGTCGGGATGCCGCCGACATAGGTATTACAACAGCAATTAAAATAGCTGCTGTTTTTTATTAAAAACTTCAGTTTTAACCTGCAATTAACCACCCCCCAAACATAATTTCAGTCCCAAATTTTCCACATATCAACCACACATATTTACGTGCTCGAATCCACTTCTTTTCAAGCACTCGACAATCACATCAATACAAAAATACAAATTCAACAAGAAATTTAAACCAAATGGCACAAAGCCTCCACATGCATAACCAAATGACACATAGTCTCCGTATACGTTACCAAATGACACATATGTCATATAGATAGAATATTAGCAAGTTTTATAACCTAAACATCGACAAGTGCATATAAACTAAACCTAAGGGTTCTGCAAACCGTCGTAGAGGGTTGGATCATGCGCAAAGAAACCGTCCACGAATCAGATGGTCACAGAGCTCGTGGCACTGTTGCCACCTCCTCGCTCATTTCAGGCATGAGCAAAGGAATGAGCCGGACACCTGTAAGAGCAGAGAAATCATGTATCTGAGAAACTTTATGCATTTGTGTATTCTTATGAAAATGTTATGGCAGAAATACATACCTCTGGAGAAGGTATTGCTGCTGGCGGGAACTGGAGCATCCAGGGTGGCGGCACGAACGCGGGGAAAGCACCGGGCTGCGTCGGTGGTGGCCCCTGCGACAGCGTGTAGGCGAACTGTGATGCAGGAGGCGTTGGGGCTTGGCTGGAGGACCCTGCCCCTGGGAATGCCTGCGAATATTTACATATATGATATGTTAGAGTCTAAACAATGAAAGGACAACAACAGATATAAATGCGGATAGAACATGATTTTTTAATTACCTTTTGCAAAAACTGCATCAGGTAGAGGTTCTGATTCTGGAGCATATCCATCCTCCTCTCGTTCGTCGCATCCTTTTCCGCTTTTTTGTAACAACTCCTCGATATGCTTGCCCTGGGCTTCTAGCTGAGCAGAGGTGGCAGCTGAGGCCTGCTGTCGACGTGCCCTGACCTCAGGGCGGTACGCGGTGGCATCGACAACGGAGTCCATCATGCCATACTTGCCGTGAGCCCTCCCACCAAACTCGTCGTAAAGAACCACAGGGTCGACTGGCATATTGGCGGGGTCACAATCCTCACCGTGCTTCGCTCGCATGGCCGCAGTATATGCATCCTGCGAACAAATGAGATGATGCGGAATAGTTAGAAACTGTCGAGTATGTGTAAATAAGCGAAAAGAGTTGGTTACTTACATCCTTCTCCTGGGCAGCTGGCGGCATCGGTGGTTGTCTCCCGTCTGGGAACACACGTGGCGTGTGTGCAACCCTCCACACGGCGAATCCTAAGGGCTCAACCCTAGATGCAGCCTCCTGTGTGAAATCAAATAGTGGCATATTAAATCTTGTCAAATCTAGTAAATTATAGGTATAAAAGATGAATGTGCTCACCAAGTCTCGTGCCACGTGACCCATGCCGAGGCTGTCCATGTAGGTGGTGCACATTTCAGCCCCGACTTCCCTGTTTTCCCTGTTCTTCTTAGACATGGCGATCCACTCTGGCGTCTCCCAAGTAAGGCAAAGGTACCTCCAACCCCTAGGCTCCATGTCCAACCAGTCTGGACGCCAGGGAAGATATTGCTCCGCGTCCAGGTACTCCTGACCAGCCTGGTCCCTCGTGATCCTCGTGCCCTCCGATCGGTAGTGCTTGATCACCGCATCCAAACGAGCAAGCCTGAGGGAGTGTCTAACCTTTTTGGATGCCATCTTGTCGATCACACGACGCGCAGCCTCGTAGTGTTCGGCGGAGTCGTCGAGAGGGTTCAACCGGTAGCGCGTCTGCATGAAGAAAGAAACAAATTGTTAAAATAATAACTTCGCCAATTGTATAAAAAGACACAAATGGTTAAAGTAGTGAACATGTTACTCAGAACTCGTCGACGACGGCATCGGCGACTGTTCCTCCCTCCTCATACCCCACGAGGTCGTAATCGCTCCAAGTCATCGTCGAGCGCCTATCCCTGCCAATACCCACTACCCCGGGGTAGTAGTGTCTGCAGAGCACCCCTATCTGCTTTCCCGGCTCCGTCCCCGTCCCCTTGTTGACGCAAACCGACGTACTGCATGTACAATTCAGGACAAGTATTTAATTAGCTATATTGTGTTGATGAATAAAAGACATCGAAAATGAGCTGTTGAAGTGATCAGTACATATACCTCTTCCCAGCGGAAACCCGTACCCGTATCCTCTCATTTGGATTTTCGGCGGTTTTTATCAGTTTGTTCCGCCCCCGGTGTCTCCTGGAGCTCGAACCCTCGCCAGCCTCGAAGGGCACGTAGTCCTCGTCTTCATCCTCCATCTCCCCCAATCAAGCCTGAGTGTCTTCCTCATCCTCCACCTCATCCTCATCATCATCATCACTCTCATCATCATCCTCCCCAGTACTTTCCTCGCCACTCCCGTCTAGCACCCACTTCTCCTTATAGCCCTGTTGCACACCCCCTGTCGGGTCCGCCGCCTCCCAATCCCTCTCATCCTCCCCGCTCTCATTCTCCTCCCAGCTCCCAGCTCCCTTCTCCCCCTCCCCCTCCCTCTCCCTCTCCTGACACGACCTGCAAGGCCGGCTGCTGCTCCTCGGCAGTCTCCCCCTCCTGCCCACTCCCGCTCCCTTCTCCTGCTCTCTCCGCCATGTGTTGCCCTCTCTTCTTGTACTTAATCCCAAAGAGCTTTTCCGTCGCTCCAGCTAACCTGCGCCGAAACCCAGTCATCCTGCAAAAAAGAGCACGTTCAGTCATCCTGCGCCGAAACCCAGTCATCCTGCAAAACATAGGATGACCAATGTTGGCGGCATATTCAGTGCCGCCGACATAGGTATTGGTAAGGGCATAAAACAATTCAGTCCCCCTCTATGCCGAATAAATCTTTCCTCCCACTTGGTTAACAGCGTGCGGCGAGGCGCGGGCTCCCTGCGGCGCGGGTTCGAGCCCCGCCTCGCCCCCTGTTTTTTTAATTTCTCTATGTCGGCGGCGTAGACAAGGCCGCCGACATAGGTGGCTCTCCAGCCTGCTGGCATTTACTGTGGGCCCACATGGCATAGACGTGTCTCCTCTGCCATGTGGGACCAGCTTGGGATGTCGCCGTTACAGCCATGAAGCTGCCGTGACCGGGAAGGACTTATGTCGACGGCACTTGCTGAACCGCGGAGACAGATGAAGTAGCGGGAGGGAGAAAATTTTCAAATTTTCCGTCTAGGCGGGGGGTGGGGTGGCTACGTCGGCGGCCTATATTATACGGCCGACATAGAGTAAGTGGAAAACCTCCTGTCTCCTCGCGGGCGAGGCATCTACTATCTATGTCGGCGGTTTTGTGGATGCTGCCGACATAGATGATGGATTAATCGGCGGCTTTTGTGGCCGCCGATATTACTTTTTTGGCCGTCCACAAAAACTTCGATTCCTGTAGTGATTTAGCAGTATGTACACACGCGGTGGAATTAAACATGAGCGTGGGAAAACATGTGGTGTTTTTTTCAATGAAAAACTAATTTTTAAGGAGAAATTAATTTATGACATTCAGGAAAAGGAGATTTACTCTATATAAATAAATAGAATTTGGCCAAGCTTGGTGCACTTCTAGAGTTTTAGCTACCTAATATAGTGATGCATGTGTGGAATTGTAGTTGAAATGCAGCATGTTATTTCCTCCGGTCACAAAAAGAAGTCGCCGTTGACTTTTAATTGGACACACCTTTGATCATTCGTCTTATTCAAAAATTTAGTTCAAATATGTAAAAATATAATTCATACTTAAAAGGTGTGTCCAAAAGTCAATGGCGACTTCTTTTTATGACCGGAGGTAATATTTATTACTGTGGACAAGTGTCCTCTGCCCTTTATGTGGCTGACGTGGCCTTTTTCTTAAACCGACACTGCAGGATGTTTCCCTTACCTAGGCTATACCGCTCTGCTCTTGGTCTTTGCCTAGGCTTCTGGACTAACTATGAACATTTTGCCAAATCGACAGTGTACGTACGCGATCAGTTGTACTAGTATCCATCTTATATAACAACTAGCCACGTGGCGCGCCTGTGGCGGGCGCGCCGAGCCAGCCTGCGCTCGCGCGACACGCGGCAGAGCAAGCGAGGCGGCAGCAAGTAGCACAGCGTCGCCTGTACGCGAGCGCCCAGCGAGCTGGAGCGGTGCGCGTGAGGAGGCCCACGTGGCGGAGAAACGCAAGCGTCGAGCGAGCTGCGAGCAAGCGCTGCGAGCGCGAGAGGCGACGAAACGATGGGGACGCACAATGCGCTGCGAGACCATCCACGTGTCAGGCGGAGATGGAGAAACAACATCTTTGTAATATTATAGATCCCCTACCAGGCCGGCCTCTGGTGCATCCACGTCGACGCGAACGCGCTAGCTTTGCTTCCACGCCGCCACGTCGTCGAAATAACGACGGTTGTTCGATCATGGCAGATAGTTCAATCCAGCTCTCCATTTATAATGTACATATAAAAAAATTTATTTCGCCAGATTCTCCACAAGGCAGAACAATTGCTCGTCTTTGCCGCAAGCTTTCGTGCAGCCGGCCACGGTTCGAGTCCCGGTCGCTCCACCTTTTATCCTTTTTTCCCCTGCCACTATACCTTCTATTTTCTACCATGCTTGTCCACATTGAGCAGCATTAGCACATAGCTCAGCTGGTTCTCGTGTGCAAACGCAGTCAGCCGGTTTTGTGTAATCCCAGGCAACCCTTTCGGTTTTTTTCCAAGCTATTTCCCAGCGTTGAGCCCTTCCTTTTTCAGTTTTTTAATATGCGAAATAACTAAAACAAACAAAAAATGTGCCAAGGTTTTTTGTTCAGGTGCAAGGCAAATCATTTCTTTCGTTTTCAGTTGAAACCTAAGAGTGGTCGTAATATCATGGTGAGGGTTCATAAACAATTTTAGTTTTTTTATGGCGCAAAAAAAAAAGGAAACTAAAAATGTGTCGTAGTATCATGATGAGGCCAGGTCCATAAAAAGAGCTATCCATTTTTAAGAATCATATGTTTAGTTCATAAATGAATTAAGAAATAAGTCATTCTTTTCAATCATTCTATGTTTTTGTGGTCAACTAAAAAATTTCTTTTATGACCAAACCTATACAAAATAGAAACATGCTTTCATGGTAAGGGCCAGAAAAATATTTAAACATTGAAATAAAAAACTAAAAAAAAAGCTTCAAAATATGTAACCTTAACCATAGTTTCATAGAAGGGCTCGTAAAAAAATTTAGGTGATAAAGATAAGTGAGTTTTAGTAAAAATGAATTAAGAATAATAAATTAAAAATGAGTGAAAGAAATTTTGTTGTGAGAGTATAAAAATATTTAGCTATTTTTAAATCTTTAACATTCACAAGAAACAAATTAGGAAATGCTTTATTACATCGCTTTATATGTTGATATTTTGGTGAGCATTAGATGCTTTCCTAAGTACGATAGGCATATAATACTTTCGAAAGGTTTTGGGTTTAGAATGAAATAAAATATGAATAAATGGTTTTATATATGAACCCTAAACCCTAAACCATATAATACTTTTGAATGACGAAGTAAAAAACCCTAAACACTTCATTCTAGCTTTTGTACTTAGCTTAAAATATCTAGAAAGCCAAACTATTATAGAATTAAACTGTGATTTCGTTCTATGATTTCATGAAAAGATATAGATATTACACTGAAAAAATAATAAAATAATTAATAAATAATGCGGACGAGGGATACAAAAAATGTTGAAAAATATAATTAAAGTTGAAAGCCAACGGCCCGGAATAAAAAAGAAAGAAAAACGAGGCTTAAAAATGGAACCATAACCATGATTGCATGGTAAAGGGCCATCAAAATATTTAGTCATTAAAAATAACAGGTTTCACAAAATAGATTACATCATTCTATCAGTTCGCCTTTTACTGAATTTTTTTAAAAATTTTAACTTCTGCATTTTAATGGGCTATTGATTGGAACCTGATCAAAATAAAACGTTAGTTATTTCTTTTGTCTAATTCTTTGTCGCTGAGACCAATCAAACGGCGTGCCATGGGCACGGTTACATCGCTAGTATATATATCAATCTTCAGCAGGTGATGGCCCCATGCCAATGCAAATTAAGCATTTTCCCTGTTGCTACCAGGAACTCCCGCTTCGAACAACCAATCTCCGGAATTTTTTTTTATTTTTTTTTGAGAAAACCAAACTCCGGAAATGTGACTACCAAGCTTTGCTCAACAAAATGAGAAAGAGAAATGTGCGGGTTGGAAAGGGAAGTTTTTGTCTAAGCAATAATTGTTCTCATTAATCTGGTCATCACATCGCAGGCGGTTTACTTCCTCTCTGTGTTCTCCATGAGTAAATGGGCTCTTCAGAAGATCGATGCGCGCCCTCAGAAGAAATTTTCTTTGGAAAGGGCCAGGCTTAGGTGCAACAGGTCTAAACCTAATAAACTAGAGGAAAATTTGTAGGCTGAGGACTCTTGGCGGATTGGGTGTGAAAAAACTGGATGTTTTCGCAAGATCACTTCGCATATGGTGGCTTTGGAGGCAAAAATTAATTCAATAAAACCATCTCCGACCATCTCCTCTTCATTCCATTCCTTTCCTCATTTCCTTCCCCCATATTATTTCTCTCCATTCCCCACCATCTCCAACAGCAGTGGCAGAGACAGGGCCCGGCGATCCTAGATTCGTGCCCGGACTCTCGGCCCCGTTAAGCTATTGAACCCCGTGTAATTGTATAGAACAATTAGCACATATTCTGAGTGCGGATAGACCAAAATCATGCACAGCTCTAAGAGGTAGTGTCCAACTGAGAGCATCAGTTAGGCTTATGTCCAGGCTCCCCAAAATTTCTGGCTCTGGCACTATCAAATAGCATCCCTTTGAAAAATTAATGAAAAGAATAGAGAGAAGATTTTCTTCTGAAGATAATGCATGAAGAAATTTTTTCTATTCAAAGAAAAACCGCAAAAAAAATCTGTTAAAGCACCTCGAGATTTTAAAATTTCTTAAAGAAAAATGATCCTCGAATAGGTACCGCGCGTTGGAGATGATCTAACACGTCCATGTTGAAGCGTTGATGCAAGTTTTTTCAGAGCTAGTACAAGGGCGACTGTTGGTGGTGGCAGCGACCGGCTTCTGGAACAATAGTTCGTTGGAAGGTGGCGCCCCGAGAGAGATTGCTCCTTTATGTTTTGCTAAGGTGAGCCGGCTAATTTTTTCAGGAAGAAAATTCGTTGGAAGGGAAGTGGATGCAAAACCTGAAATTACTCACTAACACTGAAGTTGATAGAAGCTGTTTAATCTTAATGCAAATTTCAATGACAGCGTCTCCTCTGGAGATGGTGACTGGATGGACTGCATACTGCTAAATCAGCTAGCGTATGTGATGTGATACAGTTTGCCGGCTCTGAAGTGGACAGCAATCACAAATGCAATTTGGAAGGCAAGCTCCGAGCCGAAGGGCAAGTTTTTTTGTATGGACGACATTGTAGAGGAGGCTACCAACCTTGAATAACTTACAGAGGCCAGCGAGCTAGGGTGGAAGCTTGCATCGGTCTGTGTTCTGTGTAAGCAGGCGGCGAGGGTGCAGGGCGTGTTCTCCAGGGAGGTCTGGGTAATAACAATGCAGCATCTTCGTCCTGCTTAGCACTTCACTTTCACACAGAGTTTTCGAGACTGGTGGCACTACCTACTCCAGAAAAATAGATTCCAAAAGATCAGAGGAGGAATTTTGGGTTAGTGACTTATGTTCGGTTTAATATTTGGAAGGAAAGAAATAGTACAGTCTTTCAAGATTCGTCGTGCACAGCATCTCAGGTGTTCTTGTTGGTGAAACTAGATGTGCTTAATCGATGTCTTGTTTTTGGTGCGCGGATGATCATGGCTAATGCGCAGTTTAGGTCTTTGGTTTCTTGTTGTATAGGAGTAGTTTTTTTTTTTTTTGGTCTTGCTCTCATATTAAGTCCGCAGTGCTCTGCTGTTTTTCAAAAAAAAAAATTATTGTTCACATCATGTGTACGTACTGGAGGGGGAAATATTCCTTGGATGAAAACCCAAAACTCGCATTAAATCTTACTTTTTATATATATAGATCAAGCAAGCGCGCACCAGCCACCATACGTCCTTGGGATTTTGCTGACACCGCGGACCATTGTTCGTCTAGTTTTTGCTTAGCTGCATGCAGCATATTCCAGAGCACGCAGTTAATGGCACATGATGTCCTGCATCTCAGCAAGTATATATTGTACGTACCCATCGGGATCATGCATTCATGCTTGTTGTGCATACGTACGCATGCATGCACTTAGTGTATATTTTGTAATTTTTTTTGAACCAATGTTAAATTTTCACCAAAAAATATATATAGTATTCTTGGTTATAAGTTTGACATAAAAGGTTCGGTAGGCATGACCGCTTGCTGATGGAAGCATAGCGGTGGGACGAGGATGTCGTGCCTTGATAGCTAGCGAGATGCCACCCTTTTCCTTGTCGATCCCGGCCCTACTCCTCTTCCTTCCCACAAACCACCTCCTTGCTCACCTCCTCCTCCATCTTGGCATCCTCCTGTTTGTCGGGCAAAGATAAAAATGACAAAGAAGTCAACATTGATGAGTGGATCAAAAGTAGTCGTGATAACAAAGACAACAAATGGCGAGTTGGATTCGAAGTTGGAGACAAACAAAGTCAGAGCAATGATAAATTTATACTCCCTTTGTTTTACTATATTTGTCCATGCCCTCTGGAAAATGTGTTTCACAATGTTTGTCCATTTAGAATATCAAAATTGTAGTTATTGTGATGTTTTCACTATTTAACCCAAAATTAAATGCTCAACAAGAAGAAAAATAGTTACAACATGCTATTTAATAAGCGTATGATGGTCTTTGCATATAGTTTTTTTCTTGGAACTACTAATTCCTTAACCAACACGCATGGTGTGCTATGGATAAATATAGCAAAATAGAGGGAATAGATCAGTACTGTAATGCCAATTTTTTTGTTTTGTGCATAAAACATTATAATCAACACCCGTAATAACGCATGATGAGATGACCGTTACTCGTGCCGGTTCAACTTAATTACTAAGAGCATCTCCAAAGGTAGAGCCAACCTGCAGACTATAAGATCTACATGGCATATCCACATCAGTTTAAGAGACCACTCCTCCAACAGACTGGCTATAAGCACATGCTCCAAAATGTAAATGGGACCCACACCTAATTATTTGTACATTCTTCCACCTTGGGTTTGCTTTCTTCCTCCCGTACTCCATTCTTCCCCAAATCCTCCACAGGCCACAGCCTGCTCTCCCTCCATACCGATCGCCGCCTCCCTCCACACCGATCCTCCGCCGTCGCTGTCGTGACTCTTCCGCCGTCTCCCTCTACGCCGAGAACGGGGACGGGCCTGTCTAGCTCATCCATGGCGCACAGGGTGCGGCCAGCGCGCCGCGCCCGCCTATCGTCTCCACAACGCACGGGGCACGCCGCCGTCACCACTTCACGCCATGACCGCGTTGCCTCTCTCCACGCCGCGACCGCGCCGCCACCTCCGCCGCGCCTCCCTCCCCTTCCTCGCCGACGAAGAGAGCGTCGCCGCCGTACCTCCCTCCCCTTCCTCGCCAATGACGGGAACAAAGCCGCCACGCTCCCCCGCGCCTCTTTCCCCTGCCGGCGACAAGAGAGACGACGCGCCGCTCTACCGCACCTCCCTCCGCTTTCCTCGCCGACGACGGGATCCGTCGGCTACGGCGGCGTGGAAAGAGAGAGCGCGTGCGTGCGTGGGCCTATGATGCTGTGCATCGGGGCAGCTGCTAGCGTCGGGCGCTTAGTTAAGCGCCGGCGCTAGCCTGGGATGCACCCTCTCTCCTCCATCTCAGCTCAAAATTCTGTGGAGCTTTTATAGCCTGCTGAGGTGTCCTCTAACCGACACAGATAACGTGAAAATTTGCACCAATCATCTATAAATAGTACATAGCCGAGTGGCTCGCAGCCGCTCTCTGGCGGCCACGTGGCTCGCCGCCCGGCGCGCCGCCGCAGCCGTCTCGATCGCTGATGAATGAGCGGATCTGACCCGTTGGTTTCGCTTTAACATATAAAAAGTTTTCCCCCGCACGGCTTGCAGGCACGTGGCGGCTTCGGCCGATTGGTTAGTGCGGGCGATTTTCGCGTGAGAGACGCGGGTTCGATTCCCGTGGGCTCCTCCGTGCTGCGCTTTTTTTCCTTTATCCTTCGCCGCGTGCTTTTCGCCCGTCGCGTTTTGCTGCGCGCGCGCGCCATGGGCGCGCGTATGCGGCTAGTTAAATACAACCACAATAATACATTTGTGAGCCGGCTTGTGATATAATTAAAGCAGATATTCCGAATGTGTGTGTTAGAAAACTTTAGTTAGAAATAGAGTTTTAAATATTTCAAAAAAAATCATGGTTTCTACTTATATCGTGGTTTTAAAATGGAATATTTCTTTTTGGGTTCCAAACTTCTTATGGTTTTAAAAACCATGATATTTTGAGAAACCGTGATTTTATTTCGAAACTATGAAAATACTTGTTTCCAGACCGACCCTAAATGTTATATTGGCTCATCTATATTGAAAAGATCTCTAAGCTGTATATATTAATTATATTAGATCGGGCCTCTCGATTTGGGCTCAAGCCTTGAAACTCCATATTGCGCGTATATATGCATCTAGCATTCTAGCTGTGTGAAGAGTCATGGATCTGGATCTTTGAACCATCAGATGGAATAATGAAATTGATTAACATGTCTTAGTCCTCGAATTACGTAAATGAATCACCGTGGGGACAGTTGAGCAGGTGTTAGGTGAAATCATATCTAGTACTTTACTCGAAAAATACCGTTTAGTGGCGATATACAACTTGGAACCGATCCCTCGAGGATCTCAGTGAGCTCCGACTAATTCCAAATCCGAATTATAATTGAGCATATGTCTGCAGAGTTGCCCGTGTCCATCACGTTGCCCGGTTAATCGCCTAATCGGAGTCCTCGACTCGCTCCGCTACACTTCGACTACACTGTCCATCACATGAAAACAAGACATAGTATATTTTAGAAGGGCATCATCCCATTTCCGTTATTTATTTATTTATTTTTTGAGCCAACCTCATTTCCGTTTAGGAAGGAAAAAAAATACGGCGTTTGTTCAGTTACAGGCTCTTAAAATTAAAGTTTTACAAGGTAACACTCTTACCAGCAAAAAATCACTGGATGCTATCTCCACGAGACGTAACCAACACAGAGAAATAAATCCAGGAAACAAAGCGCGTGATATTAGCAAAAAAGCACACTCGCTTTCACAACTTGCCTTTTCACTCTCTATATATAGTCTAGCTCGATTCTCAGCACACATTAATAGGAGAAATTGAACAGTTTTCTATAAACCCGTGCATTCCCTAATGAGACGTCAACATCATTGAATCATGTGGATAAGAGACTCCAATCAGTTTTTTGATGACCATACATAGTACTACAAGAGGCCCATGTTGAACAAAACCCATTTGCACGATTGTTTTAGATAATGAAACCTCGGCCTCTAAATTAACCGAAAATTAATATATACACCGTTACTACACAATCAAAAGCTAAGCATTTATTATAGAGAAAATGCTAAAACTAAAATAATAGCAAGTTATTGTTAGGCCCTCTTTTCTTCTCTATTTTAGTTTAGTTTTTGTTGTAGTTGAAAAAATTCGTGACATTTAAAAATAGATATTAAAAGGATAAATAAATTATAAAAAATATTATCTAGATCTTTAATAGAAAAAACCTACAAAATCCTAAAAAATTATTTCAAAATGTGACAGTGAATAGTCCATACAATAATAACAAAATTTTAAACACAATCAAAACTAAACTAAAATAAGGCATGAAAGAGGGCGGCAATAATAAAAGTAATGTTACGTATCCTCCCTCTAATTCATCGGTACAAGATTCAGCATCCAAGAGCCTGACTCACATGAATTTATGTGGCCAACTGACGTCAAGTCACCCCCTTGTTAGCTATATGCCTATATGGGTTTAGGAACAAGGTGACCATCGTTAGGGCATCTCTAATGGAAGACCTAGTACTGTGGAAAATAAAATACGAAAGAAAAATGTTGATAAATAGTGAAAAGAAGGTGTGATTGGTTTTGCCTTGGCCGGTCGAAAAACGTTGATAAATAGTGAAAAGAAGGTGTGATTGGTTTTGCTTTGGCCGGTCTAAAATAGGCATGGTTGGAGATGGCCTTACAAAACCCCATGGATATATATAGCTTGTTCGTTTCAGTTGAATGTAACTGAAAATTTTAATCTGAAAAGGTTGTTACATCATGAAAAAGGTTTTGAAGAGTCTAGAAAATATATAAAAAAAACTATCTAGAAATTTTTAATAAAGTCATTTAAATCCTTATTAAAAAGTTACAAAACACTGTACCATTTAGCTTGAACAAAAATAACAAATTTCTAATGATAACCTTTAATTTAATTTATAAGGTTCTGATAAGCTAGCTGGCCACCGATCCCTACCTGCCCATCTCTTTCCCACGGTCCAAAAAAATTACTTTTCTCGAATCTTTCGGCGACCAGCTAGATCGAGAGCCAAGCCAAAGGGAATTTGGGACAGTATGTCGTTGCATGTGACGACTGACGACTGACCAACGGAACATTTCTTACCCGGCAACACAAGCCTTTTTCTAATGCTCCTGCAGGTATTAATTAGGAAAATGTGCATGTACTATAAGGGAACATTTTCTTTACCCGGCAACACAAAGCATTTTTCTAATGCTCCTGCAGGTATTAGGAAAATGTGCATATGCACTGTATAGAAAAATGGTGGCAATTAGGGCATCTGGTATGTGATGGTATTCTGTGTGAGCTAATTAATTAATCGATCAGCTCATTTGGATGGGGTCGGCATAGGGAGAAAACAAGGTCAACTGCGATCAGGGGAATCATCCAGTACAGGCCCGATGTCAGGATTAGGTGCTGATGGCGTCTTATTGTTAATTAATATCTTAATTTTGGATCGATCGGTCGCTACTCGCTAGCATTGCGGGCTTCACGTATTGTGTCGTACAAAATTCCAAGCTTGTGGTCTGTGGATTGAGCCTGTTGCTCCAGCCAGTGTAGCAAAGCAACAAAACTTGCGTATTCATGGATCTGTGTGATGCATGCAGTACTTGTGCACTGATTTCTTTAACAAATTCCAACCTCTCTAACACCGGCTAGAGATGCATGTACATAATCACTAATCATAAATGTTTATAAAAAACTTAAAATAAAATGACAATCAATAATAATGAAAAAAACCTTCCGCCTAATAAGTAATAACGATCAGACATATATAGCTAGCTAGTAGATATCCGAAACAACTTGGTAGTTACAAAACCTTACTCCCTCCGTTTTATATTTAAGACGTTTTATCGTATATTTTTCGTAAGGTAATTGCTTTGTATATACCGGTCCCTAGCAAATGCATGCGTCCATACAACCAGCTAGCTAGCGTTGCCCGGCCCTTTCAATAAAAAGACTATATATTTAGTGTTGTTTGTCACGCATTGTTCATGCACTAATAAATTAAAGAGAAAATTGCACCATTAGTCCCCAAACTTGTCGTGTCTTTACACATAAATCCATAAGTATCAAAACCGCTCATTTTCATACCCAGAATCGTGAAACCGTTGCAATCAAGTCCAAACAATGGTTTGCCAAAGCTGTTTTGCCGATGTGGTAGCCATGTCATTGCCTACATGGTATTTTTTTCTATTTCTTTCTTACTTTTAGTGGGACCTACTTGTCATCGCTTCCCTCTCCCCCCTCTCTCACCTCTGTGTCGTCTCTTTCTCTCCCCTCACCGCAAAAAGACGGTGGTGGCGACACAGTGTAGTGGCGAGCCCCTGGCAGCACAATGGAAGAGAAGAGGCAGCTCGCCTCACAGTGGGGCATGTGGAAGAGGGTGGACTCGCCGGTGCCGCTCGTCGAGGACTGGGCCGAAGAGGTTGACTGCGAGCTACAGATGTGTGGCGAGGGGGGATACGGCATGGCCTCACCGAAGTGGAAGCGGCGTCCCCGGCATGCTTGGAGATGAGAGAGAAGGTGGTGACGGCACGCCCCGCCGCAACCGGGAGGTTGACGGTGGCTCAGCCTAAATCAAGGAAGGTGGTGCGGAGACCTCACTCCACAGCAAGCAACGCCCGGTGACATCCTAGCGGCCAGCGAACTCCATGTCCCGGCAGCCGGTCCGAAGGTAAGGAGCTGTTGCGGCGCTAGATCCAATGAGAGAGGACTCCGGCGACCTCCACGGTGACGGGAGGCGGCTGGATTTGAGGCCGGCACGACGGGATTTTGAAGGGCGCCTTCATCCGGTGAGCCTCCATGGCAGATGTGGAGGGGATCCTGGCGAGGGCAGCATCCCAGGACCTAAAGGGTGGCACGCCGAGAGGTGCTGCACCCCGCCAGCAAGGACGGCTCCAACGTCTGGAGCTCCGGTAACCTTCTCAACCTGTGTCCAAATGCAAGACGGCTGTGGCTCGCGCTTCTCCTCTTAGCGGGGCATGGCAAGGAGCTCCATGGGCGCGGACGAGCGATGGTGGGCGGTCTCTCGGGGGAAGAGAGACGGTGGCGGCGCGGCCTCGCAGGGTAAAATGAGTGGCGGCGGTGCGGCATCGCAGGGTAAAATGAGTGGCAGCGACGGCGTGACATCGCCGGGGAGGAGCGGCGGCGGGGCGAGAAGCAGAGAGGAGAGAGTGAACAAGAAAGAGAGGGGTAAGAGGGGTAGGGAGGAGATGACAAGTAGGGCCCATGATGATATGGCGGTCCACGTCATTAAAACGGCTTAGAAAACCATCCTGTGGACCTGATTGCAACAATTTCGTAAGTTCGGATACCTAAATAAACTGTTTCGATACTTACGGATTTTTGTGCACAGGAGAGACAAGTTTAAGGACCAATGGTGCAATTTACTCTAAATTAAATAAGTTCCTCGTGGTCACTTAGGGGTAATCGAGAAAATGTGCGATTTCCCTTAGTATGGTTGAAAATTTCGTTGTTAGAGTTCTTAAAATTTTTCATAATGTTTTGAGAATGGATTCACAATCGTCGATTGTCATGACTCTCAATGTATCGAGCCAACTTGAGATTGAAAACTGGATGATTTGAACACTAATTAAATTGTGACACAAATTCAAAATTTAAAATTTTAAATATAAATCCCACTTGTAAAAAATATTATTATATAAAAAAATTCTCTACGTTTTTTTTTTTTGGGCCAAAGCCGAGCTTAAAAAATTGCAGACCGAAAAAAAGAGGAAATGGTACATTCGTCGGCTAGTCGGAGCACCCCGCCGCCAGTGAAGCTACCGTCGGGGAGCAGAGCGTGGCCAGAGAAACCTGTCTTGACATGGACACCTTGGCCGCTGAGAATGTTTTACGTAGCTTGATTAACAGTCGAAACAAATCACTTTTTATAGATATCTTTCTCGTGTCGGTAAAGTAGATCAACTATCCCTAGTAAAATCAATATACTTTTGCTGCCCATTTCAAAACTGCAAATTAAAAGTAATAAATGGCATAAGATTACGCCAGTAGTGCAAAGGGAGTAGGATAAAACAGAATTAATTTGGTTCACGTCTAACGATATTGGATGGAATATTTAAAAACACATTGATAAACACGGTGTGGGTTTCGTTGTCAAATAACGGTACATAATTGGAAAATGCAGAGGAATGAATGAAGCGGGCCGGCAAACAAGACCCTCTTTGCTAATCTTGTTTTCCTGGGAAATTCCCAACTTTCCCATGGCGGCCCATTCTCTAACCCAGTCTAAATGGGCCTATGTACCATCTTTCCTCAGGCAAGCCCATCCTATATTCCCCCTCCTGATCTCTCGAGTCTTCCCCGCTCTCTCGCTCCTCCCGCTGGTGTTAAATGTAATCGAATTTCTTAACTTTTTTATTTTTTGAAAATACATAATTAATATTTTTTTATTAAAATTAAATAAATAGAAGTCATGTCACCGTTCCATTGGACGGGATCACGGGATGTAATCTCGTCTATTTAACTGGCGAGAACTGTAAATCCCGTCAACCAAACACTTGCAAACTTTGGCCAGCTTAGTCGTGCCACACCTATGACAAACTCCAAAGCTTAGGTGTGGCATTTTTAGTCACGAACCAAACAATCACTAATACCAAATTTCGCTTTAGAACGCACAATTGGCGACTCCATCGGCTCCTATTTCTAATATAATAAATTTATAAAGATGATAATATTTGGTACTTTTTTTAATTTATATTTATATTTTCAATTTGTTATTGTAGTGGTATAGGCTCATTTGCTATCTTTTGTTTTAAGACCGATAGTTATTATTTAAGTTCGTATGAACTCTTCTTTTAATGTCTTAGTTCATACGAACCTTTTCCACTATTTGTATCCCAAAATCTTTAATTACTTTGATAGTAGCATGAACTCATTATATTGTATTGTAGCTGATATAGACTTTTTTTCTATTATTTTTCATATAAAATTAGTTATTCTATTGTTTACACAGTTGACGTAGATTTTTTCTAGTTTTATGTAGTTGACATGAACACTTCTCCCTATTACTTTTATTTACAGTTTTGTGTTTTTTTATTTTAGTTGATATGAAGTCGTTACAAGTCTTTGCGGTTGACATGGACAACTATTTTTCTATATTTATTTTGAATTAATTTATGCTATCAGGATGTTTTAGAAGCATTATTGTTTTATTTCACCCGTTTTTTATCACCAGTTCTAACGTCCTATACTTCAATAACTCATTGCATATGTTTTGAAAAAGCATCCATTTTCAAAGTATCTGATGTCCAATTCCTAGCACAACCACTATTTTTATGTCCACGACCGCACGTACATGTGACTTCACATATGTCCGCAACCACACAACATGCGCTTTAAGATTTATGATTAGCCTACTCATTTCCTGGCATGGTCATTTTGCAAAATAGAAAATCCTTATTTTTTCCACGTAATTGGGTCCTTCCATTCCTCTCCCTCTCCTCATCTCTCTTCCACCACAGTGGGCCAGCTACCACACACTTGCGACGCGCGATCACGTCGGCACATGTTCGAGTCATTGCGTCATCAACCACTGTGTCAGCCACGTGCGACCATGCCGACGTGCATTTGATATCACACCGGTCGTCGCGCTATGCTGAGCTAGCCACGCCAACCGCCGTGCCACACATGTGACAAGGCCACATCACCGTGGTCGCATGTGGCCAAGGCAGGGTTCGCCAATGGCGCATGTGGTAGTTGACTCTTGGAGAAAGGATGAGGGGAGCAAGAAGAGAAGGATTAGATTGTTTTTTTTTAAAAAAATATATGGATGTTTTTTTTGTAAAAATTACCATTTGATGGCTGAAAGTGGAGGCTTGGAGATAAACACTGATCGTGATGCACATCCAATGATCTCAAGTAGCCGGGGAAGTCTTCTTCTCATATAAAACCATCATCAACAACAATAACACGCGGTTGTATAAAAAGGTACGTTAATTGGATACATGCCATTACAAAATAGTCATTTACGAGATTTGCCATTATGTAATGATCTCTTTGACTCATATCACTAATAAGTTGCGATTCTTCAAAATATGTCATTATAAAATTTTTGGATGAAACTACCCTTGCCCCCTTCGTCTACCTCAAGCTCTCGCATCCTTCTCTCCTTCCTCCTCCTCCTCCTCCTCCTCCTTTCTCTTCTCAATGACATCCTTTTCTGGCGAACTCCAACAAGCTCATATTGTCGTAGCTACCCTTCAATGAGAAAGCTAGCAATGTCGTTGTCCCCCATGACGGAGCTTGTGCAGCTACCGCCCTCCAGTATCCTTCGCGAGTTTGTACAGTCGCCACCGTTTCTGCCCAACCCAGGTTGCCATTGACACCCATGAGCTTGTGTCGTTGCCACCGTCCCCAACTAGCCTGGGAGCTCACACCACCACTGCCATCCCCAACCAGCCCGCGTTACTGCTACCTCCCACGAGCCCATGCCACCGCCACCTTCTTCAATGAGCCCAAATTTTCCCAAAGGAGAAGGAAGGAAGAAGAAGAGGCAAGGGCAATTTGGTTCAAATCTTATATTGTTAGGATTTGCGTCAATGAAAGATCATAAACGACACCAGGAGACACGATGTTTGTTAACGTAGTTCGGCTTTCGTCTACATCTGCGAGGCTCTAATTATGGGCGCTTCTCCCCAATCCATAATACCGCAACAAACCGGCTGAACTGGTCACGACCACGTGCCGGCCACTGACCTCCTCTTGGTTATGCTACTATTATGAAGTCGTTCGCATAGTTACACTAGGGCAGCCTCCCTTTATATAGTGGAGGCTGGCTAGAGTTCGACTATAACTATAAACCAACCCCGCCTATTACAACACAGAGTACATGTAACCTACTTGCACACATATTCGACGCAAAACCTAACTTGTATAATGGCATATAACCAAGTTTGCAACTTTGTAGTGGCATGATCAAGAGAAACCATTTTATAATTGCAAATATTGGAAACGGCTACATTGAAGTGGCATACGTCCAATTAGAGAGCGGTTTTTTCTCACCCTTGTGGAGTTTCCGGGTTTATTCTGTATCATCCTTCTCCCGAGCCGGCTGTCACGGTTTTCTGCTCCAATATGAACCCTGTATAAAAAGGGTGGATGATTTCTTCCGCGGCTCCGTCGTGTGAGCATGTGAGGTGAAGAAGCGTTCTTCTCCTCCCCTGATTCAATTCTATCGTCACTCGTCATCCCCCTCTCTTTCAAAACACCACTCCTAAAGACCTAAACCCCACGCACCGGCAAGGCAGGAGAGCTACTGTGCTGACCCCGCGGCCGCGCCGCCGGCGCTTCGCCGATGACGCCCCGCCTTGACGTCCTCCTCCTGTCTCTCCACGTAATAGCCGCCGCCTCGGCGACGGCGGCGTCGGCGTCGGCACACAACCGCTCCTCGAACTGCACCCTACTCCCGGACGCCGACATCGTCGGCAAGGCGTTCCTGAACGTCGGCAACTTCACCCACCCGCGAGGGCCCGCGTGCCGGCCGGTCCGGCGGCTCCTGTTCCCGTCGAGGGGCCTCACCGGCGGCGTGCGGTGGGACGAGCTCGCTAGCCTCCCCAGCCTCCTCGTCGTCAACCTCTCCGGGAACTCCCTCGACAGCGGCGTGCAGAGCGCGTTCTGGCGAGCCCCGTCGCTCCGCGCTGTCGACGTCTCCGGGAACAGGCTCGCCGGCGCGCTCCGGTTCGACGTCGACTCGAGCACGCGCCTGGCGTCGCTGGACGTCTCCGGCAACCTCTTCACCTCCGTCGAGGGCGTGGCCGGGCTCGCCTCGCTGGTGGACCTCGACGTGTCGAGGAACTGGATCGGCGCGGCGCCGGAGGGATTGCACAGGCTGACGCGGTTGCGGCGGATCAACTTGTCCCGGAACTCCATGGCCGGGAGGTTCCCCGACGACTTGCCGCCGCTTGATAGCGTCGAGCTCTTGGATATCTCGTACAACAACTTCTCCGGCGTGGTGAACTCCACCGTGCTCTCGAAATTTGGCCACTCCGCTTTTCTCCACGCCGGAAACGCGGGGCTAGTGGTTGAAGACATTCCGCCGCCACCGCCGTCGTCCTCGTCGCCGGCCAGGGGAGGGAAAAAGCACAGGCGTGCGGTTCTCATTGCCGTCGTCGTGGTCTGCGCGGTGGTGGCCGCGGCTGTGCTGGTGGTCATGGTCGGGTGCGTCGCGTGTGGGTTGAAGCGTCGCCGGAAGAAGGGTAAGGGCGGGAAGGCGTCGGTGTGGGAGGAGGAGGAGGTGGCGGTGGGGGCCGTGAAGCTGGCGGCCGCCGCGCCGGTGGTGGTGCTGGAGCGGCCTCTGATGGAGCTGACGTTGGCCGACCTGGCCGCGGCGACGTCGGGTTTCGGGCGCGAGTCGCAGCTCGCCGAGATCAACGGCCGCAGCGGCGCCGCCTACCGCGCCGTGCTCCCCGGGGACCTGCACGTCGTCGTTCGCGTCGTTGAGGGTCCCATCGCCGGAGTCAGGGAGGACGGTGACGCCGCCGCCACGGCCTCGGGGTTCCGGGAGCTCGCGCGGCTCAGACACCCCAACATTCTTCCGCTTCTTGGCTACTGCATTGCAGGTCAGCCTACTAGTATTACTTTACTTAAAAAAAAAACTTATTTTCCCATAATACCATGTTGCAGTTTTGTTTTGTTCTTCGGTTGCAACGTAAAGGCTAGAAACATACCTTTCACTGAATGATACAGTGGCAAAAACAAAACAGAGAACCACTAACTCGGGGAGCCAAGACCAAGACCAACCGCAACTGTTAATCAAATTACATTTTTTTCATCCAAACTTCCATGATCTTACCAAATCTCTCATCCATTCCAGGGGACGACAAACTCCTATTGTACGAGTACATGCAGAAGGGCGACCTCCAACGCTGGCTCCACGAGCTCCCGGTGGGCAGCGTGGACATCGAGGAGGAGACCGGCGGCGACACCTGGGACGCCGCCGGCGAGGACAAGCGGTCGGTCGGCGACTGGCCGACGCGCTACCACATGATCCTCGGCATCGCCCGAGGGCTTGCGTTCCTGCACCAGGGGTGGGCTGGGTCGGGGCGGCCGATCGTCCATGGCCACCTCGTCCTCGCCAACGTCCTCCTCGGCGACGACCTGGAGTCCCGCATCTCCGACTTCGTCCACGCCGGCGGCGGCGACACGCCGGAGGGCGACGTGTACAGCTTCGGCGTGCTCGTCTTCGAGCTCGTGACGGGGCAGGCCAAGTGGGACGAGGCGGCGGTCGGCTGGGCGCGGGGGGTGGTGCGGAACCGGAAGGGGCTCAACGTCGTGGACGCCCGGCTGAGGGAGGAGGCGGCGGGGCCGGAGGCGGAGCGGGAGATGATCGAGTGCCTGCAGGTGGGGTTCCTCTGCACGGCGCACCCGCCGGAGAAGCGCCCCACCATGCAGCAGGTGGTGGGCGTGCTCAAGGACATCCGGCCGCCGCCTGCCGGCTAGCCGATCAACCCACTGCCCAGTGACTACTCACATCGAGTGTCATGAGCTGAAATATTTCCATGCAGATAACCGCCATGATTCACCGGCCTGACCCCATGATGCATTGAACTACTGAGAGCACACGCGAGAATGTCCCCTGATCCGTGGAGATTCGGGGGCTGGAGGCGCGGTGATTTCTTGAGCTGTAAACTATGCACGCTTCCTTGTGCAGCTGTGCTGCTTTCTGGGGCTTCGCTTTCGTTCGTTGGGTCGAGTTGCTTTTTGTCTTGTGTTCTTCGTTGCTCCCCCTTGCTTTTGGTTGCAGCTCAGCTCGCTCGCTTTATCGTTTGGTGCAACAACTTTGCGGTGGCAGTAGTAGGAGTGTGGTAATACTCATCACGAGCAGCCACGCACGTGAGAGATCTTCGTTTTGATTGCACGAGCGCGTGCTCACTAACCTGACGCCCTAGGTCCTTGCCGAAATGGAGTCCCCAATTAAGTTCAGCTCCATTTGACTGCTAGGCTGATCATGTATGGCAAGCCAGTATGAGGACCAACAAACATGGGGGGAAAATAGCTTTGGTTTGAAGCTTCAACCCTTCTATAAATTGTTTTGTTTCATATCCAAGGTAGTGAAATGTTTGTGCACAATCAAATTAAGGTCCTGTTTGTTTGAGCTTTTAGCCAACTTTTACACTCAAAAGTCAGAAGCTCAAACAAACAGCCAGCTTTTGAAACCCTCTTTCAAAAAGCTAAAAGCCCACAAAAGCTTAAATTGTACTATGATACGAGAAGCTAGTTTTTTTGTGGCTTTTCCTAGAAGCAGATTTTTGAGAAATTACAGCTCAAACAAACAGGGCCTAAGTATGCAACCCAAGGTTATAAATCACAGTTTTCGGGGCTTAATGGTGAGGTCCCAAAAATGTTATAAAGGCTATCGTAGAAACTATCCTATTTAGCAGTTTTAGCATTAAAAATTATAAATTATAAAATATTTACATAACATTTATCCTAAATAAGTAAATTAAACAAAAGCAAACACTTTGCAAGTACTGAAGCACTAATGCATCTATAAAATCATTATTGAAGTTTAGTACAATTGCCATTTTAAAAAAAGGAGTTACCAAAAGATACCCAGCTCATCATAGATGTTTGATTATAGGTAATTGACGTCTCTAATGAGAGAACCCAAGGGGTACCAAAAGATAACAAGGATGGTAAAATTGTCTTTTAAGATGGAATATGGGTTTTCATAGACCTAGATAAACAGTCTGCTGGGTTCCACGTTGCATATTGATTATAGAGAGTAGAACTTAAAAGTGGGTGAGGTTCCTCACCCATGATTATTTAATCTAGTCTTTTGTATCGAGCTCTAGTTGGGTCTATAGAATTAATAGCAAGCGAGGCCTTGGCCTATGACCATGGGTATTGGTCCGGTGGAGCACCAAATTGTTACGAACTATAGCATGTGGTATCAAATCTTCATGGCAAAACCCCAACTAATCTAGGATATGCAATGTTAAGCTAGACCATCCGACATGTGACGATTGAGATTGGTGGTTAATTTAGTCTCACCGCTACTACAGAAATCCTTATCCTAGTCTTTTGAGTTGAGTTTGCAAAACCTTGGTTGTGGCTTAGACTGTGATTTGCATGCCCAATAAAACCTAGGTCCAGGATCAAGACAACAACTAGTGGGTATAGCAAGCTTGGTTAGATCGTTTCATGCTTTAACACAGTTAAATCTTTGGGCAACATATTTTGTAAGTGTGTTTATTGGTTGGATGGGGCCGGTGGGATAGTATAAAATAGCTCATGGTTCAATTCTTTGGTTAGAATGTAATGGTGTGATTTATGTATATGTGTTTAATCGGTTGCATATTATTGGTTGAGATATGATGATCATAGTTGTTTAGATTTAGTGAATTTTCCCTATAATAATGTGCATAGTATCATGTTTCATTCTATCTCACACCACTAATCGAGCACAGAGGAGCGACAACCACCAGCTTCCCCACCCACGTACACCGCACGAACGGAGAGCTACATGGCAGCATTGCTAAGATTGTGACTCCCGATCGAGAATATATTATACCGGATTCATTGGCTGATCTTGGGCCTGGCTCGGATTTTTCCTCTTTCCTTCTGGCAAAATTGAAAACGCCAGGATCAAGAGTTCGAGACGATTCCTGTTACTCATAGCGAAGTGTTGTTAGCACGTCCGGTTCGATCTGCAAAGAAAAGGCAAATTAGGCATGAATGCGAGAGCTTACTCTTCTACGGGCGGCAAGCTGCATGCCGTTTGGATTTTTCATCTTTCACTTTCATTTCGGTTAATAACTTCAGAAGAACGAAAAAACATGCCTTTCTTTCATTTAATCAGATAAAGTTATTTGCTAATTGTTAAAAAAATACAATTCGACTCCTCGATTATTACTAAGTCCGGATTTCAATCATCAATCCGCTAACCAACCTACTCATAAATCGATACCAAGCATGCATGTTAATCTGCTAACAAATTTTAGCAAGGAATTAGAAAGAGTTAATCCCAAAAAGAAACACCGAACAAAAATAAAAAACCCTACCAAATGAACGACCAGATTTAAAATATACTACGATTTAGTTTTTCTATGTTGTGTATCATAAAAGGGCTCTATTTGTAAAGACAACATATTTGATGCAAATAGAGTTGGACCGAAAGTTTGGATGCAATGAGTTACTCTGAATTGGACCAAACTCGATTCGAACCCGGATCAAGCCAAAAAAATACATGAGACGACCTATAGCGTATGCCCGAGCTGGAGTATGATTCGAGCCGAGATTGAGCTCGAGCCAAAACCCTCATCATACCTAATCGAGTTGAGACAAACATCATTACACCAGTCATCCTCTATAAATCAACTAGCCCAACTATTGAGTTTACTCTTACATTGAATATTGGTGATGAGGGAGCACAACTTAAAAGGTAGAGGCGTCCGTTACCCATTATACTAGTCTTTTGGGTTTAGTTGAGGCAGAACCTTGGTTATGGCTCTAGTTGGGCCAACGAATGTAGGAGACCTGATCCCGAGGCCAGGTGTTGGTTTTAGGGGAGTCGGTTGCAACGAGCTCTAACAAGTGGTATCAGAACCAAGGTTTGCAACCCGGTACATCTCCTAGGGATCACACAGTTGTTAAATGGATTCCGATGTGCGATGGGGGAGATTGTTATGTTTAGTCCCACATCGATATTGATGATGAGTGAGCATAAATTATAAAAAAAATGTCGATTGGTCCCCCAACTATACCCTTTGGACCACTTTGGTCCTTGAACACAATACCGAACTTGTTAAGTCCTTGAACTCTTAAAACCGAACTTGTCTAGTCCTTTGACCGGTCAAAACGGTGGTTCTGAGGTTTTCACTTACGCTGATGTGGCAGATTTCTTCTGCATGGACGCCATTTGGGGCTGCCACATCGTTACTACATGGCTGCTACATCAGCAAAAGTATGACAGATCTGCCACGTAAGCCGCCATTCCGCCTAAAACAATGGTTTTGACTGGTCAAAGGATTAGCCAAATCCGGTTTTGAGAGTTCAAGGACCTGACAAGTCCGGTATTGCTGTTTAGGGACCAAAGTGGTCCGACGGGTATAGTTGAGGGACCAAATCAACACTTTTTCCTAAGTTAAAAGGTGGAAACACCCCTCATCTGTCAAGCTAGTCTTTTGCGTTGAGTTGGGTTAAAACCTTGAATGTGACTCTAGTTGGGCCAATGGATGTAGTAAACCTGGGTCCAAAACCAAGTGTTGGCCTAGGGGGAGTTGGATCATTGTTGAGCCATGAGATGACAAGATCGCAACAGGCTCTAACACCAACTAATTCAAGCCAAGCTCGAGCTCGAGATTAAGCCCAACAATGCCCTATAGTCCTATGTTCACTACTACGGCAGGCGTTGATCCCGGTTGAACAGCTTCGATCCGGTTTTTGAACCGAGGCGGCTTTTGAGGCGATACTGCTGGGCATCATCCGAGTTCTGAACCGAGACTAAATATCTCCTCGATAGGCCGGTCCGAATACACGTGGAGCGACAGTTGCGCTATTAGTCCCGGCTTTACCTACCAACCGGGACTAAAATGTGCGCACGTGGCGATCAGGCATGGCGATCAGGGGTTACTGCTGGGGACACTACTGGTCCCGGTTGGTTGCTCCAACCGGGACTGAGTTGTATGTATTAGTCCCGGTTTTACCTACCAACCGGGACTGAGGTGCTCACACGGGGCCGCCATGAGTGCCCAGCGGGGACACTATTGGTCCCGGTTGGTTGTTCCAACCGAGACTGAGCGGTATTTTTTGAATGTTATGCTTATTTAATCACTAATTAAACCACATTTAACACAATTAGCAGATGCACAGCTGGTTGATAACTAAAATCAAAATAGCATTAAATATTTCAAATATGTATTACGTCAGACCGGCTCTGGGCATGGTAAGGAAATCATCCAGCCATACTGTGCAATTACAAATATTCAGAGTTTACAAACATGTTTTACAAATATTACACTTTCTCCCAATTTGGCAAGATCAGTTAGTGTTTCCCTTCCTGCAATGGCTAGAAGCAAACAGGTCCCAAACGTGACCATGGCAACAAAAGCAGAGCCAGCAAATTAAGAAGACAGATATGAGCATAGCAGAGATGTATACATTCTTCTTGAGCTAGTTCATCTCCTCTTTCCTGAGCTCCATGATCTTCTACAAGAAGGCCATTTCCCACCCTTGAAGCTTGAGAACACACATGTTTTGTAAGACCTCTGACATGGCCCTCATTCTAGCATCCTTGGCACCCATCGTCTTCTCTTGGTACTTAAGCTCTGCAATCCTCACCAGAGGTATATTGAACAGCATTGTCAAGACAGTGGCAGCAAGGGTAGCAAATGCTGCGAGACCAAGAGTAGAATACAAGATGAGCATCGCCAGAGCAATCTGCACAGGGAACAGCCAGAGCTCATGCTACGTTCTCGGCGTCGAGGCCCATCACATTGATCGTCTCCCCAGTTGAGTGTTGACCCTAGCAGCCTCCTCCTACAATCCAAATTAAACACTATTATTTATCAAAAATAGTAGAAATAGCAACATGCTAGTATTTAAAATTTGCAGCACCACATGAATAACACCACCAAGCCCACAACAGAACAGATATATAAATTTGATCTTTACCTTCTATCTTCTAGATTTCCTCAAGAACATAAGCAGGGGAATGACAGTTCTCAAAAGATAACCTTCCAGGCCCAAAGAATCCAGGACTCCATGCCATGAAATCTTCAATCTGCTTCTTTGTTAAACAACAAATATGTATTAGGTAGCTAGCTAGACATAAGTATCATACAATGTACATAGTGCACATACACTTTTTATCGGGATCTTTTACGTGTATCTCTCCTCGACGGTTGGCTAGTACTTTTTGAAGGCTCCGGAATCTTATTAAGTATAGGGTGGTGATGCTCGCCCATCGGATTTATGACTTCATCTAAAAGGAAGCCGGCGATTTGCTCTTGAATTGCTTTGACACGCACCGGCGATAGTTAGGACCTTTTCTAAACCTTTTTTGGCCAACTTTAGGGGAACCTATCATTAAATAGGGAATTAACTTATCAATCTTTCAAACTATAGAAAATGTTTGCAGTAGCTAGCTAGGCGTTATTAAGGTAGTAATTATATATTACTCACCCCAAACCCTGCATTTTTTCTTGTGTACTCAGCGGTGCCCCCGATGAAGTTGTGCATCATCTCGCACACATAGTATCCGCATAAATTGTTTCCAGGTGGTTGATGCAAGACCTGTGGTGTCGACGGTTGAGATAACGATCTCAAGTCGCTAAGGTTCTTTAGAAGTGAGATAGGAGACATGCCGAACAACCACGAACAACAACGAACAGGAGACAGGGGTTTTTATCCTGGTTCAGGCCTCTCGGGAGAGATAATAGCCCTACGTCCAGCCTTTCTTATATATCAAAGATGATTACAAGAGATGGCTCGACGAGACGAACAAGTCTCGGCGAGATTATGTGTGTACAAGTGCGATAGCGCAATGATCAGATGTCTACGAGGTGCTAAGATGCAAAAGCTCTTGGCCAGGGTCCCTCTAAACGCCATAGGGGCCCTGTTTATATAGCTCGGAGCAAACCGACCTACCGAGGGAATATCGGGCCGGGCTAACAACGAGATCGTAACGAACTCAGTACATGCCAAATATATCCCGAGGCAGATAAGGCATACTCCTAGTCTTGAGGATCACTACTCCTAATCCGATCCGGGAAATCACGTCCGGGACGTCACGTAGCCGTGCAGGACTCCTGTCCGAGACGGACTCAAACACGATTCCTTGGCCATTACGCACCATGCCAGCCAAGGGCTGTTCGGCAAGATGCATATGGGCCTGATAGAACCTTCTAGGGAGCTGGGCCCTGGTAGGCTGTTCGATTGGGCCGTCAGGGAGTGGGCCATGGCAATGGGCCGTAATTTAATCCCCGACAGCTAGCCCCCGAGACTCAAGTGGAAGGACTCACTAGAGTGGGGTCATCCTCTTGAGACTCCAAGTCACGAAGAGGGAAACTTTGTTGCTACAAAAACGTGTAATGATCGACCAAGCAGATTTAAGGTACAACCGAGCAGGACCTGATCGGGACCGAGCAAACCCGCCCAGTGCCGAGCAACTCTGTTGCGTCGAACAGGAAGCCACATCCGTCCGAGCAGAGCACTCAGCCTTCGATGCAGAAATCGGAAATCCAGTCCCCAAGCGCAGAGCTCGTCGCGGGGACTAGACGCCAAGACCGGGTGAAGAGCTGCCGGTGCAAAGCGAATCATCTCCTTGAGGCTGAACATCATCAAGAAGGATTGGATTCTTGGTAGTAAAGAGCGTACCCGCATCCGGTAAGATCAGATCTTCCGGAGAATGAACATAGCAAGTCGCGAGACGGACTCGTCTTCTTTGCATCCGAGCATTCGGATGCCTAGGGAAAGATAGGGATCCACCTCTCGGGCTAGAGCTTGCGAGGAAATAGAGATGCGCTCTCGGCGAATGTCGCTTCAGAGCGAAGGTGGCGTGCCTCGGGCGTAGATCGTGTGCTAGGAAGCGGACAATGCATACGAATGGGAAAGGTGACCCGATCCAGAGCGTAGAGCTCGTCGAAGGAACGAGTAAAGAGATCTAGTCCCGAGCACGAGCTCGTTAAAGGAACCGAAAGTACGACCAGCGAAGACGCGTTCGGTAGGAACTGCGCGCCGGGTGAAGAGCTGCCGGTGCGAGGTGATCCGGTCCCGAGCACGGAGCTCGTCGCGGGGACGAATCGCGCCCGGCGAAGAACTGTCCGGCGAGGTGAATCACAACCCGATGCGATCGAGCCGCAAGAGAGCGTGTGAAATCGGCGCTTTACCCATGACGTATTCCTTCGCGGTGTTAGCGTTGTCTTGGCAAGTCTGAGAACCGGCGCTTGAGTGCCCGTTGCGATGAGAATCGACTACGGTGAGTGGACTCCGTTGGTGGCGCACTACCTTGACTTAGCCGAACTGTGAAGGTCGATGCGAGCAAAGACGAAATCATACGGGTAAAGTGAATCGGTCCACAGGCATGCGCGAACAAACCGGAAAGAGAGGGATGCAGACATCGATTTTGGCGGGGAAGCCTGGAACCTCGCCGCGACCATCACCGGAGTATGATGTTCCCCGTTCCTGTATTTCCTGCAAAAGATAAACAAGAAACAAGCCAGCAAGGGGAAAAAGAGAGCAAGAAAAGGCTCTAAGAAGAGCAAAGCGAGTTTCGGAAAACACGCAAAAGACGACCTACCCGCACAAGACATAATTTTTTTCGGGTACGTCCCCCGATAGCGTTAGTGTCACCTCGGCGAATCGAACCGACGCTAGGAGTGCCCGTTCGCGATGAGAATCGACTACGGTGGGCGAGGACTCCGTTGGTGGTGCATTGCTCCGGATTACCGTGCAAGGAAGGGCGTAGCATGGATAAAAAAAGGCGTGTGCGGGCAAGTGCAGCCTGGCTGTGGCTAAGACCGCTAACCAAGGAAGGCGATCGGGACCTTAGCCGTAAGCAAGGCGTGCGGCGAAATCTTATCCGGGCATGGACCCGTGCGGTGTTAGTGTCGCCTCGGCGAGTGCGGAACCAGCGCCAGAGTGCCGTTGCGATGAGAATCGACTACGGTGGGCATGCCGTTCGCGATGAGAATCGACTACGGTGGGCGAACTCCATCGGTGGTGCACCGCTTGTTAACCGGGCATGCATGGTCGTCGCCGGATAAAAGACATGCTTTCGCGCGCATGGGGCGCCTAACGAGGTTTTGGAAAACCAGCGCTAAGAAAGAACTAGAAAACTGAAACGCGTCTGGCGTTCGAGATTCAGCTCAAGTCCCAATCGACCGGGAGAGGCGATCCTCAGGAGCGGCCGAAGCGACTCAAGATCCGGCGGCGCTTGAATCGAGCGAGGGTTCGACCAAGCGACTTTTTCCGCAAAAAAGCAGCAAAAGACAAGGACGAACAGAAACCAAGAGCAAGGCGACAGCGCTAGAAAGTTTTAAGAAAACCGCGAGCGCTTAGCCTAACTCCGGCCCGTTGTGCGGTTGCTCGAGGAGCTGAGTTTGCGAACTTCGAGCAGTGCACAAGAGAAAAGCGACACCCTAGCCCCGATGCAGACGATGCATGAAGACCTGAACTTGCGACTTCAAGCACGTGCGTAGAGAGTTAAGCGACACCGTATCTGATCGACTCGTTCGAGGCGCTCGTTAACGTAAGTTAAGCGATTCGAAGGTAACGAACAAGGAAAGTGCCTCGCGCGGAGGGCTTACGAGCGAGGCTTTGCCAAGTAGTTGTGCCGTGAGTGGTAAGTGCCTCTGCCGCGGAGGGCTTACGAGAGCAGGCTTTGCCAAGTAGTTGTGCCGTGAGTGGTAAGTGCCTCTGCCGCGGAGGGCTTACGAGAGCAGGCTTTGCCAAGTAGTTGTGCCGTGAGTGGTAAGTGCCTCTGCCGCGGAGGGCTTAGCCGCGAGGCTGGATGCCGTGTTACGCAACTCTGAGTTTAGGAACTTGTTGAAACAAGATACGGGCAGGGAAAACCCTTAAGATTGCGGAGCCAAGAGTTCGCAAGACCGGGCAGCCATCAAGTGTTACGAGAGGAAGAGAGTGCGAGAAGATGAGTGGTGAGAAGGGCGCGAGGGCGCGAACATTCATCGCTCAATGGGTTGAACTTTACATGGCATCCCGAGAGACTTGGACGAACTAAGGCGCGAAATTTGAGAAAAAGCGCGAAGCTAGGAAACGAAAGACCTACACGAGGAACTTACGAAGCTGGTCGATGCTCCAAGTGCTGGTCAGCTCTCTCCCGTCATCCACTGCCGGGCGAAACAGCCCCGGGATCCGGAAGGAGTTTCGATCCAGTCCCCGAGCACGGAGCTCGTCGCGGGGACCAGACGCGCGCCCCGGACGAAGAGCTGCCCGGCGCGAAGTTGATCCAGCCCCCGAGCACGGAGCTCGTCGCGGGGACGAACCGCGCCGGGCAAAGAGCTGCCCGGCGAAGAGATCCGGCCCGAGCACGGAGCTCGCCATGGGGACGAAGCAGCGCCGGCGAAGAGCTGCCCGGCGAAGAGATCCGGCCGAGCACGCGGGTGGGAACCAGATCTGGAAGGCGATCAAGATCGAAGGATCGATCCGATCTGGCAGGGAAGAGACGCCCCGCCTTCCGAGTTGTAGTCCTCGGGGAGAATCTCTCGTCGCCGATAGAGTTCGACATGCTCGTCTGCGTTTCCCCACGGACGGCGCCAATCGTCGACGGTTGAGATAACGATCTCAAGTCGCTAAGGTTCTTTAGAAGTGAGATAGAGACACGCCGAACAACCACGAACAACAACGAATAGGAGGCGGGGTTTTATCTGGTTCAGCCTCTCGGAGAGATAATAGCCCTCGTCCGGCCTTTCTTATATATCGAGATGATTACAAGAGATGGCTCGACGAGACGAACAAGTCTCGGCGAGATTATGTGTGTACAAGTGCGATAGCGCAATGATCAGATGTCTACGAGGTGCTAAGATGCAAAAGCTCTTGGCCAGGGTCCCTCTAAACGCCATAGGGGCCCTGTTTATATAGCTCGGAGCAAACCGACCTACCGAGGGAATATCGGGCCGGGCTAACAACGAGATCGTAACGAACTCAGTACATGCCAAATATATCCCGAGGCTGATAAGGCATACTCCTAGTCTTGAGGATCACGACTCCTAATCCGATCCGGGAAACCACGTCCGGGACTTCACGTAGCCTTGCAGGACTCCTGTCCGAGACGGACTCAAACACGATTTCTTGGCCATTACGCACCATGCCAGCCAAGGGCTGTTCGGCAAGATGCATATGGGCCTGATAGAACCTTCTAGGGAGCTGGGCCCTGGTAGGCTGTTCGATTGGGCCGTCAGGGAGTGGGCCATGGCAATGGGCCGTAATTTAATCCCCGACATGTGGTCGAAGAGTTGAAATCGTGAAATAGATCATGGAAATTACGTTAACTAACAAAATACTCGTAATATGATATACATACATATTTAGCGATGTACAAGTCGAAACGTGTCTTGAATGTTCCCACGGTATTCTTGCGGAACGTTGCGAAGGCACTGCACATTTGATTACAAGTTATATATAATTGAGTTTGTTTGATATGGAGAAACAGAAATAGTAAGATATGATTGGAAGAGCAATGTACCGGTTGAGCATGGCAAGGAAGTCTTTGTAATTTTTAACTGGTCCCCTTTTCGAGTTCATGACTGTGATCTTGCTATGATTTAGCTCTATAATAAAAAGGATCCAGTGAAAGCTACACATATATATATGTCAACGCGATTTACTAATTAGTTCCAACAGTGTTAACAAAAGGAATTAAAATAAGGCGGTACGAAAACACGTACCTAAATTCGTAGGGTAGAAGTATATATCTTTTGTGTCGTTGTGCCATTAGCCCTTCGTAAATGGTGGTCTCTGTTGGTTGTGGGCTTAGGTTAGCTACCATCTCGTTAATGACCAATGGGTCAAGAAAGCCAAATTCATGGATTCCCTCCATTGCGCATCTTTTTATCTCCATTCTACATAAGGAAAATTGATTTAGGCCTCAAAGTTAGTATAGTATGGCGGCTGGCACGATCAAAATTTACAAAGAATACACTTACAGCTCCCAACAAAACACCATGGCGACGTCGACCGCCAATCCCTGATATAGGTAATACAGAACCTCAAATTGAATCTAGAATTCAAAGTCCCCGCGGTAGAAATGGTGTTGCTTGAAGACGACGGCGAACATTTCCATACCATTTTCGGCTGCGCGCAAATACCAATCATGGAGTTGCCGCATCTTCGTTATTAGGCGGGGAAGCTCCTCACACCTTACGAGCGATCCATCTTTCACATATTTCCATTGTACCTCTGCAATGGGGATGTCCTTAAGGCCCAAGACCATTTCTGGATCAAGCCCAGCTTCAATGTAGAAATTCCTTTGCGCTTCCTCGTCTGAAATCTGCTCCTCTGATGTTCCCTTCTCAGATTCCTTACGCAAGATGTGCTCGTAGTCTGATACGGCTGGTCTTTCTTGTATGTCGATCTTATCCTCCTACGATAAGATACACCTCTTGATGGTTTCTTCGCAAAATGTGCGGTGACCTTGCCTCTTACTATCCGCTCAGTTTCCTCTTCGGTCATATCATACGGCAGCTTCGGAGGTGTTTTTTTTTCCGGATGACCTAGGCCCTGTCTTCTTGAAAGGTGAAGGCCCCCCATCACGCCGGCTTGACCTAGCCGGCACCTTCTTGGGAGCTATTTGCTGAGTAGGGTGGTCTATCTTGGCCGGTGTGTTAGTTGGAGTTTCGTATGAGAGGACTCGCTCAGGAGTTGATACAGGAGACCGTGGAGAGGACACGGGCATGTTATCTTTGAAAATTATGAACCGTTTGCGCCACATGACGAAATTGTGTACTGCTTCTCCTAGCTTCGTGGTCCCATCACCTCCTTCAATGTCGAGGTCAAGGTCCTCGTACCCCTGGCATACCTTGTCCACGGAGACCTTGGCATAGCTCGGGGTATCTGTTGGCCATGGATGACCTGTCCTGCCTCCATTGAGAAAGCCATGCCTACAGCTGCTTTGATGGAGAGGTTCCGCGCTTTGAAGTGCAGCTCACAAGGAGTCGGCCGGGTGATGTCGTCCACGGGATAGCGGGCCAAGTCTTCTTGAGGCAGCCATCGGAAGCACTGTTGCTCCGCCGCATGGAGGGCTAATGGCGTTGGGATTCTTGGGCGGTTCTGGCCGACCGCCTCCGCGCTGGCTCAAGGCTATTGCACCTCTCTTGATCTGCATTTCTTGTATGCTACGCTTTGTGTTGCTTGTGATTGCTCTTCAAGGTCGAGGAGGTGTTGTGCCTGTCGGCCCTTGCTCCTCGACCTACTCCTGTAAGTCTCTGCATCCTGCGGGAAACCAACTTTCCACGGGACGATGCCAACGCCTCGTATACGTCCAGGGTGCTCAGGGTTCTGTAGGGCCCTGGTTAGCTCATCGTTCTCCCTATTTGACACGAAGATGCCTTGGGCCGACTCTTCGTGCGCCTCTTAAAGCCTTCTTGCAACATCTCGATCCTTTCACCAAAAAGCGACCTCTGAAGTAAATCGTCAAAATTGCCGTCATGACCAAAGAACCAATTCCTCGATCTGTCGGACCATCTCATTATTCTGGGCTCGACACCTTTCAAGCAGGTCATGTTCCTCTTCTCCCATTTGGGTATCGCCTTGCGGTAACCACCGGGGCGAGACGATGGTGGTATTGCTTCTTCGTCGCATTTTGCTTTTCTTTTCACTCATACTCGACCTTGTTGAAGTTTTGTACCCTACAAATTCATCCCAATGATCTTGCGACTTTGGGTATTTATTGAAGTCGGGGAGTACATTATTCTTAACGTACTCGTTGTTCAACTTTTCTTGAGCGTCACGGAATGCCATTGCCATCTTCTTCAATGTGTAACTCTTCACCTTTTGTTCGGCCCCTTCGGGGAAGGTGAAAACTTGTTTCATATCGGTCCATAAGGTGTTCTTGAGGTCTGCAGGTACGTCGTCCCATTTGACAATGCTAATGGGTACGTGGTCCCTAACAATCGTTCGAAAGTCGATCTAAACGCCCAATCGCCGATCACGAGCTTGAGGCTCGCCTTCCTCGCTGATTTCGGTGATTATGTGCCTTGATTTCGGCCTCTTACTTTGACCTCGCTGACTTGACTGGCTACTGGTTTGACCGGACCGGGTGACTTCATCGGCCTCGGTGGCTTCCACGGCCTCACCAGCTTCCTCATCGGTCTCGGTGGCTTCTACGGCCTCACCGGCTGCCGTAGGTTCAACTCTGTCATCCGGAGCAGTCCCAAACATCTCCATCAAAAATTCTTCATCACCAATCCCTCCGCTCGCCATTGTAACAAATAAAGGCACTGAAAATACAAGTGCATCATCACATAAGGCCTAGCAGAATCGTGTTGAAGGATATGATAAATTGCTTGCAAGTTTTAACTAACTTGTGAAGCTAAATCGGATAGTTCAGCTAACGACCCTACAAACATTATATAAGCAGAGATGCTTAATGATCATTTTGAGGAAATCAAATAAGCACTGCAATGCTTTAGGTCACAGAACAAAAAATTCAATAAATCATCTTATTTGTAAATATGCATGATACTTGTCTTGAGAATATGAACAATGTATACATAACTCATTACAGAATTAGAGCAATGCTTTAGTTACTGACATTATATTAACAAAGATAAGCAATGCTGCAGGCAAATAGAGGCTAGAGCAATGCTGTATGTGAAATAGGTCAGGAATTAACAGGCGACACGGGCGGTGGCGTCGTCGGAGGGAGTTGTAACGGTGGCGACGCTGGAGGGGGTTGTCGTGGGAGGATGTAGGCGGCGGCGACACGGACGGAGGTGTCGGAGAGGTTCTAGGGGGCGGCGACACGGGCGGCGGCGGCGTCGAAGGGGGTTGTTGGCGGGCGACGGCGGCGGCGGCGTCGGTGGGTCGTAGTGGGCGGCGACACAGGCGGCGGCGACGCCGCAGCGTCGTCCGAGGGTTTGTAGGCGGCGGCGACAAGGACGGTGGCGTCGGAGGAGTTGTAGGCGGCGGCGAACCCGGTGGCGGCGGTGTCGACCTAGGGTTAATTTGGCGCGGTTTAGTTTGAGTGTTTTTGAAGAATTGGGGGAAACGGACATATAGGAGCATCAATCCCGGTTGATCCCAACGACCGGAATTATTTCTACCATCAATCTCGGTTGAAACCCCCAACCGGGAGTAAAAGGATACTGACGTGCGGGCCTTGCAAAACTGCATTGTGTCTGCAGGCCTTCAGTCCTGGTTGGAGGGTTAAACCGGGAGTAATGGTCCTATTTTTCCAAAAAAATTGTGGTTGTAGGGGGCAGAAGCGGGGCTCGAACCGCGGCGGCACAGTGAGCCCACGCTTTTCGCCTCGCGCTACTAACCAGTTGGACGCTATACGCTTGTCGATCTGTAGGGGGCGCATTGTTTAAATGGATTGAAAATATCTATTACGAGAATTCCCAGAAAATGAGGTTTCTTGTAATATTGTAAATATTATTCGTAAATAGTTTATTATCACTATAACATACGAAATATTTTGAAACATTCACTGTAATGTTTAAATTCCTGTCGTCACTAGAAATTACATTAAGTAGTATAAAATTCCAGTTAATTCCGTTTAATAGAATAAATATCAGTAAATTCCATTAATATTCTCACATGATACATTTTTGGACTTAAAAAAAGAAAATTCGCATGAAACTAAGAAAAACTAAAACTACTACATAATGTCTAATCGGCGCCACCCTCACCGTCACTGCTATCCTCCTCCTCCTCGTCATCGTCGCTGTCACCCTCGTCCTCGCTGTCAGGGTCTGACGACGAGCCATTGCCGTCGGCTTCGTCTTCACCGTCGAGTTCGGGGTCGGAGTCGTCAGCGCCCTTCGGATCGTCGGAGAGATCGTCGTATATGTCGTCGTCAGACCACCATGGCGCCTCATCCTCTTCCGAGCTGGTACCCTCTGAGAGATGCCACCCAGGGGAGTGGCAAAACTCAGAGAGCCTCCACCGCTTCGGTGGTGGCAACGCAGGCGGCGATGAATCAGAGCTAGAAGACATGGCGGCGGAGGTATAAGCGAGGAAAATTAAGCTTTGTGTGTGTGATGTTGATTCCGTCCAAATTTATAGGGGGCCTGACTGATCTTTGGCATTCCATTTTCCCTCGTGTGTTGGAAAATGTAACTGCACGCGCGGCTCGCTTCCCCGATTAATTACATCGGGGAGGCGAACAGGAGCGACGCTTAGCGAACCGGAGGAAGGGGAAAGAACTGACGCGTGGGGCCGCGAAGCCTTTCAATCCCTGTTTAAAACACCTACCGAGACTGATGGAGGGAACTGACCTGTGGGGCCAGACAACTGCTGGTCACAAAATCGTAGGACCTATCAGTCCCGGTTGGATGTTTAAACCGGGCGTAGGGAATACCATCAATCCCAGTTAAAAATTACAATCGGGATTAAAGTTTTACTGACGCGCGGGCCCAATTTGACTGATGTGCGATGGGGTTTCTTCACTCCCGGTTGGAGGTTTAAACAGGGAGTAATAGTCCTATTTTTCTAAAAAATTGTGATTGTAGGGGGCAGAAGCAGGGCTTGAACCGCGGCGGCACAGTGAGTCCTCACTTTCGCCGCGCACTACTAACCAATCGGACGCAATACGCTTGTCGATCTGTAGGGGGCGCATTATTTTTATGGATAGCAAATTTCTGTTAAGAAAATTTTGAAAATGAGGTGTCTTCTAAAATTCTAAATTTTGTTCATAAATAGTAAATATTCACTATAACGTACGAAAAATTATGAAATATTTTAACATTTCAGTAAATAGTACAAATTCCGGTCAGCATTAAAAATTCCAGTAAATAGTATACAATTCCAGTAAATGTTATATTTGTATTGAAAAAATAATTTAGCATTCAAGTACTTGTCATATGTGATTATCAGAAAAATAATGATAAATAGTACATATATGCAACTACTTTGTTTTTACAAGTGATCCTTCGTTGTGGTCATGGCGTACGTAAGGGGCATCGTCATCACCATTGAGGATTGTAATGTCTACATCCACCGAGAAAGGCGGCAACTCGTTGAACTGATTATACTCTTCTTCATCCGTTACGCTCTCAATTCCGACAATCCTTCTTTTACCAGGAAGAACAACATGGTGTCTTGACTTATCGATATTACAAGTATTATCCTACGCCTTTTGGTACTCGAGTCCCTTTTGCATTTTCGGTTTGCTATCCATGTCAATCACATAGAAAATCATGTGACATCATTGGCGAAACACGAACGGTTCGTCCCGTATACCACTTGTTTAAGGTCCACGGTTGTCATCCGTGCTCGTCAATGCAGACATTGTCGGTTTGACCCATTGGCATCGAAATAGAGGGACTTTCAAAGGTCCGTACTCGAGCTCCCAGATTTCCTCTATAAAACCATAATAGGTGTCCATGTTTCCAATTTTATCCAATGCATCAATTCGAACAACACTATTTTGGTTCGTGTTCTTACTATCCTGGGATGCAGTGTAAAATGTGTATCCATTTATCTCATACCCTTGCCATGATACGATTGTCATTGATGGTTCTCGAGCTAAGAGTTGCAATTGTTCGTGGACACCCTCCTTGCCCAACAGCTGCTTTTGTAGCCAACCGCCAAAACTCTCTACTTGCTTGTTTGCGATCCACTTTTCTGACCTCCCTAGGTATTCGCCTCGTAGAATCTTCTCGTGGTCATCGACATATGGAGCCACTAAAGCTGCTTGCTTCAATACTGTGAAATGTGCTTGTCTAAATGATAGTATATCTTTGCAAGATGATTCTTTTGTCCCTAGAGTGCCTTTTCCCTGTAGCCTCCCCTCATAGCGTGATACAGGCACGCCAATCGGATTCAATTCATTAATGTAGTCGATGCAAAACACAATCACCTCTTCTGTGCCAACACCCTGGGCAATGCATCCTTCTGGGTTAGACCGGTTACGAACATATTTTTTTAGGAAACCCATGTACCACTCGAAAGGGAACATGCTATGTAAGAAGACGGGTCCGATAATTTCTAACTGTTTCACCATGTGAACCATGAGATGGACCATCATATCAAAGAAGGACGGAGGAAAGATCATCTCAAGGTTGATCAAAGCAGCGACAATATCATCCTGTAGATTACATAACTTATCTGGATCTATGACCTTTTGTGATATGGCGTTGAAGAACGAGCACACCTTCACGATTGTCCCTCGTACCTTGTCAGGCAGAACACCTCTCAACATCACTGGCAACAACTGGGTCATCAACACGTAACAATCATGCGATTTCACGTTTACGATTTTATTCTCTTTTGTGTTTATAAGTCTTCTTATGTTCGACGAGTATCCGGAAGGGACCTTAACATTGTTTAACAACTTAACCATGTTCTTTTTCTCTTCTTTGCTTGGAGTGTAGCTCGTAGGATGGAGGTAATGCCCTTTGTCTCTTTCTTGCAGATGTAATTCCTGCCTGAGTCCTAATAGTTGTAGATTCTTTCGTGTTTGAATAGTATCTTTTGATTTGCCGTACATATCTAAGAATCCTAGCGAGTTCACGCGACATTTTTCGTTATATGCATAAAGTCTAATGAGTGACGAACCTCTAAGTCTTTCCAGTAAGGCAAATCCTAAAAAATTGATTACTTCTTTCAACTAGCCTTCTTCTTAGCTTCTTCAGGAGTGAGTGGTGGGACAGGTTTGCTACCATGACCCTTTCCAAATACGATTTTCAGATCCTTCACCATAGAAAATAAATCGCCCTTTGTGATGCTTAGGCTTCTTGCGGTTCTCTTCCGTCCCATCAAAATTAACTAAGTTACTCCGTAACGGGTGCTTCAGATTTAGGAACCTACGATGGCCCATGTATACAACCTTCCGAGAGTTTGTCAGGTACTTGTCTTCCGTATCGTCGAAGCACTCGATGCAGGTTTTATATCCCTTGATAGATAGGTCCGACAGGTTACCAAGTGCTGGTCAGTCATTGATGGTTATGAATAGTAATACACGTAGGGTGAAGTACTCTCTTTTGTACTCATCCTATACACGTACACCATCGTTCCACAATGTTAGCAGATCTTCGATCAACGGTTTTAGTTACACATCAATGTCGTTCCCTGGTTGCTTGGGGGCTTGTATGAGTAATGGCATCATAATATAATTCCACTTCTGACACAACCAAGGCGAAAAATTGTAGATACATAGAGTCGCTGGCCAGGTACTGTGATTGGTGCTCAACTCGCCGTAGGGGTTCATCCCATCTGTACTCAACGCAAACCGTATGTTTCTCGCATCACTTAAAAACTCCAGGTATTTCCTATCAAGTTTTCGCCATTGCGACCCATCTGCGGGGTGTTTTAGCTTTCCATCAACGTTACGAGCATCGCTGTGCCAACGCATCATCTTCGCATGCTCTTTGTTCGCAAACAGACGCTTCAACCGAGGAATTATAAGAAAGTACCACACCACATTAGCGGGGGTCTCTTCACCTTACGTACCCCCTCTACCTCACCTGCGTTATCACGCTTGGTTTTATACCGCGATGTTTTGCACACCGGACAGGCTTCCAAATTCTCACACTCATTGCGATAGAGAATGCAATCGTTACGGCATGTATGTATCTTCTGTACCTCCATGCCCAAAGGACAGAGAGCTTGCTTAGCTTCGTACGTAGCTTTAGGCAACGTGTTACCCTCTGGAAACAATTTCTTCATGAGGCCTAACAACTCGTTGAATCCCTTATCAGACAATCCATTTGCCGTCTTCCATTGCATTAGTTCTAGTGTGGTACGCAACTTTTTGTGCCCCTGTCCGCAGTTTGGATACAACAATGTTTCATAGTCCTCCCAAAGGCGCTGAAACTTTTCGTAATGTCTTTTATCAACGTATTCTCCCTCTCCATCAAGCAGCATCTGGTCTAGATCATCGTCGCCAAACTCCCTCTGCATTTGTTCGAAATAACTGTGTTGGCCAGCGTCCGAGATATTATCGTCCACCTGTTCTTCTTCAGCCCATGTAATCTCTACTTCGCCGTGCTTGGTTCAACAGGTATAATTTTCCATAAAATCTCTTGAGATCAAATAAAAATAAATTTGCTCACAGTTTGCCCACTCCTTTTGATTCTTGCAATCAATACATGGGCAACATATATAGTCTAAGGTAATATTGGTTTCGACATGACGAATAAAAGTTTCTAAACCCTCCACGAACTGCGAGAAACATCGGTCCATGTACATCCATCGCCGATCCATCTGCATTATACATATTCATAGCATTGAGTGTGACAGTAGCTTGTGTATCAAATACACATATTGATACCATACAAACAAACATCTTGCAAGGCTAAATACTCCTGGGTGAATCAGTAAGGATCATTTATCATTGATACCATAATAATATTTTTTAACATCCATCATTCATGAAATAACCTTTCCAATCCTCGTCCCCTCCATTAATCAATGCTAGTACACATCCAAATATGATTTAACAGTACACATACAAACATGATCCAATACTTCACATACAAGCACCCAATGATAGTGCACATTAAAAAACATCAATGAACATACAAAGTCTGCAGCACGTACAATTATACATAAATTGTTCGGACAACAACAATTCTTAAATGCATAAAACTTGAATTAAAAAGTACAACACAAAGTGCGATCTCGATGTCTCAATCACACTCTACGGGAACGTGACTTTCCCTTTGCCTCGCTGCCCTCGCCCTCGCCCCTGCCCTTGCCGCCCTTGCCCTTGCCCTTGCCGCCCTTGCCCTTGCCCTTGCCGCCCTTGCCTTTGCCCTTGCCCTTGCCCTCATTACCACCATTCCCGCCGCCGTCGCCCTCGCCCTCCTCATCACCACCATTCCCGCCACCGCCATCGTCGCCGCGACGTGCCACATCATTGGTCGCCACGTATTTTTTGTCTTTTACGCTACTTCTGTGGGTATTCGTCCCCCCACAACAAGCAATGGTGGAGGGGCATAGACACTTTAAAAAACAACACATTTTGGACCTAGTTGGAGGGAGCGTGGTTTCGATATTAGTTGTGCTGTCACCGGTCCAACATGACATCCTAAATCTGAACGAAAATTTAATGGTAAAAAACACAAAACAAAGGTCGGCATTTGGGGTTGCGCCGGTAGCAGTGGCGGCGGTCGTTGCGGCGGCGACTGTGGCGGTGGGATCAGAAACGAGGATGCGATGCCGGTGGATAAATGTACCTCAGCGGCATGGCCGGGGAGGCGCTGACGAATGGGCGGGCGCGCGGTGACGACGAGAGCGGCGAGGCCAGGGCGGTGGTGACGACGCGGTCGGCGCGGCGACACGAGCTTTGCTCCGATGATGATCCGATCCCCTTTCACCGCTCCCTCAGCGCGGTGAAGAGAGTCTCCCCCCACTCCTCAGTAGCTCCTTGCTCTCGCCTCAGCAGCTCCTTTCTCAGCAGCTCTCCAGTCTCCGCTCCTTTCTCACACGCGCGTGCGAGCTCCCTCTGCAAGTGCGGCGACGAGAAGACGACGCAGTGACTTTTTGTTACCGGAGGAGAAATGACTCTAATTATCGGAGCGTATTAGTCCCGGTTTGTAACACCAATCGGAACTAATAGCCAAATATCAGTCTCGGTTTGTAACATCAACCGGGCCTTTTGTGATAGGAGAAATGGCGTCAATTATCGGAGCCCGGTGTTAGTCCCGGTTGGTAACACCAACTGGGACTAATACTCCGCAGCTGCCATGTGTCGCACGAGGCGGCCTATCGGTCCCGATTGGTGGCACCAACCGGGCCTAAATACTAGCCTGCTGCCTCGCTACTATTGAACCGGGACTGAAGTTAATCTCAGTCCCGGTTTGATGGTAACTTGGACTGATGTGTCGGGATGGAAGGGCCGTTCCGTAGTAGTGGTTCTCCTCCCTCCAACATTAATCCCTTTATTTGAGCTCAATCAAGCCAAGTTCAAGCCTAATTGGGGTTCCATCAAGCTCGATCATAAGCCCGACCTAAACTCGGTATTGCTTTGAGCCAAGCTCAAGCCCGAGCAACAAACCCTCTTGTTGATGATTGGGCAAAGCATTTAATGGGCTTTTTTTCTCGAAGCTTTGAAAACTATTTTTTAATGATTTTTTTGAGCCCTTCAAACCTATATCATGAGCCCATAACTCTTTTAGCTGCGATTTACAACTAGATTAAGTACTCCCTCCCTCTAGTTTAATAATTCTTTACATTTTAGATTTGTTCTAAGTCAAACCTTTAAAACTTTATCTATAAATTTTTTAAAACTATTTGGATTGTGTACATAAAAATCATATATATATATATATTTATATATATATATATATTTATTTATATATATTTGTCTTGAAAAATACTCTCACAATATCATACTTTCGCGGATTTTATAAATAAATTTAATTAGTATTTGTTGGTTAAGGTTGCATTTCGAAGACCGTGTTAATGTTCAAAACGACAAGTATTATGAAACTGGAGGTAGTAGCAAAGAACGAAGCATAAATTGAGGGGCTCGCATGTGAAATGGTGAACATAAGGGCGTACCTCGTAGCAATGCCACGAGGGTTAATTAAGCTGCTTTGCTCTTCCATTCTACGAAGCCTACCATTAATCAATGAATTAATGAATGAGATATTGGTTGCCGTGACTTACATGGCAATTGCGATGTGTACCGATAATGTACCAACTAATGGGTTGATCGATGATGATATTTGTTGAACTTAGCTAGGCCGTCGTAGGAACTCCTAGCTTTCTTAATTCGATTCCCTACTTCGAACAATATCAATGGCTACATGATGCGTACAAAGATATCGTCAGATATTCAGATATCCAGCGATTCTACTGTCTTTTGTACCGTTCCACACGGACCATTCCTTCAATTGAAGGGATTTGGGGCGCAAGAACTTTAACTGAAACTCTTGCACATCAACAGCATGCAGACAGTTCATATATATCCTGCTGGCTGCAGCCTGCAGGTTTCCTGAGGCGCCATTGGACCACTGGATGAGCTCGCTCGCGTACACCAACTACAGTACAGCACAGTCACATGCACACACCTCATCAGTCATCAGTCATCCCTGTCCCTCTCGTAGTTACATGCTGCCTGTGCCCTACCGGAGACTGGCCCCTGCCGCGCTGCACTGTCCGTGCCGCGTCAACCACGTAACGCCGCGATCTGTCGGTCGCTGCACTGGTCATCGTCTCATCGATCGATATCACTCATCAGTCTAATCATTCAGATCACCAGGGACGGAGGAGGAGGAGGATGCTGTTATTGTTCTTGTTCTTGTTGTTGTGTGTGTTTCTGCCATGTCCTCCTCCTACGGTGCCAGAATCCGTCTGCTTGCGCCTTGTGCCCTTCCACCTCAGGAATATATCCCAGCCATGCCCATCTCGATATATTGACCGGTACAGTGCGTGGTCACTGACTCGCTGGTCAGTGGTCACTGTCGGCTTGGAAAAATATTTGCTAGGTTATATACGTCGTGTGTGTGTCTTGCCGTGATGCGATCTTGTTGTTATATGCGTGTAGCTAGGCTACTTAATTGTTTCCTGTTCTGCTTTGTCAGTTGCATATACTTGCGTTGTTGGGGGATATATATGGTCTGAGGTTTCTGTAGATTTTATTAGAGAGGTCACGATGTAATCTAGCATCGAAGAACAGAAATGAAATTAAGCATGGTGTATGTGTATATATATATTAGGACTTAGAGGGGGGAAGGGGGAATTTCAGTTAAAAAAAAGGATAAGATCACAATTTTTTGGAATAAGGGAGGACTTAGGATAGAATTATGCCACCACAGCATATGCACACCCACTGCGTCCCAAACTGATAATCAGACACATCATAATATGCTCACGTCAATCATGATCAATACAAAATAAGAATTTTTACGAGACTAAATGAATACAAAATGTTCATTCCTCTCGATTGACGGTTTTGATTGATTTTGATTTTCTATATTACCATAGTATTTGAGAATGTTGGTTCTTTAAAAGGACGATTAGGTTAAAATTATATTGTTATCCTCGTATGTGTATTTGTCACTGTATACCAGAAAAAGCTCTGCAAAATAAATCTAACCAATAATATTTTAAATTGTGTGGCGTGGTAGAATGATTATGTGCTAACGTTTTTTTTTTTTTTTTGAAAAAAGTGATGTACGTTTGCATCGTGTACGTTTGAATGACACAGTGAAGAATCGTAGGTAGTCACACTTTAAAAAGAATAAGATGAGAAACTGCAGAACGAAATTGACATTTGACATGAACCCGACAAAAATCAGTGGATCCCAGCGTCGGCTTCAGGAAGTTTCATCCCAGCGGTTCTTTTATTTCCATGCTTTGGATGTTGATTGGATTAACAGGACAAATATTCTTCTGCAGGCTCTTCTTCTCTCTAAGCATCAAGTGACATAATAATATGATTAGGCAATGACAGGACACTTTGGAAGGCTTCGCAGACAAGACCACAGTGGGGACACGCCATCAGGAAAACACAACGTCAGGGCTACACACGTAAAGTTAATCGCCTCTCTCTAAAGTCTGTGATTCAGCTCTTAGTAGGCTGTTACAGTCAGGTCAATTTGTCATTAAGTGGGACTACAATTCAAGTGACGTGCGGGTAAAGGACCTTGCGATTTGGCTGGAAATTACAGGGCGAATTCCAGCGGCATGACCGGGCCAACAAAATTTCTTATTTTCCTGAATAAATTCGACGTTTGCGTTGCGCAAGTGCTGCAGAATCCAACTGGGCTAGATGAAGAATTGAAGATTCTGCTGCTGCAAAGTGCACACTGCAGTGATTTCGCTCTGTACGAGGATCCTCCATTCCAATTAATGCAAAGTCCCTCTGGCAGTAAGGGCTAGGAGGAAAACAAACTAGATGGGCCGGAAATAAAGCCATGAATGTTCTTTCGGCCCTGCCTGCTGGCAGATTACACGAAGGAAAGGAGCGATGATCCATAGTTCAGCATGAGATATGTCGGGTTTCCTCTCTTTTATCTAGATATGTTGCACGCCGTTCCAACTAAACTTGCAATCTCATGCGCGATACGTAAATCTATCTATCTATGTTGCAAGCTTTTTTCATGGCCCCTAGCATTGGAACTCAAACGGCCTACCCCCCAATCTTTTTTTGAACGAGGGGTAGGAGAACTGCTATCCTGTTTCATTAATCAGTAGGAGAAAAACAAAAATAAAAAGACCATGCAAGCACGGGGTACAACCACAGCGCTTCGCTGCAACCCTGGCCAAAACCAGACACACCTCCGGCCACTGCCGGGAACACCACCTACAGAGAAAAATGAGGGAAAGCAGCCCCACCGCGACACCTAGGGCAAAGGCCAAACAAGAGATAGAGAGACAGGGGAGGGAGAAGGGAAAAACGCCACCAACATTCACACAATGACGAGTGACTCCTTAAAGTAACTGACCCGGTGGAAACCTAGAAGCGCAGGAACGGCGACCACGACACCTCCAACAAGGTAGCGACAGGCAGGACCCACCGATGTCGCAAAACCGTTAGGGATTTTCATCCAGAGCATGGCAAGGTCCGAAGGGTGATGCCTCCAACGAGGTAATGACACCAAAGGTGATGCCATCACCAGCCCAAAAGGGCAGGGCTTTTGCCCAATACCTGCCCTACTAGTGCAAAGACAGAGGCCACCGAAGGTCGATAGCGCCGGAGAACCGAGCATTCGGCCGAAGACGCAGAGCCGGAGAGCGAGCATGAACGCCGCCACCCCGACGCGGAAGAAGTCGCCCAAGCCATCTGACACCTTGGAGAAAGGGAGTGTCAAAACGACGGGGACGGGACCAAGTCAGGAGGCAGAGAACGGGGCGCCGCCAGAGAAAGGTCGCCAGCCAACATCGTCGGAAAGGGGCCACCATGCCACCACAGGAGGAGCCAATGAACCGCCGGACACATGCCCCTGGAGCCCACCTGCTCCGTCCGGTTCAGCCAGCTACCGAAACAGGCCCCTCAAGCGGCCTCCACCAAGACGGGCTCAGGGGAGGGGGAAGAAGGAGAAGAAGCCGGTACCGAGCTTCGCAGAGCTACGAGGCCACCGAACCCATGACCCTGGAGCACACCTACTTCGACCGCTCCGGCCAACACACTGCCAGAATCGGGCCTCCTGCCAATGGATCTGGCTCGTCACAGAGTGGTCCCCCCGGACGGTCTTCGTCAAGACGGGCCTAGGGGGAGGGGAAGAAAAAAGAAAGAGGGAAAGCTGGCGCCGAGCTCCATCACTGCGCGCAAAGGTAGGGACGAAGAAGAAGGGAAGCCACGTGTCTAGTGAGGGACAACGTGCGACGAGCGGACATGATATGGGTGGAGGCGAACGAAACCGGGCCCTTGCAAGGGGGCAGTGAGATGGGGGTTGGTGTGGCCATGCCGGATCTGGGAGGAGGCCGGTGGCGGTGGATCAAGCGCCGGGGAGGCCGGAGACGGCGGCGACGACGTAGGAGCGTGGCGGGGCGCGGCGACGGCTAGGTGGAGGCGCGATGGTGCGAGGAGGCGGGCGGCGGATCCGCGCGGGGAGGTCGCGGCGGTGGATCTCGCGCGAGGAGGCCGGGCGACGGGTCAGCGCCAAGTAGGCAAAAACGGCGGCGGCAGGTAGGGCCCACGGAGCGAGCAGCAACAAGGCACAACGGAGACGCCAGGAAGCTGCTGCGCGCATGGCGCCGAGGCCACCGCCGAGCTACCTTGCACCTAGGCCGCCGAGCTACAAGCCGCTGCAGTGGTGCCGAGGTTGCCACCGAGCCGCCCGATCGGGAGGAGGCCGGAGGCGGTGGATCGGGAGCCGGGAGGCCGAGAGGCGGCGACGACAGGTAGGGGTAGGCGGGACGCGGCGACGGTCTGGTGGAGGCGCGAACGAGAGGAGGAGGCCAGGGGCGGCGGATTCGACGCCGGGGGAGGTCGCCGGCGGCGGATCTGGCGCGGAGGAGATCGGGGGACGAGGTTGCCGGCGCCGAGGAAGAACTGGAATTCCGTCATGAACGCCCCTTCGCCACTTCGCCGGCGTCGTCTCCACGAGGAGGGGGAGGAGAGGGGGAGGGGAGGCCGTTGGCCTGCTGCGACGCTACGGTTTGGGAGGGGTTTGAGCCGGGTGGCTATGTCGCCCCCGATCTGCCCTGTGGAGAGCGACGCGAGGGCTCGATCACATTACTCAGATTTCACCGTCTACTCCCCAATCTCCACACAACATGGAGGACGAGGATAAGGCCACCCACCATCGTCTCCCTCCCACACTACCTCCTGTCCTACCTATGTAAGTTGCCAATGTCGACCCCCTCTGTCACCCCCTCTCGGACGCACAACATTGTGATATTTTTAAATTCTAATGCCACAAGGTGGAGAGGCAGCTGCAGACCAGTCGAGTGCAAGTAGGGGTGAAAACGGGTCGGATCGGATCGGATAATGGCTAAACCATATCCTAACTTTGCGGTTTTTCTCGGAACCGGATACGGATCTGGATAGGCGATTCACGGATACGGATGCGGAAATGTCGGACACGAATACGGAGCGGATTCGGTCGAATCGAATCTGATCACGGAAATTTGTCGAACATAGAAACCTCACAAATTGTACGTCGTAATCGAATAAAGCAAGATGTGCAATTAAATTTATCATAGCATTTATAACATGTATGGAAAATATATTGTAAAGAAAATCTTTCACAACATGATAATCTAACAAAGCAACATAGTTCAAGGTTCACATTAACATAGTTACACATACACGGTCCACGGATGCATGTGCTTTTATATATGTTGCCAATAGTACAATACTACAAATGTTTGGGGCTTTATATACGTTTGACCTTTCAACACCCTTTTGAATTAAGTTAATCTATTGGGGTCAAAATGCAAAAGTGCCACAACACAAAATCCCAGATCTCAGTCCACATCGTGGACAATGACGGCGGCCGGGGACGGCGGCAGGCGGCACGACCTCTGGATGGAGACGCGCGGAGCATGTGAGGGCGGGGCAGGCACTGGGCGGCGGCGGCGCGTCTGAGGAGGCGATGCCTGACGGCGCAAGACGAGGAGGCGGCGCCGGCGGCGGCGACAAGACGGGCGGCGGCGACGGCGGCGGCTTTTCACGAGGCGACAGCGCGAAGGCGAGCTGCGCAAAGAAGGCGGCGGCGAGCACGGGAGGCGACGGCTCTCGGGGAGGCGGCGCACGGGGGCGGCGGCGGCTCATCGAGGAGATGGTGCGGTGCGGAGTGCGGGTTGAAAGCGTGGAGTGGAGAGGGCGGGTGCGGGCCTTAACCTAGCAAAGAAGAAGCCCGACAAGCCACTATAATTGTTTGATTTGGGCCTTGGGCAGTTGGGCTGGACGAAAGGTATCGGATATCCGAATATCTAAAACTTCGGATATCCGAATTCGAATCCGGTACCGACGGATATCGCCGTCCCATATCCGTATCCGTATCCGACAAAAAATATCCGAGTACCAATCCGTATCCGGAAATATCCGACAATATCCGATCCGAATATATCCGAATCCGTATCCGATCGGTCCGGTCCGGGAACTATCCGACCCGTTTTCACCCCTAAGTGCAAGAGAGGAATAGCTGATGGCCGGCTGAGTGCGAGGGGAGGTGGCCGCTTTGGTGGTCACTGGTGGCCTAGCTAGGATTGCAGTGCAAGTGTACACTTGGGCTTTTGGGCCGAGGGAATGCACCGTGACCCGTGAGAAGTGAAGGGAATGAGGAAGCAGTAACTGGCACATTGGATGGTATTCACATTCCATAAACCTAACCGAAACTAAAGCACCGAACTTTCCGGTTAATAACACCAAACCAAAAAACGAATGTCGAAAGTAACAAATAGATTAGTATTTCTGTATTTGTATTTTTGTGTTCACCCACGAGGCCACGAGTACTTCAAGACTGGAATGGAAAATTTATATAAAAATATAAATACGCATGCCGTGGATGTGGTTTATCAGAAGACATCTGCCTTGACTGCCTTCACGGAATGTGAGAACAGACAATATAATCATGCTATTATTCGCAATTGCAATATCAGAAAAGCAGAGCCAGACATCTGAGGACACATTTGACTGACTGCACTTAATATCATAATATGTATCAATCCTATTGCTGGGTTATCTCAAATCTCAACACAGTTAGTGCTTGCACTTCCAAGCCAAAGTTCAACCTACAAATACTGTATCATACATTTTCCACTGTGAGGGTTGTTTCCATCAGCACTCCACACGCACACAACTAACAGCAAACTTGTATTCAGCGTGCTTCATATTGAACAACTGAAAAAGGGACGAATTTGATCAGAAACTGTGCGTAGCAGTGAGGCAAACAAAACATAAGTATGCAAATTCACTTTAGTAAGCTAAACAGTTTGTAGTAATCCCCAATCAGGTCAACCCCCTTTTTTGTGTCCATACCGGTAGGATAGGATAGGTGTTAACAAGGTAAATGCGTTACAGGAAATAGTTTGTAAACAGGCGATTAATAATGATGCAATCCTCACTTTGCATACTTGTGCAATGTTTGTGCAATGTCTACACGGTTCTAGGTTGCATATAAATATGACATTTACCCTCTAACATCTTAAATATAGCATATAAATACATTTCTACAGTATATAATATCAATAAATACGAAATAATCACAGATTATTGTTGAAACCACTGTGTGCAGATCAGTTTGGCCGCCTAGGTGGCACCTAGCATCTCACCTAGGCTGCCTAGGCGGTTCCCCTCCGCTCGCCTAGCACCTAGCGCCATGGATAACCTTGCTAGAAATACATTTCATGAACTCATGATAAAGAACAGAGGAATGAGATAAGATGTCTGCCCATATCCTTATCAACAACCTATTTTCGCAAGCTAAAACTTTGGCAGCAAACAAAAAAAAAGGCATTCCCTAAAGCATGATCCTATCCTTTCCCGTCTGCCTACCCAATCAAGCCATCCTGTTAATCTATGCATGATACAATGTTATTGCCCAGCCAAATTATGTTGTTAATTTACGCATGATTCAATGGTATTGTCCAGTCAAACCATCTTGTTAATCTATGCATGATTCAATGGTAGGGTCATAACTTATAAATGCCCCCATACATTCTGTATATTGGCATAGGTTTGCAGAATTGCAGTTGCAGGTTCAATTTGTCAGTGACAGGAACTTTATGAATAAAGTTAGCTTTACTGCCAATAATGGTTTTGAAATACACAAAAAAGTAAGTAAAACAAGATAATTGTAACTACGTGTCGCAGGAAACAAATTATAACATATTATTGTAGTAGGTGCACACTAAACCTGTAGCCTTTTTCCAACAAAGTATCCAGTATACATTCACTCAAAACCTAGGAGTGGCAAAGACATTAGCACCCATGTCACCAATCAACTGGTTTATACAGAATAGTTAAAGTGTGGCAGAGGAAATCCAAAAATTAGTTGCCCCACTAAATAATATACATCAGAAGTTCCAAAGACTTAATAGCAGAGAAGCATAGATAATACAATACACTTTCAAGGTAAATTTCAGTATGGAAATTAAAACAATGCTAAGATGCACAAAAAAGAGAGGAATAAAATCCAAGTAACAGTATAAAACCCTTTTAGCTTTTGCTAAGATGCAAGTGAAGGTGAACAGAGAAAAACGTGTGCAATACACGATCTCAGGGATCAAACTTAATTCTCTCTTAGTAGTCTATTTGACTAAGAATTAATGGATGACCAAATGAGGTCATTGATTAAATACTTACTAGTCCTCTAAACAAGAACATACTCATGCAGTGATACAAGGGAATAATAAACAATTATGAGTCCGCAACAAACATAAATTATTAAAGTACAATATGATTCATGAAATATTATATATTACACATGTTTACAATGTTATTTTTAGAAGCGTAATGATGGAAAATCATAGGACAGAAAACATACCCATATATTTGCACAAGTAAAGATAAAACCATTTAACTGCTGTTTCAATGATTTCGAACAAGGGCAAATCTTAGATATATCTATTAAAAGAGACAAAAACGTTTTGATAATTACACACAGGGTGCAAGGCCAGGGCCCTGACAGAGAACACACACCCCTAAGCAAACAGACTAATGAATCATATAAGGGCTTTCAGCAATTCAGTAGGTGCAATAACAATAATAGTTGGACTATTTCTTCCAATGTTTTGTAACTTGGCCACCTGTGACATCCTAATAAAATTATTAGGTGTCCCAAGCTCTTCAAAAATAAACCTAAGCTAATAATGAAATATTTGATCCCATTACATTCACGAGCTGTTATCAAGTCGATTTCCCCGTCATTGCATGACTAGAAAAGCCCGCAACGCACTTTACGGCCCATTCAGAGGGAGACCTGACCTAAGGCCGCCCCACACCCCTTATAAACTCCTCTCCCACCACTGTGCACCGTCACCCTTCACTCGCCCCAAAAAACCCTACCCGCCGACGCCTATACCAAGCATTCCGACACTTCTTTCGAGGTAATTCCCTTTTTCCCGTGCCCAGTTCTTAGTGTAGATGACTAGATGGTACCATCGTGTAGATCTCGTCGAAACGAGCAAAATGGATATGTGGATCACCCAATTTGGTGTATAAACACGCCCTGTAGAGCTCGCCGTAGTTTGGAGATCCCACGACCACCGACGATCCACATACCCACCATCGTTGACACGGGGCACCGAAGCAATGTGGCGCAAAGCGGCGCGATTGGACGCGCGTTTCGCGCCAGCGGCACGAAAATCGAGGATCACTAGTGGCTGTGGGATCTCCAAATTACGACGAGCTCTACACGACATGTTTCTACACCAAATCAGGCGATTCGCATATCCATTTTGCTCGTTTCGACGAGATCTACACGACGGTACTATCTAAACTAAGAATTGGGCCTAGGAAAAGGATAATTACCTCGAAAGAAGTGTCGGGAGGCTTGGTATAGGTGCTGGCGGATAGGGTTTTTGGGGGAGTGAAGGGTGACGGTGCACAGAGGTGGGAGAGGGGTTTATAAGGGGTGTGGGGCGGCATTAGGTTAGGTCTCCCTCTAAATGGGCCGTAAAGTGCCTCGCAAGCTTTTCTGGGCATGAAATAACAAGAAATTGGCCTGATAACAACTTGTGAATGTTATGGGATCAAATAGTTCATTATTACCTTAGGTTTTTTTTTTTTGAAGAGCTCACACCAACTACCCAGATGAAACGTATGAAAGGAACAACTTTTGCCTATTGAGAACAAGGGTACCGGTCCCTAATCAATCATGCAATAAATATATACGGTGCATCTCAACACTAACAAAACATTTGCATAGGACATAGTAATTTCTACACAAATGATATTCATCAAAGCTTACTACATATTTCTTATGGAAGAAATGGCTAATTGGATAGGATCTAACCGCAGTTAGTATAGAATAAGTGAATAACCACAACACTATCCTGCAATAATGCAGGAGCTACTAAGAGAGTGATCACTTGTCAGATAGATAAGACAACTCAACATCCAATCCTTGTGATGGCAGGCACAAGCACATGGTACAAGCCTTCAAGGTCATCTCATACTCAAGGAAAACACATCAACGGCACAAACCATTTTTATCCTCTCAGCAAAAAGATGTATCATAGTGTATAATGTATATATATGGCCTAGCAACATGTCTCAACCAGATTGGAATCCAACCTATACACAAGCAATCACCTAGTAGAACTGCAGAAAATTACACCATGAAAAGCGATGTGAGAAATAAGTTATTTAAAAGAAAGTGAATTGATGTGGCCATACTTCGGTGGGTGCGCTTCTTGTAGAGGATGTGATAGCCACATTCAAGGCACTGGATCACATCTCCTGGCTTCAGTGGGTTCTCAGCTCCACAATCTGACAAAACACATGCACTTCCAATTAAAAAATGTAAAGAAAAATAGAATACCTTATACTGCACAAACCAACAAGGAAACCAGCCAAGAGCGAAGTTAACATTTTCCCTCATTATCACAAGTATGAATAAGTCACAGTAAGAAAAATTTCGAACAGCTTCCCTCAGCCATGGAGAAGCCAAGTAGCCAACTGGTTCCACCCACCATCATGGCTCAAATTTGACGTAACATTCAATCCTTTTCAGGTACGTTTGTCTATACGTACAATAACGAATCCGTCTACCAGAATCCCTAAAACATGGTTCGTCATGGCCGATGCTCATTAATGCTCCCGGCACCCCACAACCGCCATGACGACTCGATTTTAGCGGCAAATTTGATGACCAGAACGAGCCTTTCTAAAAATTGGATCGGTGGGAGAAAAAATTTCTTCTTGCAATCCCCCCTATAATGCTATGCATGCCGATTGCCTTCCCTTGTCGCGATTGATAGATCGAATCGAGGCAAGGCATTCCGGTAACAAGTAACAAATCGGGCAAAAATTCTCAGCACCAAATTGAGTGTGTGTCTTCTCCAAGAAAAAAAAGAGTGCGTGTCTTCTCCAAGAAAAAAAAAAGAGTGCGTGTGCGAGCGCGCGCGCGTGTGAGAGAGAGATTACCTCCGCAGAGATAGCTGACGGAGTCTGGCTGCTGCGGATCCATGAGAGCGAGCGCGGGCTAGGGTTTCAAGGTGGAGGAGGAAGAGGAGGCTCGTGCGGTCGGGCGTGCTGAAACTGGAAAGTGCAAGGGGAAGGCGCCGCCACTCCGAGATGGGAGAAGGGCTAGAACCGGCCAAATGGGCTGGTACTATCGAACCGAATCGTGACAGCCCGTGAACGGATCGAATCTGGGCTGGCACCTCGGTCTGTTGGGCTGATCCGGTTCGGTTCGCATAGTAACAGCCCGATTCGCTACCGTAGTATATCTATTTAATTCAATATTTTTTGTAATAAATAATATATTTATTTATTTATAATGTATATTTGTGACATATAATGGTTTTCTTAATTTATATATATATTTTAAAATAAGATAAACCAATCAATAAAAAACGCTCCTGCCCAATTCGATTAGGTTTATTGTGCGAACAAAACCTGAGCTGATATCGCAGCCCGTTGGCCCGGTTCATACAGTAACCGAACCAACCATGTCTGAACCAGACCGACCCGGTTCGGGCCATTGGATAGGTCTAGAGAGGGCAGAAATATTTCAGGGCTCTCTTCTAGATCTCGCCACGTGTCAATCACCAATCTTGCTGACTGACTACAAAAAAGCGCAGCTGCTAGACAACTGCGCTACCGGATGTAGTCTGATGTTGTCTATTCATGTGCAAGTGTAGATGAAGAATGATAACAATGTATAAAGTAGACAAAACATAGATGTTGAGAGAAATACAATTGTTTATTATTCTCAAATTGATATGTTAGATAGGGTAACTCTTTTCTTATATGTTGTTGATCTGCTTAGGGATCAAGGCAAGTTCATACGTGGGGCGGTTTTCCAACACTCCCCTTTGGATTTTGTCGTGTAGGATATATGCCTCACCAAGACTAAGGCCTTGTTTGTTTCAGATTAAAGTTGAGTTTACTGTAGTAGATTTGTGACCACCTCGAAAGACATTTTTAAAAATGAAAAAAAATTATTTTACAAACTCTAATAAGAACTATTTGAAACCCTACAAAAATTATTACAAAATATTACACCATTTGGCTTATACAAAAATGACAAATTTTTAATTTTCAATTAATTTAATTTAATCTGAAACAAACAAGGCCCAATGCCCTATTCTTTTCGGCTTAACGGCTTAACAGTTTAAGGACTTCTCTATGTTTTGAAAAGACAAATGTTTTGAGTTTTTTTAGTCTGTTTTTCGCTGTTTTGAAGGTGGGTCTTAATACTTTAAAAAGCTAGTCAAAGGAAATGGATCCGAGTTTCGAGACTATCTCGAAAGGCTCTTGAAATTTTGTCATTTTTAACCATTCAGATCAATTCAAAAGAACAGTGCATAAATAAAAACACAGTGAAAAAAATCTTTTAAAAAAAAGTACATAGCATACCCTTTCGTCTCTATTTCCGTCTTATCTGCGCTGACGCCCCCTCGCCACCACTGTCCACTGTCACTGGGATGGATGTTGCTTCATCCATATCGGCGTGGTTAACAGCGAACTCAGGCCCAAAGCTTTCTGCGACATCACTTGTGTGGGTGGTGGTGAAGATCTGCTACTACGAGCCTCGACGATGGGTCATGGACAGAGGATGGTTATCCTTGTTTGTGATCCATCTCGGTGATAACATTGAGTATTGGCCAAGGTCGGAAGGGATGAGGCTGAAGGCAGTGCTAGAGTTTGCTTGATTTGACTTTGTCAACGGTTGAGCAGGAAAGTCCGGGAAGCTAGCAAGTTTTATACTAAACTCCTATGTGCTCTGTTTGTGTAATCAGATGTTTAGAAGGGATTCTGTGTAACAGAGTGCTTAATTGAATGAATCGGTATCTCTTTCTGAAAAACTAAGTACCTACGGTGATAGATGACCTAACAAATCTAGGGTTATGCAAACACAAGCAACGTTTAGAAGATGATTAAGTAATTTTAATGTTAAAAGAGTTGAACGAAACTTCGGTACAACTTGAAGAGCAACAGTGTACTTCACTAAAAAAAAAAAAACTTGATAGCACAGCTAAAGACCGCTGCGACTTTCCATCATGGACAGTGATCCTGCTGCCATTGGTCAAATATCATCATCAGGAAGTCAGGTTCATTGCAATGGTCATATGTCATGGCCAGGATGTGTTCATTCCAGTGGAGCCACCTCACCCAACTGGAAACCCCGTTCCTTGCCAATACATTCTCATGGAAAGCAAAGCTGCAGCTTATCTGCTTTGTTTGAGTTTCACTCTAGTGCCTTTGCCATGTGGCCCTAATTAATTACAGTTTTAATTAATAGTTTTGCTATTGGTCGGTCGCTAGAAGAAGATTTTTTTTTTTGATTTACAACATGTTGCTTCTCACATGCCATCGTCACCTGCATTCTTCCGTCACCTGCATTCTTCCGCAATAGTGGTGGTGTGGGAGGATTTGCATGTGTAAAGTTTGCTGACTTATAACATGGACAGTTGGACACAGACTTAACAATCCTCAGGATGGAGCAAGTGTAAACACGGTTTCGGATGGGCCAGCCCAGCGCGTGCGACCCGCGGGGCGACTAGGGTTTCTCCTAGCTGCCGCCGCCGCCGCCGCCAATGTCCCCTCCACCTCCGACGCCGCCTCGCCTCGCCCCCCTCGGGCCCCCCACCGCCGCCCCCCTCGGTTCTCTCCACCTCCCCTCGGCCTCCTCGCCACCCTCAGGGGCCGCCCTCGGCCCCTCCGCGGCGGGAGGGTGCCGAGGATCGCTGCTCCGGCATCAGATTCAGAATTGCTGGCGCCGCCAACAACACGCCGACCGCCGCACCATTTGCGGTGCCTCAAGAACGTCGCTAACGGAGTCTTGGCGGGCCCTATGTCACCAGCTGCAAAGATCGCCCGCCAAGTGCAGCGTCGCCTCCTCCGCCACCACCGAGGTTGCGTCGTCAGCGGCGCCGTCGTAAATCAACGCCGCCGGCCGTCCCTACTCGGCCGGCGCCGCCGCACTCCGAGCCGCCGCCGCCTCGGCCCGGTCGGCTCCGGGGACGCCGACGCCTCGGTCGGCCGTCCCCTCCATAGCCCGCCGCCTCACTGCCGCCACCACCGGCGCCTCGCCGCCTCGTTACAGCCCGTTACGCCACCTCAGTGCGGTTACCTCGCTTCCAACCCTCCACTCCACTCCAGGCCGCCACCGCCACCCTCGGCTCCAGGCCGCCGCTGCCACCTCTTCTCGGCTCCTAGCCATCGCTCCGGCTACGGCTGCCACCGCTGCCGCCCTGTGCCTGGACAATCTGACCGGTGCAGTCACCTTGCCACGCCATGCCTCGCTCACCACCTTCCTCGTGGAGCCGATGGCAGCCATCGTCGCCCTGCTCCTCCTCCCTTCACCCACTCTATACTTTCAATCGGCCACCTACTAGCCTTGCCAGCCCCGCTTGCCGCAGTTACGCTGCCGTGGTCAGCGCTCCTCCTCCTCCCTTTAAGCCGCCCCCAGCCATCACCATTACTACGGCTCCCACTTCTGACATTGCTCCTCCCCCCAAACTCACCATGCTGGCCCTACGCTCCATTGTCGTTGCCACCAACTCCCATTCTTGGCTGCGCGTCCAGTCCAAGAGACGGTGGCGCCGGCAAGACATTCCTCTTCAGGGCCGCCGCACTTTTGCTCCGCATGCCCATTCCCGCCACGCCTTTGCCGCCCCAGGCCTTAAAGGAAGGTGCTTCCGTTGCTTTGCCCGCGACCACACCGCTGCGAGCTACCCAGATCCCATCAAGTGCCTCTTGTGTCATCGTTCAGGCCACACGGCCCGCACTTGCCGCCGGCGTGCTTCCCCACAGCTGGTTGCTCCCCACACTCACCGCGATCCCCACGGCGCCCACCGCCCCACGTCGCCGGCCAGTCCGTCTTGCGCCCGGCGCCACTGTGGCCTCTGCTGTTCGCCGGATCTTCTTTGCGCTCGAGCCGCCTTCCGCGCACGTCTCCGTCGAAGTCACCGACGAAATGCGCGTGGATGTCAACGAGCTTCACCGCCGTGCCGTCTTCGTCTTCGTCACCATCACCGATGATCCCCACCCCGACCCCGTCTTTGTCGCCTCTCAAATCAATGCCTTCACCGGCATACCTCTTGACGACATCATGGCCACCCACCTCTCCCCGCTGCGCTTCCTGGTGAGGTTCTCCTTGCCGGAGCAAGCACGTCATGCCTCACGCCACCCGTTCCTTGCAAATGGCCGGCGTTTCGAGCTCAGCCAAGTGCCGGCCGACAACCACGCTGCCAGGCTCCCAAGCATGGTCCGCTTCAGAGTGCTCATCTTCATCGAGGGTTTGCCGCTCCACGTCTGGTCCACAGCCGTCCTCGACCGCTTCCTTGCCGGCGTTGGGCGAGTCGATGTGATTGATGAGGCCACTCGCCAGCGTCGGGACAACTGCCGGGCTCCGAGCTCGAGCTAATTGACTCCTCGCCCTGCTCCGGCGGTGGTGTTCGTGGCCCTGCTCGCCTTGTCAGAGCTCCTCGCCCGCGTCCACCGCAGGCTTCACTCCATCCCCTCATCATCCACGTTGCGGCCGTCGAGGATTTCTCCAACATGGCCACCTGTGGCAGTGGCGGGTTCCCCATTACTGTTCCCCGCACCTGGCATCTCGGGTAGCCCGACTCCGTCCCCCAGCCGTCAGCGGCGGAGCCACTGCCCGCCTGCCGATCGCTCTTTCGTCCTCACCGTCGCGATGACGCCAGCGATGGCATTGACGACAGCGCTAAAATTGGTGGCCCGCGCCGGCGCGTCGGTAAAGAGCCGGCCATGGCTTATCCTAAAACTCTAAAGCGGCTTCTGCGGCGTCTTTGTCGTCTCAACGGTTACTCCCTCCTGCTGCAGCCTGGCGAGCCCCGCCTCCACGCCTCGTCCGCTCAAGACTTCGCTGCGCAAGTGAGATCCCCTCGAGCTCCTTTTCCTCTTCTTCGACGAGACTAGCGGCGCTGCGGGATGCCTCGCCGCCTTTTCTTCTCCGTAGAGCCGACTCTAGCTCCACGGCCTTGTTGACCATGCCGTCGCCTACACCCATGATCCAGACGCCCCATCCCCCGCTTCCCTTGTCCACACTGCAGCTGAGCGTCGCCTCGTCCTCGGGGAGGGGAAATTCAAACCCCACCCAGTCAGCGAGCCACGCGGGCCGCCTCGTTACCACAGTCACCCAGCAGCGGGACCAGTCTCCCGCCCCCACCGATCCTCCCAGCCCACCGCTAGCCCGCCCTGGGGCTAGGCTGTGCTCGCCATTGCCGCTACCGACTCCCAGTCTGGCCGGTACTGGGCCAGATCCTTTGCTGCAGCTCTTTTTGCCTGGGCCATCCTCCACCAGTCCCGACCTACGGGTCACTTCCGCTGCTCTTTTTGACCCAGTAGCGGCCCACTGCTGTGACCGGTTTTTTCTCTCATCCCCGCGGCCACCTGCTAGCTCAGGGTTTGACCCGATGACCATTGAGGCCTCCCTTCCGGTCTCTTTCGCCAAGTCACCGGCCGCCAACTTCCTAGCGGATGCTATTGTCACTGGGCCCACCCCCTTGCTTGCCTCGCCACCGCTTAGGCGTTCGCGCCCTAAGACGACCTCCGCGGTCCGGCGTAGCTCTCGTCTTGCCTCAAGGCCGGTTCTTGCCCCCACTGGCTCCTCCCGGGTGCCCACCATTCGTCGGGCACAAGGGATTCTCGCCAAGCGCCTTGGGATCAGCACCGACTCCTCAGTTGATGACTTGGCCGCTCAGCTCCAGACACTCTTCACCAGCGCTCCTTTGGAGGAGGCCGTGCGATTCGTCGTCGCTGACCTCTGTGGTCTCTCGTGCCCGGCGGTCACCCTGACCGAGGTTGGGCCTAATGGGCTCGAGGATTCCCCCATCTCAGCCTAGTAGGCCCTTCTTGGCCCCACCAGAGCTTCTCCTTCCTTATGATTAGTCCTTGTAGGACTTTGTACCGCTTGCGGACTAGTTTGTATCAAGTCACCGGCCTGCGCGTGGGCTTAGTTCCTTGCTTTCAACCACCTGCGCGTGGTATCATAGTAATTTTCCTTCTCCCTGCCTGCGTGCAGTGTCTGTTCGTTAGTACCGCTCCTGAGCGATGTGTCCGGGTTCTTCATTCCCCAGCATGGGTCTGGATCACCCCTTCCCTCTCCGCCTGCATGCGGCTGTGTCCTTCGGCTCTTCCCCCCTGGGGGTCCACCAACCCCAACTAAGAGCCCGGTTATCAGCGAGTCATCTTCGTTTCCCAAATGAAGATCCTAACCTGGAATGTTCATGGCCTCAACTCCGGGGCCAAACGGGACGTTGTCGCCTCCCTCGTCCGCTCCCATCATCCAACAATCGTCACTTATCAAGTTTCAAACTTTCCAATCCAGCAGCTCAACTCCTTATGGAAGTTTGCGGTCACAGACTACGAAGCCTTCTCCAACTTTCAGCCAATGGTACCAAAGGAGGTCTGCTTCCCTTCTGGGACGACTCGTTGGTGCAGCTCTCCGACCCTCTGGTCCTACAATATTCCATCTCCGCTAGGGTCTCCTTTGTCCCTGGAGGCCCTAGCTGGATCATCACCAACGTTTACGGGCCCACTGCAGATCTAGACAAAGAACTATTTCTCCAGGAGTTGCAAGACATTTCCTCCCATTTCTCCGGTCCCTGGCTCGTCCTCGGAGACTTCAATCTAATCTACCGAGCCTCCGACAAAAACAACCTAAACCTTAACCGCCGACTCATATCACGCTTTCGCTCAACTCTGGACAACTGCCTCCTAAAGGAGATTCACCTCTCCGGCCGTCGTTTCACCTGGAGCAACAAACAGGACAACCCAACCTTGGTACGACTCGATCGAGCTTTCACCAACAATGACTAGGAATTACTATTCCCCTCTTGCTCCTTGTTGCCCCTATCCTCAACAACTTCGGACCACCGTCCGCTACTCTCTCACTTGTTGGCGGCTCCGCCCCTTGGTAGCGCTTCGATTGAAAACTTATGGCCCCAAGTCAATGGCTTCCAGAATGTGGTGCAGCAGGCTTGGTGCGAACCGCACGCCAACGATCCGGCTCACCCCTTACTCCGCTTCAAATCCAAGCTCATCCGCACTTCTGCAGCGCTTCGCTCTTGGAGCCGAACAATCATCGGGGACACAAAACTCCAGCTCTCCTTAGCTGCGGAAGTTATCCGCCTTCCCGATGTGGCTATGGAGAACCGTACACTCTCTCCTGAAGAAGTATCCCTCCGCAAGAAAATCAAGACCAGAATTCTGGGCCTTTGCGCTATCGAAAAAATTAATTGAAAGCAACGATCGTGTTGGTGATTAATAAGCGGCCCACCTCGGCCATGGGCCTTGGGCTGATTCCGTATCAGCCCACCGCGCGTACAGAAGGTCCAAAAGGCCATCCCTGGCCGTACTAAAGGAGGCGCCCGGCCCGCCAGGGTGGGCCCCGAGTCTGACCGGGTCAACCACGTCGCCATGGGTCTCTGCCAGGGGCGTGGCACACCTCCCGGGCTACCCTTAGCCCGGGAGAAGGCTCATGGACGATCACTTTGTCCATAGACGATTAGCGGCAAGCTGTCATGTCCCATCGCACTTCTCGGCCTTGGCCAAACGAAGCGTGTCTCCTTGGGAACTCGCAGCCCGAGGAAGGGCACGCGGGCAGCCCGGTCTGTCGTTTGCTTTCTTTGGCAGGCAACGGACGGTTGTCACGCTACGCGACGCCCCCAACGGGCGGCGTGAGGCTGGCCCGGTCCAGTCAATGCTATATTGGGATAAAGGGAAAGTGCTTTCTCCCTAAAGAGGTTTTCTCCCCTGTATCGGCATGTTAAGACAAACACGTGTCCGGTACTAACCCGACCAGCTTCTCCCTGCAGGCTCGAGACCAGACAGAGCCCTAGAACGAGACAAGAGCCTCACCACTAAAGCAAAGACTGGCGTGGGGCCCACCGCATCAGCTTCGGGCGGTCCACCGCGCCTATAAAAGGAGGATTCCTGGACATTCGAAGGGGTCCGAGATCTGACCCATAGCTGCAAGCGCACAAGCCTCACTCGCATCCGAAGCTTCCTCGACAGTAGTCTTAGTCCTTAGCCACCATCATTGTAAGCTCGGGATCGGCGCCTCCAAGCCCGGTCTCGGCACCCTTGTACTGTTTTCCACCGCATAAGCAATGAGACTGGAGTAGAGCTATTACCCGGCAGTGGGGACTCAAACCAGGGTAAATCACTTGTGTCTTCACGGTTCGTATCGTTCTCCCCTCTTCACTGTACGAAGGGTCTATACCTGGATCACCGAATCGCACCAGACCCTTGTCCGGGAAGACAGCGCGGCCTTAGCCCCCGCAGGCTTGGCCGCCCCCCGGGCTGCTGAGAAGGGTGGTCGTTGGGACTCACACCAACTACAAACTCGTCTGCCGGTCCGTGGTCTCGCTGCTCTTCAGAAGCGCGTTTCCCAGACACCGACAGATCGCGCCTCACTTGGCTCAGGCTCGGCGACGCAAACACTAAGTACTTTCACTTGCGAGCAAACGGACGGAGGCGCAGAAATTTCATCCACTCCCTTCAGAGCCCGTTCGGCCTTCTCACCGAGTTTCAAGATAAAGCAGATGCCTTTCATCAACATTTCAATGCCATTTTCGGGGAAGCCTCCACATCTCCCGAAACCCTCTTCCGCTCTTTCAACTGGGACTACCTGGGTCTGCCAATGGTTGATCTCTCCTCCCTGGAAGAACCTCTGACCGCCGAAGAGCTCAAACAAGTCATTTTCTCACTACCAAACGACAAGGCCCCAGGCTCGGATGGGTCCACTTGGAATTTCTACAAAGCTTGCTGGGATGTCATTGCCGATGACCTACTTGCGGCCCTACAGAGCATCTTCAACCTTGATGGGCCAGGCCTTTCGACCCTCAACAATGCTCACATAGTCTTGCTGCCCAAGGAGGAATGCCCCGCTTCAGCCTCAGACTTCAGACCAATCAGTCTAATACACAGCGTGGGAAAGCTCTTCACCAAGATCCTCTCTTCACGCCTCGCACCATTCATGAGCGAGCTCATCTCCCCATGCCAGAGCGCCTTTATCAAGAAAAGACACATCCAAAGTAACTTCCTCCTCGTCCAGCACAACGCAAAGACCCTCCACCAATCAAGGACACCGGCGCTCCTTTTCAAGCTAGACTTGGAAAAGGCTTTCGACTCTGTGTCTTGGCCATATCTCCTTGATAACCTTCGTGCCCGTGGTTTCGGGGTCCGATGGTAGGACTGGATCTCGCTCTCGCTCGCCTCGTCATCCTCCCAAGTGCTCCTCAACAGCCGCCCCACAAACACCATCCACCACTGCAGGGGCCTCCGCCAGGGGGATTCGCTCTCCCCGCTCCTTTTTAATCTAGCTATCGAGCCGCTAGTTACCTTGTTCACCGAGCAACTGAGATAGGGGCACTGGTGCCGCTCAGTGGGCTCAACCACAGCAGCAGAATCTCCCTCTTCGCAGACGACGCAACAATCTTCACAAACCCTATCAATGAGGATGTCTCGGTCCTGGCCTCCATCCTTCGTACTTTCGGAGAAGTCACTGACCTGTGCACCAATTTTAGCAAGAGCCAGGTGGTGCCGATTCATTGTGGCAACATCGATCTCGACCACATACTCGAAGGCCTTCCAGCCAAAAGAACAACCTTCGCAATCAAATACCTCGGGATCCCCCTATCTATAAAGCGCCTGCGTCACGTGCACTTTCAGCCCCTAATCGACAAGATCTCCTCCAGGCTTGCAGGATGGCGGGGGCCGCTGATGTCAAAAGGGGGCAGACTAACTTTGCTCAAGGCGATTCTCTCTGCACTACCAGCTTTCTTACTGTCCGTCATCGCCTCTCCCTCCTCCATCATTAAGAAGATAGACTCCATCAGGAGGGGCTGGCTTTGGAAGGGCACCGTCACCACAGGGGGTGGCAGAGTAAATTGGAGCACGGTTTGCTCCCCAACCCCCCATGGGGGCCTTGGGGTGCTCGATCTCACACGTTTTTAAGAGCGCTTCGGCTACGCCGGTACTTCGAACCCCACATCATTCAGGTGACCTGGCCAACACTGCGACCACTGACTTAGCCCTGCTGCGCGCTGGATCCTTCGCCACCTTACGGAGCGATTCCACCCTTTCCTTCTGGGAGGATCATTGGCTGTCCGGCTGCGCCCCAAGGCACATTGCCCCATCTCTCTACCAGGCGACTACAAGGAAAAATAGAACGGTGCTCCAGGCCCTCACCAACAACAACTGGATTGCGGACCTGCGCCAAAACTTCACCCCGCTCATGATCCCGGAATTGATTGCCATCCTTCTCGGCCTCGCTCAGACAAACCTTACCGCGGGAGAGCCTAATCAGTTAACTTGACGTTTAACGGCGAATGGGGAGTTCTCCGTCAAATCGGCCTACCTTCTGCAGTTCGAGGGCCGTATCGCCAACCCAACTTGGAAGAGGCTGTGGAAGATCTAGGCCCCTTCAAAGTGCACATTCTTCCTTTGGCAAGTTCTACACAAGCGCATCATGACGGCTGACGCCCTGCTTCGTCGCCAGATACCAAATGACTACTTCTGTCCTCTCTGCAGGCGCAACCTAGAAACTCCAGAGCATCTATTACTACAGCGCATTTTTAGCATTACAGTTTGGTCAAGACTAGTTTGTCTTGCTGGATTTCCATAAATCAACCCAACTTTCTTTGGATACAGCCGATTTATACAGGTTGGTGGACCAACATTGTCAACGGACCGGGTACCCTCGCGCGGTCTCCTCGGTCATTGTTGCCATAATTTGGCACCTTTGGATTGAACGTAACAACAGGCTCTTCCGTCAGGTCGACCGGTCAAGCGCAGTTTTCTTGTATTTTTTGATTGATGAGCTGCGGCTTTGAGCTGCAGCAGGAGCCACTTTTGTAATTAGTTAACTTAGTCCCTTAGCCCAAGGGGGGAGGGGACTTTTCTCCCCCTCACCCTGTACTTCCTCTCTTTTGATCAGTACAAGACAGCTCTCCTGCCCCTTGTTCAAAAAAAAAAAACAATCCTTAGGATTACTCAGCTTTCAAGTCTCAACCCCGGACCATTGCTGATTGGCTGGTGCGCTGTTTATGCTCGATGGACTGATTTTTATAATGGTGTCTTTTGTATTGTAGCTATATCATTTTGGTAATATGGGCATCATGCTTGATAGACTGTTTTTATACGATGGTGTTTTCTGTATTTTAAGCATATTATTTTGGTAATATGGGCATCATCTGCGGTTTTTTTTTGGGAGGTTGCTTACGTTGCTATGACTTCTCGGTGGAACGCGGTTGACAAAGGGAAAATGTTTAATGTTGGAAGTGCACTCTTATTGAATCGTTTGGTTTGGGTGGTGACGGTTTTGGGTGGCCGCTAGTAGTACAAGATTATTTAAGTGTCTCTTCGGTTGAGCTTTTTAGTCAAGGCCTCCTCCATTTTTGCATTTTCTTTTAATTTTTTTTAAAAGGTCCTAAAGAAAGAAGTATAAGAACGTGAGAAAACAAAGAAACATTTTTCATATTTGTATTTTCTGTAATTTAAAAAATTGTAAAAAAACTTATGAATTATGTTGGTTTAGCCACGTTTTCATTATTGCGAGCTTTCTATTTTTTTTTAAAAATACTTAAGAAAAAATAAGAAAGGGGAGAAATATGTCATATATAGATATATATGAAAGAAAGGAATGATATTGAAATCGAAACTTCAAAAAAATAACGAAACACCCATACTATGTATGAATGTTCTTTGTGCAAGCATGATTCCATTTTTGTGGACTCCTTTTTATCTAGAAAAAGAAAATAGGAAAGGGAATAAATATATGTGGTCTAAATAGGAAAATGCTATTCTTTGTGCCGTCATGGTTCCATTTTTATAAAAAAAAATTTAGAATTTATTTTGTGATCTAAAAAACAAAATCAAATAAAAGAAATTGAGACAATTTTAAAATTTTTCAGTTTTCTTTTCTTTAATTTTTTAAGGTCTTAAAAAAGGAAGTATAAGAACGTGAGAAAAGAGCGAAGGAACAATTTTTATATTTGTATTTTGTAGAATTTAAAAAAATCTCAAAATTTTTATAGGTTATTTTGGTGTAGCCACGGTTCCATTATTGCGAGCTTTCTATTTTGCAAACTTTTTGACTTAAGGAAAATAAATTAAGAATGAGGAGAAATATGACATAAATAGGAAAGAAGGAATGATTTTTAAATCTGAACTTCAAAAATTTCAAGAAACACCCATACTTTGTATGGCCGTTGTTTGTGCAAGCAAGGTTCCATTTATATGGACTCTCATTTTGGGTTTTTTACCTAAAAAAAAAATTGAAAAAAGGAATAAATATGATCTAAATATGAAAGAAAACTTTGTAAGATATTCTTTGTGCAGCTATGGTTTTATTTTTGGATTTATTTTGTGGCCTGCAAAAAACAAAATTGAAAAGGGGAAATTGAGACTATTTTTAAATTTTTAAATTTGAATTTAAAACATTGAAAAATAAAACAAAATGAAAAAGGGGCGCAGGAGGAATCACCGCGCATGCAGAAAACTAGGTGAAACCCCGCGCGTTGCTGCGGCAAACGCGTAAGCACATGTTGAAGAGATAGGTGAAGTAGCCATATCTCAAATGTATGTATCAGTAACATCTTATTTTAAGAGGACATTTTGTAATGTATGATGAAGGGTAAAAGTGTATTTTAAAATAAATCTAGAAGGAAATTTTGAGATTGAAAGAGAAGATATGGAAAACATATGAAATACCTACCGAATATGTCTTTATCTCAAAGCTTTTTTTTTTATTCCTATATTTGCTGGACTTAACCTGTTGTAGCAATGAATTTATGCGTAAACTCTTTTTAGAAAGGGCAGTAAAGAAAAATGTAACAGCAGCATGTTGTGGCCATGTACTATATACAATTCATATGAAACAAAAAATAGTTGGATAGATGCGTAACATGCTACAGTTTTTTGTTGGTAATTATGTAGTTAAAATTTAGGAGCTCAATTAAACATGGGAGCCTTCAAAATGATTGCTAGCTCTGTGGTTCTGAGAACCATTGTCCAAGTGAAAAATATATCAGAACTACGCATAAGTTACATAAGAAGTAACTGAAATATATGATGATGGAAAGAAGCATATGGTAAAGTAAAAGTACACATATATATCCATATAAAGTATTCATGTCCATACACTTAAATGATAGCTGGAGCATAAGTGATTAAGAGGACATGAGGCAAACGGAGCAAAAATGCTTTCACTTCAAAGGTCCCACAGGAGTAACTGGCTACATGGGATGATCAATGATGGTGATACCTACAATATAAGGCAAATAAGTAAAAGATAAGAATCCGTGCACGAAAGAATGTAATGTAAGAGCAAGGAAAAGTTGAAATACATCAGTTTGGAAACGAATGTTGGGGGAAAAAAGCATGCAAAAGGTAAAGAAACTACACGTGAATGGCCTCAGTAAAGAGGCCATTAGTTTTCAATCAGTAGCATATAAGGCAAATATTTATGGTTTCATTCATGTGTAGCATATAAGGCAAATATCCTTCCACGTGTAGCATGTAAGGCAAATATAATTATCAATTTTTCAATTAGTAGTAAAGAGGTAAAGAAACTACACGTGGAAGGATAAATATTTATGGTTTCATAGTTGCATGTCATACATTTACTATGAAGAGTAGGTGGATTGCTTAAGAAATTGTAGTGGAACTAAATATTTATCCTTCCACAGTTTTACCATGCCCCCTCTGGGTATACTAATTTACTAAAACAAGAGGGGACAGCTATTGCACATTGAAATGCAATTTTGTACAATAACATACCATCTGCAAGAATATGAGGTCCAAGCTATATATATATGTCAAATCTGTCAGGAAGGTTTAGCTATGCATGTAGTAAATTGTATATAGAGAAATACACATATGAAAGATTGGATTGTACCTTGTAGAATAAAATAGATGCAGCACCGATAAAAGGAACATTAGCTTGATGGAAACACGAAATTGTATAATATTGGGTCATACCTGAGCTGGGGTTAATGACTCGACTTGATACATCATTAAATATTTCTGTGTAGATGACATTATGTGTTTTTGTTTCATATTCAGGTACACTATTCTCAATAAGGATACGCAGCCCCTTCGGTGATGTAACACGTGACAAAGCAACATAGAGTTGTCCGTGAGAAAAAACAGGGTTTGGCAAGTAAACACCAACTTTATGTAGTGTTTGGCATTGACTTTTATTTATTGTCATGGCATAGGAAACACGAATAGGGAATTGTCGACGCTTTATTTTGAAAGGCCACTTGGGGTCGGTTGAGATGCATATTATCCTCGGAATATATATGCTTGATCCAGTAGCTTTCCCTGTAATTATCTGTGCTTCAATTACACGATGGGTTAGCTGAGTTACTATGAGTCTAGTGCCATTACATAAGCCTTTCAATGGATCCAAATTCCTAAGAAGCATTATTGGCACACCAATTTTGAGTTGTAAATGGTGATCTGAAAGGCCACTCATGTGAACCGTGTTAAGAAATTCCATTGGATAAAGAGATTCAGAGTAGTTAGCTGAGGTGCCATCTATGCTATCACAACTATAATAAGACATTTCTTGAGTGGCTATCTTGGTCATTATCTCCGTATTGATGGCTGTAGCAACCTCATTTGTTGGTGTTAGAAACTTAGAATAGCTCTTTCACATAAATAGGCTGTTGATTCTGAAGTTTGTATTGTTGATCCATATACAAAGTTGATCAAAGCTGTAATGTTTCTTTGTTCAGGTGGCAAAAGGAGGTAATCTGGTATATTCACCAAAGTTGTGTCCGACATATTAGTGGGCGAATGGTTGGAAACTGTTCCATCACCTACAGAGAGGAGCCACTTAGCAAATTCTTCAAGCTCAATTCTGTCGGATATGGAAAGTGATGGTGATTTCAGTCTCATATTTTCTGTCAACTCGAGTACCACACATTTTCTCCAAAGATAGGAGCGAGTGATAGAAGATTCCAAGATTTGTTGTTTTTTGCATTTGAAATGATAGGAAGAGTTTGTCTAAAATCACCACCTAACACAACTGTAATACCACCAAATTGTTTGCCTGAAGAATCATTGTTGGCTGATTTCATAATATGTCGAAGTGTGCGATCAAGTGCCTCAAAACAATGTTTATTTTTCACAGGAGCCTCGTCCCATATAATGAGCGATGTTTGTTGGATTAATTCAGATAGTTGTGTATCCTTTGTTATTCCACACATCGAATGCTCTTGTGTGTTCAGCGGAATCTTGAAACGTGAATGCGGTGTTCGACCACCTGGCAGCAATAAAGCAGCTATACCCGAAGATTCAACTGGTAGAGCCAATTTTCCTTGACCTCTAATGTTGTTTAATAGGGTATTCTATAGAAATGTCTTACCAGTTTCACCATATCCATAAACAAAAGGGTGTATCCACAGTTGTTTAGAACAGAGTGTTGTATTGCATTATATATAGATTTTTGGTTGGAATTGAGTTGTCTAACCTATTCATTTGCTATCGCCAATGTATCAGCAGAGCGAAAAGCAAGCTCATCCATTATTAGCCTATTCTCCAAAAGAAGGGAAGTATGGTACTCTGGCTCAGGTAGACCAAATCTCTTTAGAGCATATCCAGTATTTTTCAACAATTTGTCTACCTCTATCAAGACAAATGATCTGATATGTTGTTCAAGCAATGTTTTGGAGATGTCTTTTTTGACCTGAAGAGTGCGATATGTCATATCATCTCTCATGGAATGCATGTATTCATCAAATAACTTGTTTGGGTTTGCAACCTGACAAAAAAGAAGCAGCGTGACAAATAACTGTCTGAGCTGGTATGGAAGCGCCCAGTTAGCTGCATCGGCCATAGCATGTGACCATTCTTGATCATCGCCGAGCAAACCAAGAGCCTCACAGGTAGCACGAAATGTAGAGCATTGTTGACCAGCTACAATGCATAAATCAGAATAGAGTTCTGCCCCTTTTATAATATGCAACAACATACGAAGGTAGAAAAGCTCTCCTTCATTAGGCCCAACATTAGCAATCCGACCAATCTTGGGACGATTATTACGGCGTGGTGCCTAGCAATGACCATTTGCATGCCAAGTCCAGTGCTCAAGAAAGTCAACATAAGTGTATTGCCGAGCCTCCGGGTGTGCTTTGTTTGCATCAAACCATGCAGTTAATTTAGTAACAATACTTAGTGGATTATTGATCACCTGGTCAAGATGGTCATCCTCTCTGAATACAACATTATTCTGCAAAGGAAGGTGAACAGGAAGCCGCTCCACAGATGGGTCAGTGTGATGTATATTAAAGTGGAGTAACCTCCATGCCGCATCGTTGGGTGTTATGCATCTACAATCCAGGTATTCCTTTATCTCATCTATTTGCTGAGCAGTATCAGAATTTGATCTTTTTCTTTTAACTCCAACTTTAGAGCAATCTGGGCCTTTAGTTGTGTACTTAAACAGGTATTTCTCCATGCCATCATGATTGACAATCTCAACATTAATGTGTGCGTCGTATTTAACCAGTAGATCAACATTATGTGGGACTACAAATGGATTATCAATAGTAACATCATTCCTTTTAACAGTGATTCCTGTGTTTGGTCGTGCATATCTAACATGTCCATCAGAAAGAATTGTAGTTTGTTCAACAATGTCCTTTGGGTAGAACTTACTGCATTCGTTATTAACCATGCAAGGAGATGATGGATTGATGGTACCACATGGGCCGTGTATCATAAATTTGGAGACAACTTCATTACCTATAGGGTCAATAGATGGGTCAGGTAATTGAGCCGATATATTGGCATCTATTTTATCAACATCAATATGCCTATCTTTCTTGAGCCATACAATGATATGAGCATGCGAAAGACCTCTCTTTTGAAACTCAATTGTGTACACAACTGCAATAAAGATTGTTAAGGTGGGTAAGAAATCGCGTGGAGTCAAAAAAACTTACACGTAAGACAAAACATAATATGGGCTATGAAAAAATATATATAACCTCCAAGGACCGGTCCAAAAATATGATGCTTTGTTATATCATCCATGAGCATATTGAGCTTCATTTCATAAACACGATCGACAATATCTGATCGGTCAGATGGGTGTTGCTCTGGTATTGCCGCTAGGGCTGCTTCTATCTCTGGCCAGGAAGCATTGGATGTAAAGGTGACAAATAAATCTGGGCAACCAAACCTACGACAAAGAGCAACACAATCTTGATAGTTTTGATAGTAGTATCATGGGCTTCCAGTGCATGAAGATGGTAAAATAATCCTCTGACCTACAGATGAAGCTTCAGTGATACCTCTATTGACCGTTTCAACCAAAGATTTAAATTGTTCAGTCCTATACTTGAGCTGGAATGAATTATTTCTATAGTATCTCAAACGACTATCCTCCACACAACTGAATGCATCAACCAGATACGCTTGGGTGAGCTTCTTGCATCTTAGTGGAGTGTTAAAGTCGTCATCTCTATCATGCAACCTATATGCATAATATTCCAACATGGTGACATTTCTTGGTTTCAAACCTTGGGAGCGAGGAGAGGTGCGATACGTTAGTTCTTCATGGAACCCATCTTCTCCATAAGGGAACAAAAGAGGATATTGCATCGCCATAAATTTGCAGTGGGTTTCCTTAACCCTTTGTAAATGATTTGTATGATCCTCCACAATCAAGTCACGACCCTGGTCAAAAGCTCCTAGATCATTTACAACCAATCAAACCACCTTTAATGTGACAGGAGCACTATAGATATTGCCATGTTGATTGGGCACAGCAAATAATTTGATAGAATAGCTATCACTGAGTCCATCAGATAACCTGTCACGGGCAGTACGGAACACCTGCACAATTGGATTGTGGCGATCAAGCATGGCTGTGAAAGCTGCAACAATAGCCTCATTTGCTTGGAAGTCCCCTTGACTATGGGAAGCAACTGCTATTCTATTTTTTATCTCGTTGTTAGTATCGAAAATGTATAGCTGACAATACTCAGGCCTTGAATCTTGCGCTGGAATCAATGATCCTATTCGATGGCATAATTAACCACTGATCTTGAAAACATAAGGCCCACGACCGTCGTTAATAGAACTGATGATATTGACACCCATAGAGGTCAACGCATACATGGAGTTGTAATGCCTTATAAACTCATAAAAGTGTCTGGATAATCTAATATTGACTCCAACCAGAAGGCCATAAAGCGGTTCTGGAGGTGGTCTATATGGAGGTAGAATAATACTCCCTCCCATGCAACATTTGTTGTATATAGGTGATCCTACTCGGCCACGACCACGTACACGCTCCTCATACCAAAAGCGGGCACCACAATATGGGCATATATGGTTAGGACCTCCAAGATAAAAAGGCGCATAAATAGAACCTAAAATGAAATAAAAAATAAAGCATGAGTATTGTGCATGCAAAGCAAACAACAGTATCAAAAAGGCAAATATCCTTTTTTAGGCAGCATAGCTTTAGCAATGTCACCATTGAGAAGGGACCATAGGGCAAGGGATCTGTGCACGATTGTATAGCGGGGAATGTTTCAGCGGTGTTTCTATTGAGAATAAGAAGCGTCAGAACGATGTTGATAGGGATTGATCAAGTAGTATTCTTAGACTAATACCATGCACAGAGATAATGCCTGGCATAAACTACATGAACGAGAAAGCACAAAAAAATATGGTAACTTACGGTGGTGTCGGTTGGCCTTCTGTTGTGGACCACCTTTTTCTCTGGCAAGGTCGATGGATGCCTTACACTTTCTGCGTGCCTCCGTAGGAATAGATGAGGCTGTTGGTGAGAAATTCTCTTTGTAGATAAAAAAAAAATTCAGTAAAGGAAGCAACAAATTAATATTGTATGACGTGAAAAAATAGGTAGAGCAAACATGATGTAAGGGCACAATTGATGCACTGATGCACCGAGTGCTTGGATTAAACAGCTTATTCCTAGAGTATAGCAACAAACATATGATTTTGGAAGTTCCATAGAAGGCAGAAATGGTTGGACCTGTATGGCATGGGAAAAATAGATAGAGCACAACCGACGTAATAAGCAGATGAAAGTTTAATTAACAATAGACTATTGACTATAACAGCACACCTAATGCCTCTGTAAGGTACATGTAAACCTTTCATTTCGCGTGTGGCGTGGCAATAGTGGTTGGGGCTACAGGCAACAAAGACATGAAGCGTAAGAAAAAACGTGACCGTAACAACTCTTGTAGCATAAACAACACGTACTAAAATTAGGAATTGAAAGGATGTAATCACCAGGAAGCATGCTATCTTCGAATGGCATGGACGAAGATGGCATAGATGAATCATGAGAAATTACAAAAAGTTGACGCCTAACTGATCGGCGTGATGGGAGGAAGAAATCTGAGCTCAAATTTTCTTGTTCTACGGGACCATCAGGTGTGATAGATTGGGCATACTGCTGACCAGCGGTGATACCTACAAAATTAGACAAAAACCAAAATATGAAAATCTCAGCATGAAAACAGAAAGAAGGAACATTAAAAAATTAACCATGAAAATATTATGGCACCAAAAGTAACTGACCAATGCGTGAACGGCCTCGACGAAGAGGGCTCTGTCCATGATCTGGCGGGCTGGTTGCTGACTATTTTTTGGGCAAAGCTTCCATCAATGATGCGAGCAGCCCAAAAAGGATGAGTCATTTACCGCATGAAGCTTTATACACTAACACAATCGCTGCATTCACAATTTGACAACAGGTAGACCAATGAAAACATTAAAACTTGCAAAGCACTAATGACTAAAGTAGAACAAAAGCCTAATTTTTAAAAATGTAAATAGTTGTGAAATCATAAACAAATCTTAGTTACACATAACAAATTGAAGCGTTCCTTGATTGAACAGCCGTGAACTCAAGAAAGGCATGCATACCAATAGAAAGCGAAACAAATAAATTAAGGTTAGAAGAAATAAAGAAACTGCAACCAAGGCATGCGAAGATAACAACATAGGATATAAAATAGAGGAAGAAGGTGCACATGACCTGATGTCAGCAAAAAATTATATTTCTTGGTTTGAATTAGCAATCAATGGATAGGAAGCAAAAACGTAAGAGAACAATGTTGTACTCTATGTCAGGTGCACAAACATTATTGTCGCCGTAAATGCAAGGCTACAATCGGAAAACGCTTCACGAACGAATTTAATAATGGAGGGACATAACGAATTCAAGCACTTACATAAAAATGTCCCTCGTATAACAATGGTATCATGTCCGGGCGATTGAAACTCTTGGAAGACTTTTTTTTGAGAAATTTAGCAACCTACAAAGATCGTATAACAATGGTATCATGTCCGGGCGATTCAAATGCTTGGAAGAATTTTTTTTTGAGAAATTTAGCAACCTACAAAGAAGAGATGGTTTTTCTCTGCTACAATGATGTAACTCAAATATAAAAATTAATAAAATGGGGAGATGATGGCCCCATGTCTACCTGCATGAAGATGACCATAAAAGTATAATAACTGAGCTGAGCAAGAAACCGATAATGATATGCATACTAATCTAGTCCCCGATCAATGAATAGCATGTGTGAAGAGATGAAAACAGGGGGGATGCTGTGGAGGAGCTACCGGCGGGGAAAAGGCCAAGAGGGTAAGGAGGCAACCGCCAACGATTACCTGTAGGCGAGTGATGGCGAGCAGAAGGGCCGAGATGGTCGATGGATGAGGCCCTTAGAGGCAGGTAGCAAAACAGGGTGGAGGCAGCAACGGCTGGCGAGTCAGGCACGACGTGGGAGGAGAGGAGCGACGGGGCAGGTGGGAAACTTCGCGGGAAGAGGAGACGAGGAGAGCAGCAAGGCAGTTGGGAGGCGGAGAGGAGGAGGCGGCGCGGTGGATGAGGGGAGGCGGAGGAGCGCGCTGGAGGGGAGGCCGGCGCGGGGAGGAGAAGGCGGAGCGGTGGAGGCGGCGCGGGGAGGAGGAGGCCGGAGTGGGGGCGGCGGGGAGGCGTCAGAGGGGAGGCCGGCGCAGGGAGGAGGAGGCGGCATGGGGAGGAGGAGGCCGGAGCGGGGGCGGCGCGGGGAGGAGGAGGCGGCGCGGAATTTTGAACGGAGGATTAGGGATTGAAGGATTATAGCTTTGGGGATTTTGGGTCGGTGGAGGATGGACGGCCAAGATGCAGGTGAACTGTAGAATGAACAGTGGAGCAGTACCAGGGACGTGTCACGTTGGGAGGAGGGAACCGTACATCACCGATTTTATAGATATAAATGGATAGGGCAGCGGGTGGCCGAAATACCCACCTTTATTGAAAGCTAGAAATAAAATATTTTATATATTAAGGTTGGGTGGATGATCAGATTCCATGCCACGTGGCTGTACATCCGAGCCGAACGGACGGTCGAGATTTTTAGGTGACTTGGCCGGCCGTGCGGCTGTTTAGCCCGTCCACGGCCTTCGTAGGATAGTATATACTAAAAGATTTCTCCATCATCGTGTATGTATACTTGTACAATTATACGGAGGTGATTATTGTACAATTAATTTCACTGACGAAGTGACGATGCTGAAGCGATGATCAGCTGCTGTTGACGACCCTGCAGTTGGTCCTGATCTGGGTGGTGGCTCCAGAGGGCGGCAGTATGTTCCCCATCTTGATCATGGCGGCGACGAAGTCGGAGGCGAAGAGCGAAGGGCTGGCGCTGTACTGCCGCACCAGCGCGTCCTGCGACTTGCCGGTGAAGAGCTCCTGGTCGGAGTGCAGGAGGCCGCGCTGGGCGAGCAGGTTGCAGAAGTAGGCGCTGTCGAAGGAGAGCTGCGTCTGCACGTCGAGCGGCGCCAGGTTGCCGTCGCCGGAGCCCGGCGCGGCTGGGCAGCTCGCCCGCCGGAGCGCCTGGAACGACGCGTTGATGTTGGTGTCGTTGTAGATGTGGCCCCGGAAGTTCTGGCACTGTGAGAAGCCGATGGTGTGCGCGCCGGAGAGCGCCGTCAGGTCCTGAGGGTTCAGCCCCTTCTTGCCGAACGCCTCGATGAGCTTGTCGAGGTTCAGCGTCGGCGCCGGCAGGTCGGTGTTCGCGCCGCCGAAGCTCGCCGTCGTCGAGTCCCGCCGGCCGAGCGGCACCACCCAGCTTGGCCCTCCCAGCTGCACGCGCGCATACGTACAGCCACCGAAATGTACTTGGTGTCAAGGGAATACTCCGTATATATCTATTGGGTTTAATGCGTACGCATGCAGTGGAAGGAGTATACGTACGAGGAAGGTGCCGTCGCGTGCGGCGAGGGCGACGATGTCGGCGCAGGAGACGACGCCGGGGCAGACGAGCTCGACGGCCGCCTTGATCTGATCGATGACCTCGTACCCGCGGACGGAGTTGATGTTGGGGCCGGCGGTCTTCTCCCCCTGGAAGCTTCCCGCTATGTCGTCCAGAAGGATCGACGCGTCGCAGCCCTGACAAAATGCCACTCCATCACTCCATGTAATTAACTAGGCATGATTAATCACACTGTCACTAGCGGTAGGTCTCAAGCATTACTAATTACTCGATCTATATGCTTTCGGCATGGTTAGTTAAGGGCTTAATGCATGCATGCAAGTATGTATTATTACTTGAACGAAGCAGTCGTGGAAGTGGAGCCTGAGGAGGGAGGCGCCCATCCGGCGCTCGGCGAGGAGGGCCCTGATCATGACGACGCGCACGACGACCTGCAGCGTGGGGCACGTCGTCGCGTAGAACGTCGTCGAGAGCTGCCCGTAGGCGGCGCCGGCGGAGGAGAGGAGGGAGACGGCGAGGAGGAGGCAATGCCACGTTCTGCAGGAACCCATTGCAACTCCAAACAGCTTAACTAACCGAGCTCTCTAGCTAGCTAATTAAGCGTGTGATTAACAGCTAGTGAAGTGTATGCATGTGTTAGCTAGCTGCCTAGCTAGCTCAGAGTGGCTTGCTTCTTTGGGAGTGACACGAGCTGCCTATTTATAGCGCCCTCGCGGTCGCATGCATGCAAAAGGGGGTATCTTTTAATTCCCTCCCTGCATTGACGCTGACCACATCGCATCAAAGTTAGGCCAATTGGCAATTAATCAGACGGGATCACGGGAAGTGGAAAAGTTGGAGAAGTTCCACGACCTTTCTCTCCATGTTGACAAAGCACAAGGGCAAGATGCCAAAAGTTATCGTCTTTTTTGTGGGTGCCTTTCGTTTATGTATTGCTCACAAGTCAGCGAGCAGAGAGCATATATCATCGTAAGGGCTCGTTTGGAAACCTCTTTCCCGGTCGGGATCCCGGCCAGATCCCGGGGACGGAATCCCAGGCGGGAAATTTCCGCGGGGGCAATTGCGGGGGCATTTGGCAACGCCGTCACCCGAGGAATTTTTGGCCCTACCCTGTCGAATCCCCGGGGAAATCTCCCGCAGCTGCGGAGGCGCTAATTTTTTCCCCGTCTCTCTCGCGCGCTCACCCTCCCTACCGACGTGCTCGCCGTGCCTCTGGCTCCGCCTATCTCTCCACCTCCGCCTCCGGTCCCCTCCGCCCCTGCCTTCGGTGAGCTCCAGATCTGTGGGGCCTCGACCCTCCGCCGCCCCGCCTCCGCCGCCGACCGAGCCGCCCCTGAGCTGCCGCCGCCACCGAGCCATCGATCCCAATCGTCCTCGCCGCCACTTTCTGGCCGTCATGCACGACGGTGATGGAGCCCACGCCGCGGATGGTCGAGAACCGGTGCACAACCAGCACCACCTTGAAGCGTTGGGCGACGTCCTCAATGGCGTCCTCGAGGAGCACAACGGTGCGTGGGAAGCCGGCGGTGAGGCTGAGGGTGGAGACGGCGGAGGCACGGCGATGGCCAGCAAAGGCTCGGGAAGGGAGAGGTAGGGGAATGGAGTAGAAAGGGAAACGGCGACCCAAGCTCCTAGCTTTCTTGGCGCTGCAGGTTGGTGGCAGCTCGGAGTGGCGTTGGGTCGGGGGAGACGAAGTGGAGGCGACCGAATTGGAGTAGAAAGGGATTTTTGGAAGGATGGGGATTAGGGAAGAAGGAAGGGGGATGGAGCAGGGAAATTAAAATGGCACAAGAATCCCTCTACGGGATTTTTTACCCAGGGTTATTTACCCCCTGTAGCCAAACAAGCCCTAAATGTGAAGAGGTTGAAGCGTGGGTTGTCTTCACTTGTAGAGATCGTATTCAGCCAGCGAAAAAAATTTATTTTTTAACCTTTTTTAAAAAATTATTTTAATTTTAATCCCGGGCTGAAGAATTTGCAAATCTAACCCTTTTGGCCGCGCCACCGCTGTGGCAGCAAATTCATCTTGCCGCGCAAGCGGATGATTTCCCTTTGCGTGGCAGAGGTTGTTACTGTTGGCAGCCCGGTGGCTACCGATAGAATGACAGTGGAACGGTCTTGCCGCGCCATCCCGCTTGGCGCGGCAGCATGAATTTGCCGCGCACGGACGGGTGGCGCGGCCAAAAGGGTTAGATTTGAAAAAACTTTTGATCTGAGGTTAAAAATAAAATATCTATTTCAAAAGGGTTAAAAATAAAAAATTATTCTCAGCCAGCTCACTCGAATTAACCTTCGTGTCCCCAGGCCTGATGGGGTAGGCTTGATTCGTGGGCTAGTTTTTAAATTTATTTGTGCTAATATCAATATGAGTAAACATGCTCTTGCATGGAATGATCGATCATGGATGTATACCAATCACACATAAATTTGATTCATTGATCGATGACACGTCATGGATGGGACGTAAGCTGTGCATGCATGATGTGTGTCACCACTAGCAAGTCATGATAAGATCGAATGGGAGCAACAATGTGCTGCTTAATCATAACGAGCAGTTGACCCGCGTGTTTATGCGGTTAGATTTGCGTTAAGATATAGATAATATATCAGATTAGATTTAGAGTTTATCTCTAATATATAAATCAGCTTCGGTAGTTTGTTATAGAGGTTAGTATTGACCGCTAGATTTACATAGTAATATCCATATTCAACGATGTAGATTTTTTCTTTTTCTATGATCAACGTGAGGATTTCTATTATTTTTCTATTAACGTGGGAATTTCTACCATTTTAGGATTAATGTGGTGGCTCTGTTTAACTTTGCTTTATATAGATATATAGATATATAGACAGTAGATTGATGAGGCACAGGTTATTACTTCTCTATCCAATATTATAAGACGCGGTTTGATTTGACACTATCTTTTAAACTACGCTTTGACTCTTATCAAGCATGGTATCATTTTGTATAACCTCATATTTGTTATCAACACATTTCAATGCGTTTATTTTATTATTGCAACTTTTAATCTAAACATTATAATTCAAGCCCACAAATAATTGATGGTGTAGATATTACTTTTTCTTTTCGATTAACGCGCGAATTTCTTATACTTTAGAAATTAATAACATGGTGGCTCCATTTAATGCTACTTAATATGATAATTGATATTTTATGATATATTTGTTATAATAAGAAAATTATAGTCATTGGAAAGTATATTCAAATATGAATTCAACGTTATTATTTTTGTATCACAAAACCTTGTATATCTTTTTTTAAAAATGATTGGTTAAGATTACGAGGTTTGAATCTTATAATACATATACGACTTATAAAATCGGTGGGAGGGAATAATTATTGTAATACACACATGACACATGGCTCTGCCGTGTCTCTCGTTGCCAACTTATGATGTCTACGTATTTTTCTGTTATCAATAGGGAACTGTGTGTGCGCGCGCGCGTAAATACACTGGCACTGCATATATAAGGTTCCATTTTCATGATTCCAGTTCGGTAGCGTCTTCAGATGCTAAAGAAAACGCCAAACCTCTTGAACCTCTCAAATTACACCCTCTGTTCGCACAAAGAAGTCGTTGTTGACTTTTATACACATATTTGATCATTCGTCTTATTCAAAAATTTATTACAAAATGTAAAGATATAAGTCCATTTAAAATAAATTTAATAATAAACAAATCATAACAAAATAAATGATATTTATATAACTTTTAAAAATAAAACAAATGGACAAACATTTATCCTAAAGGCCTTGTTCTTTTCAGCGTATTGTACCGTTGCATATGACTATAGCAAATTTTATTATTTTTGTATACCCTCCATGTTGTGATAATTTTTAACGACTTTTCATGTCTTTTAGTAGTTCTTTCAAAGATCCTAAAACTATTTTTTGATTAATTTTTTTAATCTTTCGAGGAATCTCAATTTGCTACAGTAATAGCTTTTTGTCAACAGTGACTTCTTTTTACAAACGGAGGAAGTAGCATTTTTGCCTTCGTCCGGATCCAGCCGTTCCAAGAAGCGGGAGTGTTTTTTCCTTATTATTGTAACCTATCAAAACTCGCCGCTATTAACCTTGAAAAAAAAATTGTTGTTGAAATTTTTTCAATATAGCTATCCAGCTGGCGCGCGTACTGCTATGTTTATGATCGCCATGTAGGACAGTAGGAATTACGGTATAGTATAAGATAGCAAGAGAACTTAAATAAATATGTCTCTTAAAAAATATGTCATTTCTGTTGGTTGACTATATATTGATTTTTTTGTCTCAATCAATTAGCCTAAAAGTTCTCAGAAAAATTAACATAAAAAGTTAAGCCATAATAAATATACTTCAACACTTATCGTGTTTCCCTACGTACCTTTTTAGATGGGCTTAAATTAACTGCTAAAAAACTTAACCTCAATTCCATTATCTAAAAAAGTTTTCACAAATCTTTCGAGAAACACTTTGGGTACCTTACATATATAGATTTCTCTTATTATATACTCCATTGTCAATTGCCACAAAATAGCATTGTACCCCAAACAATTTCAATTATAAACATATCTATATTAATTGTTGATCATGACTTAATTACCTAGGGGCCGCCAGACGAAGGGAATAGTAAACAGTGGATTGCGAGAAACGAACTGCGTGTCTGCATGCGTGCGTCGTCCCATGTCGTGCATGTCCTAGCTAGCTCGATCGCTGGCAGGTTGCAGCCCAGAGCTCGTCGCGGGGACCAGACGCGCGCTCCGGGCGAAGAGCTGTCCAGGGCGAGGTGATCCAGTCCCCGAGCACGGAGCTTGTCACGGGGACCAGACGCACGCTCCGGGCAAAGAGTTGCCCGGTGCGAGGTGAATCACAACCCGATGCAGTCAGAGCCGCAAGAGAACGTGTGAAATCAACGCTTTACCCATATCGTATTCCTTGCGATAGTGTAAGCGTTTGTCTTGGTGAGTGCAGAACCGACGCTTGGAGTGCCCGTTGCGATGAGAATCGACTTATGATAGGCTTGCCCGTTGCGATGAGAAACGGCTTATGGTGGACAGGACTCCGTTGGTGGTGCACTACCTTGACTTAGCCGAACTGTGAAGGTCAGTGCCGGGCAAAGGTAAGAAATCATACGTGGGTGAAGTGAATCAGTTCCCGGGCATGCGCGGAGCGTACCCGGGAAGAGAGGGATGCAGACATCGATTTTGGTGGGGAAGCCTAGAACCTCACCGCGACCATCACCGGTGTCTGAGGTTCCCCGTTCCTGTATTTTCTGCAGAAGACAAACAAGAAAGGAGCCAGCAAGCGGAAAAATAGAGCAAGTACAGGCTCTAAGAAGAGCAAAGCAAGTTTTTGAAAAACACGTAAAAGATGACCTACCCATAGAAGACATAATTTTTTCCGGGTACGTCCCCTGATAGCGTTAGTGTCACCTCGGCGAATGCGGAACCGACGTCAGGAGTGCCCGTTGCGATGAGAATCGGCTTACGGTGGGCAGGACTCCGTTGGTGGTGTATTGCTCCGGATTATCGTGTCAGGAAGGACGTAGCATGGATAAAAAAGACGTGTGCGGGCAAGTACAGCCCCGTTGTGGCTAAGACCGCTAACCAGGGAAGGCGATCGGGACCTTAGCCGCAGACAAGCCGTGCGAGACGAAATCTTATCCGGGCATGGACCCGTGTAGCGTTGGTGTCACCTTGACAGGTGCGGTACCGACGCCAGGAGTGCCCGGTTGCGATGAGAATCGGCTTACGTTCGGGCATGCCCGTTGCGATGAGAATCGGCTTACGGTGGGCAGGACTCCGTTGGTGGTGCACCGCCTCGGTTAACCGGAGCTGTACAGGTCGTTGCCAGATAAAAAGACATGCTCGCACGAGGAGAGCGCTACGGGAGCGAAAGATCGGACTGATTTGTCCCTTTATCAACCAGGCAGGGTTACAGAAACGACCCTGGGTTCATAAAGAGTTAAATGCAGATCCGGGCAACGAAATTTTAAGGAAACCAACGCTAAGAAAAGGAATTGGAAAACTGAAAACGTACTAGGGTTGCCGAAATTCGCGTGCAACAGCGTCGCCCATGAGGGCGAGGTTGACCTGGTTGGTGGATCTGACCACCGTTGCCAGGGCTTGAAGTCCTTCCCGACTCTGCTCAAGGGGTCCTGGGATCCCTAAGGCATCCGCGTTTTGCCCGGCCGGAGTCTGGTTACGCGGGGATTCGACCCGAGCAGGTAGATCGTCTGACGGGGGACTTGGCATAGGTGCGCGAGGTGGGTCGCGTCGTTGTCGCTTGCTCTAATCGCGAATCTACACCAAGGTTTGATTGATTGAGGCGTCCAACAACTTCTTACTGGCGAGCAGCCAAAGTAGCCCCATCTTTGCCGCCGAAAGCGTAATTGAATCGCCCGATCTCGCCGCCGCCACGCTGCGAAAGCGAGGATCCTCTCGAGGTTCCAAAGACTGACCATGTTGACACTGCGACGGCCGTGCGTTGGCACACTAGACGGCATCATCACTGTGTCGCTATAGGAGGAATCGACCGACATAGCCTTGGAATCCGAGAGATCTAAACCAGCGTAAAGATCTTCGGTCCCATAATCATCGTAGATGACGGGAGCGTGATCTAAGACCATCTCCGGAACGTAGCCGGAGAGTTCTGTCTCAGATCTGGAAAGCGATCGAGATCGAAGAGATCGATCCGATCTGACAGGGGACGTCATGACATCCTGCCCTTCTGAGTCATAGCCCTCAGGAAGAGTTTCCTGGTTGCTGAAAGAGTTCGACATGCTCGAACAGGCTTGATCTGCTAGGTCCCCACGGACGGCGCCAACTGTCGACGATTGGGATATCGGTCCCAAGTCAACTAAGGTTCTTGAGAAAAGGGAGATAGAAGATCTGCCGAGTAGGGCAAACAGCAATCAACGAGCAACAGGGAGTCACAGGATTTTTGTCCTGGTTCAGGCCTCTCCATAGAGATAATAGCCCTACGTCTAACCTTTCTTTATATCAAAGAGGATTACAAGGTGGAACTTGACGAGACGAACAAGCCTCGGCGATATTATGTGTGTACAGGAAACTAATATGCGATCTTAGCTTCAAGTCGCGAAGAATTAGCCTGAAAATCGTGCCCTCTACACGCCGTAGGGGCCCTGTTTATATAGTGTTGAACAACCGACCTACCGAGGGATAATCGGGCTGGGCTGACCACGAGTCCGTAACGAACTCGTATACATGCCAAATACATCCCAAGGTAGATAAGGTATACTCCAATTTTTGGGGACCACAACGTCTGCTCCAATCCGGGAAACCACGTCCGGGTCTTCACGTAGCCGTGCAGAACTCTTGTTCGAGTCGGACTCAAACAGGAATTCTAAACCGTTACGCACCATGTCAAACAGGAAGCTGTTCGGCAGGATGCATATGGGCCTGATAGAATCTTCCAGGGAGCCAAGGCCCTAGGAGGCTGTTCGGTTGGGCCGTCAGAGAGTGGGCCATAGCAATGGGCCGTGATCCAATCCCCGACACGGACCACACAACTCCAAACTGGCAGACAACCCAAAAAAGTTATTAACCCCAAACTGACAGACCCCAAGAAAGACAAAGCCCTAAAAGGAAGATAACATCATGTCGTAGCAAATTAGCAATCCTATTTTTTAAACGCCAGCTGTGTTGAAAGAGTTAGGTAATAGCAAATATATCCATTTCAAAATCTCACACCCATGGCTGGGATCTCTTGAAATTAGTGGTATCTGCTCTAGGAAACCATGGCTTTAACTGAAATTTTCTTAGAGTTCTGTGACTAATCATACCAAAACAGGGACTGTATTGTATTCTGCACTGTAAGGCCGCTCTGTCCACTAGGCAGAGCTCGCATTTCTTTTCTTTGCTGTGACAAATCGAAGAGTTTTGTTTACTTTTCAATTGTTGAACCTGCAATATATTGAGTTATTGGTGGAGCAAAACCTTCCTTATCTCTTTGAGACATATGATGATTCAGTGTTAGTGTCATGCAATGGCATCTCAAATTATAGAATTATGAAAACTATGGTGACTCAAATTATGAAAACTAGGGTCATATCTCTATCTAGATATTCTTTCGATAAATCGAACATAACATTATGTTTTTGCAATTGACCTATTCTGTCATAGTTTTATATTTGGACTAATATTTTCATATGATTTTGAAGACCGACCAAATGAAAAGAATTGGCAACGAGCTAGATATTGTTTATTTCCCGTTGAAAAAGGCTAGCCAACCGGTTAGGGAGAGCGGTCGCCAGGTTCACTCTCCATCCCTCCATGTGTGTGTGCATACAAGCACACATGTTTTTGTTTCTTTTGTCACTCAACACTTGATACTTCTTGGCGACACCTGAAATTTGGTGACTCCTTGCTGCAGGTTGGAACTGACAGATATATATATTATGACATTGCTCTTCATCACAGTTTGTGCTGTCATTGCAATAATTGTTGTGAAGGTATTTCTGTCAGCTATTTTTAGATGGTTTTTTTATGCTATGGATGTACCTCTGTTTCTAGGGTTATGGTGGCCCTATTTTATTTGCCTATAGTAGCAATTTTGTCAAATGTGTGTATGTATGCAATGCATTGAATGACAACACAGAATTAGCTGTTTATTGATCCACTTATGCCTTCTAGAAGGACACAGCTGATAACGTAATTGTACTGGGTTAAATTACATGCCACCTATTAGTAAATTAATTACGAAAAATACACTGTTGTCTGCTTTATTTAGCTGAACAAAAATTGTTCCTTTCCCTATGCAAAAATGATCCTGTACGAATATGTTTTCAGTGTCTTACGCAGAACTACAATAAGAATGAAGAGTTTAAGCATTCATCCCTACAGTCTTTTTTCCAAGTTGTACACATGGAAGCCAGAATTACTATAGCCATAGTGGGCTAAAATCTTCAGCAACCAGAATTTAATGAGAGCTAAGAACGGGATGGTCATATACTTTAATGAGGAAGCACTGTTGTTTATGTTTTCTGCTTAGCCAACAGGTTTCCTGCTATACATCGAAGATTACAATGTTATCAATACTCTTACATTGTATTGCCATGATTTTCTTTTCGAAGGTATTGACATGTTATTTGTGCCATTTTAGTGGTTGCTTATTGCCGAACTAAATTGACGAAATATTTGATCCTAGGTTTTACAGATTGATTTTGTCTTCAATGGTTGTATTACCAAATCCTTCTAACAAGAGGCCAGTTGCTAATGTTCTTAGCATGCATGAATGCAGCCGTCGAACGATGATCATCAATCGACTGAGAGAATTGGAGTCGACAAATGTATATGTATCATGTATGTAGCTTTCCGTCCAGGTTTGCTTCTAACCAGATTGTATAATTGCATTTGCGTGTAAGTTAACATGCATGCATGCATATGTGTAATTTGGTGGAGCCAAGTAAGACAAAGATTGAGGAGAAACCTCAATTGGCACATAACTTTTGCTTGACCTGCAAATAATTAATTTGTATTTGTCTAAGCTGATGCATATTGCCTAGCTCTCTCTCTCTCTCTCTCTCTCTCTCTCTCTGCATAGGCCATGTAAATGAAAAAGAGTGCAATGTTGTGCAACATCCCAAATTTTTTAACACTCCCCTCAAGTTCATGCCTTGGTTTTTTGGGCTATGTCGAACTATATTCAGTAAGATATAAAAATCAGTATTTGGGCTATGTCGATGGTTCTGTACTTGATTTTCTTCGGTTCCCTCTTATCTGATCTATGATTAAACATTGTGTATCTGTTTTTTTTTTTAACAAGACATATAGAAATGCATAACCAGATGACCACCATAATCGACCTCCGAACCGACGGGCCATGGGTCCGCTTATTCAACTAGTCTTATATATTAAGGTTGGGTGGATGATCAGATTCCATGCCACGTGGCTGTACATCCGAGCCGAACGGACGGTCGAGATTTTTATGTGACTTGGCCGTGCGGCTGTTTAGCCCGTCCAGGGCCTTCGTAGGATATTATATAAAAGATTTCTCCATCATCGTGTATGTATACTTGTACAATTATACGGAGGTGATTATTGTACAATTAATTTCACTGATGAAGTGACGTTGCTGAAGCGATGATCAGCTGCTGTTGACGACCCTGCAGTTGGTCCTGATCTGGGTGGTGGCTCCAGAGGGCGGCAGTATGTTCCCCATCTTGATCATGGCGGCGACGAAGTCGGAGGCGAAGAGCGAAGGGCTGGCGCTGTACTGCCGCACCAGCGCGTCCTGCGACTTACCGGTGAAGAGCTCCTGGTCGGAGTGCAGGAGGCCGCGCTGGGCGAGCAGGTTGCGGAAGTAGGCGTTGTCGAAGGCGAGCTGCGTCTGCACGTCGAGCGGCGCCAGGTTGCCGTCGCCGGAGCCCGGCGCGGCGGGGCAGCTCGCCCGCCGGAGCGCCTGGAACGACGCGTTGATGTTGGTGTCGTTGTAGATGTGGTCCCGGAAGTTCTGGCACTGTGAGAAGCCGATGGTGTGCGCGCCGGAGAGCGCCGTCAGGTCCTGAGGGTTCAGCCCCTTCTTGCTGAACGCCTCGATGAGCTTGTCGAGGTTCAGCGTCGGCGCCGGCAGGTCGGTGTTCGCGCCGCCGAAGCTCGCCGTCGTCGAGTCCCGCCGGCCGAGCGGCACCGCCCAGCCTGGCCCACCCAGCTGCACGCGCGCATATGTACAGCCACCGAAATGTACTTGGTGTCAAGGAAATACTCCCTATATCTATTGGGTTTGATGCGTACGCAGTGGAGGGAGTATACGTACGAGGAAGGTGCCGTCGCGTGCGGCGAGGGCGACGATGTCGGCGCAGGAGACGACGCCGGGGCAGACGAGCTCGACGGCCGCCTTGATCTGATCGATGACCTCGTACCCGCGGACGGAGTTGATGTTGGGGCCGGCGGTCTTCTCCCCCTGGAAGCTTCCCGCTATGTCGTCCAGAAGGATCGACGCGTCGCAGCCCTGACAAAATGCCACTCCATCACTCCATGTAATTAACTAAGAAGGCATGATTAATCACACTGTCACTAGCATAGTAATTACTCGATCTATATGGGTTCGGCATGCATGGTTAAATAAGGGCTTCATGCATGCAAGTATGTATTATTACTTGAACGAAGCAGTCGTGGAAGTGGAGCCTGAGGAGGGAGGCGCCCATCCGGCGCTCGGCGAGGAGGGCCCTGATCATGACGACGCGCACGACGACCTGCAGCGTGGGGCACGTCGTCGCGTAGAACGTCGTCGAGAGCTGCCCGTAGGCGGCGCCGGCGGAGGAGAGGAGGGAGACGGCGAGGAGGAGGCAATGCCACGTTCTGCAGGAACCCATTGCAAATTTGCAACTCCACACAGCTTAACTAACCTTGCTCGCGAGCTAGCTAATTAAGTACGTGGGTGATTAACAGCTAGTGAAGTGTATGTATTAGCTAGCGCTCTAGCTAGCTCAGTGTGGCTTGCTTCTTTGGGAGTGACACGAGCTGCCTATTTATAGCGCCCTCGCGGTCGCATGCATGCAAAAGGGAGTATCTTTTAATTCCCTCCCTGCATATTGACGCTGACCACATCGCATCAAAGTTAGGCCAATTAATCAGACGGGAAGTGGAAAAGTTGGAGAAGTCTACGACCTTTCTCTCCATGTTGACAAAGCACACGGGCAAGATGCCAAAACTTATCGTCTTTTTTGTGGGTGCCTTTCGTTTATGTATTGTTCACAGGTCGCGAGCAGAGAGCATATATCATATCATCCATATAAATGTGAAGAGGTTGAAGCGTGGGTTGTCTTCACTGGTAGAGATCGTATTCAGCCAGCTCACTCGAATTAAGCTTAGTGTCCCCAGGCCTGATGGGGTAGGCTTGATTCGTGGGCTAGTTTTTAAAGTTATCTATGCTGATATCAATATGAGTATACATGCTCTTGCATGGAATGATCGATACCAATCACACATTAATTTGATTCATGATCGATGAGACGTCATGGATGGGATGTTTATAAGACGCGGTTTGATTTGACACGATCTTTAAAACTACGCTTTGACTCTTATCAAGCATGGTGTCATTTTGCATAACCTTGTATTTGATATCAACACATTTCAATGCGTTTATTATAATATTGTAACTTTTAATCTAAACGTTATAATTCAAGCCCACAATAATTGATGGTGTAGATATTACTTTTTCTCTTCGATTAACGCGAGAATTTCTTATACTTTAGAAATAACATAGTGGCTCCATTTAACACTGCTTAATATAATAATAGATATTTTATGATATATTAATTATAATAAGAAAATTATACATTGGAAAGTATATTCAAATATGAATTCAACGTTATTATTTTTGTATCACAAAACCTTGTATATCTTTTGAAAAAATGATTGGTTAAGATTACGAGGTTTGAATCTTATAATACGTACACGACTTACAAAATCGGTCGGAGGGAATAATTATTGTAATACACGTGCACATGGCTCCGCCGTGTCTCTCATGAGAAAATTGAGTTTTTGCCACTCAAAACAACGCCGCTAACAAATTTGCCACTCGAAAATTGACGCTCGCAAAAATGCCACCGTAAACAATTTCCGCTCGCACATTTGCCATTTTGGGGCATTTTCTCCTAATAAACAAGCCACATAAGCAACAAATACAGGAAAATATGCGGGCCCACATATCATCCTCTTCTTCCTCCTTCCTCTTCCTCCTTCCTCTCTCTTCTCTCTTCTCTCTCTCTCGGGTGGTGTCAGGGATAAAATTACGGCCCATTGCCATGGCCCACTCCCTGGCGGCCCAATCGAACAGCCTACCAGGCCCGCCCCCGGAAGGTTCTATCGCCCATATGCATCCCCGCCAACAAAGATCCTGGCCGGCATGGTGCGAACGCCAAGGGATCGTGTTTGAGTCCGTCTCGAGCAGAGTTCAGACGGCTACGTGAAGACCCGGACGTGGTTTCCGGATTGGAATAGGAGTCGTGATCCCCAAGACTAGAGTATGCCTTATCTACCTCGGGATGTATCCGCATGTATGAGTTCGTTACGATCTCGTAGTTAGCCCGCCCGATATTCCCTCAGAGGTCGGTTTGCTTTGCACTATATAAACAAGGCCCTACGGCGTGTAGAGGGGAGTTTACGACTTGAATCGGCTTTTAGCATCCGGTAGACACCGATCTTCGCCAGGTACACCCATAATCTCGCCGAGACTTGTTCGTCTCTGCCGAGCCACCTCTTGTATTCACCTCTGATATATAAGAAAGGCTGGACGTAGGGCTGTTATCTCTCCCGAGAGGCCGGAATCAGGATAAAAACTCCTGTCTCCTGTTTGTTGCTGTTCGTGGTTGTTCGGCGTGTCTCCCATCTCACTTCAAAAGAACCTTAGCGACTTGAGATCGTCAACCGTCGACAGTTGGCGCCGTCCGTGGGGAATAGCAGATCGAGCATGTCGAGCTCTTTCAGCAACCAGGAGATTCTCCCTGAGGACTACGACTCAGAAGGCGGGATGTCTCTTCCTCGCCAGATCGATCGATCCTTCGATCTTGATCGCCTTCGAATCTGGTTCCCGCTCGTGCTCGGGATCGATCTCTCGCCGGCAGCTCTTCGCCGGGCGCGCGTCTCGTCTCTCGCGACGAGCTCGCGCCGGGATCTGGATCTCTCGCACGGGCAGCTCTTCGCCCGGGACGCGCTTCTGGTCCCTGCGACGAGCTCCGTGCTCGGGGACTGGATCACTTCGCGCTGGGCAGCTCTTCGCCCGGGGCGCGCGTCTGGTCCCCGTGATGAGCTTCGTGCTCGGGGACTGGATCAACACTCCTTCCGAATCCCGGGAGCTGTTCGCCTGACAGTGGATGACGGGAGAGAGCTGACCAGCACTTGGAACATCGACCAGCTTCGTAAGTTCCTCGTGTAGGTCTTTTCGCTTCTAGCTTCGCTTTTTCTCAAATTTCGCGCCTTAGTTCGTCCAAGTCTCTCGGGCTACCGTGTAAAGTTCAACCCATTGAACGGTGAATGTTCGCGGCCCCCTGTGGCCCTTCTCACCACTCGTCTTCTCAGACTACCTTACTCTCTGGTAACACTTGACGGCTGCCCGGTCTTGCGAACTCTTGGCTCCGCAATCTTAAGGTTTTCCCTGCCCGTATCTAGCTTCAACAAGTTCCTAAACTCAGAGTTGCGTAACACGGCATCCAGCCTTGCGGCTAAGCCTGCTCTCGTAAGCCCTCCGCGGCAGAGGCACTTTCCTTGCTCGGTTACTTTCGGAATCGCCTAACTTACGTTAACGAGCAGTTCCTAGAACGAGTCGATCAGGATACGGGTGTCGCTCTATCTCTCTACGCACGTGCTTGAATTCGCAATCTCAAGTCTTCATGCATCGTCCGTATCGTGGGCTAGGGTGTCGCTCTTTTGCTTGTGCACCTGTTCGAGTTCGCAAACTCAGGTCCTCGATCAGCTGCACAACGGGGGCTAAGAGTTAGGCTAAGCGTTCTACCGTTTTTCTTAAAAACTTTCTAGCGCTGTTCGCCTTGCTCTTGGTTTCCTGTTCGTCCTTGTCTTTTGCTGCTCTTTTTTGCAGGGAAAATCTGTTCGGTCAGACTCTCGCTCTGATTCAGGCTCTCGGCGGTCTTGAGCTGCTCGGCCAGCTCCTCGACCCTTTCTTCCGCGATGCTACTCCTCGCGGACAACACGCGAAACTCCTCGGCTTCTTTCCGAAGAACCTCGGAGGACCGCCTCCCCTCGGTCAGTTAGAACTTGAGCTGAATTTCAGCAACCCCGGTACGTTTTAAGTTTTCCAGTTCCTTTCCTTAGCGTTTGTTTTCCAAAACCTCGTTGGTCTTTCGCTCCCGTAGCGCTCCCCGCGTGCGAGCATGTCTTTTTATCTAGTGATGACCTATACAGCTCCGGTTAACCGAAGCGGTGCACCACCGATGGAGTTCTGCCCACCGTAAGCCGATTCTCTTCACAACGGGCACTCCTGGCGCTGGTTCCGCACCCGCCGAGGCGACACCAACACTGCACGGGTCCATGCCCGGATAAGATTTCACCTCGCACGTCTTGCCTGCGGCTAAGGTCCCGATCGCCTTCTCTGGTTAGCGGTCTTAGCCACAGCGGGGCTGCACTTACCCGCACACGTCTTTTTTATCCATGCAACGTCCTTCCTTGCACGGTAATCCGGAGCAATGCACCACCAATGGAGTCCTGCCCACCGTAGGCCGATTCTCATCGCAACGGGCACTCCTGGCGTCGGTTCCGCATTCGCCGAGGTGACACTAACGCTATCGGGGGCGTACCCGAAAAAAATTATGTCTTGTGCGGGTAGGTCGTCCTTAGCGTGTTTTTCAAAACTCGCTTTGCTCTTCTTAGAGCCTGTTCTTGCTCTCTTTTTTCCCTTGCTGCTCATTTCTTGTTTGTCTTCTGCAGGAAATACAGGAACGGGGAACGTCAGACTCCGGTGATGGTCGCGGCGAGGTTTCAGGCTTCCCCACCAAAACCGATGTCTGCATCCCTCTCTTCCCGGGTTTGCTCCATGCATGCCCAGGAATTGACTCACTTCACCCGCGTATGATTTCTTGCCTTTGCCCGGTACTGACCTTCACAGTTCGGCTAAGTCAAGGTAGTGCGCCACCAACGGAGTCCTGCCCACCGTAAGATGATTCTCATCGCAACGGGCATGCCCATCGTAAGCCGATTCTCATCGCAACGGACACTCCAAGCGTCAGTTCTGCACTTGCCAAGACAACGTTAATACGGTCGCAAGGAATACGTCATGAGTAAAGCGTTGATTTCACACGTTCTCTTGCGGCGCTGACTGCATCAGGTTGTGATTCACCTCGCACCGGGCAGCTCTTCACCCGGAGCGCGCATCTGGTCCCGCGACGAGCTCCGTGCTCGGGGGCTGGATCACCCCGCACCGGGCAGCTCTTCGCCCGGAGCGTGGGCTTCTACCGGGTACGTCTTCACCTGGTCACACTTTATGGTTCCTTTAATGAGCTCCGTGCTCTGGGACTGGATCTCTTTACCTGGTTCCGTTGGCGAGCTCTACGCTCGGGGACTGGGTCACATTCCCCCTCGTATGCATTGCCTGCTCTTAGCACACGATCTACGTCTGGGGGCACATCACCTTCGCTCCTGAGCATGACGTTTGCTCGAGAGCGCAATCTCTATTTCCTCGGGCAAGCTCTAGCCCGAGAGGTGATTTCCCTATTTTCGTTCATACTTTTCTAGGTATCTTTATACCTGGATGCAGCAACACGAGTCCATCTCGTGACCTGCTATGTTTATTCTCCCGGAAGATCTGATCTTACCGGATGCAGTGATACATTCTTTACTACCAAGAATCCGATCCCTCCTTGATGACGTTCAGTCTCAACGAGATGATTCACCTCACACCGGGTAGTTCTTCGCCCGGAGCGCGCGCCTGGTCCCCGCGACGAGCTCTGCGCTTGGGGACCGGATTTCCGATTTCTGCATCAAGGGTTGAGTGCTCTGCTCGGACGAATGTGGCTTCCTGTTCGACGCAACGGAGTTGCTCGACACTGATCAAGTTTGTCCGGTCCCGAACAAGACTTGTTCGGTTGAACCGTAACCCGTTCGGTTGTCTGTTGCACGTCTTTGTAGTAGCAAGATTACCCTCTTCGTGACTTGGAGTCTCAAGAGGATGACCTCACTCTAGTGAGGCCTTCCACTTGAGTCTCGGGGGCTAGCTGTCGGGGATAAAATTACGGCCCATTGCCATAGCCCACTCCCTGACGGCCCAATCGAACAGCCTACCAGGGCCCAGTCCCCTGGAAGGTTCTATGTGGCCCATATGCATCCTGCCGAACAGCATCCTGGCTGGCATGGTGCGTAACGGCCAAGGGATCGTGTTTGAGTCCGTCTCGAACAGGAGTTCTGCACAGCTACGTGAAGACCCGGACGTGGTTTCCCGGATTGGAATAGGAGTCGTGATCCCCAAGACTAGGAGTATGCCTTATCTACCTCGGGATGTATCTGACATGTATGAGTTCGTTACGATCTCGTAGTTAGCCCGGCCCGATATTCCCTCGGTAGGTCGGTTTGCTTTGCACTATATAAACAAGGCCCCTACGGCGTGTAGAGGGGGGAGTTTACGACTTGAATCTGGCTTTTAGCATCTGGTAGACACCTGATCTTCGCTTGTACACCCATAATCTCGCCGAGACTTGTTCGTCTCGTCGAACCACCTCTTGTATTCACCTCTGATATATAAGAAAATTTGGACGAGGGTCATTATCTCCCGAGAGGCCGGAATCAGGATAAAAACCCCTGTCTCCTGTTCGTTGCTGTTCGTGGTTGTTCGGCGTGTCTCCCATCTCACTTGAAAAGAACCTTAGCGACTTGAGATCGTTATCTCAACCGTCGACAGGTGGGCATGGTATGGCAGAGGCGGTGGCGGCGAAGCTCGACGGCTTGAGCTCGGCGACGGCGGCGGCGCGAAGCTTAGCGACGAGAGTGCCGCGACGGCAGCAGCTCGGGCGGCGGCGGCGCGAGCTCGGCGCCGAGAGCGCAGCGACGGCGATGGCGGCGGCGGCGCGAGCTTTGGGCGAAGCTCAGCGGTGGCAAGGCTTGGCGACGAGAGCGCAGTGACGGTGACGGCAGAGTCCGGCAGCGGCGGCGGCGGCACGAAGCGCGGCGACATCCGAGCTTCGGCGGCGGCGGCGGCAAATATGAAGCTCGGCGACAATCCGAGCTCGGCGACGGCGGGGCGGCAACATGAAGCTGGGCGAGCTTCGGCGACGGTAATAAAGGCTACTGGCAACGGCATGCCCACCGAAGAAGAAAGAGAGAGGAAGGAAGGAGGAGGAAGAAGAGGATGACATGTGGGCCCATGTATTTTCTCCGTATTTGTTGCATATTTGGCTTGAGTATTAGGTGAAAATGCCCCGAAATGGCAAATGTGCGAGCAGAAATTGTTTGCGGTGGTATTTTTGCGAGCGCCAATTTTCGAGTGACAAATTTGTCAGGGGCGTTGTTTCAAGTGGCAAAAACACAATATTCTTGTCTCTCGTTGCCACCTTACGATGTCTACGTATTTTCCTGTTCTCAATAGGGAAGTGTGCGCGCGCGCGCGGGCGTAAATATACTGGCAGTGCATATATAAGATTCCATTTTCATGATTCCAGTTCGGTAGCGTTTTCAGATGCTAAAGAAAATGCCAATTGAACCACTTGAACCTCTCAAATTAATTACTCCCTCTGTTCGCACAAAGAAGTCGTTGTTGACTTTTATACACACGTTTGACCATTCGTCTTATTCAAAAATTTATTACAAAATATAAAAATATAAGTGTACTTAAAATACATTTAATAATAAACAAATCATAACAAAATAAATGATATTTACATAACTTTTTAAAATAAAACGAATGGTCAAACATGTATCCAAAGTCAACAACAACTTCTTTTCATGAATGGAGGAAGTAGCATTTTAGCCTTCATCCGGATCCAGCCGTTCCAAGAAGCGGGAGTGGTTTTTTCTTATTATTGTAACCTATCAAAATTCGCCGCTATTAACCTTGAAAAAATTTGTTGTTGAAATTTTTTCAATATAGCTATCCAGCTGGCATACTGCTATGTTTATGATCGCCATGTAGGACAGTAGGAATTACGGTATAGTATAAGATAGCAAGAGAACCTAAATAAATATGTCTCTTAAAAAATATGTCATTTCTGCTGGTTGACTATATATTGATTTTTTGTCTCAATCAATTAGCCTAAAAGTTCTCAGAAAAATTAACCTAAAAAGTTAAGCAATAATAAATATACTTCAACACTTATCGTGTTTCCCTACGTACCTTTTTAGATGGGCTTAAATTAACTGCTAAAAAACTTAACCTCAATTCCATTATCTAAAAAAGTTTTCACAAATCTTTCGAGCAACAACTTTGGGTACCTTACATATATAGATTTCTCTTATTAGATACTCCATTGTCAATTGCCACAAAATAGCATTGTATCCCAAACAATTTCAATTATAAACATATCTATATTCATTGTTGATCATGACTTAATTACCTAGTGGCCAGACGGAGGGAATAGTATGCTGCAGTGGAGTGCGAGAAACGAACTGCGTGTCTGCGCGCGCGCACCGTGCCATGTATGTCGTGCATGTCCTAGCTAGCTCGATCGCTTGCAGCCTCCAAGTGCCCAGATCGAGTTCGCGAAGTCACACTCGCACACATGTCCCTGCAGCATGCCGGCAGACGCACATGGCACCACGCACATGTACATGGGCACGCATGTCATTTCATGTATTAATTTTGCCAGCTCGATCCTCCCCTAACCCGGCGCCATATACGACCTGATCCACCAACTAAACACCTGGAAATTTTCGACCCAGGGGATCACATGGCGGGTTTGACGAAGGTATCTGCATCGTGTTCATGCATGCATGCAATCATATATGCATGTGCATCCAAAGCAAAATCCGCAGGATTCAGACTTGGAGGGGATCGCGGCGCAACCGAAATGAATTATATATGCGCGCGTACGTACGTACGTATGTGGGTGATCGATCGGGAATCAGGTAGTACATTATAATAGTACACCTGATTGCTAGAGAGTAGATATAGCTACTTAGCTAGCGATCAATTTAATTGCAACTGTTTTCTTTTAGAAATTAAGGCTACCCATTCATTCATTCCAGAAGTAACTTCCCAATTGCAAGCTAAGTTTCTATCAAAGATCACCAAATATTACACAAGCACAACTTCACAATATCTATCTGCAAGCCAGCAAAAGTCAATTACTCGTCCGAATCTTCACTCCGGCAAGGAATTGAAGTTCCCAACCAATAGGAAGACGGGTAGTGTTGGCAGGTTCACCTCCTCTCAGCTGGCTTTGGGCGACGGAGAAGATCTAAACTAGGCTGGCCACCAAGAATGACGGCCGTAACCATCAGAGGAGCTTTACTATTCTGGTCGATTAATTAATGCAGCTGTTAGGCCATGTCCAATGATACCTAATTTAGAGTGACAAATAGTGCTAATAAAATAGATTTTTTTTTAAAAGAAAAAACTGATAAGAAGTACTAAATAGTGCTAAGTTCACCTTAAGCTACTGGTTTTGTTTTATATATATGTGACTTGATAAAATGAAACTATTCACTCCAATATGTGTTGATGGTTTTAATAGGGTTCGGCCATGTTTCAAGTGCATGAGAAGAGCTATTTTTCTTTTCTGCAGAAACATCCTTTCTTATCTAACTTAGATATATCTAGCAATATATATAACTCCATTGACTTCCGAAAACATATGTTTATTTATTATACAATCGTAACATATATGCATGTAATTAATTAATAATCTATACCACTATAATCTAGCTCAAACAAAACATATAAGCGGTGTACGTAGATCTTACATCTTCCTCTCAGTTAACGAGTTTATAGTTTGCAAGAAACTATCGTGGCATTTTCCAGCTACAGATTATCTTCAGAGCGAATGAGATATTCTCAATATCAACCCTTTTTTTTCGATAAATATGTGTGCAAGGGTCCTATGGGCAGTCGTCGTGTTCCCCTTCTTCCCCATCACACATTAACTAGCATCCTTGGCTTGTCTGCAGACTTCTGCAAACCCCTGGAGATCGATCGATATCTAACTAGCTAGCTCGATCGTTTCTCTCCTTTTTGTATGGGCCGGCCATGGATCGATCGATCGTCGGGTCACCCGGCGCGTTCCCTATATTTGATTAGAACGGGTAGGCAGATGGCAGTTTGTGTAATGTGCTCCGTTTGCTTCGTCTCTTTCTGGGCTATTGCTTGCACACATGGCGCATGTAGCTCTCGTTCCCAGCTGGACGATCATGTCCGGTAGCTCGCACTTCGCGCTCCTCACCTACATGGCTTGCTATACGTATTTATCCATATGTTTATGTGGTCATGTTACTTTTCAATTATTCTCCACGGTTCCTGTGCATCACATCCACGTGCTAATAACTTGAGTATTTCCTGTCTGATGTGTATATATCGGTAGTGCCAAGCCATCCCTTCTAGGGCATTATACAGTGCATGATTCTTGCATGTGATTTTTTTCAACGAACGGGGGATAAGGGATAATGCATATTTGTTTGTGTCATCAAGTGCCCATATAAAAATCATCTACAACAATGTAACAAACATACATAATAATCTATTAATCTGCGGTGCAATTATGCAAACCTTATGTTTGTGTTCGATAAGATGGCACCTGCACTACAGGAAAAGGAGATAGTTTCGAGTGCCCAAAGTTCAATCGACGGCCATCACCGACCCGTCGATACAGTAAGACATATCTCGACAGCCACTATAAGGCCGTCGATAGTAATTAAGCTCCACGGCTTCGTAGTCTCGACGGCTAAAGACCAAACCGTCGAGTATATAAAGCTGTCCATGAGCCAAGCCGAATGGCGTTAGTTGTATCGACGGCCCTACGTTAGACCGTCAAGACAATGCTATTTTAAATATACAATTTTCTTACTATATAGTACAGTTTAATTGATATTTATTTATTTATTAAGCAGAAAAATCAATGTAATAATTCCTATATATTACATCATTTCATAAGTTTTGATTCATAGTTGAAATTGTAATTTTTGAAATTAAAGTAATTTGCATAATAACTAACCAAACATCCGATACCGTACGATAACCTATAAACTTAGCCGGAAAACACCCCATATGACTGTGTTCGTCGCAGTAGATGCTCGGAATTTTTTTTTTATCTTTTTGCTGTTGATTGTTTTTGATACACAAACGTCAACGCATTATTTTTGAGGAGCAACAATTTTTGTTTTGTAATTTTAAAAATCAAATTATGTCTGGTTGACAAGTTAGTCTCGACAGCTTATATGGAACCGTCGAGTGAGTGACCCATTTATGTCGACGGCCTGTAAGGAACCATCGAGTGAAAGACCCTCACAGGCCACTTAGTGTCGACGGTTCTAGTGAGACGTAGAGTGAGGCAAGCCGAACAGGCCACTTAGTGTCGACGGCTCTATTAAGCCGTCAAGTGAGGCTAGCCGAACAGGCCACTTAGTGTCGACGGCTCATTGAGCCGTCGAGTGAGTGACCTTACAGGCCACGTAGTGTCGACGGCTGACATGTGGCCGTCGAGTTAGGTGGACACTGTACCTAGAGCCGTCGATATAGGGGTATCTATGTTGACGGTTTTAGTGTGGCCGTCGAGACACTGCCTATTTTAACCGCTGCTGCGGTGGGACTTAGGCACCGCCCGCGCCCGCTCCTGCGTCTCCGCCACCGACTTAGACCGCCGCCACCGCCTCGGGTGCCGCCTCTCCCACCCCCTCCTCCGCCGCCGCCGCCGCCTCTGTCCTCCCCACCGCGTCCACGACCCAGCTGCTGCGCGCCAGATCGCCCTCCTCGCCGCCGCCTCGGCCCAAGACTCGCCACCGCCGCCTAGCTTGCGCCATTGCCGCCGCTCTCCTCTGCCGCATTTGCGTCGCCCCTTCCGTTCCTCCCACATATCCGACGCCGTCCCCATCGTTGACCGTCGACGTATGAGGTAATAATGATTTTTTTTCCGTACTTGCTCTGTAGTGTCGACGGCCATGCATCATTAGTCGATACTAATTTAGATTTAGTTAATGTATTATGGAGATAATAAAAAATTTAAATAATTTTAGAAAAAATAAATAATATAATTAAATGTATAGTTAATAAATTTTTCTTTACTCTTTTGTAGGTTAATGCAGTGATTAATTTAGGTAATTAATTAATAAATAAAATGAAATGAAAACAAAATAAATTATTTTAGTAAATGAGAAAAAAAATGTGAAATACTAAAATTAAATGAAAAAAAAATTATTTCAAATAATTTATTACCTTTGATTGTTGATTGATTATTAATTCGTAAATGTTATTTATTACTTTTTTGTTAGGTAATATATTAGGCTTACTAATATTATGTCCGCATTAGTATTTTTTGGTAGTGACCTAGCCGTACGTCACCCGTTCGGAAACGGCACAACTCGTATGGAACACAAACGGTGATTCGTTTTGTTTCATACGAGATGTGATAAACGTTTCCGAATTGTCCAGTGGACTGCCATCTGTGGGCGTCCCAGTGGACAGCCCACGAATGACCGTTCGAGCGAAATTCATTGCGACACTGGTGAGTTCAAGACGTGAATTTCGACTGCATAATTCTAAGAGGTTCTCCTGTGCATAACATAAGTGCCCGGTGGTTTTAATAACCCTCCTGGGCCATCGTTGCACTGGAGAACCATTAGGGTTATGCTGCCGAAATTTCGTCTCGAACCGACCGGTGTCGCAATGAATTTCGCTCGATCGGTCATTCGTGGGTGGGTTTAGAAGCTTTCCTAAGCCTGTCATGGAACCCTCCCTTGAAATGACGCGTGCCTATCATAGATGGAAGAACAAAGAAGTTGGATGTACGATGGATGGCAACCCAACGGACAACACACTGATGAATGGTATGAAAAGACCGATGAATTCGTGACTCATGCTTTCCACCATGCGTCAGAAGTTAGACCTTACTATTAAGGTGACATGTCCTTGTGCTGAGTGTGGAAATTGTCGGAAGAGAACCCGTGACCAGATGGAGCTCGATCTATGTAAACATGGTTACAAAGCCGCGTACCATCGGTGGGTGTATCATGGGGAGAGTCGCCGTGCTGCGTGTGCACCACCCCTATCCGTACCCGATGAAGGTTTTGATGAAATCAATCGGGTGAATGAGTTGATGGAAGATTTTGGTCATAATTTCGAGGACGAGGAGGCATCCACGTCTGTGTCCGATTTCATGGGGCTTGTTGAGTCTGCCAAACAACCGTTGCACGATGGAACCACAATAGCATTGTTGTCTGTTGTGGCCCGGATGATGGCTATTAAATGCAAGTATAATTTCTCGATTAATTGTTTTGACGAACTCATATCGTTGTGGTCCGATGTTCTTCCTCAAGGTCATAAGATGCCATCTACTTGGTATGAGTGCAAGAAACTTATAAGTGGATTGGGAATGCCATATGAGAAAATACACTACTGTCCCAATAATTGTATGTTATATTATAAGGAAGATGCCGATAAGCGTGCTTGCGATAAATGTGGAGAGTCAAGATATGTGGAGATAGACGACGCCGAAGGAAATAAGAGACAGACAAATGTGGCGAGAAAAGTGCTTCGTTACTTCCCACTGACAAAACGTCTCCAACGATGTTTTTTAACTAAAAAAACGGCGCAACAGATGAGGTGGCACAAAAAGGATAAAAGGACAAAGGGTGATGTCATGGTTCATCCATCGGATGGGGAAGCGTGGAAACATTTTGATCAGAGGCATCCTGTTTTTGCATTGGAACCAAGAAATGTTTGTCTTGCGATCGCGATAGATGGATTCACGCCGTTCAATATAAATGCCGCGTCGTATTCTTACTGGCCAGTTTTCACCAAGCCTCTAAACCTCCCACCATTGATTTTACTTAAAGAAGAGTTTATGTTTCTACCCCTTATCGTACCTGGTCTGAAAAATCCTGAAAAAATCTAGACTTTTTCATGAGGCCCTTGGTTGAAGAGTTTGAAGAGTTATGGGATAGTTGTGCAATTACATATGATAGGAAAACAAATTCAAATTTTCGCATAAGGGCCGCATTTTTGTGGTCTATTTATGACTTTTCCACATATGGAATGTTTTCTGAATGGAGCACGCATGGGAGACTAAGCTGTTCTGCATGTATGGATGATTCAAATGCTTTTCAGTTGCCACATGGGGGAAAGACAAGTTTCTTTGATTGTCACCGTGCTTTTCTCAAACCAATTCATCCGTTTAGAAAGCAAAAAAATGCCTTTCGAAAAAACACCATAGAGAGAAGACAAAAGGGTGGTCGTTTAACCGTTGCTGCTATAAAGGCGTGGCAGGCCAGATTGGTTGAAGGAAGGAATGGTGTGTACGAGGGTTATGGGGAGTCACACCATTGGACGCATAAGTGCAGTTTGTATTATCTTCCATATGCTGATGATTTGCTTTTGCCACATAATTTTGATGTCATGCACCAAGAGATGAATGTGGCCCAGGTGATTTTTGGTACTAACTTTGACATAGCTGATAAGAGCAAAGATAATGTCAAAGCACGTCTTGATTGCAGTGAAACATGCAATCGATCATCTATGAACATGATAGATGGTAGGGCTAAGAAGTCGAAAGCACCGTACTGTTTAAAAGTCGCACAAAGAAGAAAATGTTTGGAGTGGTTCGAAAGGAAGCTTAGATTTCCCGATAGGTATGCGTCGAATATTGGTCGTGGCGTCAATGTTATTTAAGGAAAGATAAATGGAATGTTCAATGTTCAATGTCGTGGCGTCAATGTTCAATGTCAATGTTATTAATTATGCATATTTTTATTTACTTAATAATTTATTATTCTTCGCTAACATTACTTTATCTACAGGATGGCACGACGATAGTTCAAGAGGAGCACCTCTGAAGAGGAGGGCGACGACCGTGAGGGTACACCGGGTTCTGTCCATGAGGGCAGACACTACTCCGATGAGGAGCTGGCCGTCACTGAGGAGTCCGGGGCCGGCGAGGCGGACACGCCGGGCTCTAGCCAGGGAGGGGCTAGTCAGGAATCAAAGAAGAAGAGGGGGCCCAACAAGATGCCCAAGGCGCTAAGAAATCCGGCTGATCGGATTCTGATTGAGATTGATGGGGATAGGTATGTTCTTCTAACTGTGAACTATCTTATTACCAACGCAAAATACTAACTCCGTTATTTCTATTCTTTGTAGCAACATGTCATATGTCCATCCCAGAAAGGACCACACTCGGCCAGGTCCCGCGCTTGGGATACTGATCAGACAGTATTACCCTGGGATGGTCGGAGAAGAGGGGCATCCCATCCGGCTTACTCCTGGGATGATTACAAGGTCGCTGAGCACGGTGACAGCACCGCCGCCGAGGAGATTAAGCGGGAGTTTTGGGTGAGTTTAAAAACATCTCTATTTTGTCATTTGTCGAAAGGGTATTTACTGATATTACTATCACACTTGTTTGTAGCTTAGGTACCGTCCTCGTGCAGGGTTGGAGGAGGCCGACTTTGACCCGGTGATAGACAGAAGTGCCAAGCAGAAGGTGCAGGATCTGATATCTGGGGCACGAGTCTCGGCGATCAAGGACTTCTACAGGTAATCACTTAATAAATTTCTATTTTTTATATATATTTCTAACGCATCGTAAATTTTAATTTGGACAGGAGAGAGCACGGTGAAAGGGTCGGCAGCTCTTTTGCTCGGACGAAGTACCTCACAGCGCCGCAGTATCTCACCGTTCGGCTAGATTGGGCCTCGAACGTCTCGGATGTCTAGGAGGCCCTGGCCAACCATTGGGCCAGCCAGGAGTTCCGTGACAGGTCCGAGACAGTGAAAAAGAACCGTGCGATGAAAGGCAGCAGGACTACCGTCGGGAAGATGTCCTTCACCCAGCTTAGGAAGAAAATAGTAATCTTCTTTATTCCCTATTAGGAGCTTTGTTTTCAAAATCATAATTTCTTTACTTTGTTCTGCAGGCCATCACCACCGGGCAGCTACCTCCTTGGCTGCAAGTATTCCGTATGGGTCACTCATCGCAGAATAAGGATGGTTCCATGGGCCCCTGGACCCCGTTGCTGCGCAGCGAGAGGTACGTAAATTGTTCATACCGAGTTTTGACTTAATGTGATATTCAACCATTCATGTCCACTGTACACTTCCACGTAGGCACGCTACAAGGAGGCTTAGGCCGAGAAGCATGGGCAAGAGAAGAACCCGGAGGATGAGCCGCTGGACCCCGTGCTCATCCACCAAACTATGGGGGGGAAGGCTCATGGGCGGTTGGCGATTGGTCAGGACCACCTGAGGTAGGCTTTGTTTATATTAAAAGTTAACTAAGTTAAAAATTTTAACTACTGACAAAACTTTGCTATAGGTCCGAGGATTACATGCCCGCTGTGCGAACTGGGCACACACAGGCCGAGAGCCGACGCGCCTTCAAGTCCAGACTCTGGAGGGAGAGGGAGGAGGAGCAAGAAGAGAACAGGCAGATGATGCAGGCGATGCGAGAGAGCCTGAGGACGGCGGAGAAGGCGCGAAAGAGGCAAGAGGAGGAGATGGCTCGACAGCGCGCGGAGTTCGAGGCAAGGTTCGCCTATTTGGAGAACCTATCTCGACTAGCTAAGGTATGTACTTAAACTCTAAATATTCCGTCAAATAGATCTTACCATTCGATTAACACGTCTTATGCCAAATGTGTTTTAGGCTAGCCCAAGCGGGACTAGTGGCGGTCCGGGGTTCTACAGTGGTCCAACACCATATCGTGGTGGATTCGGGGCACCACCTCCCTACCAGAGCTACTACGAGGGCTCGCCACCTCCTCATCACCAAGCTCTGTACAGCGGCCCACCCCCCCCCCAGCAGGTGACTACGTGGGCCTAGCTCGCCCACATGGTGGTTACCCGTACGTTCCTGAGGCGGTAAGTCATTCGACCTCAAAATATGTGTTATTACTTTATTTCAACACATACCATTAACTAATAAGTCTATATTTGTTTTAAGGGTTCAGGTTCTGCTGCTCCAGCAGCAGCTCATGCGCACTAGGGAGGGGACACATCGGGCAGCCAGGAGGCCGACTTCGTCAACAACCTGTTTGATAGCGCTCCCCCGTTGTTTACCCAGCCGTCCCTACCCCCTTCAGGCCATCCTCCGTCTAGCGAGCACTAGGTGACTAGCTAGCTGACGATATACGTTTTGGTTATCGTACGATTGTGATTGCTATATTGTACATATGTGTATGTCGTGTGGGCTGTTTGGATCGTTTGATGGCTAATAGATGTGAACTGTGTGCCTTTTAATTATTTGAGTGTATTTGAGCCTGTCAATTGTGATCTTGTCTCATGTGTGCGACGAATGGGATATATATGTATTGTGGGCTTTTGGGTTTAGAAAAGAAGAATTCTTTGGAGCATTCTTTATTGCGCTTTTCTGGATTTTTTTTTACAAAATTGAAATAAATTTTTTTACTGCACAGTTATGCTCTCGACGGCCGTCAGTAAGCCGTCGAGACTAGACTACACAACACCTGGACAGGCTAGTATCGACAGCCGTCAATTAGCCGTCGAAACAACACAACACCTGGACAGGCTAGTATCGACAGCCGGAACATGGCCGTCGATACTATACAAGATTAATATCGACGGTTTACCCTGTGGCCGTCGAGACTACATGACTATGGAAGGCTCGGTTTGTGGGCCCCGCTTTTGCTTTATCTCTGCTCTTCGTCCTCGGCCGTCGAGACTAAGCCCGTCCCACGGTAACGACGTCTGGGGCACTTAACTCGATGGTTTATATGATAGCCGTCGAGAGAACTTCTCTCGACGGCCATGCCGTCAAGACAATGTTCCTCTCTCGACGGAGTTCTCTCGACGGCTAGCCGTTGAGACAATATTATCCCGACGGCTTGTGCGCTTTGTTCGACGGTTTTGGCACTCGAAGCTGTTGATGTTTCCTGTAGTGTTGGGAGGACGACCTAAGCAAACCAACGTGTGGAGGGGAGGGACGACGTGCATGGGTGTGCCGCCGAGCTAGCCAATATTCTCCGGCGAGGTGGCGCAGCCTCCGTGAAAATGTGAAATTAGTTGCCGCAGTCGACGGCGCCGCACAGCTTCTTGATCTCCTGCTACATAGCACAAATATTGTCGCAACAAGGGCCAGGCCCAAGCGCTAAGGCCTACTAAGGGGTAAGGCTGCCAAAAAAATGATTTTTATTCTTTCTAAAATAAATAAATTTCTGTTTATTAAAATTAAATAAATAGACGTTTCTCGTTGTCCCGTTGAATAAGTTATAAATCCCGCCCGTGCATAGGACGGGCAAGATGAAGCCTCAACGACTAGTTGGTTGGTAGATGTAGGCTCACAATAGGAATACGTAAACTGGCTTGGCAACACTCGGGCGGCACTCGGTGGCTAGGGTTTCCTAGCCGCCGCCGGCGGGCGCGCCGCCTCCTCTTGAGCTCCCCTACTCCCTGCTCCCTACTCGCGGCGCTCGCCTGCTCCTTCGGCAATCGTGGCGCTCGCCCGCCCCTCGGCTCTCGCTGCGCTCGCCTGCTCCCCGCGCTCGCCTACTCCCTGCGTCCTCCTTGGGGCTCGGAGGTAGCCGGGTTGGTGGAGCTAGCTGCCGCCGTCGCCGGCAACCTGGCGACCCGTCGGCGCCGCTGCCCCTCCCCGCCGGCCGCCCTTTCTCCCGCACTGGCTTACATTGCGCTATGACGGCGACCGGGTGGAGGCGATTCGGCGAGGGAGCTGTTTCCTCGATGGCGTTCTGATGAGGACATCCTGGGTACCTCAACACATGCTACACCCTCAAATGCTATCCAAGGACCAATTACTCACAACCGTGCGAAGAAACTCTCAACACATGCTACACCTTCAAATGCTATCGAAGGACCAGTTACCCGCAGCCGTGCGAAGAAACTACAACAAGAGGTGACTTCACTCCTTTCTGAAATTAATATTACAAATGAAGATAATTTTATACTACCTAAAAGTTCTACCCTCTTGTTGCTTAGGTTTACACATGACGAAATGGATGATGCTCAAGAGAAGGTACATGGACAAGAATGACGTGGAAGGCGACATGGTTCTTTGCTCAAGCTGCGGTGCAACATGAACCACAACTAACAAGAGTTGGGCGCACCAACCTGTCACGTTTTGGTGGGCTTAATGCATATGGTTGGAAAGATAATTGAGTCTACTTTCCAATGCAACAAACGGTGTGTCTTTTGGACTTCCCATTAAGGAGTAATGACCAATTTAGTGAAGACTGCACAGGCTGTTATGTGCTGCGCGAGAAACTGAAAAGACTCTTCTATATCCAAGAGAACTTCTTTAGTTTCTTTTTGCTTTCACACCTAAACTAGGAGGGATGTTCCTAGTATAAATACCCATGTACTCCATCTATTTGAGAACTTTGGATAATCTGAATACAAACCCCTTTGTTTAGCTGTGTGCTAACAAAATCAGAGAGAGATCTCTACCCCTTTGCTCTTGTGGTTTCCTCGCATGAGATTACGGAAGCCGCCGCCTCATCGGCACCAATCGTGCTCCTGCTCCTTCGTGTGCAGGTTGTGTGGCTTGGATCCCCGCCGCTTCATCGGCACCCAATCTGTGCTCCTGCTCCTTGTGTGCAGGTTGTGTGGCTTGGTTCTTAAGAGTGTGGTTGGGCGAATACTCGATTCAGGTTGCCGTATCAAGACGGTGGTTGGCTTCGAGGTGTTTTGTCAGGTTGCACTAGTTCTCCCGGCTGCTTGCAGCTAGTTATCTTGTTTGAAATCCTACGCCGTGAAGATCGGGACAACATATCGCATCACGTTCTGATGGGGGATAGTTGATTCGCTCTGTGAGTTCTCTCCCCTTGCTCTTCTGATCTGGTTTGCTCCCATTCTCTCAGTTGTTGGAGGTCTTGTATCGGGAGGTTCGGGGTGACCAAGGGGCTGTCCTTGCACAGCTACCCACCCTTGGCTTTCCTGATCGGATCTCTGGGCTGGGGAATGGCGGATGCAGCAAAGGAAGGGTTGAGGGGAGCTTTGGTGGCGGCCTCGGATCTGTCACAGACGGCGGCCGGTGCTCCTCTAGGGGCGGCGGATGCGGTTAAGGGCAAATCAAAGGATGCGGCGGAATATGGCGATGGCGTCAGGGGCTCGGGCTCGGGTCCAGGTGACCAGGTGGCCGAGATGATGGCACGGCTTCACCTCACAGCGGCGGAGGCGACTGCGGTGGTCTTGGAGGACGAAGATGTGACGGAGTTGGTTGACCCGGCTAGAGCCCTGGTGGGTAAGGTTCTAGCTCCCAGCGCTCTTCACAATCAGACTATTGCTGCGGCCATGAGGTCGGCTTGGGGCAATCCGAAGGGTTTGGTTTTCAACCCAGTGGGAGACAACTTGTTCCTGGCAGAGTTTGGCGCCGGGATTGACAGAGATTGGGTGCTCGAGAAGGAGCCGTGGGTCGTGGGCAAGCATGCTGTCTTGCTCAAGAAATTTGATGCGGATTTCAAGCCTCTGCAGGTTCGCTTTGATCGGATGGCCATCTGGGCCAGGATCTTTGCACTCCCTTACAGATTGATGAACGCCAACATTGGGGCGGTGATTGCCAAACCTCTGGGCAAGGTTTTAAAGGTGGAGGCTGATGAACGTGGGCGTTGCTGGGGGGGCTTCATGCGTGTGCGAGTGGAGATCTCGGTGGAGATTCCCATCCGACGCTATGTCATAGTATTCTCCCAAAGAGATGACTCACTGGAATCCTTTGAGGTGAAGTATGAACGACTGCCGCTCTACTGTTTCTCTTGCGGGATGTTGGGACATTCCTTCCTGGTTTGCTCGACTCCAGCAACATCTAGCTAGTTCGCTTCGGGATGTTTGGATGATTGTGGTCTCATTGACCTAGGCTTCACTGGCCCGAAATTCACCTGGACTAATAGACAGACTGGCCAAAGCAATATCAAGGTGCGATTGGATCGGGCAGTGGCTAACGGGGAATTCATGCTCCGTTTTGATGATTGCCGGGTGGAAAATGTGGCTACGACCTCTTCGGATCATTATGCGGTCTACATTGCTCTCTTTGAGAGGGCTCAGTACCGGCCCGTTGGACCAGTCAAGCGCGGTTTCCGCTTCGAGGCCGCTTGGATTAGGGCAGACAGCTACAAAGAGGTGGTGGAGAATACTTGGAGTGTGGGGGGTGGTGGCCTTTCCCCCCTATGCTCTACTTGGTCGAATCTGCAACATCTAGCTAGTTCGCTTCGGGATTGGAGCAGGATCTCTTTTGGGTCTGTCCGCAGGCAGATTCAGATTGGGGAGCGTAAATTGAAGAAGTTACGCTCTTCTCCAGTTGCTGATGATCTGCTACGCGAAGAGAGATTGGTTGAGAAAGAACTTTGTGAACTCTTTGAGCGAGAGGAGATTATGGCTCGCCAGTGATCTCGCGTTGATTGGCTTCGGGAAGGCGATCGAAACACTGCCTTTTTCCATGCACGGGCCTCGGCCAGGCGCCGAACAAATAGGATTGGCTGTTTAATCAAGGAGGATGGCACCCGTTGTACCAGCCATGAGGATTTATTGCAGGTGGCTGAGGCTTTTTATGCCAAGTTGTTTACCTCAGAACTGTGCACGGATATTGAAGAAGTGTTAGATGCTATCCCGGCTAAGGTTGATGCCTCCACCAATGAGGAACTTGGCCAGCCGTACTCTGACGAAGAAATCAAGACGGCTCTCTTCCAGATGGGGCCAACTAAGGCCCCGGGACCTGATGGTTTTCCGGCGCTGTTCTACCAGACTCACTGGGATCTTGTTAAGGAGGATGTTTGCAATGCCATTAGGGGGTTTTTATCGGGGGAAGAAATCCCTGAGGGGCTATGTGACTCTGTTATTGTGCTCATCCCTAAGGTAAACAAAGCAGACCACCTTGCCAACTTTCGTCCGATCAGTCTGTGCAATGTGTTGTATAAACTTGCTTCAAAAGTGCTGGCTAATAGACTCAAAGTCTTTCTGCCTGAGATTGTCTCGGAATTTCAAAGTGCCTTTGTGCGGGTAGGCGATCACGGATTTGTGCTTTGGTGGCTTTTGAGTGCTTGCATTCGATTCGTAAACAGCATGTCAAGAAGCCTTTCTTTGCCCTCAAGATTGACATGATGAAGGCCTATGACCGAATTGAATGGTCGTACCTTCACGGCTGCCTGTTGAAGCTAGGGTTTGCACAGCCTTGGATTGATACGGTGATGCGCTGTGTCACAAAGGTGCGATATGCGGTCAGGATTAATGGGGATTTGACGTCACTAGTGATCCCGACTAGGGGACTAAGGCAAGGGGACCCTATTAGCCCCTATCTCTTTTTGTTGTGCACTGAGGGGCTTTCTTGTTTGCTTAAGAGAAAAGAGGAGGAGGGAGTACTGCTTGGCATCAGAAACGGCAGACATGGTCCTCGGATCTCTCACTTACTCTTCGCAGATGATAGTATTTTCTTTGCCAATAGTGAGGCGAAGAGTCTCAATGCTTTAAGATCAACGCTGCAATCTTATTGCAATGCCTCGGGCCAGAAAATTAACTTTCACAAGTCCTCCATCTTCTTCGGGACCCGTTGCCCGGACACAGTTAAGAGGGCTGTGGAAAATTGCTTCCAGGTCTCCAGCGAGGTCTTGCATGATACTTACTTGGGTATGCCCACGGAGATTTGCAGATCAATCACCAGTTCTTTCAAGTCGTTGCCTGATAGAATCTGGAAACGGGTCAATGGCTGGACGGACCGGCCCCTCTCTAGGGCCGGCAAAGAAGTGATGCTCAAGCCGGTGGCGCAAGCCATACCCACCTATGTGATGAGTTGCTTTCAGATCCCTGTCGCTGTTTGTGATAGGATGAAGAGGTGTATTGCTGACCATTGGTGGGGCTTTGAAAATGGGAAAAAGAAGATGCACTAGCGCTCGTGGGAATGGCTTTCCGCCCCCAAGTCTCTCGGGGGCCTTGGCTTCAGGGACTTCGTCCTCTTCAATCAAGCCATGTTGGGCAAGCAGTGTTGGCGTCTTCTCACGGAACCAGAATCCTTATGCTCTCGGGTGCTCAAGGGTAGATATTTCCCTGGATCCACCTTTTGGTGTGCCCCTAACCCTAAAGCTTCTTCCTTTACTTGGCGTAGCATCCTCTTTGGAAGAGAACTACTGAAGCAAGGGGTGTGTTGGCGAGTGGGTAATGGAAAATCGATCAATGTTCTCTCGGACAATTGGATCCCGGGTCAAACGCCGGGTTTGTTGAAGCCCCTTGTTCCCATTCCTGATGGGGCAATGGCGGATTTCTTAATGGTTGAGGATGGTAAGTCGTGGGACGAGGATCTTGTTCGGACTGTGTTTGAGGAGGAGGTGGCCCTGGAGATTCTGAAATTGCCAATTAGCCAGGAAGGGGAGGATGACTTTGCCTCCTGGCCCTTGGATAAAAGAGGCTTTTACTTAGTTAAGTCTGCATACTTTCTGGCAAGGTCGGCCCATTTCTTTTCAGCACAGAGCACCAATGGAAGGGGTCTTTCTTCGGGTTCAGGCCCGAGTTCTCTCCAATCCTGGAAGGCCTTGTGGAAAATCAACATGCCCGGAAAAATGAAGATAAATCTGTGGCGTGCTGCGCATGACAGCTTGCCAACGGGCGCCCAACTCAGACGGCGCCGCATTCTGGCTAAGAATGGCTGTGTCTTCTGCAATAGAGATGACAACGTCGAACACGTCTTTCTGTTATGCCCATTTGCAAGGGCTGTGTGGGATGATCTCAAAGTTAAGCTCAACCTCAGGTTGTGCAGGGCAGGTCTAAGGAATATGAAGCAATGGATTTTCGACTTTTTGGCCCGTGGCTCGAGCACCCAGGGCATTATACTGGCGGTTGCGTTCTGGCATATTTGGGAGGCCAAGAATGACTCCCTGCACAACAATTCTGCCTGGCATCCGTCTCGGGTTGTTCAAAGGATTCTTGCTTACTTGGACTTGATTTTGCAGCACTGCTCTAAAGATGGCCCCGCCCCCAGGTATGACGCTCCTTCCATGGCACCTTGTTGGAGTCCACCGCCGGCGGGAACAATCTCTATCAACTCGGATGCTGCACTCTTCCAATCCTCCCAGACGGGGCTCGGGATTGTGTTGCGGAATCACACCGGAGATTGCTTGGTTGCTTGTAATGAACTTCTCCCTGTGTCCACCCCGCCTGAAACGGCTGAGGCCCTTGCCATCAGGAAGGCTCTCATGCTTGCCAAGAAGGAAGGCTTCCGAAAGATTATTCTAGCCTCAGACTCTCTCTATCGTCCAGCGGATCAATTCTGCCATTCGAGACAGGTCTGGGGTTGGCTCCGTGATTGGCGACATCAAGAAGCTAGCGGCACAATTCTGGAATTGTTCCTTTGTGCATGTTAATCGGCTGGCTAATGTAGCAGCCCATACTTTAGCTCGTAACTCGGACCATCTGATTAGCACTGTCTACCGTTCTGTAATCCCGGATTGTATCCGTGATATACTGTGTAATGATGCTCTTTAAGCTATAAAGTGATGCCGTTACCTCAAAAAAAAAAAAAAGGTTGGTAAAATCCGCTAGTCTACCAGGCAGGTTTTGCTTGTCAGGGAAAAGCCACCGGATTGTCCAATAGGACTTGAATATGAGGAAAAAATCGTATGTTAGAAGGATGGGATTTGGGAGGATTTCCTCCCTTTAAATGAGACGTGGCTGCCATTTGAGCAGTGGAGCCGAGACGATCGGGAGGAAAAAAAAAAAAGAGAGAGAAGAAGAGAGGGAGAGAGGGACGAAGAGGAGAGAGGTCGTTGTCTATGGACGGTTTAAGAGGTAAATTTTAATTTAGTGAAATCAAGTAAGTTGGTCATGTAGAGTTGCCTATAGTGTAATGTGACATTTTAATTAGAGATAGTGTACATAATTAGGGTTTGTTGAACTCATTGCTTTGCATGATAGTCACAAAATATTGGAACATTTTGGTACCATAATGTTAAATAGTTGTGAGTTATTAGTAGGTTAATTTGTAGGGTTGATTTGTGACACAGTAGATGTTTAGTGTTAGTTGTAGCTGGCGAGGAACAACTTAGAACGGCCCAAACCTACTTTAGGAAAGCAGCCCGACAGTGCAGCTCGGAGCGACAACGGGGGTAATGCCCTGGAAAAGGAATATGCGGCTAAGCTTGGCTAATCACAAACGCACAACTAGCCAGCTAAAAGGTAATGAAAAAAAAAGATAATAGGTGATATCACCCCAAGACTGTCGCTAGGAAGAACAAGCGGAAGCTATAATGCCACTCTAATGAACAAAAACAGTACACTGCCACTTGATAAAGAAGAATCTAATCTAACCCAAGATAACATAAGAAAGAAGGATGAGTCGACCCGTGTAAGATGAGAACATGATTATATGACCTTGGGGGTAGGTTTATGACCCCCAAAGAGCAAGGTGATAATAGGAGAAGCCTACTTAAGGAGAAGTTGACGAAGGAAGGAGGCAAGACACCAAGACTTGACTAAAAAAACAAGAGCAAGAATACCCAAAAACTAAGAGCTAATGGTTTGGGGTGAAATTAGGGGTGGAAACGGATCAGATACGGATCGGATAGTGCCTTTACCGTATTCGAATCCATATTTTTTTAGCGAATACGAATACGGATTCGGATAGTCTCGTATTCGAATACGGATATCCTCGGATACGGATATGACTTCGGATATATCGTTTTTTTAGTGTTTTTTATCTCTTTTTAGATACAAATCAAGACTTCAACACCGGATACGAATACGAATAATGCGAATACGGATAGCGTTTTCTCGAATACGGATAGTGTCGGATATGAATAGTGTTTGTATTCTAATACGGATGTCATCGGATACGAATGGTGCTTTTTTTGAATACGGATGCCGGATAATACGGATTATCCATTACCATTTTCCACCCCTAGATGAAATGGGTTGGGTGGGGTGGGGTGGGGTGGGATGGGGTGGAGAAAAATAGTATTATTAAAATGGGATAGGGTGGATATGGTTTGGGTTTGACCCTTTAGCAGATCTAGGCCTCGTTTTTTCAACAGATCGCAGATTGCGTACAGACATCAGAAGAAATTTTGTTATTTTTATATAGCCTATATATTGTGATAATTCGTAACGATTTTTTCGCGGCTTTTAGTAGTCCTTCCAAAGATTTTAAAACTATTTTTTAATTATTTTTTAATAATATTTATATCTCTTTTCAAGGGCTCTCAAATTTGCTACAGTATTACACCAACGCAACGATACGCTAAAAAGAACAAGGCCTAGGGGGGTTATGCTTCCTGCGGCTTGCGCTGATCACCGGCGGCGGCGGCGGCTCGTCGCTGCCGGACGCTATGACGCTCGGCCATGTCGTCATTTCAGTGTCATGGTTCACCTCTAAAATCGTTCGCATCGGCCCCGCTTGTATAGACGACTGCATGTCCGCATGCCAGTCGCTCCCTCTTTTTTTACTAAATCTTATTTATGTGATTTTCCGAAACGTCCATGTTTCTGTAAAATGAAATACTATGTTTTTACAGTAAATTAGTCGGCCGCCTGCGCAGATGACTTTGTGGATTGGGTCTTCCCCTGAGCACAAACGAAACGAACGATTCTCATCGACTGAGACATTTCTTGGGCCCCCAACTAGAGCCTGACGAGAAGGGGACGCGCAATGGGCTCCTCGCTTTGATACTGCATTTCTTAGGCCCAAAAGTGAGACCTGTAAATCCCCGCTTTAATAAAAGGAGGCGCCGCCGATGGTGGCGTTCTAGGGCTTTCCTGTTTCCTCCTCGCACCTATGGCGGCCGCAAGGTTCCATTCCCAATCGCTCTAATCGATACCTCAACGGATGGTAGTACGCCTGTTGATTTCTGAATCTGGATGTTTTTTCTCGAATCTGGTGTTTTGCTTTTTGCATCATTACCTTCTTGCCAACCCGGTGCGATGATCATTAATTTTTGCATTTCTCCTCTTGTTGCTGTTCATCTCAAAGCTGTTCTTTTTCTCCCTCATCTCTTTGCAAATGAGTGCCATGCGATCCGATGAGCACGCTGATTCGTTTCCTCTGGCACTGTTGCCTTTGAGGAGTAGCTGTTATGCTCAGATATGAAACCTGCTATGGAGTTTGTCAGGCTTCCTGTGTCATGTATCGTACGCTTGGAGTTTGGAATACTCTCCAACATTTTCTTCTTGAGTAGTTTCTGGAACACTTGTGGTGTTGCATTCTCTGATTCTCTGAAAAATGTTGTATTTTGCTATTTTGGTGACAGAAATCCTGGTCTCTGACACCTGTTTTTCAGATTAATATTACTGAAGAAAGTTGATCTCTTTGATCTGGCTTAATTACCCATGGCTAACCATGTTTATGGAGCTCTCAAAACATGTTGCTGAACCAATGCCAAAACACCTAAAAATTTATTTTCGAGCTCAGAGTCTCAGATTTATGTTACTGAGCCAAATGCCAAAATACCTAAAGATGTTTGATAAAAGATTATATATGTTGCTGCAGCTGAACCAATTCGAAAACACCTAAAAATTGTTTTTTTAGTTTTGCTTCCCCGCCGTCGCCTGCATTCGCAGGCTCGTGCAGGCGACGCCGCGCGCGCGCTGCCGCGACCTGCTGCTGGAGTTCTCCTCCTCGTCGTCGGCGGCGTCTTCCCCGTGCTGCCTCCTGCATTGCTGCTTCCACCAAGGTTCGTCGTAGCGGCGGCACTGCTCGCGGCGGCGGCCGCCGGAGTTCTCCTCGTCGGCGTCGTCCTCGCCGCCACCCTGCCTTCTGCATTGCTGCATGCACTGCCGCGCGCGCTCGCCGCCGCCGACGCCGCGCGCTCGCCGCCGACGCCACTGCTGCTGCGCCGCCGCCACTGCCCGCCCGCCTTCGATTTGTAGCTTACGTAGTTTTTTTCACTTTTTTTATACTGTTTTTTCAGTACTTCTGTACGGTGAAATTTCTTTATAATCATACTGAAAAAAGGGGCGTCTGCACGAAATGCAAAATGCAGACGCCTGCACTGTAGTCGGTCCCTTGTTTTTTATAAAAAATGAAAATTCACAGCTCCTGAAGGCCTGAAGTTTTGGACTGTTGACTGAAGCAAAGTGCTGCCTATTTGTTGGTCAGTCGCTCAGCTAAGGGCATAATTTTTTAACCAAAGGCAGGAGCAATACATTTATTCATGAAAGAAGTAAAATATAGAAAAACACCAAGATCTGACGCACCTTGCATGCCACCTCGGTTTGAAGTGAACCAACTCAGCATCAAAAACAAACAACCATGCCAACAACACTAGTGAACCTTGTAACTGTAAGGATAAAAATCCTCTTCCGTTGTGGCTTTAAGGATAGAGGTGCACTGTAGCAAATAGGTAAAAAAATGCATGAGCACTGTACCAAATCGCTGTTCAATGGTACCGTTTGTAGGCACTGTAGCAAAAACACTGTTCATACGGAGATCTGATCATTCATTTGAGATACACCAGTTGGGATTTATCAACTGCACAAAGTATTGTTCATCCTCTGCCTTTACAACCAAAGGCAGAGGATCACCGGCCTGTAATGATGTCACCAACCCAGCCACCACAATAACATAGACTCGCCCGCACCAACAACATAGACTAACAAAAACATACTCTAAGAGTATCCCAAACAGCGCTAGTCAAGAAAAAACAGTGATGCCAGCAATGACCTAGCAGCCATTGACAACGTCCACTAGGTTTTTTTTTTTTACCAAACTTATCATTTCGTTTTGTTTCGGGCGAAACGGGTGAAACATTTCGTTCCATCGGGTAAAATGGAACAGAAGGAACTATTTTTGGTATCGATAAACATTCCGGTCAATACCAGCTGTTTTGGTCGGATTTGCCCATTCTGGTCAATACCAGTCGGCTGTGAGTATACCCGAATGTTTATCAACATTTGATTAAGTTGAACTTTGAAGCTTATGTGTTAGATTATGTGAATGATTTATGTATGTAAATGTAAATTTTGATAAACATATTCATATTCATAATATTTATTTATTATATTAAAAAATCTAGAATCAAACGCCAAAATGAGCCAGTATCTGAATGTTCCATTCCAATAGGAAAATCGGAATGCATGGGCACTAGAATGGAATTGACAAGTTTGGTTTTTACCCACCTTGGCTCTAGGAGAAAGAGGAGCATCATGGTTGTTAGGTATTTTGTGTCGAATATGTGTACGAGTAGGTTACATGGACTTTGTATTGTAATAGGTAGGGTTGGTTAGTGTTAGAGTCGGACTCTATCATGGCCTCCACTATATAAAGGGAGGCAGCCCTGGTGTAACCATAACAACGATTTCATAATAGTAGCATAGGCAAGAGAGGAGGTCAATGGCCGGCATGTGGCCGTGACCTGGTTAGCCGGTGTGCTGCGGTATTATGGAACGACTATGTAGCGGCTTAGGCTCGCAGGAGGTTGTGGCCAGCTTGTGGCTGCGACCCACGACGGTCGGCTGCGTTGTTGGGGAGGAGCGCCCATAATCATTGCCCCGCAGATGTAGCCTGAGAGGTGAACTGCGTTACCAAATATTGTGACTCCGGTATCGTTTCAGATCTAGTATCGACAACTGTTTTTCATCAAGTGGTATCAGAGCCATGTTTGGTAACCCGAAACGTCTCCAGGAGATCGCACGGTGTAGGATAGATGGTCTGATGTTTGATGGGAGAGATTGTTGGGTTTAGTCCCACATCGGTTATTGGTAATGGGGGAGCACAACTTAAAAGGTGGAGGCATCCCTCTCCCTTCAGGCTAGTCTTTTGGGCTGAGTTAGGCCAGGACCTGGGTTGTGCTTCTAGTGATGTGGGGACATGGGCCAGAGACCAGGTGTTGGTCTCGGGGGGAGCCGGATCGCTGGCGGGCCATGAGATGGCAGGATCGCAGCGGGCTCCAACAAGTGGTATCAGAGCTTGGTTGGCCATGCAGAAGATCTAGGGGGAGACACGAGGTTTATGCATACACGAGCGCCGCGGAAAACGCCCTATCGGCGCAAGGTGGAGCATGGCGGCGATCAACGATTCGATCGGTGGTGTCGGACACTTCGGACAGGAGGCTCGAACCGTTCGATGGGCTACCGTTGGCAGGGATTGACTAGACGTGGTGATCGGGCTGACAAAGTAGCCGGCGAGGTCGGCAGGCGACGGCGACGACCTCGGCGTCCGCGATCAGTCCGGCAGGCGCGGATTGATGCCGGATAGATCGGAACGGTGGGAGCAGTGATGCGATCGGATGTTGCACAGGAGGCACTGCATCACGGCACTGAGGACGAAGCTGTGTCGTGGATGCGGATAACCAGGGTGCGGCATGTTTTGCCGTGGACAGATGTGGTGCATGGTGGCGGGCTAGGAAGCCTGCTCGAGGACTCAAAGATTGGATCTAGATGTGTAGATTCAAGAGGAGTCAAACAGATATCCAAGAAAGAAAACAATCAGAGTTCGGATACAAGGTTCGCGCAAGAGGCTGGAACGACTTCAAGATGGAGAGACCATATTCTCCAAGGTGGAGTTTGTTAGGTATTGTGTCGAATATGTGTACGAGTAGGTTACATGGACTCTGTATTGTAATAGGCAGGGTTGGTTAGTGTTAGAGTCGGACTCTATCCTGGCCTCCACTATATAAAGGGAGACAGCCCTAGTGTAACCATAACAACAACTTCATAATAGTAGCATAGGCAAGAGAGGAGGTCAACGGCCGGCATGTGGCCGTGACCTGGTTAGCCGGTGTGTTGCGGTATTATGGAACGACTATGTAGCAGCTTAGGCTCGCAGGAGGTCGTGGCCGGCTTGTGGCTGCTACCCACGGCGGTCAGCTGCGTTGTTGGGGAGCAGTGGCGGATCCAGGATTTTGCTAAGACCCGGGCCAACTACCGGCCATTCTAATTGGTATATCAAACTAAAAATTATGTTCATACTAATGTAAGATGAAGATTTGTTTAATCACACAACTCAATTGTCTAATCGAAAAAAGTAACAAAGAAATTGAAAGAAAGATTGCTAATATAAAATGATATAGTACCTTTTTAAGGCAGATTCGCTTAAACTCTTAAACATAATCAATTCTCAGATCTGCAGGAATGGATAGAAGACTAGAAAAGTAAGTGAGTAACCTCATTGTGTGCTCACAGGTCACAGCTCACTGGATGGAGGACAGGAGCCAGGAGGAGGCCCGAGGCCGGTGCTGGGTGGTGGAGGCGGCCGGGAGGTTGCTGGCTGGCGAGCCGGGCGAGGCGGGGCTCGAGGCGTGTCGGGACGGGCGGTGAGGCGCCGGGGCGTCGGGGAGGGGCAGGCGGCAGCGGCGGCAAGGCGTCTTGTCGGCGTCGGGACGGGCGGCCGGTGGCGGGCCCTTCAAGTCGGGACAGGCGGCAGCATGGCGTCGCCGTCGCCTCGTCGGGTGGGCGGCTAGGGCTAGGTGGGTGCTGGGTGGGGAGTGAGCCAGAGGGGCGCGCGCCAGGGCTTGTGGGGGGGTGGGTACTTGGGACGCTTAGTTGGGGCTGTGGGCCGGCTGTGTGGGGGGGTCCTCCCTGCTATGGGCCACGCCAGCCCCGGCCAGTGGCCCCTGGCCTAAATCCACCCTGCTGGGAGGGCGCCCATAATCATTGCCCCGCAGATGTAGCCTGAGAGGTGAACTGCGTTACCAAATATTGTGCCTCCGGTGTCGTTTCAAATCTAGTATCGACGTCCTGTTTTTCAACAATGGTGGTGTCTCCAAAGAGGAAACGACACGAAAGGAGTTACCATTGCCAGCCAAGCAAGCTAAGCATCACTTCTACCCTAAGCATCCTCACTCTAGAGCCACTTTGTCATGGTACCCAACCTGCTAAGGAGACGCCAAAGCCCTAAGTTGCCACGACCTGCAACATGTTGTTGCATGCTGTGAGATACCCATCGAGGAACTGTTAGAATTACCATCCTTACGTCCCAAGGCCTCGGAGCACCCCTAGGAGAATGGAGGGGTCTTGTGGCACGGGAGAGAAATATTAGCTGGGAGGAGCTAGGGCCTCTGTGACAAGGGAGAGAAATGTCAACTAGGAGAAGGAGGGCCTCTACACCTGACGACAAGCGACGATGCACAACCGTTGCTAGGCCCGGTCTAAACAGGTCGTGCCTAAATGGGCCTAGGTCGGGCCGCCTGTTTGATCATCTATACTTCATACTAGGCTTTTGGCTAGACAAAACAAAACAAACAGTAGATAAGTTAGATCGGGCCGAACTCAGACTTGGCTCCTTAACCGATCCTTTTCAAGCCTAGCCCGAAAACCCGGCCCCCGGATAAATCACGCCTAATATGTGGATGCGTTGACACTGCGCATGCAGCGCCGCAGCGGCAAACGGCCGAGTGCCGATTAAAGCGCATGTACGATGATAATGCTGGTGGAGTGGCGGTGCATGCGCGCGCATGGAGATGGATCGAGCCGAACGTGCCGCGTCCCCCGCTCATGTCGCCAAATTGCCCCGCGCGACGTGTACACCACCACCAATGACCAATCCTCTCTCGCGGCGCCGAGACCCTTTCCAAGCGTGCCCATGCATGGCATGGTGCGCGCGCGTACACTCCATACTCCATAGTAGAGTGGTATATATTAATTAGGATATATGTACCAAAGTTACACGACTACTTTGCCGTCTCCCATTAATTTCACCAGCACCGCACTACAGGAAACGTGATTTCTGTGGACGGCCAAAAATCCAATGTGGGCGGCAACAAAGACCTGACGACATTGCGAAATCTATGTCGGCGGCCTGAGGTATACCGCCGACATAGGTCCCCCTCCCCTCCCCCCGAATCGCACCCGATGCAAATTTGAATTTTCCTACCTCGCGCCTACACAACCTATGTGGGCGGCACTATAAATACCGTCGACATAAACAGTCTGTCGTGACCCCTACTGTTAGACCTAACGGCAACGAAGCGAGAAGGACCCACAAGGCAGAAGCTGGAAGTCTATGACATGTGGGACCACACTGTGTTGGCAAGAAAGCATCTGGAGCATCAGTGTCGGCGGCCTTGTCAATACCGCCGAGATAGCTCAGTAATAAAACAACAAGGGACCCACATGGAAGAGGAGGCACGTCAATGCCATGCGGGCCCAGATTAAATGGCCGGGGGCTGAGAGCCATCTATGTCGGCGGCCTTCCCTATGCCGCCGACATAGACAATTAAAAATAACAGGGGGCGAGGCGAGGCTCGAACCCGCGCCGCAGGGAGTCCGCGCCTCGCCGCGCGCTGTTAACCAAGTGAGACGAATGTTTTATTCAACATACTGGGGCACTTAACTTTTTTATGCCCTGCCGAACGTGTATGTCGGCGGCCTACTTTTGCCGTCGACATTGCTAGGGCTATGTCGGCGGCATATTGAATGCCACCGACACAGACCCTTCCATCCTCCTTTGCAAACGTCCCTCGCCGCCGCCGATAGGGTCGATTGGGCCACCAAAGTTGTTAGGGCATGAAGTACATCTAATATATCTTGGCACATTGCCATTTTGATATAATTTGCAATTTTTTTTTAAAAGTTGCTTTGAAAATCACATACCATTTAAATTAATTAATATGTCGATATGATTTCATGCAGCCTTCAGACGCTAGAGGTTTTTTAAAATCTGAGATGGTATTGGGGGCATTTAGTGTTTAGGAGAAGTGGTTGTATTGATATAAGTCACCATTGAACATGACGTACTGTCAGAACGTTTTCCGGTTCCTTCGTAGTGGCGAAGGTAATCGATACATTTAAAGGAGTAGTCGGTCTATCAAGCAACATGGCGCGAAATCGGATTTGACCATGTAGGATGTGTTAGTAGTTGTAGTGCAAGCTCTACAACATTGTTTTGCCCTATTGAACCGCTCAAGAGAGCCGATTTCCAGGGGCGGGGTCCTCCAGCCAAGCCCCAGCGCCTCCTGCATCACAGTTCGCCTACACGCCGTCGCAGGGGCCACCACCGACGCAGCCCGGCGCTTTCCCCGCGTTCGTGCCGCCACCCTGGATGCTCCAGATCCCGCCAGCAGCAATGCCTTCTCCAGGGGTATGTATTTCTAACATAACATTTTCATAAGAGTACATAAATGCACAAAGTTAGTCAGATACATAATTTCCTTCGCTATTGCAGGTGTCCGGCTCAGCTACGCCTGCGCATGCACAGAATGTGCAGCAGGGAGGCGACGACAGTGCCACAGCCTCCGAGGCCTAGCAGTTTGTGGAGGGCTTCTTTGCTTGAGATCCCAACCCTCTGGCGATTCGCAGAATCATTAGGTTTAGTACGACGCACTTGTTGATGTCTAGGATATAAAACTTGCTTATATGACATTGTTATGGCCTTATATATGTGCTATCATTTGGTTATATATATATGTGGAGGCTGTGTGTCATTTGGTTATGTTTGGGAGGGCTATGTGCCATTTGGTTTATATTTGTCGTTCAATTTGTGTTTTGTATCGATGTGATTGCGGAGTGCTCGAAAAGAGGTGGATTCGAGCACCTAAATATGTGGATGATGTGTGGACAAACTGGGAGGGCTATTTTTTTGGGAATTGTATATTTTGCGAGTTAAAATTGGTGTTTTTATCAAAAAACAGCAATTTTAATTCTTACTAAATACCTATGTCGTGACCCTCTATAAGCCGCCGACATAGGCCTCCACCAGGCGATCGGCCACGGCCAGCAGTCTCGGCGGTATAAGGTAGGGCCGCCGACATTGCCTTAGATCTACCTCGGCGGCATAGGGTAATACCGCCGACATTGTCCACCTCAGCCGCCGGGTTTATCATTTCCTATCCTAACCCTATGTCGGCGGCATTGCATATGCCGCCGACATAGGTTGTGCCACGCGTCGTCCCTTAAATCGCCGGTGGAGCCCACCTGTCAGGTTGCCGTCAAACGGCGCGGCCCGTCACGGGCTCAGCAATGTCGACGGTTGTTGATGCCGCGGACATAGGTGGCAACTGGGGCAGCTTGCGCTGGATGCTGCTTTGTCGGCGGATCCGACGACAGAAGTGGGCTATGTCGTCAACAGGGTCTCGGCGGCACAATGGCGGCTGCTAGCCGCCGACATAGAGCTATGTGGGCGGCATTATGGGCTATGTGGTCGGCTTTTGCCGACCACACTGACCCTGGTTGTCAGTTCCTGTAGTGCCGGACGTACAGGTTTTCCACAGGAAATGCGTCACGCGTGCATGAATGCATGCATGCTCTCTCACACTGTGGCCACTGCTTCGGCAACTGGGCTCGTGGCAACTTCATGCATCGCCCAGTGATCGATAGTGCTCATGGCAACAAGAGAAAGGGAAGGTAAGGATGGGTGATGGGTCGTGGTACAAGCAAATAGCCAAGAACCTGACAGGCAACGCGTGCACAATGAGTGAGGCCATGATACGGCGCCTGGATTGGCTAGTGCCTGCAAACCTGCGTAGAAAACAAGGGACAAATCTGCAGGAAGGTAATTGATCATCGTTCCAAAAGCAGGGACGGACGTGCTCGCCTGCCATTATACTACTACGAGACAATCGAATCCATCGAAAGGAGGACGAGGAATGAGGGATCGATATTGGTCGGTACTTGTTGGGAGGGACAGAGGCCCATGAAGCACTGCATGCACCACGCTTGGATTTCTTGCTTGGCCCCCGCAATTATCAGTGCCGTTAACGAAATCGCTCGGTATACCGGGGAAAAACTGCGGGAAGCTACTGTCTCCACTGGTTTGCGAAACAGTTTATAATTTTTTTGATTTATTAGATGGAAACTTTTTTTTTTCAAACGGGCACAAATTGCCATACCGTCGAGCACAAAATGGAATACTAAAACAACACCGAATGACCTAGCCCAAAAGATACAGTAGATGTCCAAATGGCCCGGGCAAAATGAGCTGGCATGAGACCCGTAATTTTGGCTTGGCCCGGTCAGACGTGACATGCTTGGGCTGAAGGTTAGACACGACGGACCGGCCTGACCTGGATTATTTTTTTAGTGCTTTGATTCAAGTATGTACATTAGAATATACTATAATACAACCATTCCAAAAGAAATCATGTCCTAGCGGCTAGTTGGTGTGACAATAGAGCTTTGGAAGCTAAGATGTTCTAGCTTCAAAGCCTAGGATTGTTGTTTTTGCTTCCTATTTTCACCATTTAAGTATAAATGGACTCTCAAGCTCGATGGGCTTGCCGAGCCGTGCCGGGCTGCCCGTTTGGCCATCTATACTCCTATCTCACAAAGTGAGAAATGATCATAGGATCATTCAACCTCAAGCGCGCATCTCCAACTCGTGCAACATAACCGCACGATTGTCGACCTTTCCACAACTCTATCTAACCTTTTTAAATCGAGCTTGAGCTTATTCAAGCCTCGATCGTGCTCAAATCAAGCCTAAGCCATTAAAACTCAACCATCATTTGAGGCTTTGCTCAAGTTCAAATTAGCTTATGCTTAGCAAGACAAGCTCGCTCAAGATCAGCTTGTTTGCAGCCCTATATTCAGTTTACGCAACACAACTATATACACTACTGGTCGGAAACCAACAGTGATATCTACCCAAGTAGCGGTTTTCCCTAGCGGTTCAGGGTTGTGGATCCGGCCCACATTGACATTGTGCTGTGCGGCAAGCTTGACGGCGACTCTATCGGCGCCGAGTGGGGCAGCCATTGATGCCGATCTGGCGCGGCAGGGGCGACACGGCGTGGGCACGAGGTGAGGGCGGCATCATTGTGGCTCTCGCTGGAGGGGCTGCCCACGCATAACTAATCCATCTCGTGCATGCCACTGGCTTCTGGATTTTGCATGATCACTAGTAGGAGTACTTACCAGTGCAAAATGTCGCGTGTCTTGAGGCTGACGAGGATTCGCTGCAGCAGCCATGAGTCCGGCTATAGCTAACTAGAAGAACCTTTGGCAATGAGAACGATCGGTAACTGCTAGTAGGCATATGTATACTTTGATCAATGGGTATGCATGGAGTTTAAATACTCGTTGTACAAGTCTATCTATATGCTCCCCCTAGTTCACAAAGTTTGAAGTTTTAGGTATGCCCTAAATTAAAGTTTTAAAATTTTATCTAAACCATCGAGAATAACACTTCTTTTAGAAAAAAAAATAGCTTCAAAAATGATGAAAAAAACATAATTTTGTGGCTCCTAGCAACAACACCGGCTCATGCAACCACAAATGGCACAAACCATCTCCAATTTGAACCATCCACATCACAAGCACAAAAATACACAAATATAGGCTTATAGCACAAGCACACGCAAAACTCTTCACACTCTTCACCCTGCAGATGATCCCCGAACTCATCTCACTCCTCAATCGAATTGCACGAGTGCAACTATCCCCTAACGAGCCAGATCAATTATCGTGGCGCTTCACTGCTGATGGCAGTTTCTTTGTCAAATCGGCTTACCTACTCCAGTTCGCGGGCCGCATGGCCAAGTCGGCCCTACAGCAAGTCTGGAAGCTTTGGGTGTCGCCCAATGTGACATCCTAATAAATATTAGAATGTCCCAAGTTCCATTTCAAAAGAAAAACTAGGTAAAATATTTTCTATTAATTTTCTATATGAAAATCTTTAAATTTTCAAACAATTATTTACATATAAGAATTTATTTTATTAATTATTTTCATTCATTATGATTTACGATTTAGAAAATTTCAAAGTTTACGATTTTGGATACAAAATCTCTCTCCTCGCTTTTATTCATTCCTCGGTCGGAACCCTGACTTTTGTCTCTCGATTGAAACCTAACTCGACTGAAACCCTAAAATCCTTTGGTTGAGCCGATCCTCCATCCTCTTCCTTGATTAAAACCCTAATCGGCCGACGAACCTCGAAACCCTAACTCTCTCGACCGGAAGCCTATCATGGTCGACCCGTCCTGTCCCTCGATCAAAACCCTTATCGGTCGACGTCCTCCAAAACCCTAACTCCGACTATGAAACCTCTCGACCAAGCCTAAATCCTTCGGAGTCCCTCGTCAGTTGTACTTGCAACAATCACCGAGAGCCCGAACCCAAGTTCTCCAAACCCAATTCCAATTCCAACCTACAGAAACCCATCACAAACCCAAGCCCAAATTTATCCCCAAGCCCAAGCCCATGTTCACAACCCGACCCATATAAACCCAGCAAAAACCCTAGCCCTGCCCTCCTCTGTCTTTGTCGCCTCCACCCACAGCCGCCCGCCCCCATGGTCTTTGCCGTCGGCCCCATCTGCATGACCGTGCCGATGCCGAGCCGCCTAGCTCGCGCGCTGCGCTGCTGCCAAGGCCAAGGCCTTGCCTCGCTTCGCTACTGCATCGCATGGCCTCACTGAGCCGCACCGCAGCCATGCCCCAAGGTAGCCGCCAGTGCCGCTACCGCCTGTCGCCGCCGCTCCCCAAGTCGAGCCGCCCGGGTCTTTGTCTTGATGCCTTGCCGCCGGGAACAGCGTGGCCCTCATTGCTACAGCCGCGCCTGCTGCCCGAGCCGAGCCGAGCCAGCCGCTTCGCCCGAAGCTCCGCCCGATGCCGCCAAGATCGCCTGTGTCGGAGCCGAGCCTCCGTCGCCGCCCTGCTCCCTTGGACCGCCGCCGCCACTGCCTGCCGTCGGGCGACTCACGAGCCACCATCTCCTCTCCCCAAGGCCGCCGCCATCTTCCTCTCTCCTCCATGGATCTCTCCATCTCTCTCCCCGTGGCCTCCTTCCTCCGTTTCTCTTTTTCTCTCTCATTCAGCTTGGTTGGATGCAGATATGGTGCTTGGAGCAAAGCCGATTCCCTTTTAATCCAATCGGTGTGCACTATTTGATGAAAAAGTCGCTTCGCCATTTTGTTTCTCTCCAACCGTAAGTCCGATTTGCCCCAAACCAATTTTCCTAGTCTCGTAATATTCTATACTATCTACCGTATTTATTTCATGATTTTACGATTGTTCTGTGTTGCTGTTTATTTATTGTTGCCTCGGTTTGTGCGTAGGCCGTTCCGACATTTTTGCCGGTGTCGTGAGTGTCGATCGGTTCCCGGAAAATTATCGAGACCCCGAGATGCACAAGGGCGTCGCCGTCGGTGACGTTGGAGTCGTGGATGCCGACAACCTCCCAAGAAGACATGGAGCCGGGAATTCGGACCGAGACGCCGCCGTGAGCAAGGCTGATCATTAGCGTCGACGATTCCTTGCGAGGCCGATCGCTACCAGGCAAGCACTAGTTGTTTGCATATTCCTGTCCTATGTTTTATACTATCTTCGTCCGCCCAAAAATATGTGCTCTCTTGACTATAATTTAGGGTAACAGTCTTTGGACGGAGGGAGCTTAATCGTATTTATTTTTTTGTAAATTAACCTTTGCATGCATATCAGAATAGTGTGTGTGCCTAATTCATGTTAGTCATCTACTAGCATGACTAGACCTCATTTGATAAACCCTTTACTGTTCCATAGCCTATCCTTTGAATAGATGTGTAGGATTGCATTGGGATTCACTATAAAATGTGCCCTCGTGAGGCGTATGCTTCGTGATGGTGTTTTTGGATAAACCCTAAACAACTAAAACTAGTGTAGATTGTTTAGGGGAGACCCGGCAGTGATGGTTCCGGGAATGTGGTGGAGATTCGAGGGTCTCCTCTAATAAGGACTCAAGCTTGTGTATTACTAGACCAAACCTTACCGTATAGCCACTTGTGCCTTCGGCCCTGGCTTAGTACACTACGAAACCCACTAACTCCTGGCTCGTAGGCTGGCCGGTTACGTTTCATCACTATTGCCCTAGGGTGAGGCTCATGACCTTACCTGAGCGGTAGGTGCGTTCCTGAGACCGAATGGCTTAAATGGGGAACATACAGGTGGTGCCTAGGCGAGAAGGCGCCTCATGTGGCGGGCACCGGGCCGGGGAAACCTAATGAAAGGGCTGGGGAAGTGGTGGGCGTAGTAGGCTGGAAAAGTCTTGTACCGTTTCTCCTAGTGGATGAGACGGGGCTTGTGGGGAAATTTGTACACACTCTGCAGAGTTAAAACTATCATGATAGCCGTGTCCACGGTCATGGACGGGGCGAGAGGTTTGCACATGTAGATTCACCTTTTTAATAATTGAATTTGATTAGAGTAGGCTGGGATTGGCCTGGTGTGATGATGCACCGTCCTTTGATATTTGGTCCGGTGTGATGATGCACCTCCCTTTGATGTTCTTGATGATACTATAGATTCATGCATTAACAAAACATCACTTGTGCTAAAACTTGATTAGTATATAGATCTTTGTGTAAAATAACCATTTCCCCGATCTTTGCCCTTGCATACAATTGTTAAGGATTGCTTGCTGGGTAGCCGCGTACTCATTATATCTATCGCGGATAAATTTTATTATTCAAAGTTGCAAGTCCGATCATGACCGTAAGGGTCCGAACTCAGTGTCTTGGGACTAGTCATGCGGGTGTCCGGGTCAATTGCTTGGATATCGTCATTGAAGGTCATTCTTTGTTCGATGTTCTTTTATTCGTTCTTAATATTTGGTAATGTATGTCTTACTGTATTAGCACAAGCTGCTATCTTGTATTACTCCGTTATTTTGAATAACAATAATGGAATGCCAGCGATGATAGCCGTTGAATTGTCCATCATGAGGTACTAGTCTGGGCTAGTATCAGATCATGGTGCCGGATTTCCTGTGGTGACGCAGGGGGTCGTGACACCCAAGTGCAAATTCTTCCTCTGGACGCTACTGCACAAACGGATCATGACAGCTGATGCCTTGCTTCGTCGCCAACTGACTACTTTTACCCTCTTTGCAGGCGTAACTTGGAAACTCCCGAGCACCTTTTCTTGCTATGCGATTCCAGCTCCTTCATCTAGACCTAGTTAGCAACTCTGCTGCAAGCCCCACGACTGATCCCATCAGGCTAGACTCAAACAAGCTGCATCGAGAACTGGTGGTCGACAGAATTCTTCAGAGTGGACTCCCTTGCGGTGTCCTCTCAACCACATCCGCATATTTGGATTGAGCGTAACAACAGGATTTTCTGCCAGGTTGATAGGCCCACCTCGGTCTTCCTAAATCTTCTTATTGATGACCTGCGCCACTGGGAGGCCGCGGGAGCCCCCTTTGTAATTAGCTAGTGTTTTTTTGGCCCACGGGGGAGGGGCCTTTTTCTCCCCCACCCTGTATCTCCCCTACTTTTGATCAATACAAGGCAGTGCTGCTGTCCTTTGTGTAAAAAAAAAATCATACATACGCATGCACAAGTTCATAACCTTTTCACAATTATATGCATCGTCACAAGTCCATAGCACATGCAAGAGGCTTTTGTCACCTAGCAACTCAAGGCAGGCTCAGCGGGGGATCATCAAAGAGCATCGCGATAAACTTTAATAGTTTCTAGTAGTCTAGTACTCTAGTTGCTTGGTGCTTTTTCTTCTTAATCCTTAATTGGTAACATAGTCTGAACTTTCTTCCTTTTAATTAATTCGGCAGCGTGCTAGCTCTCCTGCCATTGTTTGGGAAAAAGAATCTGTTGGTATTACTGAACTGGCGTGCACAAATACAGCTTCAGCAGCTAGAATTCTTGCGTGCCTGCCTTTAACTCACGTTGGCATGCTTTTTTTCAAATCAATTTTACTATTTATTGTCTTGATAATGAATGAAGCATGAGCATATCTGCCTTTGTTTATGCTGTTAAAATGGTGTTTTACTATGAAGCACTCAATGTGGCTTGTTTTAGTTGGGGTGACTCACCATCATGATGCCAAGGGAAAGGTCATGACCTGATTGGGGGTTAATGGTGCTATTATTAAAGAGATAACAAAGTCAGGTCAGAAGGGCTTAGTGGAAATGGAGCCAATGGAGGGGGTAAGTCAGAAGTGGGAGTTGTTCCTATTCCAATGTGAGCAAGATTGCAAGAAATAACGCCTGTTTGATTTCTCTCATACTTTTTTTTTTCGGTGACACAGATCATGGAGATGGGGTTTATCCGTTTATGCCCCGGGGAAAGAGCCAGTGTGTTCATATTACAGGGAAGTTTAGCATGTACATGTATTAAATGTACAAATTATAAGATGGACCGAGAATATTTAGTTGCACAACAGCGATAACATGGATAGAATTTTGCCCGGTAATTTATTCCCACACGTACACGTGGGTACATGTACATCCGCGATCACACGATATGTTTTAAGATTCGTGATTAGACCACATACCTTCTCACACTATATCTTTTTTATAAAAAGCCCACTGCATATTTTTTTCATGCGACCAAGTCCTTCCTATCCTCACCTCTCTCTCCTCCACTCCGGCGAGAAAGGCCACCACTCCACGTTGCTGCCGTCGCCAGCTACCGGCCGACTCGCACGCAACCACGCTGGCGCTCGCCTGCGCCGTCACCCGCGACCTCTATCCTCTCCTGCGTACAACCACGCCGGTTTAGCCTCTCGTCGCTGCGTTGGTTGCCATGCCGAGCCGTGTCGCCCCACGCCATGTCGTCGTGCCACACACGCGCTAAGGCCGCACTGGCATGGTCGGGCGCTGTCGGGGGCGATGATCATTGGCGGTCGGCTCATGAGAGAGGAGGAGCAAGAAGAACCAAATTTTTTTTTAGAAAAATTCTAGGGAGTTCTTTTTTAAATACCATTGTGGTTGAGCACATATTTTGATGCAAATCGAATGGTCTCGAAGGTATATGTATCTGTGTAGTTGAGAAAAATATGGATTGGGTTTTGGCTGATGACGAAATCACGAAAATATGATAGGCAACTGGTAGACCCAATAATGCTTCCAAATGTTGGAAATGTTTGAGGGTTATTGTGAATTATTCTCCCTTTTTTTATCTCAATTTTATCAAATGTCTCAAAAGAGGCTTATTTGAAGATAGTGGCATGACTATATCATAGATGTCTATCTTTTTTTTAAAAAAAAAAAGAGATCAATTTCATAGGTCATTGAATTTGATTCTAATGGTCTAGATCGTCATCCAACTCCATACAAGCTCGCTACCTCTTCAACACTATACCTCCTCCTTGCTACCGCTTATTCCTCCGCTACAACACCCACACATGTCACCTTACGTGTCGCCTTCTTCACTCTAGTGACTTGAATGTCCATGTATTCATCATCTTCATTTTTATTGGCCATAGTTAAGGAGACTCCTCACATCCTTCATCATCCAACGGTCGAGACAATGCCACCGCCACACCTCTCTTCATGGATACAACCACCGCTGCCAGCATGTCTACACCTCCTGGCCTTGCCTTGATCACCTCGTCTGACAAGACCATCTAGCATGCATTCATTTGAACCTCCTTGTAAGCCTAGGAGCACTGATAGATTCAAAAACTTCCTGCTCACAAACCTTAACCTAGGAATCTAGCATGACGCCTCCACGGCCTTTGTAGAGACACAAAATAAGACCACTACCTCGCCGAACCACAAATCTCGAAGCCAATCCATAAATAGAAAAAAAAACACACACTACCTGTTTCGTTATAAAATATAAGACGTGCATGTATTTCAAAACATATCGTTTTCACCCCTGATCCTATCCCTCTCTGTCTCTCTGATCACCCGTCGCCACACCACCCCCGTGCTGCTTCCTTGCTGTTACGTACGCGCCTCCGTTCATCTCCCCCGCTCTGTTGATCTAAAGAAGAGCATTTCGGAGTGCCCTTTTGCTTGGGTCTCCATTCCTCGCTGTTCCTTTTCTACCCGGGAGCTCGCACCCACGCAGCACTCGAGCGCGTGCGAAGGGCGCACTGATCCCAACACAAACCATGCAACCTGGATCGCGTCGCAGCTGCTGATCCTCTGCGACCTGCATGCAGGCTGCAGCCATGCCTCGTCCCTCTCATAAAATAAAATCGATATCTAATCCCTGTGCATGGAGATGCAGCACCGTGATGGTTCGATCTTGGCGATATGCCGATATATACGCAGACACAGACAGCAGCGTCGTTGTGGCGTCGTGACGATCGATCGAAAAGTGTAGGGATTGATCAACATATGGGGCGTTCGTCATGAGCTGTCCGATGTAGAAGAAGATGGAGGCAGAGGGAGCAGAAGGAGCTAACTACTTAACTAGGGCTAAGAGGCAGCTGCTGCGTGCAGAGAGGATCTAGTGCCGTCGCCATCATCGCTGCATGCATGCTGCATTAGCATCATGCCCAGTGTGTGCGCGCTCCATTCGATCTCCCCGCGGATTTGTTTTCTCGGCCTGTCCACCCGGCGTCGCCTATATATATATTTGTGTGTGCGCGCGTGATCATCGCCAACCCAATCCAAGCTACACTACGCTCGATCTGCAATTCTGCATTGTCTTGTACTCAGCCTCGTACATCAGAGTCTCCTTAATTTGAACTGTGAATTAGATCGCGAGCGATCGACGAGATGGTGGGGGCTGTGCAGGAAGGTGCCATCGCCCGCGAGATGAACGGGTTCGACTTCGAGGCCAATGGGTATGACAGGGCCGCCATGACCAAGCAGCAGCAGCAGCAGAGGGAGGAGGAGAGCAAGTGGTACGAGGAGGAGATCGACGACGACCTCAAGCTCTGCTACGCTCTCAACAGGTATACAAAGAAGAGCAAGCATACATGCAGGATGCATATATGCATGGGGGCTGGGGCTGCATACGCAGCCAACAGAGCAGGCATATCGATTCGCCACGGACGTGTTGTTTAGTTAATCTTTTTCTTTCTTTAACTGCATGGCTAGGGCTGATCTATATTTGGTAGTAAAAGATTGCTACAGCAGTTTAGTACACTGCCCTGTTTTAGCCAGTAAATAGACTAGGCAGTACTGAACTGGTGACCTTTTTCTTATTATTGAAACGACTGTAGTGAGCTACTTATATACGTGAGTTGTAGCGACTAATTGTCAAGACAAACATCCATCGTGCTAAGGGTTTATCGGATAGATTATCATACGAACTAAGACTGATCTGTTTGTGCTTGCAAGTGTGCTGCACCGGAGTGTAAGCAAGTACCAGGAGATAGCTCTCATTGACACAAAGCATTTCGGGAAGGTATATATATATGCCAATGCCATACTGTCATGTCGCGTTCATATAATTTTTTATGTAACGAAAAAAAACTTCGGTATCTACATCAACTATAGATACATACAATCAGTCATGTGTGTGTGTGTGTGTGTGTGTACCAATTCATTTCTGTTATTAATCTGTACTATCTCTGTGTGTGCTTGGCTGATCTGGATACGGCCATGTTGATGTTTCTCTTCATTAGGCTCTGATAATCGACGGGAAGATGCAGAGCACGGAGGTGGACGAGTTCATCTACCACGAGTCCCTGATACACCCGCCTCTTCTCTTCCACCCAAAGTGAGGAACACGTTAATTAATTCCATCGAGCCACAGATTACAGCATGTTTTATTTCCATTGATCGGCTCCCCAATGAAGTTCTAGATTGATACTACCATTTTTAAAATATTCTCTGTGAAATAATCTTTAACCATTGCTCAATGGTTTTTGTACTTTAGAAACTGATTAATTTTATGTTGCTTGTTTTTTCTGCTCTCATTCTCTTATTTTCTATCCTTTGTTTTGGTTCACCCCCTGTGCATATCTTTTGATAAGTAATATACGACTATGATAAGCCCTGTCAGTCTTAAACCTTAAAAAAATTTACAGCCCAAAGACGGTGTTCATAATGGGAGGCGGCGAGGGCTCTGCAGCAAGGGAAGTGCTGAGGCATAGAACCATCCAAAGAGTGGTCATGTGCGACATAGACGAGGTTCATATATATATGCTCTCTTTAGCTACACATCACACTACACTAGTTCCTTAATTAAAACTTGGAATATATATGTCACATCATTGGAAGTGGCATACAATGAAATTCACTTAAATATGTGCTTAAACACTCACGATAATGGAGATGAAGTAGGAGGTGGTGGACTTTTGTCGTACATATCTGACCATGAATTGGGACGCGTTTGCCAGCGACAAGCTCTGCCTCATCATCAACGATGCCAGGTACATATATCCCTCCGAGCTTCGGCCTTGTTTGGAGATGCAGGTACCCCGATCCTTGAGGCATCTCTAATTGGACCAATTCTAAACCTTTTTCTTACCCATTTTCTACTATTCATATGCTAAACTTTTTTTATCCAAATAACGCTAAGTCTATTTTTCCAATTCCTATATGCCTATCTCTTATATTTTACTCAAAACTCTTTTTTCATTATTCACGTCCTGACTCATAACCCATTTCTACAATAGTAAGTAAAACTGATTTACAACAGAAGATGTCCTTAAAAATCCCAATTGGAATTAACCATTCCTTTAAATCTTCACCACAACATGGAGATCCAAGATTACAGAGCGGGACTAACCATTGTGAAACAAGGCTTATATCAATAGGAGTATCATGTGTGTCATCGATTAATTTACTGTTCTAAGAGGAGAGTTAGTTGATTGATTAGTGCATGGGCACGTGGCACGACGGCTGATGGTGTGTTTAATATGTATATAATTGTTTTTTGCTAATCATCAGATTATTGACTTTTAAACAAGTTCAAGATTTTCTCGCATATCTAGATTCTTTTAGATCTTTAATAGAGATGTCTAATATACGGTCCAAAAATTCAACCGATAGTCAATTTCCTGATGTCGAACACTCGAGCCTGTCCTATATTATATATGTAGGGCTGAGCTGGAAAAGAGCCGAGAAAGGTTCGACGTGATCGTGGGAGACCTTGCGGACCCCATGGAGGGGGGGCCCTGCTACCAGCTCTACACCAAGTGCTTCTACCAGCACATCCTCAAGCCCAAGCTCAACGACCAAGGCATCTTCGTCACACAGGTGAAAGCCAACCAACCATTCTTACTTTTTATTTTTTCTTGCCTTGTTTCCCAGGCCAACTCTGATCTAATTTCTTTTTCCTGATGAAAACACGTTTTTATTTACCTATTGATCATTAATGTCCTTGTGATAGGCTGGGCCAGCCGGTGTGCTAACTCACAAGGAGGTCTTCTCCTCCATCTACAACACCCTAAGACACGTCTTCAAGTGTGAGTATGCTGCAGTTAGTACATAGATGCATATACGCACTGTTTGATGGCAGAGCAATCTGCCTGCGCGCCTAACTGTGAATCCGGTGCATGCCGACCGTTGTTGATTAATCGCAGATGTGAAGGCATACACTGCTCATGTGCCATCCTTCGCTGACACCTGGGGTTGGGTCATGGTAGGCACCTCTCCTTAATTTGCTATATAAATATGGGAACTTGCACACTTTTTCCTATTTGGGAAGAAAAACGTTGTCATATCTCCGCAAACTTTATGCCTTCGCTCCTAGACACCCCATGTTACGCATGCCAGTAATTACTCTATGAGCAATCGTCTAACGATAAATTCAACTATTTTTTTTTCCCTATACATAGGCATCAGATCATCCATTTAGCCTCTCTGCTCATGAGATCGACAAGAGGATGAAGGAGAGGATCGACGGGGAGCTGGTGTACTTGAGCGGGGAGTCCCTCATCTCCTCCACCACCCTCAACAAGAGCGTCTGCCAGTCGTAAGTGTGTGTAGTCGATGGAAACACATGATCGTACTCATGGGCTCATGGCACAGCTAGCTTCTCATGGTTAATAACCCACGATTGTGCTCAACTCACATAGACATGTTGTCTTCCCTATCTTCGGAGGCGCCACCGCTACCGTCGCCGTCACTTTTAGGATTCGGTTTGGTTTTTTATGCCACTCGGGCTTAAAGAGAGACCAGGGAGGCGATGTCCCAACGGTGGGGAAGTGTTGTGGTGGGGTGGCGAGGTAGCGGTGGCGTCGTCGAAGCTACACGTACGTGGAAGGTTGAAGTCAGCCGAACGGTGGTTGGGGGGATCGGCACAAGGCAGCGGGATTAGGGTGGACGGGGTCGAGGTGGTTGTGGGGTCTGGATGGGGGCAGAGCGGCGAGGGCATCACTGGCCGCGGGTTGGAGGGTCGGCAGTAGTAGCGGTAGAAGTGGAGGCGCGCAAAGCAGCCTAAGAAGAAGGGGAGAGGGGCCGTCAGAGAAGGAGAGGGAAGAGTCACCGGAGAAGAAGGAAGAAGAGTGACATAGTCTATGGTTTTTAAAAAACGCATTCGACTGTGATGCAGTCGATCACTCCCATGACTCAAACACATCGTAAAATTAACCATTGCAGGCTATTGAACGAGACGCATGTATACACTGAGGACGACGCGAGGTTCATCTACGGGCATGGGAGGGCACGCTGTGCTTGAACAGGCGCCGTTGTCTGCTCGCAGACACATGCACATGCGCCTGCATAAGTACGGGCAAAAGAGGTGGTCAAGTGTGGATAACGACGTGGAGGTTACTACTAACTAATGTCATGTGCAAGAACAGGAATTTAAAGAAAGTGGATGTAAAACTCGTGAAGAAGTGTTTCTTTTTTCAAGTCTGTTCCCTACGAGGACGATGATGAAGAAAGAATTTATGGGAATAAAATTATCTATTTGCTATATCTATCACGCGAGTGGATTTTTTTTCAAATTAAAATAGATTTATATCCACTTGGTGACTCTCAGATTCGTGGTCCTTCTCCCAAAACCTTAAAGCATGCATCTTGCTCTTCCCGAGTTTTTTTTGCTCCCTTCTTCCTTCCGTGTCATTGTCTCTACCCTAGTGAGCCGCTGTTACTAGAGCCATGCTGCCGAATTAGGAATGATGTTGTGATATCCCGGCCCATTGTGATTAGAGGCCCGTTTGACCCATGTGGATTGGTAGTGGTGGAATAGGACCACCTTGCAGTTGAGAGAGTTTACTCAAGATATAAGGCTGTTAGGTCCAAACATAGCACCTCGGGTTAACCCTTTTGGACGAAGCGAGGCCGAAAGTCTAAGCAGGTGCTATGCATGCGTGGGCCAGCCCGTAGGCAGGCTGGGCTCTAAGCTAATTTGGGCCAGGGTGTTACAAATGGTATCGAGCATCAACCTCATTGTCTTGAAGTCGTGTGGCTTAGTTATGCGGGCATATAGCGCATGTGCGTGGGCCGAGATGGGCACATGACATGGCATATGGGTCAAGACTAGACACACGGGCGCATACCGGGGGAGATCCTGGGACATGTGCGCATGTGTGCGGTGTCTTTGTCTTGTTGACGAGGACGTCAGCCAATTAAGGGGGGGTGAATGTGATATCCCGGCCCATTGTGATTAGAGGCCCGTTTGGCCCATGTGGATTGGTAGTGATGGAATAGTACCACCTTGCCAGTTGAGAGAGAGTTTACTCAGTATATAAGGCCTGTTAGGTCCAAACATAGCACCTCGGGTTAACCCTTTTGACGAAGCGAGGCGAAAGTCTAGCAGTGCTATGCATCGTGGGCCACCGAGGCGGTGGGCTCTAAGCAATTTGGGCGTGGTGTTACAGATGTTTATTGAGTTATTATCTAGGGTTCACCGTGCCCCCTAGTCCTGGAGTTAAGCTGAGCTAGTAGGAGAACAGCGACGATGCTGGCACAATGGTGTTTCTCGAGCTCGACAACAGCGAGGTCGGGGCTAGAGGAGGAAAGAAGTGGCGACGGGTTGGGGCCAAATGAGAAGGCGGGGAGTGTGCGGCAGGAACGAATCCTCGGCGTTCTTGCCTCTGCAAGATCATCCATTGCATGTGGGCGTCAGGCGATATGCTTCCGTGTGCGGCGGGTTGAGGCCAGTGGAATTGCCCCAGTTGAGAGAGACAATAGTAGGAGAGAGGATGCGGAAGGCGAGAAAGTGACAATTTGATCATAAATTTAAATAGGTCAAAAGGACATCTCTGTCTAAGCGAATTTGGGTCAGGGTGTTACAAATGGTATCAGAGCATCAACCCTTGCTGTGCGAGTCGTGTGGGCTTAGTTGCGCGGGCATATAGCGCATGTGCGTGTGGGCCGAGATGGGCACATGACATGGCATATGGGTCAGCACTAGACACACGGGCGCATACCGGGGGAGATCCTGGGACATTTGCCGCATGTGCCGCATGTGCGGTGTGCTGTGCGCTGACGAGGACGTCAGCCAATTAAGGGGGGTGAATGTGATATCCCGGCCCATTGTGATTAGAGGCCCGTTTGGTGAATGTGATATCCCGGCCCATTGTGATTAGAGGCCCGTTTGGCCCATATGGATTGGTAGTGGTGGAATAGTACCACCTTGCCAGTTGAGAGAGAGTTTACTCAGTATATAAGGCCTGTTAGGTCCAAACATAGCACCTCGGGTTAACCCTTTTGGACGAAGCGAGGCCGAAAGTCTAAGCAGGTGCTATGCATGCGTGGGCCAGCCCGTAGGCAGGCTGGGCTCTAAGCGAATTTTGGCCAGGGTGTTACAGATGTTTATTGAGTTATTATCTAGGGTTCACTGTGCCCCCTAGTCCTGGAGTTAAGCTGAGCTAGTAGGAGAACAGCGACGATGCTGGCACAATGGTGTTTCTCGAGCTCGACAACAGCGAGGTCGGGGCTAGAGGAGGAAAGAAGTGGCGACGGGTTGGGGCCAAATGAGAAGGCGGGGAGTGTGCGGCAGGAACGAATCCTCTGACGTTACTGCCCTCTGCAGTACTGTCACTGCATGTGGGCCGTCAGGCGATATGCTTCCGTGTGCGGCGGGTTGAGGCCAGTGGAATTGCCCGAGTTGAGAGAGACAATAGTAGGAGAGAGGATGCGGAAGGCGAGAAAGTGACAATTTGATCATAAATTTAAATAGGTCAAAAGGACATCTCTGTCCTTACTGGTTGAAAATGGCATGGATGCAACATATTTGAAATTATAATGGTACCAACAACAATATCGATTTTGTAATGGCAAAATTATGAAATGGACATATTATAGTTTTTTTGAGGGAAGGGCAAAAGGATTGGCCTAAATTGATTAATAAGGGGGGCTGAAGGCCAAAATTACAGAGCTGAAAAAGAGAAAAGGAAAATGGGTGGAAAAGAAGGAAGACGCCCCACCCCAGGCGTTAAAGGGTTAAGAAATTACAAAATTGGCCCCTGCCGCCTCCCAAAGGCGCAGGTCATCTAGAAGAGAGCAAAGGAAAAGCGAGATCGGCAGCTCGCTGCAGTGGAAAATACGGTTATTTCGCTCTAACCAAAGGTGCCATAACGTTGCGAGGGCGACAGAGGCGTCCCCGTTGACGGATTGCCCTTGAATATCCAACCTCCACCACGTGGGGAGACAGTCCTGGTGAGACCACGTGGAGGGGCAAAGCCTTGGCGAACCCAGCTTGGCAGAGATGCGAGACCACACCTGGTCGGAGAAAGTGCAAGTGAGGAAGAGGTGATCTGGGGTCTCCAAGTTCCTTAGACAAAGTGGGCAGAAGTAGTTGTTGGGGATCCCCTTTCGTAAAAGGGAATCGGCTGTGAAGATCTTCCGTTGAAGGAGCAGCCACCCAAAGAATTTGCATTTGGACGGGGCCCACTGCTTCCACAAACGATTACTGTCCGACGAAGTTCGACCAATAAACTGCAGGTGGTAAGCCAAGGCCACAGAGTATTCCCCAGAAGCGGAGAAACGCCATATGACGCGGTCCGGATCATGCTGAAGTGGCACGAACTGTTGAAGACGCTGGAGGAGGTCAAGCACTCTGTAATCATGGATGGAAGGAAATTCCGCCGCAAATCAGACAACCAGGTTCCGTTTAGAAGCTCCTGAGCAGCAAATCTGTTTTTCCTGGTAGAGGCAGCGTAGAGGTGCGGGGCAAGAACCAGCGGCTGATGACCATCGAGCCAGGCGTCCCTCCAGAAGGAAATGGACTTGCTGTTTCCAAGCACAAGTCTGGTAGCCGCCCAAAAGAGAGCAACGTCTGAGGACCCACTTGGCGGGGGTTGTCGACCCAGGTGCGGGGGGAGCTGGACCTGTAGAGCCAGAGCCAGCGGAGGCGAAGGGCCCGGGCAAAGGAGCGAAGGTCCAGGACTCCTAGCCCGCCATACCTACACGGAGAGCACACAGTCTTCTAGCTAACTCGGCAGTGGCCTGCATGAACTGAACCGGAGCCCCGCCAAAGCCAAGAGCGACGGATCTTGTCAAGCTTCGTTAAAACCGAGCGAGGCGGTATGATGACCGAAAGTAGGTAAGACGGCATGGCCGAGAGGACCGATTTAAGGAGAGTGAGTCTCCCTCCTTTGGACATCATGGGCCCCCGCCAACCACTTAGCCTACCGGCGACCTTGTCGATGAGAGGTTGGAAGTGGACGTGCCTGAGCTTCCGAAGGACGAGGGGTAGCCCTAGGTAAGTTAGGGGAAAACCAACCCTCCTAGCCGGAAGGGCAGCTAGCACGTCGTCCAAGTCTAAGCCCTCGCAGCGGATGGGCACCACCTGACTCTTGGAGAAGTTGGTGCGGAGATCGGTGATATCGAGACCGGTGATATCGCCGAAACGTTGTAGAATGGAAGCCAGAGCAGCAACCTCCTCCTTGACGGGGGCGATGAAAATCGCAGCGTCATCAGCATAGAGAGAGACTCTTAGATTGGCTGGCACACCTTTCAGAGCGGAGAGGACGCCCTGGTCCGTAGCAAGAGAAAGAATTTTGTGCAGAGGTTCGATGGCGAGGTTGAACAGATAGGGAGATAAGGAATCCCCCTGACGAAGCCCTCTGCGATGCAGGATGTGCTCTTCAGGGAAGCCATTGAGGAGAATTTGTGAGGACGATGAGGCCAGAACGGAGGACACCCAGCTCCTCCAACGATTTCCAAAACCGCGTGCACGGAGGTTGTCCAGGAGATATCCCCAGGAGACCGAGTCAAATGCCTTCTCAATATCAAGTTTGAACAAGAGGGCCGAAGCTTGGCCCGGCCCTGAACAAAAAGAAAGTTGTCCTGTATGTGCCATTTTTTAATGAAGGCGCTCTGACAAGACAAGACTAGGTTGCTGATGAAACCGGACAGTCTGTTTGCGAGGATCTTGGAGAAGAGCTTGCCAAAGCTGTGGATGAGACTGATGGGCTGGTAATCAGAGGGCGAGGAGGGGTTTTTGTTTTTAGCTAGCAGGACGGCGCTGGCCGAGTTCATGCCTGCCGGCAGACGGTGGCTGTTGGAAAAAAGGCATTGCAAGGCCTCGAGGAGGTCGAGGTGAATTATATCCCAGCCCAGCTTGTAAAAGGCCCAGGTGAAGCCGTCCGAGCCCGGTGCTTTGTCGGAAGGCATACTTATTATGGCGACGCGGAGCTCCTCGAGAGAGAGCGGCTCCTCGAGCGAGGCTTTTCATGTTTATGGATGTAAAAAAACCCTTAAATTTAATGATATGGATGTAAAAAAAACCCTTAAATTTAATGTTGGCTTTTCATTCTTCTCTATCCAACTATTGATGTCACTTTCAAAAAAAAATGCCAAGACTACAAATAGTGCACGATTGAATCTTTAAGGGGTTGTTCTCTTCGATTTATCTTCTTATTTTATTAACTAATCTCCCATTCGAGAAATATCAATAGGGCGAGTGGTAAGGTGCTGGCTTATGAAGCCCACCTACTGATTCAAATCCTCATAGGACAATAAAAATCCAGGTCTCACCCTTGGGGTGTGTTTATAGCCATGGGACCGAACCGTCGGATCCTTACAGTAATCTTGAAAGCAATACTAACCTCCAATTCAAAAGGTCAATATAAATAGTACAATTGAATAAAAGTACGATCGCAGTGTGTTTTTTTCTCTCAAAGGTGTCCCCCAAGTTCCAAGGGTGCGTGAGGGTGCGTGCAATGCTAACTCAAAAACCTTGCCTCGGCCTCAAATTTACTATTCATAGTCTCAGAATTTGAGTCTGGTCAGCATTTGGGGCTGCGGGGGGGGATTATTCATGTTCTAAACTTGTACGGAAGCCAAACAAAGTAAATCAAAATTTCTATTATCTTGAATAGTTCTGAAGTTTACTTTATGAAGAGAATAAAATAGGTTGAAGACAAACATCTCTAAATATACTACCACCAAATATTGTTTCTCTATAATGTATGGAAAGAACTATACTTTTTTTGTCCTACAGTTCCATGGCCATCTAGAAAAATGTCAAAACTCTTTTCAATTGTTGATATTGTTATGTCAAAATATCAAAAATAAAGTCGAACGAGGTGACTTCTCCGATTGTTGAAAGTTCAAATCTTTGGCGGTTTAATTTTTTTCGAAAAACAAATAATCCTGTCCCAAAATAACGTCCGGAACAAATTGGTAATGCAGCGACTGCACTATTTGTGGCTTGAACAATTTTGTACCAGATATATATATCTGCATTAAAAAAATGTATATGCCTGTATCAACAGATGAGTTATTACAAACGAATTGAACGGTCAGATCCATTGTGACATATGTGTCTTTTTGCATGAACATATGTTTAAGTGGCAATCCACAATGTAATTAATCTTCATCCGCTAGCTGGCTAGTTGGGCTTCCGGCAGTTGATCCTCACCTCCACCGGCGTCCCGGCCGCCGGCGCGAGGTTTCCCATCTTCACCATCGCCTTGGCGAAGTCGGCAGCGAACATGGCGGCGTTGCCGGCGTACTTGCGCACTAGCGCGTCCTGTGACCCGCCGCCGAACAGCTGCTGGTCGGAGTGCAGCAGCCCGCGCTGCTGCGTCAGCTCGCGGAAGTAGCCGTTGTCGAACGTGTCCGGCGTCTCGGCGTCCAGCGGCGCGAGGGCGCCGTCCCCTACGCCGGCAGCGGCAGGGCACGCCCGCCGTAGCTGCGCCGCGAAGGTGGCGTTCACGTCGGCGTCGCCGCCGTTGACGCGGCCGCGGAACGACTGGCACCGCGCGCGCCCCACCGTGTGCGCGCCGGACAGCGCCGTCATGTCCCGCGCCGAGAGCCCCTTGGCCGCGAACGATGCCACCAGCGCAGCGAGGCTGGAGCCGGGGCCTGGGAGGCTGGCGGCGGCGGCGGCCGGGCTCGCTGCCGCGCGCGCGTCTTTCCGGCCGAGCTTGACCACCCACGCCGGCCCGCCGAGCAGCGCCACGGCGTCGCGGGCGGCGAGCGCGAGCACGTCGGCGCAGGACACAGTGGCGTTGCAGGCCGCCTCGACGCGCGCCTTGGCGGCGTCGATGACGTCGAAGCCACGGAGGGAGCCGAGGTTCGGGGCGGCGGTCTTCTCGCCGGCGGCGAGCCCCGGCGCGTCATCGAGGAGCACGGAGCCGTCGCACCCATTAACAAAGCAGTCGTGGAAGAAGAGCCGGAGCACGGACGCGCCCGCGCGGGGATCCGCGGCCACCGCCTGCGCCATCGCCGAGCGCACCACGGACTGCACGCCGGGGCACGTCTTGTCGTAGTACTTGGTCGACAGCGCGGCGCCGGCGCGGCTGGGGAGCAGCGCGGCGGCGAGCAAGATGACGACGGCTGCCGAGACGGAGGCGGCCATGGCTGACTGGGCTTCTCGCTTCGGAGGTAGCAGTGAGAGCGTGAGGCGCATGGAGTGGCGGCAAGGTGGTACAGGATTTGTAGAGGTGGGCTTCGGCTTCTCGTATTAATGGCGACCAGTTGACCGCACGCGGAATGGGCTGCGTTGTGGGCTGGGTACAGGCTGACACGGATCAGGCAGCTGATGGTGTTCGTGTTGGTTCTGGAGATCCGAAAGGAAAAGGAAGTGAAGGATAGCTGGATAGGCGATTAGCGTGGCACTGTTGCTTTGCTTCCACCGCATGTATTGTCGCGTGCTTTTGGTGTAGTTTCAGAGGCCAATGATGAACCGGAAGGCACGACCCAAATCAGGCTCTCTTTAATTTTTTAATTTGTGGTTGCAGGTGTGGTTGTGTCTTGATTTTAGTTGTATTTGAAAATATTTAAAAAAAATTAAAAAAAGACTTGAAAAGGCTAAAAAATTCATTTAAAAATATTATTGAAATCTTTGATAAAAACTCCACGAAGACTCAATAAATTATTATAAAATGTTACGGTGAATGACATATACAAAAATGAGCTGAGCACATTGTCGGAGGTCGGCACACGAGGAGGAACATGTGTTGCCGTCGCAGAAGAGGGGGACGACGATACCGCTTCGACCTCGTGCAAGACTTGACAAGCAGCCGCTATAGTCCGCAAGCCACCCAACAAGAGAACAGGCAACACAGGGGACAGGGACCACAATGCTACTCCAGCTGAGCAACTCACGGCAGGGCCACTACCGCCGCTACCACCAACTAGAGGAAGGACAGGCCTCACCGCCGCAAAAGAAAAGAACGACAATGCCGCTGACTAGCGCTCAATGGAGCCATGCCCTGCTCGTCACCACAAGGGTCTTGGGGTGTCATCCGTGGTGATGCCTCCAAGAAAAGGAACAACACCAATGGCGCTGCCATCACCGACATGAATAGGCAAGGCTTTCTCCCATGTGGCCTCCATGACCAAACCTCCAAGAAGAGAAAGCGACGCCTAGTGGTGTCGCCATCCTCGATCGTCACAAACGGGCAGGCTTTCACCTAGAGGACCCACGCCTAAGAGCCAACCTCGTTTGCAAAGCAGGCAAAGGAAACACGTCCCCGAAAGCGGATAGACCAACACAGCCACCGAATTCGAGCACATCTGCTAGATCCGCCCTCCACTTCGACAGGCCGCCAAGTCGCCTCAAAAGGGTAGGAAGGCACCGCCAATAGGAGCCGTTGTCGAAGACGCTGCCACAACTGTGAGGGCACGGAGACGCTAACTCCTCGCCGGAGAGAGGGGAACAAGAAAGGAGGGAACAACCAGCCGCCGCTCGCCGGGCTACCTGTGGCCGGATCCGGCCCAAGGCCGTCGGGTTCGAGAACTACATGTTGCTCTCTAGCCCCGGCCTTCTCGCTGCCGACCTGGCCCCAACGTTACGAAGGCGCCACGGTGGGAAAAGCAGTTGTGCGGGCTATAGCATCGACATCACCGATGCGCCAACGCGCATCGCCGACCTGCCCACTTGTTGAGAAGGAGCCTCCACCATCGGTGGGGTGGGGGGCCTGCTGGCCGCTGCAACAGGCTCAACTACCACCGTGTCGGCGAGGCCGGCCGGGTACGTCGCCGTCAGAAGCTAGGGTTAGAATAGGTGGCACACTCAAAGTTGCTCACGGGTACTTTTTTTTAGCTACAATCTAATGTTCAAAATAAAATAGAACCGCGAATCGAAAAGTGTCGAAGTGTCCCATGCAGAGAAAACTCGACAAACTCACGTACTCCTACCATACTGCGGTTTTGCACGGATTTTTTTTTAAAAAAAACTGGGAAGAACTCATCGGCCGATGCGAGGAAGCTTCGCCGCGGGGGCGGGGGCGGGGGCGGAGCGTTGGCTTGCGGATCCGAGAGTTTAATGCACGTCGACGAGTGTCCATATCGATGGGTTGGGGACACTCGCAGCTGGTCACCGCTGGCGATCGATCGCTCGCCGCACCGTGCAAGCGACTGCCGTCTGCCGCCGCTACGTATGGACTATGGAACATGTCGTGCCCGTGCGTGCATCGTCTGTACGTCTTAACTATTTGGCACTTTGGTCTTTTGGCCGTGTCCTCCAGTCTCCAGACATGACATGCACAATGCGAGCACGCGACGCGCCGGCGCCCACCTCTTGCCCGATTCCGTCGCGCCGGCTGTATATAATGTGTCGTTCCAAAGTTGTAAACGCGGAGGCGCCGTCCGCATGCCAAGGTAGCTCCCAGCTGGGCCTTTTGTGCCCATTTCTGGTCCAGATGTTTTTTTTTTTTTCTAGTTTGGGCCGATTATCCAATAAAGCGAGAGAGAAAAGTTTATTTTATTTTGGTTCCTTCAACTATTAAGCCAGTCCGGTTTTCTCCCTAACTCGAGAACCAGGCAAAAAAAAAACCTCCTTCAACTGTTCATACCGGATAAATGCCCCCCCTCTAGCTGAAACTACCATCCAAAACACTAGGTTTTAGCTGATATGGTGCCGACCCTAATTGGTCATTTTTTGAAAATGAATTCCAGAAAAATCTAATGAATTATTGAACATCACAGAAAGCTTAGGTAGATACATAAAATTGTGCACAATCAAAACATGCAATAAAAGCAAGATGTTTATGTGAAAACATATATATTAAAAAAGGGAATTGTTAATCATCAGTCCTCACTTACCCGCGCGCCGCCCGCCGTCTTCATCCCCTCCGGGGACCTCCTCCTCTCCCGCCGCCATGGATGGGTTAGGGGTTCGGTGGGGTTCGGGGTGCCGCCGGGCTTAGAGGGATGGCAGAGGCGATGGCCCCCATGTTGGTGGGGAATGGGTGAGGCGGCGGAGAGGCTACTGGCGGGCACGGAGCTGGGGACGGGGAAGGCGGTTGGGGCGGCGGTGGGGTGAAGGCGACAATCGGGTTAGGTTAGGCGAGGCGGCGTCGGCGACGGAGGTCGGGCGGCGGTTAAGGCTAAGCGGCCGGACATGCAAGGGGAGGCGGAGGAGGAGGAGGAGGAGGAGGAGGAGGAGGAGGAGCACGGAGCAAGGCCGTTGGGGTCGAGGGGCGGTGGAGGGAAGGGGAAATGGGGAAGTAAGAGAGAGTGTGGGGGACGCGAGGCTCATTTGGGCCGTTGGATTGAGATCCAACAGTCTAGAAAATCGACTAATGGGTATAAAAAAACAGTCGACTGTTGAATAGACAGTCCCATTAAAAACATATTTGTGCTACAAGGCCTTTTCTCAATTATATAAATGAGGTAATTAGATAAATTAGTTTAGATTATTGGAAAACTGGAGAATTTTTTTCTTGAAAACTCTTGATTCAAAGATCATACAAGTTTACAAATAAAAAATTACAACAGCGAAGGCTTCACCTTGGCAGGGTGAGGCCATGAGGAGAGAGGAGAACGCGGCAGGCTGAAGCGGAGGCAGAGCGGCCGAGAGCATAGCATGCAGGGTAGGGATTGGGGATTAGGGCGGAGGTTGGAGAAGATGTAGAGACCAAGGGAGAGCGAGAAGATGCGGGGGTGAGCGATATGACAAAACGCAAAGATGCAACCCCCATCGCTCGTGCCAAGCCGTTGGCTGTGCGTTAGATGGCCAAGATTTTTTGGTTGACGTGGTCGTATAGCATGCTGCGCGATAAGAACTGGTTATGTATCGAGCGACTGTTAATTAGCTCCGGTTAATCGCATCGCACATCGTATGTATAACTTTAGAATATACAAACTCCTCCTCTGTAGATATCTGTACGTATGTCTTATAAGACAACTGGACAAGTTTGAGGCAAAACAATGACCATGTACATCAAAGTTTCTTATCCACAGACGCGCTACACAGTACACAGTAAACACCCCAGATAATTCAATGTTAATCCTAAGGGAACGACCACCCTATAGCTCTCTCACCAGTCACCACATGCCCATCGGCAGTTCTTCAGGTAGTTTGGCATGCAGAAAAGAGAACATTCACTACCAAATAGGTTCATGACCAACCTTTCCGTTGTTACAAGGGCGACAGGTTGGACCGACATGCCTGCAAGATGGATGGCGCAAGAACACTGACACCGCCCTCTGATGCGCAGCGATCTCTCCCTGTGGCCACGACGAAGAATCTTAATTCGACGCGATCGATCGATCGGCATGGACGAACAGTGATCGTATGAATGGGCTCATCCATCCATGCACGGGCCGGAAGGAGCTAGCCAATCGGTGAACACTAGCTTAACAGCTAACACCCCAGGTACACGATGAGTCAGTCGGGCGCATCTGTTGGGTGACGGGTCCCTTTCCAAGCGTCTGCAGAGCCATTCCGATCGAAACCCGCGTGGTGGTCGACCAGCCGACGCGCCCGATGTACGCGTGCATCCCATCCCTCCTTTCGATCCGTCCATCCATGCATCGGAAGGCAGGCTGCCGAAACGACGCACGTACTGCCCTATTTCGGCTATTATTCCATCACGGGGAGGTGCAGCCGTTCTCGCGGGCATGATCGCCATTCCACAAGGCCGCGCAAACAGTTTATTTATGTAAATTTTTGTCGTCGGTTTGATTCGTGTCATAACTATATATCGGTTTTGTTAGCGCATAGTCGCCTGCAAAATCAAATTGATGCAGGCGATGGCTTGGACTAGGAGGCCGCGCGAACTCCATTCGTCGGCCGACGTAGCATGCGAGCAAGCGTGCGAGTCGTGCGACCCTGATGAGCAGCGGCATTTCTAGCTAGCGAGCAGGGCGCGTATTGCACCTGTACGTGACGCTAGCTAGCTTGAAATACTCCTGGCCGCAAAAAAATTAAACGTTTCTTTTTTTTTGTTTTATGTGAAAAATATTTTTTTACTAGAAATTTTACTTTTACTTGGCTAGATCAGGTAAACAAGATGTATATACATCAATAATAAACCACACTTAGTTTCTATGCCTGTTTTTCTTAGTTTATTTTTTTCACTTTATTTACATTGTTTTTTCAGTTTTTCCCGTATGTGAAAAATTTGTATCTCTGTACTGAAAAAACAGTCGCCTGCGCCAAACACCAAAACGCAGGCGTCTGAGTTCTAGCCACTCCCATATTGCTCCACATTCTTGCACATGGTCCATAAGTTGACTCAAATCAACTATTCCATAAGTGTGGCGATAAATTTCTTCATCACACAAACTACGGCTAACACTTCGCAGAGTTAGAGCGAGATTTCCCCCCCTAACACTGAATACGATGATTTTTTTCATATTTAACACTGATTTGGTAAGTTTTTTCGATAGTGGCACCATTGCAACGAACTTTTCTATCACATGGCAATATCCCTATTTTCTAGCATTTATATTTTTTCTCCTATTTATTTTCTAAAAAATAATTCCAAAAATTATTGAAAACGGTAGAAATTAATAGGAAGATCACAAAAATAAAATGGAAATATCTACGAATACAAAAAAGTACGTAGAATTCAAATATGCAATACATTACAATGTTTTTGTGAAAACATATACCAAAAATTATTTTTATGTTTGAGTGCCCTATCCAAACAACGTACGTACTATGTCTGAGAAAAAAACATTTGGATTCTCGACACTTATGTCATGATATTATTTTCATTTTCAAGCTAATTTTTCCTAAACAATTATTAATTTATGCAGCAAAGTATTGTACACTATATAGCTCCATATACGCTCTAAGACCATATAATTTTTTAGGTAGTCTCGAAATTCAGATCCATTTCGTTTGACTTTTTTTAAAACGTTAGGACCCACTTTCAAAGCAACGAAAAAACGGACTAAAAAACTTAAGTCATATGTCTTTTAAAAACGTAGATAAGTCGTTAAACAGTTAAGTTGAAAAGGACAGCCTTTTATCACTTGGCAAAGTTAAATGGCAACAAAGTACTGTAGACCATATAGCTCCTTCCTGCGCAGTTACAGTGGCGTACCATCATGGTGGCCGCCGCCGCCGACGACCGTCGGTGTTGCGCGTTGCGACCACTCGGTAGACTCTACAGAAACAAATCTTGAGCAACATAGACACGGAAGACAAGTGGTGTGATATGTGCGCCTCACTGGTCTGTGTGCCACTGATTGGATTGGACTAGGCTTTGAGCTCCACGGACCACGCGTCCACGCTAGTAATAAGTAATCAGTAATCACCGATGAAGCAGATTAACAGAACAAAATACACGTTCGGTTAGATGCGACCACTCGGTAGACTCTACAGAAACAAATCTTGAGCAACATAGACACGGAAGACAAGTGGTGTGATATGTGCGCCTCACTGGTCTGTGCGCCACTGATTGGACTAGGCTTTGAGCTCCACGGATCACGCGTCCACGCTAGTAATAAGTAATCAGTAATCACCGGTGAAGTAATGAAACAGATTAACATAACAAAATTTCACCTCAACGAAAGAAAACTAGTGAGTGAATTCACTAATTGCTTGACAGATTAATTTCTACTCAATTGTGCGCCAAGTCTCATGCTTGGTTCTTACACAACAAAATTACTAAGACGTTAATTCCGCGCGCGCGCGCGCGAATGAATCACGAGTTCACTTTCCGGCAGTTGAGCCTGATCTCCCCGCTGGAGCCCGTCAAGGGGCTGACGTTCCCGAGCCTGATCATGGACGCGGCGAAGTCCGACGAGAAGGCGGCAGCGTTGGTGCTGTAGAGCCGCACCAGTGCGTCGACGGGCCCGTTGTTGAAGAGCTCCTGGTCGGAGTGCAGCAGCCCGGCGCCGGCGACGAGGTTCCGGTAGTAGCCGTTGTCGAACTCGGCGGGGGTGAGCGCGTCGAGCGGCGCGAAGGTGGCGTCGCCGCCGGAGGCCGGGCACGCCTGCCGCCGCGCCGCCGCGAAGCCGGGGCTCACGTTGTCGTCGCAGTAGACGCGCGCGCGGAAGGTAGCGCAGCGTGCCATACCCACAGTGTGCCCGCCCGACAGAGCGGCGAGGTCGCGCTGCGTGAGGCCCTTGGCGGCGAACGCCGCCACCAGCGCTGCGAGGTCGGCGTCCGGGCCCGGCAGGTCGGTCGCCGCGCCGGCCGGGTTCGGGGCCAGCGCGTCCCGCCGCCCCAGCGGCACCGCCCAGCTCGGCCCCCCGAGCTGCATCCAGAATGCTTATGCTTATTACAGTTAACGAATGCACTGGTAGGTACTCCTAGGAGTGGCGGTTTATGCTGACCAGGTTGACGCTGTCGCGGGCGGCGAGGGCGAGGATGTCGGCGCAGGAGACGGTGGCGGGGCAGGCGGCCTCGAGCTGCGCCTTGATGGTGTCGATGAGGTCGAAGCCGAAGGTGGAGCCGCCGGCGTTGGGGCCGGCGCCCTTCTCGCCCGGGGCCGCCGGCGTGTCGTCGAGCAGCAGCGACGCGTCGCAGCCCTGCACGCACGCATCAAGCGCAGTGATCAGAGACAGAGCGCGGGTGGCTGGTGGCGCGCGCTGAGATGCACGCACATTGACGAAGCAGTCGTGGAAGAAGAGGCGGAGGATGGCGGCGCCGGTGCGGGAGTTGTTCATGACGGCCTGCGACATGACTATCCGCACGACGCTCTGCGCGGTGGGGCAACTCGCCGAGTAGAACCCCGCCGAAAGCTGCGCGTCGGTGCCGCGCGCGGCCAGCACCGCGGCCACGCCCAGGAGGACGACGGCGGCGAGGGGTCTCCTCAGACCCACCATGGCCGCTCAATGCTGCAACCTCCCCCTCTCCCAAAATCAGCAGGAGCTAGCTACAATGTATCAATGTAGCAGAGTCGCAGAGACGAGCCGCCTCTCTGCCAAAATCAGCAAGAGCAGAGTCGCAGAGACGAGCAGCCTCTCTGCCAAAATCAGCAAGAGCTAGCCCAGTACAATGCAGCAGCAACCAATAGATCCATGGCCATCCTTCAGTTCAGTCTACTACGAGTCTACGAGTCCACTGCTATCTGCAACTGCAAGCCTGGCCATTTACACAGCACCGGTCAGCAGGTACAAGGCAATCCATGCGCATCTGTTTCTGCGACTCTGTTGGGTGGCGAGTCCCTTTCCAAGCGTTTTTAGAGCCATTCTGAAACACCACATCGTGCTGGAGTCTCGACGTGCGCATTTCGCCGGATTTTCGTCTCTCCTGCTGGTCTATCCATCCATGGAAAGGCAGACGGCCAACGGCGGCAAGGGGAGCGACGGAGTGTGTAGTGCGTAGGCTGCTGTGTTAGCTGCTCACGGGGCATTGCCCACCGGCCACCGCTGACCGCTCACTGCAGCACTCGCTGCAGCTACACTGTGTCGCCACGGTGGCCGCCTGCCGACCGTCGTTATAGGCGTACGGCGACCTCAAGTGGACTCCCGGAAAACAAACCGTGTGAGCAGCAGAGTAGCAACTCAGAACCAGGCCAGTAGGCCGTGATTGGCGTTAGATTCTAGCTGATCCATCAGTTGGTAAATCCTTTTCCTTCCATCAGCACCATCACATACGGAGGTGCGGCGCACGGACGCGCCCACCCACCGGTTGGTCGCCAAGGGCGTGTTTGGATCGATGCCGCTGCGCGCCACGCCGCACTTGCGGCCGCCACGCCTGCGCCGGCGCGCGTTTGGCTCGCGCCGCATCTGCGCCTCGCCTCGCCCAAGGCGTCGCCCAGTTCATTTTCGCTGGAGGCAGCCTCGGTTGCGGCGGCGATTTCAGCGCCAAGACTTGCGGCGTGGCAGCAGCAATGCACGGCTCAAGCAAACAGCCCTAACTCTTCTCCGCCGGCCAAGAAGACTGGCGCGTCTTGTGGCGGGCTCATGCGACCGCCTCGTGGTGTTCGGTGATGCAACAAGTGCCTGCAGCTCGCTAGCTGCTAGGGATCGGTGTACGTAAGGCTATCTTCAACAGGCTCTCCTAAAGCACCCTCTACTCTAAAATAAAGGACGAATTCTTTCCTTATGTGCTTCAACAGTATTCTCTATTCCGTTCCCTAAAATAGAGTTTTTCTTTCTATTCCCTTATATATAGAGTTATTTCTCCTTCTCCTATACAATTCTTCATATAGGGAACGCTGTTGGAGATAGGAGAAATATAGAGTAAGATTTTTTTTAAGGAAACCTGTATATGTGGCTATAGGGGATCAAATTTAGGGGTTTCTATTGGAGATAGCCTAAAACAGGATGGATGCTGGCAACTGTGATAAAAGATTACCGGGTTTCAGACGGTTTTGCGTAGTTTCACGTAGTTTTTATCATGTGGCTTTATAAAAATTTATATAGTTTTAGTTATGGACCCAACACACCACCATCGTCTGCACTTTGCTGTGGCCTCCATCTGTAGACACGCAATCAATCGCTCGGGAGGCATCGCTCCGGCCTCTATGCACAACCGCGCCACCAATTGGTTGCATCCTACATGCACATTGTTACACAACACACATCCACTCGACCGAGGCTTAGGAGTCATGACGAGTAGCCAAGGGTGTGATTGGGTGCGAGCTTAGCCCAGCCTGGCTCGCATGTGACTTGACCTAGAAAAGCTCCTTGTTTGGTTGCATGCCCGACTTGGCCAGGCTTGACTGATACAGTGTTTGGTTCTCCACCCCCATGTAAAACTCCTCCACCCTCTGCGTACATCCAATGATACCATAGCTAGCCTCCATGTGCCGATCCGGCACCACTCCACCTTCCTCATGTCTATCTGGCACAGCCACCCCCTCCTTCGCATCGATTTAGAGCCGCCGCCACCTCCCTTGCGTTGATCTGGCACTGCCGCGACATCTGTGACATCCTAATAAAAAATTATTAGGTGTCCCAATATTTTTCCAAATGAAATCAAGGTATTACTTTATAATTTACATCATATCTTAGATTAGGCACACATGGGCCGGATTAGCATGAAATTAGGGCCCATAACACCTTGTTTAGCACTTTTAGCCCATTCAAAGGAGTGCTAAGGACGATTTTTTTACTGTACTAGCATTAATTTAAATCGAAATTAAAAAATAATTGCCCGTTTAAAAAAATTAAAAAAATAGCATCCTGGCGCCCGTTGAACGGGCGCTATATATTAACCGCCCGACAGACGGGCGTTATTAAAGGCGTACAGTATGACAGAGCCGAACCAACGGGCGTTTAATAGCGCCAACGGTCGGAGTAAATAATCGCCCGATGGACGGGCGTTTTATCACTGTTCCAAAAAAACCGCCCGTTAGACGGGCGTTTTATCAACACATGAATGGATCGCTTGTTGAATGGGCGCTAAATGGCGCTACCCACATGTGGCATGTTGGATCGATTCTGATGATCATTTGTGCCACCACCAGCAGAGAAAAAGAGAGGAGAGGAGGAGGAGGAAGAGAGAAGAGGGAGAGGAGGAGGTAGAAGAGGAGAGGAGGAGGAGGAGGGAGAAGAGGAGAAGGAAAAAAAAGGTAATTTTAAAAACTCTGTTCTATTTTTATTTTGTAATGTTTAAAAACAAGGTAGGTTAGCAATATGGACATGATAAATTGAATATTCCGTTTAAAGCCTAGATATAGCGATTAGGTTTTGATAAAAATTAGGTGTATTTTCTGTAATTTTTATGTACATTTAATTTAGAGTTTTAAATTAGAATAATATTCCGATATGTTTTTTGTATGAATATGTAAATGAGTTTTAGGATTTAATGTTTTGTAATATATGCGGTAGTTTGTAGTCTATATTTAGGGTTATAACTAGGGTTGTAAGGGGCAAGACGTTGATTTAATGCGTATGTTTATTTTTGTACGCTTTACTGTTAGGGCTTAAAATTTAGAGAACATGTGTAGGTGCATCGTTATGGTAGTAGCAGACTCGATTTATATGAAGCATAATGCACGAGGTTTAAGCATAGTACAAGGGATTAAAAGCGATAAATCTTTAAGATGTATTTGTCGGTACAAAAATAATTAAAAATTTATTAGTAGTTCATTTCGTTTTTGTACAGGCTCAATGGAAGACAGAAAATATTTTAATGTCCATTACGGACAAGGGGATATCAATTTTGGACCAGACGGGGTAGACCTATCTATGTTCCGATTAGTGATGTTGGGGATATCTAGGCCCACGGAGAGAACGTTAGCAGGGCTTGAAAATTGGCTGTTAAGGACGTTTAAAATTAACTCCGAAGAATATGGTCTGGATATCAGCGCTGTTGCTAGCCGTACTACAGAAAGACCTTATTGGGAGTTGGTACCAATAAAGGCAACCCGAGGATAGAGGCGTTATGTCGAGATCGCCAGTGAACGAGGACAGCCACTAGCACTTCTTGTTCAGGCCAAATACAGGGAACAAAATGAAGAAGATTTGCATCAACCTGTCGAAGGAGCTAATGTGGTGCAAGAAAAGGTGCAGGAAGATGGTGACGACACTGAGCATGTGGTGCAGGAAGAGGTGGAGGAGCCGGAGGAGAGAGGGGATGGATCAAGTGAGCAACAAACAACCCAGGAACCCATAGGTGCGGCAAATGAGGGGGAGTATATTGAAGCTATAGTTGTGGAGATGGAGGCCGAGGATGCTGAGCACGAGCAAGTCCCTGAGGAAGATGTGTCAGACGATGAGAGTCCCGGTAGCTTTCAAAATGTTGTGCCGGTCGAGTGGAACTCATCAAACTTTGCAGAGCTATCTATCCGAGGAGACACTCAAACAGCCTGGGAATACCACCAGAACGAGGTGACACAAGGAGCGACATACCCCTCGAAGGAAGAATTGCTGACAGCCGTGAAGATTTGGGCATTGTCACTTATGAGAGAATTCAGGGTTGTCAGGTCTAGCCGAAGTGTGTACGATGTGGTGTGTGTTGTCCCCGGTTGCCCTTGGCGTGTGCATGCCTTTAAAGAAAAGTGGGTGGAATACTGGGTATGTTCAATAGTGAGAGAGCATAATTGTACGGTGACTGAGGTCAGACAGAAGCACAGAAATCTAACATCAATAATGGTGGCACATATAATGCAGGCTCAAATAGCAGAGAACGTGAACTACGAGTCTCGGTCTATCATTCGAGCCATGGAGAAACAATTTCAGTACACTATTCCGTATGCAACTGCTTGGAGGGCAAAGCAAAAAGCATTAGAGATGAGATTTGGAACATATGAAGCATCTTATGCGAATATGTCATCCCTGTTGGCGGCCATAGTTAGGAGAAATTTGGGTACATATTATGATTACAAAGAGGTGGAGGCAGAGGGCGATGATATTAAAAAGTTCGTTCTGCAGCGGGTTTTCTTTGCCTTGGGACAGTGCATCAGGGGATTTTAAAATTGTCCTCCAGTTCTATGTGTTGACGGAACATTCCTAACTGGCAAGTATAAGGGGCAAATCCTAACTGCAATCGCCGTTGACGGGAATAACCAGATTCTGCCGGTGGCATTTGCTTTTGTCGAGGGTGAGAATACGGAGAGCTGGTACTGGTTTTTAGAGAGGGTGAAGCATGCGGTTGTTGTTGGCAGACGAGACGTTTGTATAATTCATGACAGACATCTTGGATTGTTGGCGGCGATCGAAGAAATTAAGTTTGGCTCTGACTATCGAGCTGCTTAGTGGCCGGACATACATACCGGGTGGTGCATGAGACATATGGGTGCCAATTTCTTTAACCAGTTCACGAGTAAGCACTTAATGAATCTGTTCAAACGATTGTGTAAGCAAAATCAGAAGCGTAAGTTCAATCGGCTTTGGCAGACTTTGGATGAGCTGACGACGAAGCATACCAGGGAGACTGGGAACGTGAGGAACAGAAGAATTACAAACTTTTCAGAATGGATTGAAGACTGTCCGAAAGAGAAGTGGGCATTGCTTTATGATTCAGAAGGCCGTAGATACGGAATCATGACGACAAACTTGGCAGAGGTGGGATGTAGTGTTGATCGAGAACCATGCGGTTTGACGGCTCCGCGTTTACCGACGGCTGTTGGCGACGCCTCTGAGGACGTTGATGAGTTGTTTGCTGTGCAGATGGCTGTAGTGCACGGAGCCTGCTCTTCAAGCGATTTATCTTTGCGTAGAGGCTTGCGATGTAAAAATATGCGGCGCTCGGGTAAGACTCATCCATCCACATAGTCCATCCACAGGTAACATCTGGAATCTGTGAGTTTAATTGATATACTTAGTCTGCGCACGAGATCTATGATGGAAAATAAGGACGATACTTACGTTGTAATCTGGGCACCGGTAGAATCTACGACCAGTGAAGCCTTCATGGACGTAGTCGAACCACTGCACAACGGCAGGGTTACCACATTGGCATTTCGGCCATAGCCATATTGAAGCATAGCTTCGATCTCTCAGGAGGGCTGGACCATCTCTCCAGTCGTCGTAGTCCAACACACGCATGCTAGATGCAGGCGGACGAGCATGCTCTCCTGGACCAAATGACTCCCACCATGTATCAGGAATGAACGGGCGTGTGGAAGGACCCCAGCTTGCCATGGTGTATGTGAGATCCTGCGGTTCGAAACTTATGGAGGCACGATATTTATAAATGAAAAGGGTACCACACTGTCACGGTGAGAAGAGATCAATGTTAAGTATTTTTTAAGCAATAACTCATGTATACTGTTCGTGAAATTGACTAGTCACTGTCAACACTGTTAATCCCACCTCTTTCTCTCTCCGTCGGTGCAAACATATCCTTCCGCGTGTCCTATCTCTCTCCGTCGGTGGACACTGCAGCCGGAAGCGACGTGACAGCACGAGTAGCAACAGGATTCTACACAGTGCTTATACACAGTGTGAAAGCGAGGTGACAGCACAAAGAGGCAAAAACTGCTCACACAGTGTTTGTACACAGAGTTTATACACAATGTTTAAAAAGCAGCTTCTCGCCCACGCGCTGGTACGAATCCGATGTCAATTTCCTTTAAATAGAGCACCCGGTGCCCACGAATCTCGCACCGCACTAACACCCATAGCACATATCTAGTTTTTGAACACTCGTCACTTGCACAAGAACTGTATCTTCAATCGTTTCGGAGGTGGTCTCTTATTTCAATCCGTTTAATTGTGATAATATTTTTGATTTTATTCTGTTCAACCTGCTTATATGTGTGTTCTATGTGTTTCATCGTCCTCTTTATGTGTACTAGATGGATAACGTGCATACTACTACTGTTCATTTGTGCCACCTAGATGGTGGCTTTCATATGGCCCAGAGTTCAAGCACACGAACCTCTCAAGATTTGCCGATCGTATCGAGAGCTCACTACAACACAAATCCTACGATGCTTAGAGATCCAGAGTTCTATAGAGGATGGCGAAGTGCCTCCACGGGATCGACACGGTCGTGCAGATTTATGATCGTGTTGCGAGATGGTTTCACGGGCGTAGGTTTTACCGATGTCCCATGTTTGAGGTGCGATACCATCAAAATTAACCATATTAGGTTACAAAAGGTTATTCAAAATAAACTCAATTTTTGTAGGCACAGATTGTGGCTTTACAAAATGGATGGATGATCCATACCCCATGGTCTGCATCTACATACATAGACTATCTGCACGGAAGAATACAGCAGTTACAGCATCGAGTAAATGGTCTATTGAGTATGCAAGCGACAAAGTGGGAGCGAATGCGATTAGTTCTTAATCCACAATTTGAGGCGAACCCCCATGCACCAATTATAAATGCCTTTGTGGATGTCACTACCCGACAATCGAAGCGAATTTAGGCGCTAAGTTTAAATAAATTTCGGAGGGAGTACGGGCACATCGAAGATCCAGACTTCGTAGAAAACCTTTCATGCAGCACTCGGTGGTGTATTTGTCCATGTCATTTTTCAGATCAACTGTCTTAAACGGATGCGTACTTGTATTCCGATCGAAGTCAGAAAAAATAAAGTGTCATTTTACCTTCTCTTATCATTCTCGGTTGTCACCGTCAAATTTTATGGTTTTTCAGAACCGATGCTTAAATATTAAAATAAATTGATTAACGTGATACAAATCATGGCACGTTTGATGCATAAAACAATTTATCATATTAGCGCATCATAACTAAACCTACATGCCTTAGGAGATTTTAAAATATATTTGTTCTACACGATAATCACTCTACTGGGTACAGCGGGGGTATTTTCCCTTCGCAAACGCGCTAGGTCCTGCTTCCCTAGCTCTCGCAGCCCTCTCACGCTTTCTGGCACGGTCGACCTCCCGTTCATTCAACTGCCGCTGCCGCTTGCGCTTACATGTTGAGCTTGAAACTCCTCTCTCGCAACCTTGTTTCTTTCTTCACTGAGTGCGTCTTGCCACCGTTCCTCGGCCATAGTACGGCGCCTCGCCGCCTCCCTTTGCATTTCCCGCTCCTGCTCGGGACTTTGCTCCACGTCCAAATATTGGATAAACTCGCATAATGGAGGCTAATAAAATTGAAGTTAGCTTTTGCATCTATATGTTTTTTTTATCAAACATAGGAGTAAGAAGTCACTTACAGGGTACTTTGCCCTCCTCTCCATCTCGGGTGTTCGCTCGTACGCATAGTTCACGCACTTCCAATAACGTCTCCCGTAAGTGTAACCCTATGTCTTCAGACTTTCTTAAAATGCAAAGATCGCCGCAGAGACACATGGGCACGAACATCTCTTGGGATGATTGATGAACAGACTCCTTGGTGGCGATGGGAACTCCATGTCACTCTACTCGTGGACAGAGGTTGTTTATGAACTGAAGTGCTTCCCACTCTGCTCGTCTGAATAATTTGCCTGCTGCTCCCCTTTTATAGCCGAGCGTCCGTCAATTAAATTATCAACAAAACCTAATTAGCTTCCCTAATTAGCAATTTTTGGTTGCATGCACGTATTAGAGCTTTATGGTCAGGAATCCGATGGCACTCGCACGAATTATTATTGTCGAACTGGCGATGCGGGAGCATGTGAATTGACGGCGGCCGGGCAGCACGAATTGATGGCAGCGCGAATCCGATGTAAAAACACTGCAGATCGTGAGAGAATCCGATGTTGTGAGGAGGCCTCCCTAATACATAAAGCGCCGGTTGGATGGGCGCTTTATATAAAACGCCCACCTGAACGGCGCTATTTAAAACCGCCCCATGGGACAGGCGTTTTATAATCGATCGCTTTGTCGATGGGCGCCAGGATGCTATTTTTTTTAATTTTTTTAAACGGGCAATTATTTTTTTAATTTCGATTTAAATTAATGCTACTACAGTATAAAATTCTACTAAGGACCCCTTGCGCCCCACACCCTATATACACTCCCACTCACTGTTCACAACCGCCCCAACCCTCCCTCTCCCCAAAACCCTAATCTACGGCTCAAGACTCCTAGTGGAAAAGTCTGGTGGGTGGAGTAGGCTGAAAAAGTCTTGTACCGTTTCTCCTAGTGGATGAGACGGGGCTTATGAGGAATGTTGTACACACTCTGCAGAGTAAAACTATCATGATAGTCGTGTCCACGGTTATGGATGAGTTTGGAAGGTTTGCACATGTAAATCCACCTTTTTCAATGATAAACTTAACTAGATTAGGCTGGGATTGGCCTGGTGCGGGATGCACCTTCTTTTGGATATCGAGAGTCTTTATTGATGACCATGCATTCACCAAATTAAAACTTGAACAACTAAAATATGACTAGAAGTAGGATTTAGATAAAATAATCTAATTCCCTCCTTGACACTGCACTCATATTTAAGGATTGTTTGCTGGGTAGCCGCGTACTCATTAAATTACTCGCGGACATTTTTATTCAGATTTCGGTCAGGACCAGGAAAGCCCTGATGAGGGAGCACGAGGCTAGTTAAGGTGTACGGGTCGGCACCCTGTATCTCATCGTGGTTATTTAATTTGAATACCCTGATGTTTTGCTGATTATTATTTAATTCCGCATGGATTATCCAACTGGTATGCCAGTTTCTTCTGTAATAAAATGCTACTGTTTACTCGTATTTCACTTTAATTCAAGGTTCCAGAAATCGGTAATCGGTACTAGATCGGTGAGGTACCTAGTAATGATTAATCGGATTAATCGGGATTAATCGATGGGCATTAATCGGAAAAATATACACAAACATTACATGATAATATACATCATTCTCACTTCTCAATTCTTAGTTTCTCACAGAAAATACGGATGTTCATATTAAATAGTTAAGTACTTAAATAGACACTAAAGAAACACCGCAATATCTAAATTCGGGCTGATTCAGCATCAATTCAACAATATTGGCTGTAAACATGAACAGAAAATCTGGCTAGCTGAAACTTCAGCAAAGACCAGCAGTTTAGATCTCGTAGCTTAATAGGCAATACCAATTTGGACAACCTACTCGGAGACACCACTCCTTACAAGACAGTACTTGACCATGATTCATGAACAAAGAAAGGCAATGGAGAAGGGGATGCGGTGGTGGAGAGAAGGGGATGCGGCGACAATGAGAAGGGGATGCGGTGGTGGAGAAGGCGTGGCGGCGACGGTTGGAGAAGGCGTGGCGGCGGCGGCAGTACATGCGGCTAGAGAAGGAGACTGGGAGAGGGAGACATACCCAGACGGAGGCGGTGGCGGCGGCGGCGGCGACGTCCCACCGGCGGCGGCGGCGGGATCCAGAGGAGGCGCCCCTTCCTCTAAACCTTAGAGTCGAGCAGGCCGGTGGAGTCGCTGGGCTGGGAGCGCGGGTGGCTGGTGTTTTTGGTGGGCCTGGCCACATTAAGCGGGCCGACTAATCGGTCAAGTCCGATTTTTCAGCGATTAGTCGGCCCAACCGATTTTCCATTCGATCTGGGCCAAATCGAAGCGGTGGGCTGATGCCTAGCTAGTAATCGGCGATTAATCGGCGATTTTTACCGATTTTTGGAACACTGCTTTAATTAAATACACTGCAATGATTCCACCGTATTGTCCATCACGAGATACTAAACTGGGATTAGTATCGCCTCGTGGTGCTGGATTACCATTACAAGTATTGGGGTCACGACAAAGTTGGTATCAGAGCGGTGTTGACCTTAGGACGTCTTAGCTAGTGAAACTGTAGGAACCTTGAACCATTTCAAAATTAGTTTAAAAACTTTCTTTATCTGTTTTAATGTATTTATTCTCTCACCATTGTTCTAACCGACGTTCCCCTTCTTTGTTCTAGATGGCCTCACTAAAGAACACCACTGCCACTGATGAGGCAGGACTGGTTACCACCCTCAACGACCTGCTAGGATTTCTCGAGTACCCCACATCCGTACCAACCTACGAGTGTGAGTTCGAGATAATGAGGCAATGCCCTCATTGGAAGATCAAGCTGGCTATCCCACCCAAGCGCCCCGAGCAGGAGGGGGCATCTTTGGAGTTTATGAGCTTTAACGAGGATGAGGTGATTGGTCAGCAGGAGGCCGCCAGGCTCGCGATTCTGCATATCGCGGAGACCAACCGGGCTCGGTTGGTGGAAACGCCTTTTCGCTATCTTCCTACCCGGCGCGTCAACGCTCCAGCTGATGAGCTCAGCGATGTGGCTTCCACCCAAGGCGAGTCGCCGGTGTTGACCACCACGGTGTAGCTCCTGAGGGCGCTGGATCGTCTCGACATCTGCAAGGATGCGGATGCCGAGAACTACAAGGGCTTGGTGGGAGACTTGCGTGAGGATGAGAAGAACAGGAAGGACGAAGTTAGACATCGTGACATCCTTCTCCGCAAGAAGGAATGGCAGATTTGTCATAGGGAGGCGGAGTTGGAGTTGACTGCTCTAGAGATGAACGAGAAGGACGAAGCATTGGACAATGAAAGGGAAAGGGCTACCAACTTGAGAAAAAATGCTTGAGGATAAGCTAAAGCAGTACTGCGACAAGGATAAGCAGTTGGAGGAGGAGTATGACACCATCCTCAACTGCCGTGATGAAATCGATGTTGAAGAGAGCGAGCTACGCAAGAAGAAGTCCAAGTTCGCAAAGGACATGAGGAAGATCAAGGAGGAAAATGACCGTCGCAGCACCGAGATTAACGGTCATATCCTTGAGTATAATGAAGCCGACAAAAGACTACAGACTGACAGGACGAGCTTGCTTCAACAGAAGCAAAGACTTTGAGGAGGAGAAGCTTCAGTTTGAGGATGCTAAACGCCAGTTCGCGGAGGAGAAGACCCAATGGGAGGAAGAGGTCAAGGCCGCCGAACAACAGATGGGCCCCGTACGTACCCGCAGCAAGGCTAAGGCCTAGATTATCGATGTGTTCGTTTGATCTTTTGTCCATGGTTGGAACGATGATACCTTGTTATTTACTGCTTTTGGTTGTACTTTAAAACAATGGTTGAGGTTGACGACATCGATAACCTAGGCTTTAGCCTTGCTACGGGTGCGGAGACCCATCTGTTGCTCGGCGGCCTTGATCTCTTTCTCCCATTGGCTCTTCTCCTCTGCAAACTGGCGCTTAGCGTCCTCCAATTGACGCTTCTCCTCCTCAAAGTCTTGCTTCTGCTGAGCAGGCTCGTCCTGTCGCTCTGCAATACCTTGTTGGCTTCATTGTACTCAATGATATGACCGTTTATCTCTCGGTGGTGCGGCGGTCATTTTCTTTCTTAATTTTCTTCATGTGCTTGGCGAACTTTGACTTTCTTGTGTAGCTCGCTCTCCTCGACATCACTCCAATTGAGGATGATGTCATACTCTTCCTCCTACTACCTATCCTTGTCCCGGTACTTTTTGACCTTATCCTCCAGCATTTTTCTCAACTTGGTCGCCCTCTCCCTCTCATGGTCTATTGCTTCGTCCTTCTTGTTCATCTCAAGGACGGTCAGCTCCAACTCCGCCTCCCTATGGCGAATCCGCCATTCCTTCTCGTGGAGAAGGATGTCGCAATGTCTATCCTCATCTTTCTTGTTCTTCTCGTCCTACCGCAAGTCCCTCAACAGGCCCTTGTAGTTCTCGACATTTGCATCCTTGCAGATGTAAAGGCGATCCAGCTCCCTTAAGTAGAGTACTGCAGTGGTCAATACCGACGACTCCTCTCCCTAGGTAGAAGCTACGTCGCTGGGCTCGTCAGCTGGAGCGTTGACGCGCCGGGTAGAAAGGTAGCGATAAGGCATGTCCATCAACCGAGTCCGGTTGATCTCCGCAATGTGCAGGATCACGGCCTTTTGCCGACCAATCACATCATCCTAGAGGCCGTCCAATCACATCATCCTCATTGTAGCTCATAAACTCCAAGGATGCCCCCTCCTCGGGGCGCTTGGGCGGAATGGTCAACTTGATCTTCCACTGAGGGCATTGCCTTAGTATCTCAAACTCACACTCATAGGTGGGTACGGGTGTAGGGTAATTCAGAAACCCTAGCAAATCGTTATGGGCATCAACCATTCCTCCCTCATCAGTAGTGGTGGTGTTCTTCATCGAGGCCATCTAAAACAAAGAAGGGGAACATCGGTTATAACAATGGTGAGAGAATCAATGCATTAAAACAGATAAAGAAAGTTTTTAAACTAATTTCGAAATGGCTCAAGATTTCTAAAATTTCACTAGTTAAGACGTACTAAGGTCAACACTGCTCTGATACCAACTTTGTCATGACCCTAAAACTTTTAATGGGAATCCCGCACCACGAGGCGATACTAATCCTAGTTTAGTATCTCGTGGTGGACAACGCGGTGAAATCATCACAGTGCATTTAATTAGAGTGAAATACAAGTAAACAGTAGCATTTATTACAAAGGAACTGGCATACTAGTTGAATAGTCCATGAGGAATTAAACATTAAGCAGAAAGAACATCAGAGTATTCAAAATTAAACTGTGATGAAATCCAGGGTGTCGACCCGAACACCTTAACTAGCATTGCACCTCCTAGTCAGGGCCTTCCTGATCCTGATCGAGATCTGTATAAATATATCCGCGATAGATTTAATGAGTACGCGGCTACCCAGCAAACGATCCTTATATATGAGTGCAGGGTCAAGGATGGGGATTAGGTTATTTTACCCAAAACCTATTTCAAGTCGCATTTTAGTTGTCCCAATTTTAATTAAATGAATGCATGATCATTAGTATTAACTCACAATTTTCAACAGAAGGTGCATCTCGCACCAGGCCAATCCTAGCCTATTCTAGTCAAGTTTATTATTGAAAAATGTGAACCTACGAGTGCAAACCTTCCAAACCGTCCATGACCGTGGACACGCCTATCATAATAGTTTTAACTCTGCAAAGTGTATACCAATTTCCCCACAAGCCCCGTCTCATCCACTATGAGAAACGGTACAAGACTTTTCTAGCCTACTACGCCCACCACTTCGCCTGCCCTTTCTTTTGGTTTCCCCGACCCCGTCGGTGCCCGCCGTGGTAAGGCGTCTACTACTTCTAGACACCACCCGAGGGCATTCCCCAATTAAGCTATTCGGTCTCAGGGACGCATCTACCCCTCAGAGGAGATTGCAAGCCTCCCCCTAGGGCAACAGTGACGAAACGTAACCGGATAGCCTATGAGCAAGTGGTTAGTGGGCTTCGTAGTGTACTAAGCCAGGGCCGAAGGCACAAGTGGCTGTACGATAAGGTTCGGTCTAGTAGTACACAAGCTTGGTTCCTTATTAGAGGAGGCCGTCTCATCCCCTCCATAATTCCGGAAACATCTCTGCCGGGTCTCCCCTAAATCATCTACACTAGTTTTAGTTGTTTAGGTTTCATCCACAAATACCATCATGAGGCACCTCCCCACAAATACAGTTTATAGTGAATCCCGATACAAACCTACACACTAGTCAAGGATAGGCTAACAAAATAACAATGGTTTCGCGAAAACGGCTATGGCACATTAATAGATCATTAACATGTCTAGGTGCACACACCTATTTTACATGCATGCAGATAGTTCGAAAAGTAGGCAACAATGAATTATATTGTAAAATTAGGAGAGAATATGTAATTATGCTTGCCTTCGAAGAATTCCGCGCTTTGCGGGTCCCACACCGGCTCTGGACAGCGCTCGGTACAACAGTCGCACCCACCGTCTAAACGAAAATCAACAAATAATACAACAGCAAAATCAGTACAGAGAAAATAATTATTAAATATATAGAAAAATTATAGGATTAAAATGTAATTTTTAGGCTTCAAAATCATCTAATTTGGAGTTGCGGAGCTTCCTAAATAATTCGGGAAAGTTTTGTGCTAAATAGGAAATTTTAGGAAAAAGAAAACCTATTTAACCCTAAATTGGGCCGAACCGACGGAACCGACCCATCTCTCCAGCGCGCGCACGGCCCAGCTCGGCTACGGGTGACGTGGCATGACAGTGGCTTGACACGTGTCACACCACGTGGCTCCTGGCTGACGTAGCACTGGCGGGCCCACAGGTCAGTGACCGTGGCATGATTACCGTGCGTGCGCGAGGCAAGTGGCGCCACGAGTCGCGCTCGGGGCGACGTGCGGACTACTACGGCTGACGCGCAGGGCCCACAGCTTGGCCGGACCCGCGTGTCAGTGGCTATGGCTAGATCTGGCGCGAGGCGAAAACGGGGCGATGCTGGCGCAGCGGTAGGCCCCACGGGGACACGTGTCGCGAAGCGACTGGGCGGCGGTGACGGCGCGGACGGAGGCACCTACAGCGGCGGGTCCCATGGGCCACGTTTCGCAATCAGATTGGGCAGGGGTGGCGGCGCTGTCGGAAACCGACGCGGCATGTGCTTTTTTTTCTCTCTTGCATGCATGTCTCCCGGCTCTTTGTAAGTGCAAGTTAGCCCTGGTGTTTTCATAATTAATGACAAGCAATTGATGGAAAGCCTCTAATATGATCTTTACCATGAGACTAATGTGTTTATTGTTAAGAATGTCCTAGTCTCATCTTATCTAGGTATGGATAAGCTATTCATCCATTACAAGCTATGCCTTCTAGCATATTCTGGCCATTAGAATCTGAATTTGACTAAATTTATTCACTGGAAGAAATAACAAGCTGAAAAAGAAAAAACACTGAATGTGATAAATGCATAAAGCACATTGAAAGCACAAAAATATACAACTCTGACAACTCCAAATCCAATGTTCATTTCTTCCATTGGTCATTACAAATACATTTTTGTAAGCTAGGGATTCTGAAACTGAAAAACAAAAGCTCACTACAAGTAAAATTACTACATGATCATTAAAAGAAGAATGAATGTAAAATAGGATAAAAATCAAGTAGTCAAGACAGAGATGATATCCATAAACACATCAGCTTACCACAGCCCCAATGCAAATATTTGCATCAAATATTCCAGATTTCCCAAGTTTCTGTGCGGCAACAGGAATTTCAAAAGTGCCAGGAACACTAACAACCTATAGAATAGTTTTGCTTAGCGTGAAAATGTACACAAAAGTCTAGTGTACTTTTTTTAGAAAAACACACCAACAGTGCAGACCAGAAATACGGTTCTTTGAAATCATGGTGAACATGGTGTATCAACGTATAATTGGTGCAGACTAATTTGTATTTGAGAATTGTACAAGGGTTATATACAGAAAGCATTCATGTTAAAATGCATATCACTCCACATAATCATTTTGTTGGTAATTAGTTATTATTAGACTAGATTATTAGTGGCCCTCTAATATTACACATGCTACATGCCACAAATTCATCATCATCAAAACTGAAAAGTGATATGTTGATACCGTAAACAAAAAAACCACAGAACCAGCTAGCTAGCTACAAGTCAATATAGCTAACAGTTTGGCATATATAGTCAAACAAAGAACAAGGATAAAATAATTAGCTGGTTCACAAAACATATTTAACAGAATCGAGTAGATAGGCTAGCCAACAAGAATGGTTTGGATGGCAATTGGCCATGGGCAGTACTAATTTTAAAAACGTTTCACTTTTTACCCCCGTAGTAGGAAGGAAACAAACTAAAAAAAAAATCTTCATTCTAAGCTCACATTGGTTTTTGTAGAGGTTATAAGAAATGAGGATCGTGGCGTTTGGAGCGAATGACCATGGCTAGTCCTTTTCATTTGATCTTGTGCTGTCCCTAGTCTCTGTTAACCTTTTCTTCTTTTTCGCTTTCTGTTTTAATTTCTTTGTGCATGACCTTTTTTTTGTATTTTTCCCCTCTTGATTAATAAATGTGACAGAGCCCCTCTCATTCGTTAAAAAAAGGTTCATGGTGACATGTTAAATATGTTTGCATTTTAAATATAATAGTTCCCTAGAGCAGAAAAACAAGATGAACAAAGATGCATACAGTTATACTATCTTCTTTGATGGAATATCGCTCATATGTCTCTAGAGCACCCTGCAATAGCAAGTTAGTGACAACCTCATTGAACCGAGCCACAACCTGCAACCTGCAGGTTAACAAGTAAACATAGAGTTGGACATTTGTGAGGTAAATGGAGTGTTAAGAAACAAGAAATCAAATAAAAATCTCATGAATTCTATGCTCCATTGGTTCTAGCATACTAGTAAGCATCGCTTCTTGATTATGCAAAATACCACAGGAAGCAAATAGAGAAGTGTAAGGAAGAAGAACACTCCCCAGTCACCACACCGAACCTGAGGCCCTCGGTGTTAGTCAGCGACACCATCAACGACCTGTTCGGCTGTTCCGGCCTCGTCCGCCGCGCCGCTAGTACCCACTGTACCCCTTCTGCTAATTGCGTCGCCATGCTAGCCGGAAGCAGCATCGGAGGAGATATGGATTAGGCGACCCGGGGAAGACGACTCTTGATTAGGGGCGGCAAGACGAGAGAAATTCAGGGCAGGGGCTCGGCTGGGGTCGAACTGGACTCCGTTTGTGCTCGAACGAGAGGTTGACGCCGGGAGGGAGAAGAAGGGGTGGCGCAGGGAGGCTGCCGGCGCCGGCAGAGGCGGCCGACGCGTACGGCGCGTACGGCGCCCCTAGACATCGACGACGCGGGCGATCGGGTCAATGGTGGCGGCGCACTGTTGTTGAGGACGCTCAGAGGCTAGGGACCGGCCAACGGTTCGGCCCGGTTCCTTTTGGCCCAGTTACTACTTACTATACGACACGGACTGGATCTGAGCAAGGCCCTGTTCGTATTGAGGAGTACATGAACCTGGACTAATCTCAATGCAAGGATTTCGTTTTTAATTCTGCTCCTTGATGATCTCGGTGTCCGTCTTGGCAACGAGCTCCCACGCGCTAGCTCCGCACATGCCGCTCCTGATCCTACAGCGTCGATCGCTGTGTGCGCGAGGCACGCGCGCACTGCCGGTCTTGTTTAGGCGCTCCATGAGCTCGCGGTTGGCCTCGCCGGCGTCCTACTCAGCACCGGCCGGCGCCGCCGCCGTGCGGCGCCATCACCCGGAGGCACACGATCGAGCGCGAACCGCCTCAGCACCACCACCTCGAACCGCTCGTCGGCGCAGAGACAAGCTCCTCCAACGTCTTGGCTATGGAGACGCCACCACGGATGTGTTGTTTGCTTGTTGCAGGGCGCACCATAGGTGCGCTATCATCCAGAGCTTGAGACCGCAGAAGCGTTGCCCGACGCTGACCTACATGCCCTTTGAGGTGGATGACATCGCTGGGATCGCGGGCGTTGTTAGTGAGGTATACTGAAAAGAAATTAAATTTTTACTTCAAACTTTCTATAAAACTAAATTGTTTTCAATTTACCAAACTAATTCTTCTCCCTTGCATTTTGGGCAGGAAATAATGGCCGGAATGTTTGTTTTTAGAGGCTTGCTACGGTGTTAGCGAGGTACCTCGGAGGAAAGAAACATGAATCGTTGATCGTAGAGGGGCATACATAGATGTACAAAATTCTAAAACCAACAAGGAGTTGCACAGGTTCATGTGTAGCTCCAGCGCGTCGCCGGTGATAGGACAACCACCGAAACGCCATCAATCATGCCTTCTCCACCGACTTCGCCACCACGCCGCAAACGAAGAAGTAGGCGTGGTGGCGATGGCGAATGACGGCAAGCTAGATCAAGGACGGCATGAGCCCGGCAGCGAGGACGGCGGCATGGCCGGCCTGCACACGGGCAGACGCACCGGCCACCGGTGGAGTGGTGGTGGGCGTCGTCATCCCAGGGGTGCCCTCGATGGTGGCGTCGACGACGACAGCGAACTTCTCATCAATTTGATGCGAAATAGCCTGATCACCCTCTATACTTATGTACCTTCACCGATACTTAAGTATATTTGCCTCTATATCTTTCATCGTGTACCATCTGATTTGAAGAAATGAATGGTCCATATCATCCGCACATACATTAGAAGTTTCCTTGTTTTTAATCCTAGGGTTATTTTGGTCCTGACAACTGCTTGTGGCAGCTCAATATAACAAAATGGTACATGATAGAACAATTCACTCTTTGATGATATTTTATGAAAAAAGATGTCTTTTAGTAGTATTTCGAAACCTACGTACGTTCTTTCGATGGTGCATAAGCAATTTTGCAATTATCATCCTTATGAATTTAGTATAGGAAAAAAAGACAACACGGACTCACAACAAAACAAATAATATTTACATATATTTTTTAAATAAGATGAATGGTCAAATAGAATATTCAAAAGTCAACTGTGAACTACAATTTAGAACAAAGGGAGCATAACGCAACAGACATGTGCTCCATAATTTCGTGTTGTATAGCGAGAACGAATGCCAACAATTTAAAGTTGAGCGTCACTTGACACGAACTAGCTAGCTAGTGCGGCAATTATACGAACATGTACAGGTGATAGCCACGCAATGTGAGGAGCAGCGACTAGCGATGCATTCCTTGACCTCTCACGCCAATGCATGCACCGGACGGCCCACCTGTCCGGCCCCGCGTCCGGCCCGTCGCGTGCTACAGCAACTTACATAGCTTCCTGCACCGTTTAGTGCTCATATGTACCGCCTCCATTTTTTTTAAATTTATTCCTGTTAATTTTTAGATATGTTTTTTAATCATTTGTCTTATTCAAAAAACTATTTAAATATTATTTATTTTGTTATACTTTGTTTTATCAGTCAAAATATTTTAAACATGATTTAAGGCGAATGATCAAAGGGTATGACTAAAAGTCAACAGCGATAAATAAAACGGAATGGAGAAAGTAGCACCGTACTATCTGACTGAGACCATTGCACTCCCTAGACACAATCTTTATAGCACCATTCACCATATTTTTTTTAAAAAAAATTTACGTTTATTTAAACTAAATTCTCCGAATGATCCCTTCCTCCGGTAGGTCCTCTAAGAGCATCTCAAATAGTTATAGCTAACTATTGGCTATAATGGTTATGTGGCACATCCGTCTCAGCTAAAAGCTAGTATCCTCCAACAGTCTGGCTATAGCATATGCGACATGGGACCCATCAGGGGCAGATCCAGCACCCAGGCAGGCCAGGCAGCTGCCTGGGCTGGTCTGGCCTATTTCCAAGGCCTAGCCTGCTAAATCCAAGACCCAAAGGCCTAAAAATAACGAGGGCTTGAAGGATTGCCTAGGCTGCTTAGATGGACTAGATCCGCCACTAGGACCCATAGGATATTAATTTCTTTCTACCCCCATATCCTCCCCCTCAGCTAAAAGTTAGTATCCTCCAACAGTCTGGCTATAGCATATGCGACATGGGACCCATCAGGCAGATCCAAAGACCAGCAGCAGCAGTAGTTGCTGGTGGTCTGCCTATTTCCAAGGCCTAGCCTGCTAAATCCAAGGCCCAAAGGCCCAAAAATAACGAGGGCTTGAAGGACTGCCTAGGCTGCTTAGATGGACTAGATCTGCCACTGGGACCCATAGGATATTAATTTTTTTCTACCCCCGTATCCTCCCCCTCATCATCTTCCCCGCCGGCCTCACCTCCACCCCGATGCCTCCTCCCCATCCTCTTTCCCGCTGCGGCCTCCTTCCCTCCCAAGGCTATGGCGCCTCCTCCACTCCACCTGCGTGAACAGCTGCTGGCCTCCTCCACCCTCCAGTTGGCGAAGCGAGGCGATCATGACAAGACACGCCGGATCGGCGATGGTGGCAACGACGGCGCAGCGTGGGCTCAGATCCGGCTGTGGCAGCGACTCCGGCACAGGACTCCAACTGTGGTGCGGTGGAAAGAGAGAGAGAGAGAGAGAGAGAGAGAGAGAGGGGTGGAGCAGTGCATCGGGTGGGTTGCTAGCGCCCGGCGCTTGGTGAAGCGTCGGCGCTAGCTCTGGACGCTCCCTCTCTCCCACTTAAGCAAGAAATCCTACATGGTTGGTTTATATTCAGCTGAGTCAGCCCATCAGAGATGCTCTAACTCTTAAAAAATTTTAAATAAACAGTGTTATGCAGACGCTCCTAACGATGCACCTGCATATGGATTAGATCGTAAAGTTAGTTAAAAGTGTCCATGCGGTTACTTGTAGGCCTTGTACATTTCAGCTTAACTTAGCGTAGCGTAGCGTTTCAACAAAATTTGAAAGTATTTAAAGAGAGGTATAAATATTATAAAAAAATAATTTAAAAATATTTTTAGAATCTTTAAAAGGAGTACTAAAAACCCGAGAAAAATCATTACAAATTACTGCCAAATAAATTTATATAAAAAGATAAATTTTACAGAAACGCTACGCTACGCTACACTAAGCTGAAATGTACAGGACCGTAGTTGTGGGAGAGCAGCTCTCGTTCCAACGATTTTTGTTTTGTCGGGACGTCCGGTGCCATGGACACGAGCGCCCGGCCACGGTCGAGACAGGCCACATGAACACACAGCGCGCTTTATTACCATCATTCAGGACGTCCTTCTTTGCAAAACAATGATCCATCGAGCCATGTAGATACAAAAAAAAAACTTAACAATCTAGAATTATCACCATGAGTGACTATATGAATATGCTATGATACAAGAAAGAATGCGACCAAATCAACAGCAAGCAGCTCAAAAGGCAGTGTGTGATGCGTCACGGCGTGGCGGGGCCCACTTGACAGCGCCCCTCCACCTAATTATGTCCTTGGCTTCCCTCGCACTCCACCCAATTCCTCCTCCTAGCTGGCAGCCCGGCAGTGCATGTCGAGCAATCACAACCGTCTATTACTATGTACTCAATCAATCAGCACGAATCTCAAAGAATTGCTGCTAAAGTCGAGTCCATCTCCCTCCCGTCTCCGTCTTCTTAGTTGGGCTTCCTGCAGTTGGAGCGGATCTCGCCGGAGGCGCCGGTGAGCGGGCTGAGGTTTCCCATCTTGGCCATGGCGGCGACGAAGTCGCGGGAGAAGGCGGCGCCGTTGGCGGCGTACTGCTGGGCGATGGAGTCGACGGGGCCGCCGCTGAAGAGCTCCTGGTCGGAGTGGAGGAGGCCGAAGCGGCCCATGAGGTTGCGGAAGTAGCCATTGTCGAAGCGGACGGAGCTGAGCGCGTCGAGCGGCGCCAGGTTGCCGTCGCTCCCCTGCGCCGGGCACACCTGCCGCCGCCGCGTCGCGAACCCGGCGCTGATGTTGCTGTCGTTGTAGATGCGCGGGCGGAAGCTGGCGCAGCGCGCCGCCCCCACCGTGTGCGCGCCCGACAGCGCCACCATGTCGCGCGCGTCCAGCCCCTTGGCGGCGAACGCAGACACCAGCGCCGCCGCGCTCAATTGCGGCGACGGCAGGTTGCTGTTCGCCGCCGCCTGGCTCGCCGTCCTCGCGTCCCGCCGCCCCAACGCGACCGCCCACGTCGGCCCGCCCAGCTGCCACCACGCCATCCATCAAAGCTAGGTTAGAGCGTACCCAACGGCGCCTCTAAAATAATGTTGCGATTAATCTTAGCATGTATATATATGTACACCATTTAGCTAGCACTCTCTCTGTCAGCATCTAAAGAGTCTACATTTTATGTCTAATCTCTATAATAAGTATGTTTGGAGTGATTAATTAAGTTGAATGACTAAGTTTTTTGAGCTGAAGTTAGTTATATACTTATATATGTGAGACTGAATAAATAAGTTTAAATCATTTAATAGTGTTTTGAGATATTAAAATTTAGAGATCGAAATTTGTTGGGCATGCTCTTGGTTAGCTGCAATGCGTGCATGTGCAGGCATGGTTTTGTCGCGCGTGCAGAGACTTTTTCTTTGCATGGGGGCAGCTACTTCGTAGTACGGGTGTCGGCTGGTGTACGGTAAAAGCTTTAGATTTTCACCGGGGGGGCACTTACTTGCATGCATTATGGTGAATAGTTGAGTTAATTACCAGGTTGACGCCGTCGCGGGCGGCGACGGCGAGGATGTCGGCGCAGGAGACGACGCCTCGGCAGGAGCTCTCGACCTGCGCCTTGATGGAGTCGATGACCTCGAAGCCGCGCAGCGAGTTCTGGTTCGGCGCCGCGTTCTTCTCCCCCGTCAGCGTCGACGAGTCGTCCAGGAGCACCGACGCGTCGCAGCCCTGCCAGCCATGGAGATGGAGGGACCCCATGAGTTCTCAGCCGCAAAACGCCAATGCAACTAGAACCTATGAGCCTCGCCGTCGCCAACTCGCCATCGCCGGCGAGAAGGCGACGCAGGGGGAGCTAGCTAGGGGCGGCGTACGTTGACGAAGCAGTCGTGGAAGAAGAGGCGGAGGATGGAGGCGCCCATCCGCGGCTCGCGCTGCACGGCGGACGCCATCCCCGACCGCACGATGGACTGCAGGCTCGGGCAGCTGCCGTCGTAGAACGTCGGCGAGAGCTGCGCCACGGCGCCGGCGGCCAGCAGGGCCGCCACCACCACCGCTCTCGCCAGCAACGCCGCCGCGGCCGCCATTGCTAGCGCCTCGCGAGCTCTCTCTGTCCACTCCTTTGACTCGCACTAGACCAGCAGTGGCAGTGGCACCGGCTCGGAGCTTCGAGCCGTTCACTCAACTGCCCGTGAGCTATATAGCTAGCGTACGTCCACTCCAGCTAGCGGCGGTTGTTGCAGGGAGACCCGAGGAACGAATTAAACAGCCGAGCATGATCACGGGGTTTGCATGTAAACCAGCAAGTTGTGATTAACCTGCAACTGCAAGTAGTGGTAAACTAACTTGCGAACTATACATGCCCGGATCCGGAATTCCGGATTGGATCGTCCCAGATTTAATTACTCGAGCCATTGCAAGGGAGCTAAGCTATATAATCAACTAGCTACAGATCGAGCTATCTGTCTTGGCTTTTGATGTACTCTCCTCTTATGGGCGCGTAAGTTAGGAGACGGACACGGACGCGGTCCCAGTACGAGATGCCACCACCATTACTACAACGAGTTGCATGTCCATCGCCCAGTAGTGTGGTCGCGTGGCTACGGCCGTGTTTGGTGACGCGGAGAAGCCGGGTAAACTAGCTAGTGGTAGGTGTGACGATGAGCGTTTGGGAGCTTAAGCTCTGGCCGGGTGACCCAGCGTTAGCAGAAGCATGCATGCATGCATGTGTGATGTGTCGTGTGTCCGTGCAGCGGCTGTCGTCCGGACCCGGCCGACACGTATGTCGATCTATCTCCTTGCCGAGAAGAGCCAAATAGTCTCCATCAATGCCATACGCACCACCGGCGACGTATGTGTTGTGTCTACGCGTGCTGCGAACAAAATCGGCAGGTTCATTCTCTGTCCGTTCCCGTCGATAGATCTGGCTACGTCATTCGGAGGTTCACTCGGGGAAAAAAAAAAGAAGGAAAAAGTGCCGATTTGGTCTCTCAACTATGTCCGCTGGACCACTTTGATCTCTAAAGCTCAATACCGGACTGGTAAGGTTCCTCATATAGCAAAACCGGATTTGACCGATCCTTTGACTGGTCAAAACAACGCTATTATGGTTTTCTTGCCAATGTGGACTACCACGTCATTGTCATGTCACACATGGTGAACACCTGTACTGCCACACCATTGCTAAGTCAGCAAAAATTCTACATGGCTGCCACACAAGTAAGAAAACCCTAAAACCACCTACTGACCTGGTCAATGGACTAATTTGGTCCGGTTTTACTACATGAGAGGCCTCACAAGTCCGGTATTGAGGTTTAGGGACCAAAGTGGTACAACAAACATAGTTGAGGGACCAAATCGACACTTTTTTCAAAAAATAATGAAACTGTTAGAGCATCCCCATCACCCCCCCAAAAATGGCCTCTACTTCAAATTTTTCAAATGCATTAGGAGAGAATTTGGTCCATGTGAGTAGCGATTTACCATAGTAGCGATTCTTGTAGCGACATCAGAAGCGATGTAGGAAAATTTGAAGGCCCTGCTGGTGATGCTCTTAGGATGTGTTTTGATTGGTTGTAAAGAGTTGGACTGGACGGAATGAAACAGGGTAGGACGATAAAGGATGGAACAAAAACTGCACAGGATTAGACCAAAACCATGCGTGTTACAACATAAACATAAAATTTTTTCTAAATGTGGACTATCATGTGTTAGCACATACAACCTCATCCCACCAATCAAACACATGGATGAGAAACCGTACCATTCCATCCCACTAACCAAACACTTGGACTATGTACCGTGCCATTCCGTACAACCACATTCAACCAACCAAACACATCTTTAACTAGCTACAGATCGAGCTATCTGTCAGAAAAAAAACACTTGGACGGTTATTTTGATGTGACAATAGACGCGACGTACTAGTTTTGTTTAGGTAGATGCTAAACTATCCGCCACATAGGATTACAACATCCTCCTCCTTCCTCCCCCTCTCTCTCCCTCCCCCTTTCTTCCATCACCGCCCAACCTCCTCTGCACCAGCATCCTCCATGCCAACGACCACCGCCCGCCTCCTTGGCACCAACCTTTTTCTCATTGCCTGCCACCGAAAGGTCTCCCTTGCACCGGCCTTCTCCACGCCACGACCACCAATGCCGCCTCCTTCACGTGAACCACCGCCAACCGCTTGAATCACCGTCGACCTCTTTGTCTCATGTTGGCATCATATCGACTACCGTCGACCCCTCCTCACCAGATCTACAATCACATAGGTTGTTGTCAACTCCTCCTCGCTAGATCCATTGTCGGCTCCTCCTCCTTCCCTAAATCTGCACGTTGCTACAGGACCCCTTGCTCTCCAGAGAGCATGTGGCCGATGGAGGAAGCGACACCAAAAAAGAGGGGCAATGGGAAGGGCTTTGACCGGTGGCGCCAATGGCGGCGCAGGAATATGAGCGGAGGCTTTGGATGGGTTTTGTAGGCGCAACTCAAAGGCGAGTAGGAGAGGGAGGAGGGGAGAGAGAGAAGAGATGCTAACCGGGCATACAAGGGGCATCCACTAGTGCGAAACCAATTGACTTGGCATCACGGTTCACAAAACCGTCGGTTAACCGTGTCTACGCGGGGGTCTGGTTAGGTAAACCGGGGGTTTAGGGTTTAGGAGTTTGGACAAAATTCATTTAAATAAATTTTGAATGTAAAATATAGATAAAATTCCTAACAATACTATTAATCATATTCAAAGCATTTTGGCTCAAACGAAATTTAAAAATTCAAATTTCTAATGTATATTTTAAAGGATCTTATCAATTTTTACCGATTTTGATATTCTTTTCTCAAAAACCGCAGTTAACCGTGGTAAACCACCGGTTAAACGCCAAAAACTACGGCTAACCGCGAACAAAACCAGCAAGACAGAGTTTTCATTGCCGGCTGGGAGAGCTACGACGGTTTTGTGAATTTTGCTTGGCATCCATGTCAGCAAAAACCAGCTTTAGTACTGGTTGTATTCTATTTTGACAGTTTGAGGACTACTCAAGTTTGGTTTTAGAGTTCAGGGACCAAATAGGTACATTTTTCTTTATAAATCTATGCAAGTCCCAAATATATACTTGCATCATCTCTACTATGGATGTACGAGGTTTGGCTAGTTGGGTTTAGAGATACACATAAATTCCCCGACAACTAGTGTCAGAGTATAACAAGGAGTGAATTAATCTGCCTTGTGACTCAATATTTTCTTTTTTTACATGATACAAGAACGACGCACACAAACTCTACATCGTAACACATTGCATGCACGCACGCCAGACTAAACACATGCTGGAAACTGCAAATTAACATCAAGACACATGCATGCGTGTGCGTATCACTATAGTAGCTTCCACATCCGGAATACTACCAACTGAGCTATGCTCACATTTTCGTTCCACAGCAAGAACATGTTCATAGACGATGATTTGATTAGCTATGCTCACATTTTCAATCGACAACAGGAACATATACATAGACAATGATTTTGTTCTACGGTGCCTAATTTGTTCTCCAGCGCACATGCTGCAAAACTAACGTTCTACAAATGGACAAAATTCACATGCTGATCAGTCAGGATGTCCTCGACCGACGATTGTCGGGAAGTAACACAAGGAAGCAGAGAGAACATTAGCACACATCCATATATAACAATAGTTCATCTGTTCATCAGGATTCAAGGCGATACTGTCGGATCAAAGAATAAAGCGAGCATGCAGTATCATCATCTCGTAAAGAAAAGAAAGAGTGAAAGAGGGAAACTTTAATCATTAATTCGAATTGTGCAAAGCTGGGGCATCGATCGAGTTGGCTTTGTTGGTAGCTTCTGAAAAAACATGATCATTCAAGGTGATAATCATTGCTGCACTCGAATTTTGAAGCCCCCGAAAAACATGAGGCCCTTTAGTTCCAGTTCCAGCCCTGCACTCGAATTTTGAAGCCCCCGCGTCGCCCTCTGCTGGGCGACACGGGCGGCGCTCCAACTCGCCTCCAAAGCCACCGCCGAAACCCTAGCCCGCCGGGCGGCTGGCTGGCCGCCGCCGCCGGCCCTCCCTTGCCTCCTCCTCCTTCCCTCCCCCTCCTCCATTCCTCCCTTTTCCTCCTCCAGTCTCTCGCCTGGCTGCTCTGGTCTTGGCGGCGCGTGGCTGGCCTCGGTGGCGGAGGCCGGATCCGGCGGCGCGGAGGCCGGATCAGGTGGCGTGGAGGCCGTCTCTAGCGACTGTGCTCTTCCTCTCCTACCCTATCCCTACCTGCTGCGAGATCTGGAGGGGGCGGCCCGTCCCGGTGGGGCAGCCGCCGGATCCCGAGGCGGCTGCTCCGGTGGCGAGGCCCCTGGCGTTGGGTGTCGCGAGAGCGCGTGCGGGCGGCGCGCCCCAAGCTCCGGCTCGGCACCTTCTTGGCCGGCGTGGCGGCATGCAGCGTGCTTGTCGCCGCCATGCTCGCCGTCGCCGGCAGGCCGCTGCCTCAACTTCGACTCACTTTGCCGCTTTCGCCGTCCGGCGGACTCCGCCATGACCTCGCCGAAGTCCGCCATGAGGTCGCCAAGGCCATCGTGGATTTCTGCGGCGAGGCGCGGCGACGACCATCCGACGGACGCCTCGCCCCTCCCGTCGCCGGCAAGTGCTGCTGCGGCGCCGGTGGCCGTCCAAGGGGAGGTGCGGGTTGTAGGTGGACCCCCTCGCCGTCAATTGCCGGCAACGGCGGGTGTGCTGCTTCGGCGTTGTTTCTCGTGCGCCTACCATCACGCGTCTTGGAAGAGCTCGGTGCCATCATCTTCTCATCCCCCTCCTCCTAGGCCCGTCTTGGTGTAGACCGCTTGGGAGGGGCCGTTTTGGTTCTTTGGCTGGAGCGGTCGGAGCGGGCGTGCTCCAGGGGCGTGCGTCCGGTGGCCGCTTGCCGCAGCATCGGCTTTCCCTCCCTCCTTCTTCCCCTTCCCCCTGTGCCCTTCCTGGTGAGGCCAATCGGGGGGACCGCTCCAGAGGTTGCCCGGTTCTGGCGGTGTTCGGCTGGAGTGGCTGCAGCAGGTGTGCTGCAGGGGCGTGTCTCTGATGGTTGCTCGGCTCTTCCTAGGTGGTGGGGTTGGCCGTCGCCCTGTCTTAGACAGCACTGCCGTGCTCGGCCTCCTAGCTTGGTCCCGTCCACGTCTCCATGCCCCTCCCTTCTCTTGAGGTGCTTGTTGGAGCTGGGCGGTTTCTTCCGACCTAGGTGTCAGTGCTTCGGCTCGTGTGGCTCTGGAGGTGCGGCGTTGGTCGGCAGCACTTCCTCGCGTGGGGTCACCTAGAGGGGTGGCCCCTTCTTCAGCAACTTGGTTGGCGTCTTTTCTCCTGCGGCGTCTTCGGTCCTCTGCCGCCTGACTTGGTCCCACTTTCGCCGCCTTGGATCTCCCCCTTCTTTGAGGTGCTAGGTGGCGCGGCGGCGTCTTCCTCTTCAGGTGGTGGCGCATCGTGTGCGCTCTTCGGTCCAGGGACTTCAGCCGGCGACTCGGTTCTCCTTTTTGCTGTCTCCTGCGGCTTCCGTATAGTGCGTTGGCGGGGAAGGTGCTTCGGCGAAAGCCTTGCCCGCTCCTGGGCCGGTGGTGGCGTCACCTTGGTGTCGTTCCCTCGTTGGAGGCATCACCATGCCCTTCCCTCGTTTTGGGTGAAAGCCCCGGCGTTCGCGTGACGACGGCGGGTCCTTCCCGTCGCAACCTTGTTGGAGGCGTCATGTTTGTCGCCCTGCACTATTTCGGTTCTTCGCTAGGCCCGCTGCTTTGGAAGTCGTCTGTTGTTGTGTGATTGTTGGTAGTGTGACCGGTGGTGGCCGGTGTTGTATCTTTCCCTTCTTCTATCCCTTCCAAGTGTGTGTCGGCGCAAGCTTCTTGGCCTTGTGGGTGAGTGTGGGCCTTCGGGTAGGGGTGTGCTGTGATCTTGCTGCGTTGTAACTGGTGCGTCACGCGTTCTTCTTCTTTCATATGAATGGACGGCAGCTCTCCTGCCCTTCCCTTCAAAAAAAAAAAGAAAAAAAAAAGAAGATAATCATTGCTGCGTAGGACGAGAGCTTGCTTAATTGGAATCGGTCTGCTAGATCCATATATCAACGGATCAAAATATATATATAATAGACATATAACTGCAGGGTTCTGGAACAGCGCTTCTGTGGCTCGAGCCCTTGGGCCCTCGTATGTTGTCGTGCTCCTCTCCATTGCTGGAAAGATGCGATTCCCCTTTGGAGGAGAGTGAGAGAGTGTGTGAAACATATCATTCCAAATTGCTATGTATAATACTAGGAGGAAAGAGACCAGCAGGCCTGCATCAAGCTAAGTCTAGAACTATCAACAAATGAACATATGTGAATTAAGTAACACTGTGAACTCTGTAAAAAAGGAGAAGGAATTACCGGTCAATTCGCGGAGCCATTAGAGAGCTAATTGTGGATGGATCTACCCAAACCGAAGCCGTCCATGGACGAATCCGGGCATCTAGGGTCGGAGATGGGAAAGGGGCGGCCGGGGCCGCCGCATCGCTGTGGAGAAACCGCCGCCGCCAGTCGCCCGGTCGGGATGAGGAAAGAGGAAAAGAAAAGGGAGAGAGGAGAGAGAAGGGAAAATAATTGGCGAAAAGAAGAATACGTACTGGTAAAATGGGAGCGCCTGGGATTCGAACCCAAGCATCCCTCGCGAAACCCAACGGCCGAAACCAACCGAGCAAACGCGCCGCCTTGTTTTTTCTTTGCCCGAAAAAATTCTTTTATATGTAAAGTTTGTTTGGACGGTCGGATGTAACCCCCGCTGGCGATCGAACGGCCGCGATTTAACGGAGACATCATCGGAGACACGTGTCGGCCGGACGTTACAATGATAGCGCATTGTATTGCTGTGTTATTCTCCTTTGTTTAGCTTTTCATGGGTGATATATCGATGCCAAGTTAAGTAATGTTAGGATATGCGCCGATGCAAGATCACGAACGACTTGATAATAGTAGCACATGCAAGAGGAGGTCAGCGGCCAGCATGTGGTCGTGGCCTAGTTAGCCGGTGTGCTGCGTTATTATGGATTAGGGAGGAGCGCCCATAATCAGAACCCCGCAGATGTAGGCGAAGGCCGAACTGCATTAACAAACATCGTGTCTTCTGGTGTTGTTCGTGATCTTGCATCGACGCATATCCTAACAAGTAACCTATCTTCTAAAGCAACGAAGTAATTTGCAGCTAGCTAGCTCAGTTGAATTGTTTCCTCTGCCGTTGCATGCATGCAAGCAGTGACGGAGCTCGAGTAAAACTTAGTGGCGGGGCAGGTCTATAGAGAATTACAAAATAAGTTATAAATATGTAAACTAGGTGAGAAGCAATAATGTATACTTAGTTTTGACAAAATTTAGAGAGAACTATGGCCCCTGCCAACTTCATAAAGCTCGAGCAGTCAGTTCATGCAAGCTTGTTCCTCTATCACATTAGTTGCCTGGTCAATCTACTATCTCATCTCTACTATTAAAAAATCCCTTATGAAGCGTTGAGCGGTGACCGATGAAAATCACTTTAATCTTCACCATCAGTTCATCCATCAATGGCTGTATGTGGTTGAAATTTCCAAGACAATGATCCAGTTCACAGTCTAATATGATCTAATCCACAATTCAATATGATATAATCTAATATGATCATAAATTTCAACGTGTGGTTGGGAACCCAACCCCAACACTAGCGACGGTGAGGAAAGGGGAATGTGGCGTCGGTGAGGAGAAAGACAGTGGTGGCCAGAGAACCCATGTATGCAAAAATGAACTGATACTTTACAAGATTTTAGACGATTGATGTTTAGCGGAGTCAAAAAAGTGTCCGACATTTATTATATATAAAAAGGAGGGAAAAAGAAGCCACCACGTTCGTCCACATCATCCAAATTATTTCAGCTGTTCGATCAACGGTGGGACCAAATTATGACGGCTAAGATCAATCAAAGAAATCTCACATAAATCAAGAAAAAAAAGATCTATGCCGTTGATTTTGTGGGGCTGGATTATAACGGCTTAGATTAAAAGAAGAATATTAGAAATTCGGATTAAATACTAAAGATGATATAATATGGTTATTTTATCCGTTCAATCAACTGTGGGACCAAATTATAACGGGATAGATTAATCAAAGAAAAAATAAAAAATCTATGCGGTTTAGATTAAAAGAAAATATTAGAAATTCATATTAAATACTAAAGTTGATATAATATATTACTGATAAACTCTAAATCCGGTCTAATATGTTAGAGATAGATTATGAGTTAGAGATAATTAAACACTATATACCAAAACAAATCTAGCCGCGCAAACGTGCGGGCCACCTCGCTCGTTAATCTCTACTCCTTTAAAGAGAGAGTAGGCCGTGCGTCGGCTCTTCCTCGCGCCCCCACCCCCGAGCCGTTCAGCCGCCCGCCCCCGAGCCGTGAGCCGCGTAACCACGCCGCTCGGATCTTGTAACTCACCCTCCCGCACGAATCACCGCCCCCCTGCGGCCCGCCCAGCAGGCCAGCACCCCCAGTCCCCACGATCCCTCCCACCTCCCCGCAAGGCCGCAACCACCTGCACCCGCCTCCTACCTCTCCCTCTCCCGCCCCCTCCCTCCTTCTCCCTCTCCGCGCCCCATACCCACCGCCGCCGGTCCCTCCCTCTCCCCACTGACCCGCGCCTCCGCACCACACTAGCACTGCCCGACCCGGAGCACGCCGTGCCGCCCAAAGACGCCGCCTCCTCCATGCTGCGCCTGCACTGCCGCCGTCGCCGACGCGTGTCTCCTCCAGCGCCGCCTCCTCCTCCCCACGCCACCCTCCACACCGACGCTTGCAGCATCCTCGACGCCGAGGCCGCCACGGCCTCGCCGCCTCTGTCGCCACCTCAAGCGCCCCCACATCTCCTTCGTCGCAGGATCCGCCACCACCTCGCCGCCTCCCCCATCGCCTTGCCTGCGACTAGCCAGTGAATCAAGAAGAAGCCATCACCGTCGTCGTGGATCCGGCGGTCGCACTCTAGGACAACGGCGGCGACCGCAGTCCCCCCTTCTCCATCTCCTCCTCACCCTTGGTGTGGATCTGGTGACCGCACTCCAACACGGAGACTACGGCGGGCTGAGATCGACCCGACAATGAAGGGCTACTTCATGCAGCAGACGGTAAGCCACTTTCTGCT